>BSBN01000004.1:0-1200000 GCA_027924645.1 Cunninghamia lanceolata | reverse complement strand
GAGCTTGGGACTCAAAATTGTACTTAGCAATATGGGCTGACAGAGTGACAGTAAAAAGGGCTATTGGGATATCACCTTTTGAGCTAGTATATGGTGCATCAGCTAGATTGCCCATAAACAATCTCCTACCAGTTTACAGATTCATTCAGGAAAATGATGAGGAGATTGAAGACTCCATGACAGAAAGAGTGAACCAGTTGGTTGCATTGGATGAAAACAGAAGGAAAGCCCACCAGATCAATCTCAAAAGACAACAAGATGTGAAATATCAGTTTGACAGGAGAGCTATAAAAAGGAAGTTTCAAGTCAATGATCTGGTGCTCATTTGGAATGCAAAAGGTCAAGAAAAGGGTAAACATGGTAAATTTGAACCCTTATGGATGGGCCCATATCAGATTTGCAGTGCTCATGGGGAGGATTCTTATTTCCTCCAGGCCCTAGATGGTGAAGTTCTGGAATTGCCTGTGCATGGCCAATTCCTTAAGTTGTATTTTGCATAAATGACTTGTCGCTGTGCACATTTGTAAAAACATGTATGTAGTGTAAATGTCTTGTACAGTTCGTGCTTTTTGGTTTTTTGCCTGGTCTACCCAGAGATCTGGTTCTCGCTGCAGGTTTTCATCTGCACGTCCCCATTCGGAGCCAGTGTTAGCACTCATTTTGACCTGGAGGTTGATTTTTCATGTTTAGGGGGTTTCTTCATTTGAACCCTATATCTTCTTGCCCATTTTCCTAAGTGTTGGACCTCCTCGACATTTTTTAGCTGCAGCATCATATTTTCTTCGAGGAGGAAGTCATCATCATCATGTTTGCTTCGATGGTGGTCAGCATCTCATGTTTTCTGTCGACTTGTTTTTCATCAGGATCATCATATTTCAATATCGGGTGATGTTTGGATATCATCCTGATCCTACTGATGAGCTACAATGTGCCTTAATTTTCTTGCGGAGGGTGATTTTTCAAATATCCGGTGATCTTCCAATTATCACCCTGCCCTTTTATGATGATGATGTCACCCCGATCTTCCGAGGGGGTCATTTTCTAAGTTGTTCAACCCGGCCTATTTTTTCTTAAGGGTCGTCATCATCATGATCATATTTCCAGTTATCGCCGTGTTGCTTGCGAGGGTCATCATATTGTCTACCTGCATGATCTTTCGCTGGGGTGATATTTTAACATCGGGTGATCTTTGTTAAGATCATCCTGATGATGTTGCTGTAAAGTTCTAAGTGTGATCCGATTTTCATCGTGGTCATCATATTTTGGACGTCAGGATGATCTTAGTCAATATCATCCTGATGTTGTTGTATCACTTCATGTTCGTTGTTTTATCATCCTGATGATGCTGATATCAAGGAGATATCTGCCTGCCGGCTTCGTGCATTATCTAGTGGGGGGTGATCTTTTCAAATATCTGGCATATTCATCTATCACCCCGATCTTATAGTGGAGCTACAGTGCAGCATGATATTTGTGCATCAGGATGATATTTCCAAATATTCGGTTATCTTCCGAATATCATCCTGATGTCGATATGATGATGACGTCATCCGGATATGAGGAGGTGCGCAGTAGGCAGATATGCTGATGACATCAGCAGGATATGACGATGACGTCATCAGGATGTTCATCGGCCAGACTTTTGGTATCGGCTAAGCAGGAGGATCTTCCTCCGATGGATCAGGTTGTGCCGATGAAGGCGATTATCATGCAGGTTATATTGCGATATGATGCTGACGTCAGGGTGATATTTCAAGCGACAGGATATCATGCTGTTGGAGGATGATGATGAAGTCTTATACTAGTGTCGTCAGGAGCAAAAGTGCCGACATTATATATGCTCGTGGCCTAGTATATAAAGTGTTGAAAAGGTCACCGCGGGGTGCATGTGGGATAATTGATATCCTGCATATTTGAAATATCATGACGATGAGGTATCTTGGCGGGAAATGGTTGCGATGCACAGTTTGACGTTTTCCCAAGGCCGCGGGTTGGTGCGCCATTAATGGCGAAGGTTGTAGAGGTATGGACGGATCTGGTACCCGATTGAAGGTGTACATCAACGGACAGTGGCGCAGGGCTCGAGGTTTCTTCCTGTCTCCTCCCCTACCTGCTGCATTCATGTTTGGGCGCCAATCTGGTAATGCATTGAGCGCCATTTTTCTGATACTGTGTATCTGGCAGGATTTTTGGTCAACCATGTAATTAATTGCTGTGGTACACTACCTGGCTGTTATAAGCAGGAAGTGTTACTCATTTTTGGTTGTTGAAAGTTGAAGATTTTTGGCTCTGTAATTCAAAACAAGTTGATCTGGTTGCTCTGTACAGCTAAACCTGTGAGTCTATGTATCTCTTGTTGTATGTTTTGGCACGAACCCACTGATTTCATGATTAATCTTATATGAGAAATGCTATCTTAGCATGTGTTTTGTTAATTCTGTCTCCAGTATTGCATGTATTCTTCTTCTGAATCTGGATATTTGGGTAATGTTTAGATTTTAGAGCATAGAATTCCTATGTTGAATGTCTGATCTTTTAACTTCTGCTCAAGGGGTAGATTAAATTGTTTTCAGGTTGAACATTGGGAAGGGTATACTGCAGTAGGGATGCCATAAGTAGAGATAACTTAACACTCTATATTGGGAGATATCTGTAAGGCAGGTATCACATATATCCCCCTGAAATCCAGTTTTAGCTGTTCATGTTGATCATTCACAGGTGTATGTCTACTGACTCCAGGCCCTGGATAGGCACCAATCTTGCTTTGTGTTTGTGTTACAACCATGTCCAGCTTTGCATCCAAACTTAAAATCAAAATCAAAATCTAAAACAACCATTAGGACATTAGAATTAGTTTTAGGATCCTCAGTCCTCTGTCTACAACTGCAAATAGGCCCAAAGCTAGCCCCTTTGCTCTTATCTTTCAGTTTTGGTCTACTTACAGGAGGACTTATCTGCTTTCTGTCAGCATCCCAGCCTTTGTATGCATATCCTCATGGATGTTGAGTAGGGAATACCCCCCTAGGTTTTGCAGAGCCTGAAGAAGAAGAGGAGATAAAATACAGAGTCTATCTCCTACACTGTTGGCCCCTGGCCCAGAGATCCTGTTGATCACTGATGGCTACCTTGTAGGGAAATCTGGGAATAAGCATCCAGTCTGGGAAAAAGTCAACAAGTTCTAAGATGGATCCACGCTTATTATATTTATCTCGACAAACCCTACCACATAACAAAGCAAGCTATCTAGGTGGTAACGAGGTTGTGCGCAATGGGAGATCTACCTTCCAAAAATTTACTCAAAAATGAAAAACTCATAGAGCTGATAGGAGCCACATATGTTAGAAGGAGCCTAAATGTCACAAAAATCACAAATCTAGTTGTGTTATATGCCACAATGTGTATCGCATATGAAATCTATTACACAAATAGAGAGGATTCGATAATAGAAATTACAATCCACACTTCATACTAGATGATAGTAGAAGGAAAAGAATTTGATACATGCAAAGTCCTTCAAGAATGGCTACTAGAGAATCTACAAAGGACAAAGAATGCACACTATCAATTCTAGTATGGAAATCTAATTATTTGCCTTACATTTTACTTTATGAATGTATTGCCTTCATTTTTTCTTAAAGCTTGGAAAATAAAATAGTCCATAGAAGCGTAAATTAGCTACCATATTTGATATTTCAAAGATAATGCATCCTATATTGCCACATATTGGGGTTTTCTCAAAGCCCTCCAACAACAAATGTAGATTATGGAAAGAGTATCCTATGACATGGTTAGAAAATATGCAAATTAATAACATAATATTTTTAGTGCATAAAGACTATACATTAATGGAAGCAGTAGAACCTAGGGTATCATGGATCCCTAAACTATCTTATGAAATCAACAATGACATGGTTGAATCCTATGCAATGACCCTATTGAAGTAGTCGAAGGATACAAATACAAAGAGGTTTGAAACATATAAGGAATTCATTGATAAGCAATCCAAGAAGAGTGGAGAAGAGCACGCTAAGAAAAATAAAGAAAAACTACATGAGAAGTGGGGAATCCCAAAGAAAGAAGCACCATAGACAAGTACCTCTACACTACAAGTGCGAAGGTCATAAAGATTAAATCTGGGATCCATAGGGTCACAAGCTATGCCTGAATAGAGTACATCCACATAAGAAACATTTATGAGCACTCCGCAAGCACCACAAATAGAACCATCAATAGATGAAGTATTAGAAATATTGCTACAAATGAGCATAGGAAAGAAGAAGAAGCCTAGACAAAAACAAGGAGTAAAAGAGAGAATCTAAGTGTCAAGCAGAGAATTAGATGAGGAGGTAGAAGAGGTTCAACCACCACACAAAAGAATAATGCAGAGAAGAAAATAAACAATGGTGGAAATAAAGGTAGAGGAAGAACCCAAGGAGGATATCATGAGCATAGACCTCCTAACTAGTACAATGAATATAAAAGGCATGCTATGCCAAAATATGAAAATGTATAATAATAAATGTCTAGGGAATAAAGCAGTTATTGAGGAGGCAATAATACATCTAAGAGTGTTTTAAGACACCTTAGATAATATCATTAAGAATTTCCTAGATAGTTTGGCCTCTATCATCCAAAAGAAGAGAGAAAAGATAGTAGAGATGGAGGAGGAAATAAGCAAGCTTTGGAGTAAATAGACCTAGCCTCTCTACTGCATAGAAATAAAAGTTAGCACAAAGGTAGGTCAAAGATCTCATATCCAAACAAAGAGTAGATACACTAATAAGCATGACATAGGTAATAAAAGGGAAAATATAGCAAGAAACGATTGCGATAACAAAGAAGGCATAGGTGCCAATGTTGGAAGAAGAAAATAAGGCTTAGCAAGAACAAACATACCATTCGGAGGCACCTAGCATGAATCAGACCAATCAGAGGGGAAAGGACCACATCAAGAGCTACCTCTATCTCCAAAGAGGTCAACTACTTCCGCCACAAAATCCCTAATGCAATCTATTAAAGGATTTATTGGCATGTAGTAGAAACAAATCTAACCTATGGAAACTACACAACTTAGATTCAATTACTACTCACAAGCTCACAAGTAGACCTGGATAGCAACTCACCCTTGCAAAAGTTCCAATTGGGATATATCTTCCACAACATAGCAATGGAAGAAATTTTGAAACAACATGTGGGTAGTATTGAGCAATTAGAGGAGGCCATAGCTGTTACGATTAAGGTGCCATCTGATAAGCTTTCGTGAGGTCCTAACACTTTAGCTAAAAAATATATCAATTATGTTGACCGGGTAGTGTCCAAAGGTTGTATGCAATAGGGGATATTTTTGGATATCTCACTTAGTGCAAATTTTTTGAATTTTTGAAAAGTTTGAAAATAGAAATTAAGCATGAAATTGTTTAAGCTAGAAAGCATTCAAATTCCTATTCTAGAAAGCATGTAAACTATTTAAGAATCAACACTTGTAGTTTAACTATGGAATTAAACAAAGGTAACTAACTACTAACTGGAAGTACACCTAACATCTTTTAATCAATAGCAAACAACAATTTTATGAACAGAGTGGATGCTATGGAAATTTCAAGTAAATAAAATCCAGAGATCAGTAACTTGAAAACACAACTTGTAGGGACAAACAATAGAGCTAAACGCAAAATAACATTCATCTAAAGATAACATGCATGGAACAGAAATAACAACATTAAGGATAAAAATACTTATCTACTCTATGATCCCTCGAGTGGCCAGCTCTTGGGCATTCCTACTATCAGTTCAAATCACATGTGGTACTTTAGCTTCAAAGTAAATACCATTCACAGTACTTCCATTACTCAGAACAAATTACTCAAAACAATATTGGCAATATTCATTCATTCATATCATAAAAGTGTAACAGGAAAGAGAACATAACTGAATAGTATTCAAAATATATCATAAAAAAAATATCCTTATTTTTAGAAACTACATATATATACTACACTACTACAAAATCCTAATTTGCAAATGGCAGGTAAATGCCATTGAAAAAGTCTTGAAAAGAATTACAACTAACTGGTGTTCATGAAATAAAACATAATAAAGGCTTTGAGTGGAGTCGTAAAGTCTCAAATAGTCTTTAACAGAAAATAACAGAATACTTTAAAAGAAGTCTTCCACTATGTGTGCCTAAATTTCTAGTGCTCCAACTTCTGGCACTCTGACTTCAACCACTTGAAGTCCACTCCTTTCATAGGCCATGCATAAGTCCTAAATAATAGCTCAAAGTCTATACCATTATATCAACATTAGTTAGCTAATTCCAATCAATTTGAGAAATAAAGATTTATACACCATTTATAAAAAGTAGACCATAATTGCTTCTAAAAATAAACAAATTGGCATGGTTGAGGTGGTTGGCAAGAACAAAAAGGGTATTTAGCTCATCATAAGAATGAGGTTGTTTATACCTCATCATCCTCCCCTTCCTAAGCCTGAGAAGGTCTCCCTTCTCTCTGATGAGTCCTTTGCCCATCTACATCCCTTTTCCTATTTAGTTCATCATATTTGGAGCTGAGATCATACATGTCTTTTGCCTCATCATCCAAATGATCAGGGTGTTTAAGAAAACCTTTGTCGAATTTAACCCTCATCTACCATGTATGTAATTCTCCAAGATTTTGCTCTGCAGTGACCAAAATTGTAGGGGGTGGTTGAAGGAGCAATGGAGGTCTGTATCGCATCCCTATCCACTTGGTCTTGAGCTGCTGTAATATTTTTGTTAATGCTTCAACCCTTCTGTAGGACCACCTTAGGTTGGTGGGGGATATCATCTCCCTTTGTTTGAGATACATAGGTAGGGGAGTGTACTGCTCCTCACATGCACTCCATGCCCTTTCTATTAACTATGGCCCATGAACTTTGAAATTTTCAAAGCAAATCTGAATAGTGTCATTATATTTGTTCTTCATAGCTTCATAGCTTTTAATCCTTTGAAATTGAGCCTTGAAGGCAAGGGCTTTCTGTTAGGAAATCTCATTTGGAGTCCTACAATTCTCTCTTCTTGCAAATACTATCTGGTTCTATCTTGCCAATGGATTTGATTCTGCATATTAGACATGAAGGCTCTAAGCTATAGCTCTCCAACAAAAAGGTTGATGAAGAAATCACTGTATTTTTCCAAAAATAAATTTTGTAAAAAGAATTCACATAGCAGATTCTACTGATCAAGTGGTGCCCCATTGAATGCTTCTAGGAATTGCTGATCATTTGGATTACGAGGTAGGTTGCAGGAAATTCTTAAAAGCTTCCATCTTAATAATTGTTCATTGAGAAACATGGAGTATAATCAGGATGGCTTTCTACAAGCTAGAAACAATTCTCCAATCTGGTGTGCATCAATTTTAGCTTGATACAACCTGTCATAAGATTCTTTTAGTAACACCAATTCCTTTTTAAGTCTAATATTTTCAGCTCCTGCTTGCCTTAGGAAATGGCATCTCTCCATCCATTTGGTCAACATAGGAGGAATGTGGACTTGGAACCACTCCATCTTAGTTGGCTCAGTTTGCACCTCTTTTGATTCCATTATCAGTTTCACATTGATTTCCTACAAATCCTGCTCTAACTCAACAGTTCTGCTCAGAACTGCATTAAGTTCAAGTTTTTGTTTTTCCTATTTTTCTGCAAAGGCTTTGAGAGATTGCACTAGATTATGAGTTAAACTCATAATCTATTTATCTTTTTCAGATAAACTAACCAAATACTCTTTATCCTTCCCATCAATTTGTTGCACCTGAGACTGCAACTCTCCAATGGTTTTATCCTTTTACTCCAATTGGGCCCCTAAAGCTATGATTTCTTGATCCTTTTGCTTCAAAAGTTTAGTTTGTGTGCTTATCTTCTACTGTTGCTTTTTTATCTGCTCCTCATTTTGTTGTAGTTTATCTTTTAACTAAACAATTTCTGCCTTCAATTCCTCCAATTCTATTTTTATGTGATCGTATCTTTCAATTTATGCATTAGTGGAAAGGGGAAAAATAGAAATCTTTGCATCATTGCCAGTCACATGTCCTTCATTATTTACCTTCAGTGGACTCTATTTTGTGTCATCAGTAACCAAGGGAGACAATTGTTCACTTAGGGCACCTGTGTTAATTTCCTGTGTTTCCACTGGTTGTTGTGAAGGGAAAGTGGTTCTATAGATTCATCCTCAACAAGTATATAGTTTGGCAATTGTTCTCCTATTTCTCCTTATCCTGTCTCAAATGGGACAATCTTCTTTTCAGACTCAGGGAGCTTATTGCTATCCAAAGTTTGCTTTTCACCTATCTGGGCTATATTTTCACATGGTTGGGCTTCTATTTCACAAGGTTGCACTACAATTGCACTTGACTAGGGTATATTTTCACATGGTTGGGCCACATTTTAATATGATTGGGCTATAGTTTCATGAGATTACTTATCTTGTCCTTTCTTTTTAGGAACATGCAGCTGATCAAAAGCCATAGCACAACTGAATTCAGTAGCCAATCATTTGCTTCTCCTTAAAGGAGGAGGTCTTTGCAATTTCATCTTAGGCCTCTTTTCCTTTTTGTGCGAACAAGTATTGTCATCTTCAGAATTCACTAAATCCACATTTTCTTGCTTCTTTAGGGTCTCTGGCACATTCTATGGTTTAGGTCTTTCCTCAGGGTCTAAAAGGTTTGATGGATTTTCTGGCGCTTCACCATTAGGAGCTTTTCTGGCATCTTGGGGCACAGGGGCATCTTGAAGCACAAGAGAAGGTTCTTTCAAATTTTTTGCTACCAATCCAGATGACTCACCTTCCTCAAAATGTATTGAGGGTTCAGGGTTTTCAAATTTCTGAAGAAATCTCTATCATTTTTCTTCTTTTTTTCTTTTCTTTAGGAAATGATGTTTGCAAATTAAATAAATAAGACCATGATGTTTTAACGACCCTAACCCAATTGTAAACCTCTCTATCATATTAACAATGGAATCACTGAGGAAAGAGAGAAGGTTTACCTTTAATTTGGAGTTCTCAATGCCATGGTGCAGGTGAGTGAGTAAGTGGAAGGGGGGAGACTATGGTGGCACATTGCCCCTCACATGTAAAGTATTTGATGATACAAGAAATCGTCATTCTCCATGGCTCTACAATAGACATTCTCTAAAACCCCTTATTTTTCCCACAGGTATTCACAACTAATAGAGGATGAGGTTCTCCCTCCCTTATGAAGAGTTCTATCATTCTTTGATAAGAAATATTTGTAGTTTCTATTAAATTCACACATTCATCTTTAATGCCAGACAAGCTAGAAATAATTTGAGGGCTTACCTTAAACTTCTTGCCACACACTATCATTTGCCCATCCAAGAAGTTTTCTAAAAATTCCTTGACCAGATGTGTGTTATGCCCTTGAATTTCTTCATGAACTCAAGCCAACCTATCCACTGAAACAACTTGGAAATATTACTTGGTGCCAACAATTTATCTAGAGAAGTTGGTTCTAATTTATGCTTAGCTCCTCCCATTCTATCTTCTGGTGGCAATTCTGCTAAGTGTCTACTGAATGTCATGACACTCTAATGGTGAAAAACTATTTCAACAAGACTGTTATGCAAACTAAAGGAAATGTAATCTTATGACCACCTATACTTTGACAATACTGATGGGACACAGATTAATTCAAGCATTTGGCTTCACTGCATTTTAATCATTATTTTGCATGGATAGAGTGAATGAGCTCCCACCTCTCCAATGAAGGTACATTTCACACAATTTACTAAATTTGGAAAGGAAGGTGGAACGTGCCAATTCATTTATTTTTATTCACAATAATATACCTACTTAAAATAAAAGATGTACATACCTCATGTCTCGTCATCGATTTGAAAGTCGCTTTCCTTATGCTGACGTAATAGCATCATGGGTGCCAATGTAATTAAATTCAGATGGGATGGTGAAGGGTTGTAATGAATTTATTATGAGTGAAGACGGGATGGTTAATAAGTGTTCTAATTATTATGACAAAAAGTGGTCACAATAATTTTTATTTATTATGGTCAAAGATGGTAGTATCAGGCATGAATTTTGAAAGTGGCGAAAAGAATTAGTGATGATCATGGGTATGTTGTTGGGATTGTTGTAGCATTTGCAAAGAAAGTGAAATCACAAAATTTTGGAGCATCACTGAAAGATGCGGCCGGGACAAAAGAAGAAAATTTTGGAGCATTGCTGAAAGATGCGGCTAGGACAAAAGAAAAAAATTTCAGAGCATCACTGAAAGATGCAGTTGGGACAAATGAAAAAAATTCTGGAGCATCATTAAAAGATGCAGCCAGAATGAATGAAGAAATTTTTGGAGCATCATTGAAAGATGTAGCCAGAATGAATGAACAAAGTTCTGGAGCATCGTTGAAAGATGCAATTGGAATGAATGAACAAAGTTACAGAGCATCACTGAAAGATGCAGCCAAAATGTAGGCATAAAGTTTTAGAGCATCGCTGAAAGATGCATCCAGAATGTAGGAACAAAAGTTTTGGAGCATCACTGAAAGATACAGCCGGAATGCAGGAACAAAGTTTCAAAGAATCACTAAAAGATGTAGCTAAAATGTAGGAACAAAGGTTCTGAAGCATCGTTGAAAGATGCAGCTGGAATGCAAGAACAAAAGTTCTGGAGCATCGCTGAAAGATGCAGCTGGAATGTAGGAACAAAGGTTCTAGAGCATCATTGAAAGATGCAGCTGAAATGCAAGAAAAAATATTCCAGAGCATTGCTGAAAGATGTAGCCAGAATGCAAGAACAAAGGTTGTGGAGCATCGTTGAAAGATGCAGCTAGAATGCAGGAACAAAATTTTTGGAGCATCATTGAAAGATGCAATCATAATGTAGGAACAAAAGTTTAGGAGCATCGCTAAAAGATGCAACTAGAATGTAGGAACTAAAAGGAAGCTAGGTGTGTGGAAATCGCTTCCTACACTAATCTAATGAGGAGAGATGAGTGCAAATTCTTTTTAACCTTTACAATTACAGAATGTTTAACAAAACAATGGAGATATTGTAGCAATACACAACACAAGAATGTAAGACAGAAGAAGAGAGAGACAAGATATAATGTGGGGAAAACCCTTATGGGAGAAAAACCCCACACTCCAAAACTTGCACAATGTATTATCAAAACTGTAATAGTTAACAATACACTTGAAATGCAAGCTCTCAGGAGTCTTCGACACTTGTATCTAGAGACAAACCACCAACATAATAGTACCTGTCAATCACATAATACATCTCCTCTCAAAGCACCTGCTTAAATAGAAGTTTACAAGGCAAAAATGAACTTTCCTTGAGATGAGCATCCAACTTGGTCTCATGGCCCAAAACCCACGCCTAGGGACACTTGTCCAATACTGCAACATGGTCATGACTTGTCATATCACCCCATCCCAAAATGGTCACATTTTCCTAAGTTGGGAAATGGTAGATGCTCTTACCATTGATATGCGTTGGACAACTGAGAGGGGGCTGAATCAGTTGTCACAAAAACTTAAACACTTTCTGCAATTTAAACATTCATCACTTATCCACAATTATTATGATTTAACAATGAGAGCATGAAATCAGAAACTTAAACACAAATACAACATCAAACACAAGAGACACCAAATTTACGTGGAAAACCCCAAGGTGAGGGAAAACCAAAGAGAGGATTAACTCTCAATTTATATTGCAATCTTGAAATAATGATGTTCAGGCTTGGTCACTCCACAGACCTAAACATACTAGCTTACTACCATGAAGAACAACTAGGTTTACCAGACTCACTACCTCAACCCTAAACCTAGAAAGATTACAATAAGGATTGTTAAACCCTGAGAGCTGTTAAACCCTATTCACTACCACAATCAACACCTTTCTATACTTGTGACTGAAGTATAATAATTTTCTTGCTCTGCCTTTCCTCTGCTCCACTCTTCCTCTATTCTTCTCTTCCTCTTCTTTCCTCTGCCCCCTTCTCTATTTTGCCTTTGGACCTTTCTTAATATATTCTCATTTTTGCTCAAGGACACCTTTTCTATGACTCAGCTACAAGTATTTATACACCACATCAACCTTGGAATGATCATCAAGGTCGGCATCACAATCATCAACCATTGGAACAATCTCCAAGGTCAGTATTACAAACATTTACAAAATAGGTCCTGACCTATTGCAATATCATGTGCCAGCACAAACGGAATGAAATGCATATCACGCCATACCTTAGTTGGGGCTCAAACACAATCTTCCAGAGATCTCCACAATCACTGGGATCAACTAGGTCGGCCAAGACTAGTTACACGCTACATTAGGTGGGAACAATATTCACACACCATCAAAATTTCTTAACAGGAACCAAAGTCTAGATAGGAACATGATTTGGAGACATCCACAAGAACCTATAATCATTAAGAGCAACCACACAAACCTTAACTACTTAAATATCCATAGAAATCTTCTCACCAGAACACATGAACTTCACTGTCTTCAACTGTCATAAAAGAAAGATAGCTTGTAGACCACCAAACCATGAACCATTGCAACTGTAGGCACTTATCATCATCCCAGACTTCCCTCTAGAACCACAAAGCAAAATACTTTATTGCAGAGAAATGTGGAGCCAAATACTATCTTCCTGTCTCAACTAAACTTAGAGAAAAAGTAGGTTTCACTTTGGTGAACATAACTCACTCAGATCTTCATGTGGATGGCTCAGACCTGAACTGTAGCATCCTTAGACATACCTCTAACTTACTTCCAATCCGCAGGCTACAATCTTCAAACAGAAATGAATGCGAAGCAATTTACCAGACTGTTCTTCAGGATACAACTCACTGTCTGTACTGTACTTCTCTATAACTCACTTGTTTCTTCTAGAGGCTAATTTTTTCAATATCCTCAACATACAAGTCTTCTAAAAAAGTAATAGAATAAGATATAGTTGACACTAATGACAACAAGGATATGTTGACATCAATGACAACACTGATTAGGCACATACTTGCAACAATATCCCCCTTTGTCATTGATGGCAACATATGGTGTGAAAAACTGCACTAGCCATCAACACATGATTCTCCCCTTTTTTTTACACACCTGCACTTCTTTATTTCTCCAAAATTCTTTCCCTTTCTTTTATACATCTGCACTCTATGTTTTTCACATGACTTCTCTCCCCCTTTGACATCAATGGCAAAGGGCACATACTTGCACTCTCCTGCTCTGATCTAATCTCTCTTCTAAACTCTCTAACTACTCCCCCTGAGAAGTAGCCCTAAACAGCATCAATCTAGACCTCTGAACACTTCTGGACTGATGCACTATTGTGTATCTTAGTTTAGAGAAGGCGGGGTGATAACCCTTAACTTTTCTCTGAGATACTCAAAAGTATCCTTAGGCAGAGGCTTGGTAAAAATGTCTACAATATGATCCTTGGTAGAAACATACTCCAACTTCACTTCATTCTCTGTCACCTTTTCTCTCAAAAAATGATATCTAATGGATATGTACTTTGTCCTTGAATGCATCACTAGATTCTTTAATATGTTGATGGCACTTGTATTGTCACAAAATATTGTAATTAGATCTTCATACACAACTCTGATGTCCTTCAAAGTATGCTTCATCCATAACACTTGAGTGCAATTACATCCTACTGCAATGTATTCTGCTTCTGCAGTAGATAGGGGTATTGAATCTTGTTTCTTTCTCAACCAAGATACTAATCTTTTTCCCAAGAAGAATACACCTCCAGTTGTGCTTTTTCTATCATCCACATCTCTGGCCCAATCTACATCAGTATATGCACTTAGAATAAAGTGACTGTCCTTGGGGTACCACAAACCATAATCTATTGTGCCTTTTAAATATCTCAAAATTTTCTTGACTGCCATCACATGTGATTCCTTGGGTTCTGCCTAAAATCTTCCCACAAGACACACTGCATGCATTATGTCAAGTCTAGTTTGAGTCAAATAAAGTAATCCTCCAATCATAGATCTATACTTTTTTCTAGTCTTCCATGAGTGAGTTATCATCTTTCCTAAATTTATAACCAATTATCATAGGTGTGCATATTGGTTTAGAGTCTTCCATCCCAAATTTCTTTAACAACTCTTTCACATACTTAGACTAAGAAATGAAGATACCTTTATCTGACTGACTTATTTGCAGACCTAAAAAGAAGTTCATCTCTCCAAACATAGACATTTCAAATTCACTTTGCATTTCTCTAGCAAAAACTGAGCACATACCTTCATTGCCTCCAAAAATAATATCATCAACAAAAACTGCAACAATCAGGGTTTGTTCATCATTGATCTTGAAGTAGAGATTACTACCTGTATTGCCTTTACTAAACCCAATCTATATCAGGTAGCTGTCCATCCATGCATACCATGCCCTGGGAGCTTGTTTTAATCCATACAATGCTTTCTTCAATCTACATACCATGTCTCCTTGTTCTAATGACTAAAATCCTTCCAGTTGTTCAATATAGACTTCCTCTTCCAACTCTCCATTTAAGAAGGTAGAATTCACATCCATTTGATAAACCTTGAAATCTTTGTATGCTGCAAAAGCCAGAAACATCCTTATTGCTTCAATCCTTGCTACTGGAGCAAAAATTTCTTCAAAGTCTATTCCTTCAACCTGAGTGTATCCTTTGCATACCAATCTTTTTTTGTTTCTTAGCACTTCACCATTCTCATTCATTTTGTTTTTGAAGACCCACTTTGTACCAATTACATTCTTGTCTGCTGGTCTAGGAACAATATCCCAAGTCTGATTCTTCTCTATCTACATCAATTCTTCTTCCACGACCTTTATCCAATTCTCATCTTTGCATGTCTCATCCATAGTTTTAGGTTCAATCTTAGAGATCAGATAGAAATTTACTTGTTCTTCTGCAACTTTTCTTCTGGTTAAGATCCCTTTCCTCTTATCTCCTATTATTTAATTTTTAGAATGACTGATTCTTACATATCTTGGAGTTTTGGTAGCACTTACTGGAGCTTGTTCTTCTTCATCTGTGTTGTCTTCATGTTGCACCACTTCTGAAACATCTGGTTCATCTAATTCATATCCACTTGATTCTGAACATGTTTCCTTACATTCATCAATGTTAACATTTGCACTTTCAATGATCTTATTCAACCTCTTATTATAGCACCAGAAGGATTGCTCTTAGTGGAGTAACCAAGAAAGATTCCTTCATCACATCTAGCATCAAACTTGCCTAAATCTTCTTCTCTTTTGATATAACATCTTCTTGTTGATATGCGTCAAATAACTAAGAGGGGGTGAATCAGTTGTCACAAAAACTTGAACACTTTTTGCAATTTAAACATTCATCACTTATCCACAATTATTATGATTTAACCATGAGTGCATGAAAATAGAAACATAACCACATATACAACATCAAACACAAGAGACACTAGATTTACATGGAAAACCCCAAGGTGGGGAAAAACCACATAGAGGATTAACTCTTAATATATATTGTAATCTTGAAATAGTGGTGTTGAGGCTTGGTAACCCCACGGGCCTAAACATATTGGCTTACTGCCATGAAGAACAACTAGGTCTAGCAGGCTCACTGCCTCAACCCTAAATGTAGCAAGATTACAATAAGGGTTGTTAAACCCTACTGGTGGCTTACTGCCAGATTCACTTCCACGATTAACACCTTTCTTCATTGTGAATAAACAATTCCTTGGATCTACTCTTCCTCTGTCCTACTCTTCCTCTGCTCTGCTTTTCCTTTCTTCTTCTCTTCCTCTTCTTTCCTTTACTCCTTCTCTACTCTTCCTTTTGGACCTTTCTTAATATATTCTCATTTTCTCTCAAGGACAACTTTTCTATGACTTAGATACAAGTATTTATACACTACATCAACCTTGGAATGATCATCGAGGTTGGCATCAACCATTAGAACAATCTCCAAGGTCTATATTACAAACATTTACAAAATAGGTCCTGACCTATTACAACATCATGCAAAGGGAATGAAATGTGGATCACACCATGCCTTAGCTGGGACTCAAACATTATCTTCCATGCCACAACATGCTTCCACAGTCTTCCAAAGATCTCCACAATCACTGGGATCAACCAGGTCGGCCAAGACTGGTTACACGCTACGTTATCTGGGAACAATCTTCTCACATCATCTCAATTTCTTAACGTGGACCAAAGTACAGATAGGAACATTATTAGGAAACATCCACAAGCATGCTATAATCATCAGGAGCAACCGCACAAACCTTAACCACTTTATCCATAGGAATCTTCTCACCGGAACACATGAACCTCACTGTCTTCAACTATCATAAAAGAAAGATAGCTTGCGGACCACCAAACCATGAACCATTGCAACTATAGATTCTTAGAATCATCTTAGACTTTCCTCTAGAACTCTAGAGTAAAATATTTTAATGTGGAGGAATGTGGAGCCAAATACTGTCTTCCTATCTCAACTGAACTTACAGAAAAAGTAGGTTCCACTCTGATGAACACAACTCACTCAGATCTTCATGTAGATGGCTCAGTCCTAGAATTTAGCATCCTCAGACATGCTTCTAACTTACTTACAATCTACAGACCACTATCTTCAAGAAGGAATAAATGCGGAGCAGTTTATTGGATTGTTCTTCAACATACAACTCACTGTTTGTACTGCACTTCTTTGTAACTCACTTGTTTCTTCTGGAGAGAGTAATTGTCTCAATATCGTCAACATACAAGTCTTATAAACAAGTAATAGAGTAAGATATAGTTGACACCAATGACAACAAGAATATGTTGACATCAATGACAACACCGGTTAGGCACATACTTGAAACAATCTCCCCCTTTGTCATTGATGGCAACATATGATGTGAAAAACTGCAACAGCCATCAAGACAAGATTCTCCCCCTTTCTCTTTACACACCTGCACTCTTTCTTTCTCCAAAATTCTCCCCCTTTCTCTTACACATCTGCACTCAAAGCTTTTCACATGACTTTTCTCCCCTTTGACATCAATGGCAGAGGACACATACTTGCACTCTTCTGCTCTAATCTAATCTCTCTTCTGAACTCTCTGACTACTCTCCCTAAGAAGTAGCCCTAAAAAGGCATCAATCCAGACCTCTGAACACTTTCAGACTAATGCACTATTGTGCATCTTAGTTTAGAGTAGGCGGGGTGATAACCCTTAACTTTTCTCTGAGATACTCAAAAGTATCCATAGGCAGAGGCTTGGTAAAAATATCTGCAATCTAATCCTTGGTAGAGACATACTCCAACTTTACTTCATTCTCTGTCACCTTTTCTCTTAGAAAATGATACCTAATGGATATGTGCTTTGTCCTTGAATGCATCACTGGATTCTTTGATATGTTAATGAAACTTGTGTTATCACAAAAGATTGCAATGGGATCTTCATACACAACTTTGATGTCCTCCAAAGTCTGTGTCATCCATAACACTTGAGTGTAACTGCATGCTACTGTAATGTATTTTGCTTCTGCAGTAGACAAAGAATTGAGTCTTGTTTCTTGCTCAACCAAGATACTAATCTTTTTCCCAAGAAGAATGCAAATCCACTTGTGTTTTTTTTGTCATCCACATCTCCGGCCCAATTTGCATCAGTATATGCACTGAGAACAAAGTCACTATTGTTACATCCCCTTTTTGGATTCAATATTACAATTTACTTTTTCTTAAATAATACAACCATGTGGATATGTTTTAACATCATAGAAAATGATATGTTTAGAAAAGGTTAATTTTATGAAATCATGGATTTTTACTTGATTATGATCAATATGATGTTATGAATTAAAATGTCTTTTCGATATGAAAATGAAATGATTTTATGTAAATGTGTTTTGATCAGAACATTGGTACTCTGACCACAAATTGTATTTGAGATTGTCAATGAAAAGAATAGATGGAACATGTTCGCCAGGAAGAAAGAAGAAGAGAAAGTATCTTTGAGAAAGAGAGAACAGACTCTAGAATAACCCATGGGTGCTTGCCACTGAAAATGAATATCAGGTAGATAAACCTTGTAGCCTTGAGTTAAGCTTTGATTCCGGGCTAAGTCAATTTTAGACAAGATGTCGAGGTTTGCAAGAATAGGTCTTTCTTCTTTTCATAAGTTGTCGTATTGAGTATGGGAAATTGACATCGGTGTCATAATACTCTGTATCATGTCGTCAAATATGGACAACCGATATACTATTAATATGTATATAAATGTATATACTTGAGAACGAGTTGTAAGTCGTGTCTTGTTTAGTGGTTCGACACAAAAGTTGAAAGTTGTGCGTAAGTTGACCCCAAACCTTGTTTTACGTTTACGCTTAATTTGTCATTATCGTCATAAAGCTCTATGAGTGTATGATGTAAACGTCTACTTTCCAAAATTTGACAGATGTTGAATTGTTTCTATATTGGGCTATTATCATATAATAAAAGGTTTAAATAATGTTTTAAATCTTGAGACCGTGGTGTGTAATACCTTTGGTCGTATTGTAAGGGAATATACTAGATTATATTAGTTATATTTATATAGTTGTTTTGGGGTAATTCCTTTATTATTCCAAAAACAATCTATTTTCTTTTGAGCTTTAAACTTATGATGGTTGTCAGCTTAGCCATCATTCTTAGTTTTGCATTTGATCTATACTCAAAATTGGTTGAGTAGTGTGACAGCTTGTTCAAACTATCAAACGCCACCT
This sequence comes from Cunninghamia lanceolata, assembly GCA_027924645.1. Classification (NCBI taxonomy): domain Eukaryota; kingdom Viridiplantae; phylum Streptophyta; class Pinopsida; order Cupressales; family Cupressaceae; genus Cunninghamia; species Cunninghamia lanceolata. The sequence continues at coordinate 1,181,230 of BSBN01000004.1, read as the reverse complement.
CGCAAAGTGTAGAGCTCCACTTTGCAGAGTAATCACAAATTGAGTGGGAAAAACCAAACCATTTCTGGTAGTGGTCGCAAAAGGAGGAGAAGTTTAAGCATGCAGGGTAGTCACCCAAATTGTTAGTAGTGGTCTTGTGAGTGGAAAGTTAGTTCTTTCTTCACAGGGAGAATGGGATTTAGAGGAAGTAGGGAGTCAGTTTAGAGGGGGAACATAGGGAGGAAGTAGGGAGGAGGCCAAGCATGAAGTGAATGTGAACGGCTAAGAAAAGAACAAGCTCCTTGGACCAGTCTTCAAGCAATCACTGGAGATTTACTTCAGGTTCTTTTCATCACTTCTCTGTGCAGTCATGGTTTATCAGATATGTATTTAATAGTATTGACTCTACTTATAATGCGATGGAACTTAGTATTTGTTTGAAGATGCAATGTATGAATTATTTACCAACTTTAGCCCTATGTGTTTTCACTACCTTCAAAATAGAAGCAATGCTTTTGTCCCCTGCACCACACCACAGTTGAAACACTCACAGTGTAATACATTATTCTTCAAACCATCTTCAGTGGTCGAGTTTAATTATGTAGTTGTTTGTTTAACTTTAAGAGGTATCTAGATATGCGAAGAGCGCATAGTAGACTGAGTGTTTGGTCGAAAGCTAGCTTTGAGTTATCAAGCCACAATAATAAAAACCAGGTAGACGTTGGATGTGTCCTCAGTTGTCCAGTTGACTACAATTGGTTGGTCCTATCATATTTAAAGACAACTAGTTTATAAAAGACTTGAAGAATGTACTAACTGTCAGCAGAGGAGTAACAATAGTGTGAAATGTATGCCGATGCATGTAAGACTACACAGTCCTCCACAAGTTCTGAGTTTATAAATGGTTGGTCGACCATAGAGAATATACTTACCTTGCTGCGAATGGTAACCAGTTTTAGTCCACTTATTTTTGTAAATAACTCTTTTTTCTATAAAAATATTCAAACAGTTGTGTCTTCGAAAGAAGGTATAAAGTTACTATTTCGATTATACAGTCAAACAAGTTAAATAATGAAGTTTTAGAACAAACATAATGAGTCTTTAGTCAAGTGTTTAGTCTAGACTTGCATGCATTCTTCTTGCAAATAGAAACAACAAGATAGGATTTCTAAATGCTTAGATTGACAAAAGACTAAGCTATGTCAAAGATTCGATAGGTCAAAGAAGATTCTTAAGAGTGTTTAAATTTTAACTCAGGGTCTTCGAATATTTGTATTCTATAAATTGGTTTATTGTGAAACACTTCTGAAATAATGTAGTTAAGTTTAGTGCCCACTCTTGAGTGGATAATTTAAAGTAGTGGGCTAACTTAGAGATCAATTGATGAACTTATAGCATTATCTGATTAATCGGTAAGCTAGGAACTCATTCTTTTAACATATGGATGGAAATGTCCCCATGAGCTAAAAAGAGAGAAGTAAACCTCATTGCCATGAGTTAATGCATGATGAGTATGGAACACCTAGAGGGTATCGAGGTCATTATATTGAACTTATACATAGGTAACTGTAGGATTGCGATGAATTCGAGTTGAGTTGGGGTGGGTGAACTTATTACTTGCATTGATACAATGCTAATTAAATTCAAATCCTTTGGCCAAGGTAATGCATGTGCCTCAAGTGCATTGATAGTTCACTGTGACTGGATGGTGTAGCTTGTGGAGTGGTCATGCTTGACTAGAGGATATCTAGGGGATTGCATGATAACAAGTTATGTAGGTCACAACACCAGTACTCAGATGGCAAACACCATTGGTTATCCTAAGTCTATCCTCTTGAGTAGGGTAGGGCCACTTCTAGATAGGAAGGAGTGTGGGAGACCAACGGTCTATGGTTGGAGGTTAAGCTCCTTGAAGATACTTTCTCTTCTATACTCCTAAGGCTTGCTGAGACTTGAATTTGGATGGTCGACAATCGAGATGCAGTGACTTTGGTAATTTTCTATTTTGAAAATGTTCTAAGTAACTTTAATCAATATCATTATGTTTAATGTTGTAGATGGATATATTCCTTTGTATAAATTTATAATTTCATGATTATTGTTAGTCGATGGATGAACTACTTGGTTTTAAAATGAGAGACAAATTATTTTTTTGTTTTAAACTTAAAAAAAAAATTATGACCTTTGATTAAACTTAGTTTTTAGGGTGAAAACAAAACTGGGTGTTACAACTATCCCTGGGGTACCACAAACCATAATCTATTGTGCCTTTTAAATATCTCTGAATTCTCTTGACTGCCATCACATGTGATTCATTGGGTTCTGCCTGAAATTTTTTTTTTTGGTAAATAGCTGCTAGGGGTAGCACCCATTATATTAATATCAAAAAGGAAATACATCAGAGTTTGTATGTTCATAGCCCATATTCCAGTCATAGCTTACTACATATTACTTACTAGCCTTCCCTATCCACATTGATTTTATCCCACCCTGATAACCAAGCTTGTAATACAAAATGGCCATTACAGTGAATAACTAGAAACTAGAAAAAACTAGTAATTGAAACTACCAAGACTAAACTACAGACTGCACACATGGGTCTTCCATTATCATTCACTGTCATCTTCCACCTCCCTGGCACGCCTTGCTGCCATCGCATGAGCCACCACTGGACACTCTATGCCACATGCATGATGGACCAGGCTATCAACAATTTCCTCTAGAGTGCAGTCATCGTTCTCCACCCAATCTTCACCCTTGCCCAGAGCCCAGAGTTGCTCGTCACTAGTATCACCGCTTACAGCCAAACCTTCCTCCTCCGTGTATTGCTTCACCCACCCAGGATTTGCACCTTGCACCACTCTTGCCATCCAACCCAAGAAATTGATACTCCTCTCAATTTCATTCCATCTCCCTTCCAGCTTGGCTAGCCTTAGCATCCGCACCACAGGGAACTTCCTTACCTCAACACCCCAGACTTTGATCATGTAATAATTGTTGGCCAGTGGGGAGTGGAGATTTTCATCAATATTGTCCAAGGCTGCGTCTATTTCTCCCAAGAGAGTGCAAGAAGAGCCGCTGGCACAGGAATTTGGCCTTATTCTTGCCTACCCTCATGTACACCAAAACCACAAGAAACATAAATGTTATGTCTGTGTTCACATGGTACCGATGAGTGGCCAGCATGAATTCTAGACCCAACACCTTCTTCACATCCCACAATACCAACGGGTGATTGGAGATAAGAATGCCTTTGAGCCTCTTATCCATCACCTTCCCTCGAAATGCCATCTAGAGCTTTGTTGCATCAAGATAGATGGGCGTGTCCATCGCTGCGACCTTCACCTTACCCAGAAAGGAGTGCAATTGTTGTGTTTTCTTTCTGATTTCCTTGATTTATAGAACTTGGCCTTTCTCATTAATGATTGGGATGGTGCGATCATTTTTTGGCATGAGACCAAGATATACAATCTTGGAAATAACAATGAGAATCCTGCCACTAGCCCTTTGTGGTACCTTCCATCCATTAGACTTATGCCATTAGTCCCTCCGTAGCTGACACTTTTGTGAGTGGACATTCCCCACACTTGCCAATTCTATTACCAATTTGGATAGGGGTTTCCTAACATCATCCAGGAGCTAGTTCTACATACCTTGAGTTGCCACCTTTGCCAGCTCATTGACAGTTGCATTCCCTTCTCTATACATGTGGCTTTCCCTGAAGTCCTCAAAACCTGCCAATAATTGTTTTATGGGCCATAGCCATTGTCCTAGGACCCAGTTTGGGGTGCTGTTTTGTCTAATGGCATTGATGGTGTTTAACAAATCCCCTTCCAAGTGGACCTTCCTGACTCCTAGCTCCTTTGCCAGCTGGAGGCTTGCCAAGGCCACCCTAAATTCTGGTTGATTATTGGTCGTCACCCCAATGCCAATAGACTTCTGCCCCAGGACATTACCTTGCTCATCCTGAGCTACACAACCAACTCCACTCGGCCTTGGATTGCCTTGAGAAGCCCCATAAAAATTCACCTTGATCCAACCCATATCTGGCGGCTCCCATCTCACGTTTTCCCTATTCTCCTTTTACTTTTCCTTCTTTCTGGACATGGTGGGAATTTTAAGACCTGGGAAGGCTTTAGAGATTTTGTCATCCCAGCCCAAGAATACTTGCTTCTTCTTAAGTTTTGAGCATGTGGATTCATTGACTAACTCAGTGATGAGGGACTCAGCCTTTGTGCACAAGGCTTTTGTGGACATCTCCTTGTCCTAGAAGATGTGCCTATTGCGCTCTTTCCATAACTCCCAAATAAGGGAGGATGGAAGAATGTGCTAGATACTACCAAAAACTACCCTCTGGTGGGGAATTGGCCACATGTTGAACCAAGTCAAGATGTCCTCAGGAAGCAGACTTTGCAAGTTTATTTTTTCATGAAGAAGTGCCAACATTCTATGCAAAAGGGCAGTTCAAAAGGAGTGATATGCATTTTCACTATTCTTTTTGCACAGCACGCATCTGCCTGGACCTACTACCCCAAATCTTGCCAGCCTATCCCCTATTAAGATTTTCTTTTGTATTTCCAGCCAAGAGAACACCCCTACTTTTGGGAGATTATGCTTATTCCAGATGAACTTCAAGGGCTAGTTTTGTCTTGCAATGGCCGCTTCTTTGATCCTATACCCGCATTTGACACTATAGCTCCCTGTAGTCGATCCATTCCACTTGACTACATCATCTTGCACTAAGGGGGCCAAAGGTCTATTCTTCAGAACTAACTCCAGTATTTCTTTCTATTCGTGGGGGGCCTCAATTTCTGCCAGGGATTTTCATTCCCAGGTTGAAACCTCATCCTTCACTGTTATGGTCCCAAAATTGTAAACCTTGTGACCCCCAAGCCCTTCTTGTTACTGTCATTACCTCAACCAAGTTGGGTTGATTGGCTAAGTTCTCTCCTCCACCCCAGGAGTCCTTCCAGAAATCTACCCTTTGGCCATTTCTTACCTCCCAAGTGACATGTTTAGTAATGATGTCCCTACAATCTGGAATGTAGTTCCAGATTGTGGACCCCCTTGGTGGGTCTAGGATAGTGAGGATTCTAGTATCCTCATCCGAATCCAAATACTTCCTTCTAAGAATCCTGACCCACTTTTGCTCTCCTTTAGTGTGTAAATTCCAGATAAGCTTGGTTCCCATGGCTAGGTTCATAGTGGCCAGCTGCCTAATGCCTGTCCCACCTATTTCCTTGGGTGAGCAAACCTTTTCCTAGGCTACCAAGGGGAGCTTGTGTTGTTCACCAGACCCACTACAAAAAAATTTGCTGATGATCCGAGAGATTGCTTCTTCCACACTTCTGGGCATTTTCAGACAAGTCATCGAGTACACTGGGATTGTTGATAGGACTAACTTCACCATTAAGAGCCTACCTGCTGAGGATAGCCATTTCCCCATCCATGTTCCTAACTTGTTTCTACAACTGTTGATCAAGTTCTCCCAGTAACTTCCTTTATTGGCTCCTGCAAATAAGGGGGTTCCCAGATATCGACCAGGGAAGTTGGCTACCCGTAAATTGAGTATCCTTACTAAGTTCCTTTGAAGACTGGGCTGGGTGTTTAGGAAGAAAATGTCTAATTTTCTCTAGTTGATGCTCTGACCTGAGGCTAACCAGTATTCTTTCAAAAAGGTTTTGATTTTTCTGGCTTCTCTCGTGCATGCTTCTCCAAATAGAATTGTGTCATCAACAAATTGCTGATGAGTTATATTTTCCACACCATTGGCTACTGATACTCCCTTCCACTTGCCCTCTCTTCTAAGAGTATTAATTCCTCTACCTAAGGCTTCTGCCATGATGATGAAGAGGAAGGGGGATAGGGGGTCCCCTTGTTTGATGCCTCTGGAAGAGGCGAAGAAGCCTTGGGCTAAGCCATTTACTAGGACATAAAACTTTCATGTGGAAATATAGATGCTGACCCACTCCCTCCAGTTATTGCTGAAACCAAATCTTTCTAGAACTTCCATCAGGAAGTTCCTATCCACTAAATCATAGGCTTTGAGAATATCCAATTTGAGGATCATACTGGCTTCTCTTGCTTTTCTGATCAAGTGTATCGCTTCATGTGCTATGATGATGCCTTCCACAATGGACCTCCTTAGAACAAATCTAGTTTGTTCCTTTGAGATGCTTCCTTCCAGAACTTCTCTCAGCCTATTGGCTATTATTTTGGTTACAATTTTGTATACCACATTACATAATGCAATTGGTTTGAAGTCTTCCATCTCTTGAGAGTTTTTCTTCTTAGGGACTAAGGCCAAAAAAGTGTGGTTGAACAATTTTAGCATCATCATCTTCCTCCTGGACTCCTTAATCACTTTTGTCAGATCATGCCCCACTACCTCCCAAAATTTTTGAAAAAACCGTGCCATGAAGCCATCTATGCCTGGGGCCTTATCACGGTTAAGGAGAAAAGTGGTGATTCTTACCTCCTCTTTCTCAATTTGTTTGTATAGTGTCTGGTTCTATTCCTCTGTTATCACTATGGGGATTGAGGCTAGAATTTTGTCTATATCTTCCCTTTGAATTGGAGCTTCCTTGTTCAAGATTGATTCAAAATAGGATACTATTGCCTGGTTGACTTCTTCTATGGATTGAGTTATGCTCCCATCTTCCTTCATTATTTCTATGATTTTGTTCCTGCTTCTATTTGCCACTGCAATTCTGTGAAAAAACTTGGTGTTCCTGTCTCCTTCCTTCAGCTACATTTCTCTAGACTTTTGCCTGTAGTAGCTCTCTTCTCTCTTCAAGAGTTCAATCAATTCTTCCTTTAATGCCTTTTCTACAACACATTGCTCCTCCCTCATCCCATTCTTGATTACCTGCTCATTTAGGATGTTCCTGCTCCACCCTCACCTTTCGCTGAAAAATGTTTTTGAAATGTGACTTGTTACATTCCTTTAGTTTAGTTTTCACAAATCCTAGCTTCTTAGTCAAGGTGAAAATCTTTGAGTGGTTTACAATTCTGACTTCCTCCCACCAACTAGCTACTAGCTCTAGCAAGGATTCATCCCTCAGCCACATGCTTTCAAATTTGAAAGGGCAGCCCTTAAGGGGCTCCCCTAACAATATTGTTAGTTGGACCGGGTAGTGGTCTAAGTCAGAGAAGGGCATTATATCTACATCTGCTATTCTAGTCTGATCTTCCCAATCCCCAACTAGTAGGAATCTATCCAATCTTTGTGCTATGTTTGTAAATCCCTTCCTTCTATTTGTCCAAGTGAAAGTCCCATTTTTTTGTGGGAATGTCTTTGAGCTGATTCCTATCTATGAAGTCTTGGAATTCCATCTGGACATTTGTCAATTTGGATAGGCCTCCCCTCTTCTCCTCATTATTTATGGTTGCATTGAAATCTCCTTCTACAATGCCTCTGTCCTCTCTGAAAAGCCTCATTTTCTTCAAAATCTACTGCCATAATGCACTCTTCTCTGAAGTAGGCATTGGGCCATATACATTGATTAAGAAGAAGCTCTCATTCCTTTGTAGTAATCTACCTTTCATAATTAACCACCTCCTGCTTGCCTCAACTAGTTCTCCTTCCAATGTTAGGGGGTTCCATAGTATGCACAATCCTCCTGAGGCACCCTTCGCTTCACTGAATAGGCCTTTCCACTGTCTCCAATTTTTGAGTCTCCCCTCACTTTCCTCCTTTCCTAGTTTGGTCTCCTGTAATAAGATTATGTCTGCATTTATTTGGTCAATTTGGTGTTTGACCAGACGCCACTTGTTAGGGGTATTAATTCCCCTAACATTCCATGATATCACCCTCATTGCTCCTAGGGAAGGAATTCATCCTTCCCTGATCTTAGCTTCATTTGTCCAGCTGCATTAGCTACTATTTCCAATTTTGCCCTAGTGGATTTGGGTCCCCTTTTCCCAGTCTTCTTGATATTTGGTTTCTTCCTCTTGGACTATGTTTGTTCCAATGTCCTCTCATCCCAAACTACCTCCTCTTCCCGCCCAAGTCCCCCTTCTTCCTCAGATTCATTTTCACTCTCCTCTGCACTAGCAGAAATTTTAGTTTGTTCCTCATCTTTGTTATCTAGTGGCCTTTCAAGGGTTAACATGTCTGATGATGACTCATTCCTCCCTTGGGAGGTTAGCTAGGTATCCTCTTTGGGTGAAACCCTCTAAGGATTTTACTTAGTTTGGAACCCTGACCCCATCTGTCCCACTTCCAGGGGCTTGTATATGACTAAGTCCCAAATCTCTATTTGTTACAAATTTTTGAGAGTGTTGGAGATGTGATTCCTTTCTCCTGACTAGGGTTTAGTTTGCCTACCCCCATGTCCTTTATCAATCCCTCTTTAGCCCTAAATTCTTCCCTTGGGTTGATTGTCTGGTTAAGGCCAAGTCCCTTTTTCTCCCTGGGGATCTCTTCTAGTTGGGTGCCTTTCCAGAGCTATCTACCTTCCTTGTCAGTATATGCTATATTTTTGCAATCCAAGTCCCTGTGATCCCAAGATTTGCAGGTTGCACACAATTTCATTTGATCCTCCCTTACTAGGTCTTGTGTCCATTTTCTCCCATCCACATGAATCTCCATGTTTTGAGGCAGGGGGTGATGAGGCTTTAAGCCTATACACATCCTCACATAAGCACCCTGGATTCTGTCCTTAGTCATTTTGTCAATTGCTAGAAGAGACCCTATGCCCCTTCCTATTTCTTCTAGGGTTTCTTCCCCCTAATATTCTACTGGTAAGTTATACATACAAACCTAGACCGGCCCCTCCCCAATCTTGTACTTCCATGGGTCAAAATTTGGATACCAATCGATGAGATGCATACTGGACCCATCTAGGATGTACAGCCCACCCTTTAAGACTTCCCACTTCTCGGTCTTTATAGGGAATTCTAGCAGGAAGAAGGCATTTGGATTTGCTATGATTTTGGTTTGATTTCCCCAAAGTCCCCAGCACCATTTTTGGATTCTTTCAACTTTCATCCACCCCCCACCCCATTTGACCATGACCCCCATATCCCTAAGTTTTTCTACAAATTTTTCAAATTGAGATTTGCTCAAAGTTATCTTAGGCCTACCAAAGTCAGGATTGTCGACCTTACCTTTTGTAGTGTTGGGGGCATGCGGTTCTTCTGTCACTATCTCCTTTTGTTTCCAAGGACCTCTCTGGGGATCACTCTATTCCCTTGATTCACTGTGGTGCCAACTCTCCACCATATCCGCCTTGGAGTTTTTTTCCCTAAACCATCCATTTTTTCTGGAGATTGATTTTCTCCAATTGGGAATGTCTCTGCCCTTATTCTTCTTGAATTTGCCTTGCCCTCAAGTTTTTTGGTTCCACTGGTTCTGATGGAATTGTTTCCTTGGTTGCATCCAAGGTAGCTCCTTCCATGGGTTCCATCTCCAGTGTCTGCGAAATGCATCCTCCTCCTTCTGATTTGGTGCACTAGCTGTGGATAGGAGAAAGTTTGGCCTGCATTTGTCCACCCATCTTCCTCCTTCAAAAACCCATTACGAAATATGCTTGTTTTACTAAACTCACCATTTCGCTCTTTCCCCTTCTCTTGAGCACTTGTCTTCCTCCCAAGTCACCTACTTTTTTTCTGTCTTCTTCTCCCATCGCGCTCGACAAATTCACAATTCTGCCTAAAATCTTGCCACAAGACACACTGCATGCATTATGTCAGGTCTAGTTTGAGTCAGATAAAGTAATCCTCCAATCATAGATCTATACTTTTTCTGGTCTTCCATGGGTGAGTTATCATCTTTTCTCAACTTACAACTAGTTATTATAGGTGTGCATACTGGTTTAGAGTCTTCCATCCCAAATTTCTTTAACAACTCTTTCACATACTTAGACTGAGAAATGAAGATACACTTATCTGATTAACTTATTTGTAGACCTAAAAAGAAGTTCAAATCTACAAACATAGCCATTTCAAATTCACTTTGCGTTTCTCCAGAAAAAATTGAGCACATACCTTCAATGCCTCCAAAAATAATATCATCAACAAAGACTGCAACAATCAGGGCTTGTTCATAATTGATCTTGAAGTAGAGATTACTGTCTGTAGTGCCTTTACTTCTAACATTGAAAAATGTCCCCTTGGAGGCTTTTCCCTCTTTAGGTTTAGCTCTCGGGTCTTTTGTATGCATTTAGGACATCTTACTTCATAATTTGACATCCCAATGGAATGAACCCTAGGTTTTATGGAAAATAGGGCCTAGCGCGACCTCTTGAGCTTAACCCTACCCAAAATAGGGGGGAGGACTTGGGTGCCCACACCCTAGTCCTACCCTATTTTGGGTCAAGCCCAAATTTTAATTATCGGTTTATGACTGTTATTTGGTCCTGAGGCCGACATAGTAAGTTTGAATTTACGAAATCTTGGCAGGAATGTTTGTAGTTGCATATAAAAGCATGTTTAGGCATTCATTTGTAAAACTAGATGATTACTAGTAAGCTATTGTGTTCTCAAGGTGATTCAAGGCTTTCATTGTGTTGCAAGAGCAGGCTTGTGTGGTTTATGTGTTTGTGTTGGCAGATTTGAGCATCCATTTCATCATGGAATGAAGAGCATCTTCCTCCCATGAGATCTTCACTACAAGGTGACATTATATTGTGTTTGTGATCATTATTTCATTTGGTTTTTGCCTCTACCTCCCTAGGCACACACTCTCTATCTGATAAAGGTGTTTAGAGACTTAAGTGTCCTCCAGGGCTTGACTGGGGCAAGCCTCTAAACACCACAATCCCCTCCCAAAGTTTTCATGGTTGCAGGTTACAGGTTGAGGAGCTGGACAAAGTGAAGTTGCAAGAAGAAATCTTGGAGTGTCAGAATTGCAGAAAAGGAATAAAATATACCCCCTAGACTTGGGCATCCACTCATTAGTCCTCCAAGTTCTGTGACGAGAAAATCTCTGAAACAATAGGAAGAGTTGCAAACTGAGTTCTTAGATCCAGAAAGAAACCAGGGCCTTGGACTTGCGTGTCTGTTCCTGTGTCCCCAAATTTTCCACCTCATAACCCTAAAAACAAGTATTCTGTGATTTGTCATTTTACTTCCCTCTGCAAGAGCTTTTTCTGTAATTCATCCATTTACTGTCGTATTTGCAAAATTAGGGTTTTAATGGTTAATTGAGCATAGGAGAAGGAAAATTGACAATTAAACACCTTAATCCAAACTTCCCTATATTTTTTAGTGACCAAGGACCTGTTAGTGCTTTGCCACTCGATCCAAAGGTCCTTGAATGTATTAGGTGAAAGGAGGATTTAAACACTAAACATAAACAAATCCAATTTTCCCCTAAACATTTTGGTGAACCCGTAATTTTTTTGGACTTAATTGCAACTTTATGAGTGTTTTTATTCAAATTTGGATTGATTTCATTCATTCATATAGTCATCCATTCTATTGCATTGAGAAAAATTGAAAAAAATTGAAAATTTGAAAAAAATTGCATTGTTTGGCTTACTAATTTGCATCAATTCTTCCTAATTCTCCCTAATTCATGATTTTTGCATCATATCTAATATAAACTATAGAAAATTACAAAAATACAATAATTTGCATTGCATTTTCATCATTTAATTGCTAGGGTTTTGTAGAAATTTTGACAATTTTCACATAACCTAGTAATTCCAAAATCTAGGGTTAGTAGGCAAAATCTTTTTTCAGATTTTTCTACTAATTTTAGAGGCTCATTCAAATTATAGTTTCATTGTAATCCTACATTTTAGCATAAATTTGCATTTAGATTTTAAATATTTGCATTTTTGCATAGAAAATTTCAACAAAAAACTAGCAATTTTTATGCATTTTCATTACATTTGCATTGGTATTTTGCATGTTCAAGCTTGGAAATCATTTTCAAGATGGTACAAATGAGTAAGATGGTACAGGATGATTCCCATTACCATGCTATAAATATTAAACAACAAAAACTTGATAAAAATTGGAAGAGTTAGACGACTATCAGCAGTTAGAGAAAATAGTGGTTCCCCTCCTCATAAACAACAAAAAGTTTCATTTAAACAAGAATTTAAGAAACAAACATCATATGATAATAAACAAGACTTTCATAAGAACCACTCAAATTTTGCATTAAACATGATTGAGTACCTCTCCAAGAGGTTCGCAAGCTCCAAAGATCTAACATGAAGACCATGCAACTAAGTATCTTTAACCCTTTATCTCTCTCGTGATGTGTTTCCCCTGTGATGTGTTATGTGTTGTTTAGGCCTCCTGGGATGACCTCAGATTCTCCCGTAAGGTCTGGAATACTAGGAGATCACTTCGGTTGTGACCTTCTATTTGTATCATCATTCTTCTATATTGCCTCTCTCTAATTTCATTGTTGTGTGTTGTGTCTTACAGACATAGAGTTGCGGTTGGTGACTTGGGGGCACCCTCCTATGTGACTATCCCTAAGACACTTTTTTCTCCTCTCTTATTTATTGTTTCCCTAAGACACTCAATCCGAAGGTCCTTGAATGTATTAGGTGAAAGGAGGATTTAAACACTAAACATAAACAAATCCAATTTTCCCTTAAACATTTTGGTGAACTCATGATTTGTTTGGACTTAATTACAACTTTCTGAGTGTTTGTCTTCAGATTTGGATTGATTTTATTGTTCATATAGTCATTCATTCTATTGCATTGAGAAAAATTCAAAAAAAAAAAAAAATTGAAAAAAATTGCATTGTTTGGCTTACTAATTTGCATCAATTCTTTCTAATTCTCCATAATTCATGATTTTTGCATCATACAATAATTTGCATTACATTTTCATCATTTAATTGCTAGGGTTTTGTAGAAATTTTGACAATTTTCATATAACCTAGTAATTCCAAAATCTAGGGTTAGTAGGCAAAATCTTCTTTCAGATTTTTCTACTGATTTTAGAGGCTCATTCAAATTATAATTTGGTTGTAGTCCTTCATTTTAGTGTAAATTTGCATTTAGATTTTAAATATTTGCATTTTTGCATAGAAATTTTCAACAAAAAACTAGCAATTTTCATGCATTTTCATTACATTTGCATTGCCATTTTGCATGTTTAAGCTTGGAAATCATTTTTAGATCTGTGAGTATTTCATTTTCATCATAAATCAGACCTCAAAGCATTCATATAACATTTTGTGTCAAGATCTCAAACCTAGGGCTTGAAAAACATCAATTTTCACTAGATTTGGCCTTATCAACTCTCTAAATTCGCACCATAAGCATGTTGTAAAGGGTATTTTTGCACTAATTGGTTGTCATTAGGTTAATCATTTGTTTCCCCTCCTAAAAATCTTCACAACACCTTTTTATTGGGCTCTTGTATTGAAAATTTGGTGAAAATTGCCTATCTTTGCTATTTTTTGCCCCAGGGTTTGGCCTAGTTTATACTCCAAGTGTGTTGTGACAAATTTTATGGATTGAGGTCACTAATATAATTTATTTTATTTTTTTCACCTCCTAAAATTCATTACAACACCTCTTTTTCTAGGCTTTGGAGTTGAAAAACCGTGAAAAATAGCTTTTTTTTTGCTATATTTTCACTAGGGTTTGACCTTAAGTGGCACTAAAAGTGTGTTGTGATGGATATTGTGACATTAAGTGGCTATTATCACTAATATACTTTTCTTTACATCATCATTTTCCTTACAACACCCTTTGTCATGCTCTTTTGAATCAAGATTTGGTGACAAAATTGCATATTTTGACATATTTTCACTATATTTTGACTTGTTGTCATCTTAGATTCGCATCAAGAGTGTGTTGTGAAGGATCGTATTTCTGTTTTGGACTGATATCAGACATATAAGTTGCTGCCCCTGATCAAAAATCCTTACAACACCATTTGTTTCATTCATTTGCATTGAAAAAGTACAAAAACTCAAGCATTTTTAGCTTTCAAACATACCATCTTCTTAGGGTTTGTTCTCTTAGTTTGTACATTATGTGTTGTATGCTTTTGTATAAGCTTTATGACACGTTCTACTAAAAAAAAATCCCTTTGAGAAGAAGTAAAAGGTTAATGGGATCTAGTGCTCTTGAAGAAAATGACATTCCTACCTCTACTAATCCTTTGAACACCTTCTTTACAAAGGGAGAAACTCAAATTGTGCAAGATATTATACATCCTCCAACCACTATTGAAAACCTAATATTTCATGATGTTGAGGATGCTATTGAAATAGTAGGACATGTACCTATGGAACAAGTCAATAAGCTTGATAAAGACCTTGACAAATTTCAAGAATATGTGCAAACTGAGAGGATAGTTGAAGAGGCCTTATCTGTGATTCACCATGTAAGAGAATTAATAAAAGAAGGACAAGATGGAATTAATGTCATTCATGGTCTAACACATATTGTGCAAACTAATGTAATGCCAGTGATTGAATGTGCAAAAGTTATTAACAACATGACATCACCGTCGCATACTCAAGTTTTAGTACCTATGCCGACTATAGGAATATTCACTTTTACATCAACAATCTTAACAACTAATGCAAATGCTTGTAGTAATGCTACCATTGGTATTGAAGTATGTAATGGTACCAATTACAAATTTGTGGGATTTGATTATCAAAACTTGGTCCATAATGTGACCGTTCCTATGAATAGTTGTTCTCAACCTTCCATCACACATAGTTATTCCCAAACATCTTCCACCTACTAGTATGTCCAACTACCATTGACCTATTCCCATCCTCCACCTATCACATCTCAATCTCAATCACCTCCTCCCTTTGGTTCCAATTCCTGACAACAAACTGCATCCCCTAATGATGTCATGCTAAACCAACTTTTATAGGGCATGACTGCTTTGCAACAAAAGGTAACAAACTTAAAAAATTCTTCGCAACCTAGTTTACCAACATATCATGCCCATAATCCCCTTTCCTATGTAATCTTGAGAAATCCTATGCCTGAGAGGTTTGAGACTCCCCGCTTTGAAAAGTATGGTGGAAAAGGTGATCCTAATATCCATGTGGCAGCATTTACAGCTATGTGTAGTGACTTTTATTTTGAAGAGGATTTGTTGGCAAAACTTTTCCCACAATCTCTCAAAGATGCTGCTTTAGAATGGTTTTACTCTTTTCCTCTGAATTCAATACACTCCTTTTCGTAGTTGATTGATCAATTTTTACAACATTTTCAAGCAAATATTGGACCCCAAGTCACCCTTATTGACTTTCTTCAATGCAAACAAGGTCTGAAAGAAAAGTTGACTGAATTCATTAGTCGGTATCAAGGGCTTTATGCATAGATTCAATATCAGATGAAAGATGAGGATGTTCAAAAGTTATTTATTACAAATCTACAACCTAATATTCATGATAAGATCGTATTGATGAATTATAACTCCTTTCAACATTTATGCACCGCCCTTCGTGATTATCAACTTTCATCTAGTCAGTATGAAAACCAAAACTCATCGGCTCAAGTTGGTCAATCCACAGGTGGATCGTCACAAAACAAATTTAAGAATAATAATAATAGGAGCTTCATCAAGGTTAATGGACCGAATATGAGCAACTTTCTGGATGTTTCAGCTATCACCAATCCAAAGAAAGCATCATATCAACCAAGAAAGTTCACTCCAATATTTGAGTCTTATCATTCCATCATGAACCAAGCTATGAGTAACAACATTCTGAAGCTTCCCCTAATCAAGCCTGTTGATCCTAGTAAACAAGGACCTTACTTCGATGCTAATGCCTTTTGTCATTATCATCAAACACAAGGACATGACACTGAATGATGTATGTGTCTTAAACATGAGATACAAGACCTTATTGATTCAAATGTCATCTAGGTATCAGGTGTGAATGATAATGGAAACAAGTCAGTTGCTCCACCGAATCAGAACTTATAAATCTTCACTAATCCTTTCCCTAAACATACTAAAAATAATATGTTGGAATAGGGTTTAGTGGAAGTAGACGTGGATGATTACTTGGACTATGATAACATCGTGGGAATGATTGAAGTGGATAAGAAACAAGTGGACAACCCACCTCATCCACGAAGAAATGGAATTTATGTTGAAGTTCCTCCTCCATTATCCTTATATGGATCGAGAGGTAATCAAAATGCATCAAAAAAGAAAGAACAACAACTGATATAGATGAGTAAGGTGGTACAAGATGATTCCCGTTACCACGCTAGAAAGATTCAACAACAAAAACTCAATAAAAATCAGAAAAGAGTTAGACAACTGTCAGCAGTTAGAGAAAACAATGGTTCCCCCTCCTCATAAACAACAAAAAGTTTCATTTAAACAAGAATTTAAGAAACAAACATCATATGATAATAAACAAGACTTTCATAAGAACCACTCAAATTTTGCATTAAACATGATCAAGTACCTCTCCAAGAGGTTCGCGAGCTCTAAAGATCTAACATGAAGACCATACAGGTAAGTATATTTAACCCTTTATCTCTCTCATGATCTGTTTCCCCTATGATGTGTTATGTGTTGTTTAGGCCTCCTAGGACGACCTCGGATTCTCCCACAAGGTTCGGGATACTAGGAGACCACTTCTGTTGTGACCTTCTTCTATTTGTATCATCATTCTTCTATATTGCCTCTCTCTCTGATTTCATTGTTGTGTGTTGTGTCTTATGGACATAGCGTTGCGGTTGGTGACTTGGGGGCACCCTCCTACGTGACTATCCCTAAGACACTTGTTTCTCCTCTCTTATTTATTGTTTCCCTTCTTCTAGTGTTTCTATCTAGCGGGCGGATGACAAAAAACATTTATACTGATGTGGACCTAGTGTCCCTTTCGAGAGCAATCAAAAAAATGGACTTAGTTCCTAATATGACGATGGGGTTGTATATTTTATCCGATACTTGGCTAGTGGAAGCACTCGTGCTTTCCACGTAGTGAATTTGATGATGTTTCTATCACATTTACAAACTTTAATAGTATTGTTACTTTGTGCACGTTTGTTTGTCTTTGAATCTGGCCTTGGTGGTGCTCAATTCGAAGAGCTTCGTGATATAGCCCCACGGTTATCCTCGAACTCTGAATTCATAGTATAACCTTGGCTCTTTGTGTGGTTAATCATATGCATTGATGTTGTTGTTTATCATGATGTTGTAAACACTAACATGTTTATTGCATGTATGTGTTTGTGGGAGCATTTGGCGGTTGTAAAGTACATGTCACCTCCGAGAGGTATGGGCTTTGCAAAAGTCTGTGGTCCCTTGTGTGTCTTCTTCCTACCTTAATGTGCTTGATATCGTTGCATGATATCAACCACCTTAAGGTGGAGGCATATATAAGGTAAGTTGTCTGTTGTAGATGTTAGCTATGTGCTTGTCCTCAGATGTAGTTTAAAGACTAGCTCGATGAGTACTTCCTGCATCCTGAGCTTGTTTGCAATCAATCAATCATGTAAGCCCTCTGCAGAGGTGGGATATTGCGTATATCCTTTTTTATCTTAAGCCCTCTGCGAAGGTGGGGATGGTGTATTTCTCAGAGCATATTGCATCATCCTATCATTTTCAAAAGTCCTCTACAGAGGCGAGGAGCGGTTCTGTGACTAACTCAACCCTTAAGCGTGTCTTCGGCGATTGTTGTGGCGAAGCCCAATTGTCAGTGTGTGCCTGTAATGTGCCTGAGATGGTGTTTGCCTAGAAATAGGAACACTCCATCACTTGTTTGTCATATTTTCTCCGTGTCTTCAATTGTGTGTGTTTTGGTGTGCTTGCTTTGTTTGGCATGTTTGTTGCCCCATATGCAGTCTAAAGACTTCCTCGATGACTGCATCCTGCATTTTGGGAGGTTTTGCATGACTTGTGTGTGTGTTACCCCATATATATAGTATAAAGACTTGCACGATGAGTGCATCCTATATTATGGGAGGTTTGTTTACTTTCCAGTACTTACATCTGCATTTCATATATATGAGAAAAAAGAAAAGAAAAGAAAAGAAATCATGCCTATCTTCCATGCATTAATGTGTCTTCTATGCATTTACTGTCTTCTCCATGTTCTGCGTGACTGTAACTATCTTCTCCGTGTTCTGCGTCCCTGTTACTGTTTTCTATGTGATTGGCGTGTCTTCTCTATGCTTGGTGTGTTTGTGGCCTTACTTTAATGCATGTATTGGCCTTGCATTTATACATACATTAAAGTAGGGGCTAAATGCAACGTCAAAAAATGTCCCCTTGGGGGCTTTTTCCTCTTTAGGTTTAGCTCCCGGATCTTTTACATGCATTTAAGACATCTTACTTCATAATTTGACATCCCGATGGAATGAACCCTGGGTTTTATGGAAAATAAGGCCTAGGGGGACCCCTTGAGCTTAACCCTCCTCAAAATAGGGGGGAGGACTTAAGCACCCAAGCCCTAGTCCTGCCCTATTTTGGGTCAGGCCCAAATTTTAAGTGTTAGTTTATGACCGTTATTTGGTGCCTTGACCAACACGATAAGTTTGAATTTATGAAATCCATGTGGGAATATTTGTAGTTGCATATAAAAGCATGTTTAGGCATTCATTTGTAAAACTAGATGATTACTAGCAAGCTATTGTGTTCTCAAGGTGATTTCATTATGTTGCAAGAGCAGACTTCTGTGGTTTATGTGTTTGTGTTTGTAGATTTGAGCATCCATTTCATCATGGAATGAAGAACATCTTCCTCCCATGAGATCTTCACTACAAGGTGACATTATATTGTGTTTGTGATCATTATTTCATTTGGTTTTTGCCTCTACCTCCCTAGGCATGCACCCTCTATTTGATAAAGGTGTTTGGAGACTTAACTGTCCTTCGGGGCTTGACTAAGGCAAGCCTCTAAACACCACAACCCCCTCCCAAAGTTTTCATGGTTACAAGTTATAGGTTGAGGAGCTGGACAAAGTGAAGTTGTAGGAAGACATCTTAGAGTGTTAGAATTGCAGAACAAGAATAAAATCTGCCCCCTGCACTTGGGCACCTGCTCATTAGTCCTCCAAGTTCTGTGACGGGAAAATCTCTGAAAAAATAGGAAGAGTTGCAGACTGAATTCTTAGATCCAGATAGAAACCAGGGCCTTGGACTTGGGCGCCTGCTCCTGTGTCCCCAACTTCTCCGCCTCAAAACTTTGAAAACGTGTATTCTGTGATTTGTCATTTTACTTCCCTCTACAAGAGTTTTATCTATAATTCATCCGTTTACTGTCGTATTTGCAAAATTAGGGTTTTAATGGTTAATTAAGCATAGGAGAAGGAAAATTGACAATTAAACACCTTAATCCAAACTTCCCTACATTTGGTAGTGACCAAGGACCTATTAGTGCTCTACCACTCGATCGAAAGGTCCTTGAATGTATTAGGTGAAAGGAGGATTTAAACACTAAACATAAACAAATCTAATTTTCCCCTAAACATTACTGAACCCAATCTGTATTAGGTTGGTGCAAGAGCACCTAATGGACTTTATGCCTCCATGAGGCCATTTTGTAAATATTTTATTTATGTTGTATTTTGATTATTTTTTCATGTAATAAAGTCTATTAAAAACCACTCTTCATGTTTTATAGGTCACTTGTAGTGGAGTTTTAAGATTTGGTTAAGTTTAGTCTTTCTGTGTTGAGTAGTGTTAGAGGTTTGGCTATTTTTAGCCTCTTCTTTTTGCATGTAAAAGAGAGTGGAGTGATGGAGCAATGGATATGGATGTAAAGACATTATTTATGCCTTGACATTTTGTGCAAGAGTCATAGATGAAGGAGAGATGAAGTTTAGAGAAGAGAAATGAAATAAAAGTTTAGTTTTCTACATTTTTTGACTATTTTTTCGCTGTTCCTAAGGCTGGTATAGCCCTATACAGACTCCAAATGGCATGAAATTAGATTTGCTAGAAATATCTTTGAGTCTTCTTTCTTTTTGCATTGGTTGTATCAATTTTTATTATGTTTTGTGAAAGTTATGATGAATTTAGTGATTGACACTTCCAGTTTTTTCACTGTAACAATCATCTTATTTGAAATGGTACAAATTGTATAGACTAAATACAGGTCTAAAACTAATGGAAAAATATGAAGATATGAGTCTAGTTTCATATTCTTTTTTTTTGGGCAATTTTTATTAAGAATTGAGCGAGTTATGTCATTTTTGGTGAGGGTAGGTCTGCGATCTACTAGAGTCTCCATCTCTGTAATAGTCCATTTTTTAAGCATACTTTCAAAAGTAACCCCTACACATTTTGAGATATGTTAAATAAAGTCCAAATGGGTATTTGAATCAGGTTTGATTTTTTAGATATCAGTTTTGGGTCAAAATTTATGGCCAAGAAAACTCAATTTGGTGCTCCATTTCAAAACCTAGGGAAGAGTAGAACAATCACCTTTTGAGGCATATGTCCAAAAACAACCTATGTTTCATGTGAGATATGTTGTGTAAGAGTGAAAAGGGTATCCAAATCAATTTTTATATCATAGATTTGAGTTGTATTCTAAAAATTATGTCAAATTTACCTTATTTGTTGTTCTCATCAAAGCATAGTGGAAGTTTGCGATAAAAGTCTTTTGTTTGAAGTGTGTTTGTTTTGGGTGAATCCTCCATTCTCTGCATCAATTTGGCATCAAATCTCAAAAGGTTTGGGCAAGAGAGTTTGGTGTTTGTGTTTGTGTGTTTGTGCAGATTAAAGAGAGAACCTAGTTGCCAAAAGACTAGGTAGAGGAAAAGAGAAGAGACCTAGGTGAGGCAAAGACAAGAAGAAGCAACGTTAAAGGGACTTGCTTGAAGAGAAGATAGATTTGTTCAGGAGATACTTGCAGGCTGGGGATTCACAAAAGAAGAAGCAAGAAGAAAAAGAGAGGAAGAGGAAAGAGGAAAAGATGAGGCAAATAGAGGTTGAGAAAGAGATAAGAGAACTGAGGCAAGCTATGGAAGAGATGGGAAAAAATATGGAAAGAATAGATCAACAGTTGCAAATTTGGCACTTATCAGTGAAGAGGAAGGTTACATGGCCCATCAAGAAGATTATGCAAAGAAGAAGAAGACAAGTACGGACAGCAGCAAATGAGGTAGAGGTAAAGTTTGAATCTACTATTTGAGTTGAGCAAGGTAAGTTACAAGTTGAGATGCATGATATTCCAATTGTGTTTGAAGATGAACAAACCTCTTTGTTTAATGATGAACCAATAGAAGGGCATATTGATGTTGAGATTAATGATATGGTTGTTGAGGTTGCTAATAAATTTGATATTGATACTCAAGTTGTTGATGATATTCATGATCAAGTTATTGTTGATAATGAAATTGCTAATAAGGATGTTTCAGATTTGTTTGCTAATGATGTATATGAAGGTTTGCAAGAGTAAGATGTAGGTTACATTAATGGTGAATATGTTGTCATATGGTGTTCCAATGATGAGGATGAAGACAAAGATAAAGCTACTGAGGTATATGCACAAGAAATGGAGTTTTGGAGCCTTGAAGTTCAGAAGATAATGGATAAGAGATGGTTTAAGAAGAAGAAAAAGGACTCAGGAGGAGTTACAAAGATGAAGGATAGGTTATAGAAGAATTGGAGGAGTAGGAAGAAAGACGTGACTTGCATTCAATGGGACTTGAATTTTCTTTCCTCTGGGAGTATGGTGCAAGAGCACCTAATGGACTTTATGCCTCCATGAGGCCATTTTGTAAATATTTAATTTATGTTGTGTTTTGAGTATTTTCTCATGTAATAAGGTCTATTAAAGACCACTCTTCATGTTTTAGAGGTCACTTGTAGTGGAGTTTTAAGGTTTGGTTAAGTTTAGTCTTTCTATGTTGAGTAGTGTTAGTGGTTTAGCTATTTTTAGCCTCTTCTTTTTGCATGTAAAAGAGAGTGAAGTGATGGAGAAATGCATATGGATGTAAAGACATTATTTATGCCTTGACATTTCATGCAAGAGGCAGAGATGAAGGAGAGATGAAGTTTAGAGAAGAGAAATGAAATAAAAGTTTAGTTTTCTGCATTTTTTGACTATTTTTCATTGTTTCTGAGGCTGGTATAGTCCTCTATAGACTCCAAATGGCATGAAATTGGAGTTGTTGGAAATATCTCTAAGTCTTCTTTCTTTTGGCATTGGTTTAATCAATTTTTTTTATGTTTTGTGAAAGTTATGATGAATTTAGTGATTGACACTTCCTTTTTTCACTGTAATAGTCATCTTATTTGGAATGGTACGAATTATACAGACCAAGTGTAGGTCTAAAACCAATGGGAAAAGATGGATATATGAGTCTAGTTTCATATTATTTTGGTTTGGGCAATTTTAATTAATAATTGAGTGAGTTATTCTATTTTTGGTGAGGGCAGGTATGCGATCTACTAGGGTCTACATCTCTATAATAGTCCATTTTTTAAGCATACTTTCAAAATTAACCCCTACCCATTTTGACATATGTTAAATAAGGGCTAAATGGGTATTTGAATTAGGTTTGATGTTTTGGAGATCAGTTTTGGGTCGAAAGTTATGGCTAAGAAAACCCTATTTGGCACTCCATTTCAAAACCTAGGGAAGAGTAGAACAATTACCTTTTGAGGCATATGTCCAAAAACAACCTATGTTGCATGTGATATATGTTATATAAGAGAAACAAGGGTATCCAAATCAGTTTTTAGATCATGGGTTTGAGTTGTATTCTAAAAATTATGTCAAATTTACCTTATTTACTGCTCTCATCAAAGCATAGTGGAAGTTTGAGAGAAAAATCTTTTGTTTGAAGCATGTTTGTTTTTGGTGAATCCTCCATGTTTTGCATCATAGGTACCTATTCAATCATGCATACCATGCCCTAGGAGCTTGTTTTAATCCATACAATGCTTTCTTCAATCTGCATACCATATCCCCTTGTTCTAATGACTAAAATCCTTCTAGTTGTTCAATGTAGACTTCCTCTTCCAACTTTCCATTAAAGAAGACAAACTTCACGTCTATTTGATAAACCTGAAAATCTTTGTATGCTAGAAAAGAAAGAAACATCCTTATTGCTTCAATCCTTGCTACAGAAGCAAAAGTTTCTTCAAAGTCTATTCCTTCAACTTGAGCATATCCTTTGCATACCAATCTTGCTTTGTTTCTTACCACTTCACCATTCTCATTCATTTTGTTTCTAAAGACCCACTTTGTACCAATTACATTCTTGTCTGTTGTTCTGGGAACAAGATCCCAAGTTTGATTCTTCTCTATTTGCATCAATTCTTCTTCCATGGCCTTTATCCAATTCTCATCTTTGCATGCCTCATCCACAGGTTTAGGTTCAATCTTAGAGATATGATAGAAATTTACTTGTTCTTCTATAGATTTTCTTCTAGTTAAGATCCCTTTACTCCTATCTCCTATGATTTGATTTTTAGAGTGACTAATTCTTACATACCTTGGAGTTTTGGTAGCACTTACCAAAGATTGTTCTTCTTCATTTGTGTTGTCTTCATGTTGCACCACTTCTAAAATATCTGGATCATCTGACTCATATCCACTTGATTCTAAAGACCTTTCCTTACATTCATCAACTTTAACATTTGCACTTTCAATTATTTTATTCAGCCTCTTATTATAACACCGATAGGCCTTGCTCTTGGTGGAGTAACCAAGGAAGATTCCTTCATCACATCTAGCATCAAACTTGCCTAAATCTTCTTCTCTTTTGATATAACATTTGCTACCAAAAACTTTGAAATACTTTACAGTGGGAACTTTTCCATGCCATAATTCATAAGGAGTCTTTAAGTTGTTACCTTTTACTTGAACTCTATTTAGGGTATATACTGCGGTGTGAATTGTCTCTCTCCAATATGTTTTTGAAAGATGAGCCTCCTTCATCATGGTTCTAGCAGCTTCTTAAGCTGTTCTATTTTTCCTTTCAACAACTCCATTTTGTTGTGGAGTTCTGGGCGCAGATAGTTGTCTCTTAATTCCATGTTCTTCACAAAAGAAATTGAATTCATTTGATGTGAACTCTCCTCCTCTATCAATTCTCAAACATTTGATTTTTAAATCCATCTCATTTTCAACCATTGCCTTAAATGCCTTGAATTTATCTAGAGCTTCAACTTTCTCTTTCAAAAATGTGACCCAAGTCATTCTAGAATAATCATCAATGAGCAACATGAAATACCTGTCTCCTTGCAAACTTCTTACTTTGGTAGGTCCGTACAAATCTGTATGCACTAGCTCAAGTAGTCCTCCATCTGATTGATCCTTGCTTTTGAAATTTGTTCTTGTCTTTTTCCCAAATTGACACTCCTTGCAAACTAGATTAGCAGGCTTCACAAGCTTAGGCAAATCTCTAACAATCTATGTAGCACTTATCTTCATAATATTATCAAAATTATGTGACACAACCTTCTATGCCATAACCAACTCTCATCAATCTGAGTCAACAAGCAATAGTTCTTGGTTCCTTTCGAGTGATAGATATTACCTATGGTCTTCTTACCAATTGCAATGAGTGTTCCGAAGCTTTCCCTGATCTTGCATCCATTGTCCTTGAAGCTTAAGTCATAGCCCTTGTCACACATCTGACCCACACTTAGAAGATTGTGCTTTAATCCTTTCACATACAAGACATCTTCAGTATTATGCTTGCCATCAAAACTTACAAACTTACTTTTTACACCAGTCATGTGGTGAGAGAAACCACTATCAATAACCCATTCATCTTTTTCCTTAATGACCTAAGTAGCCAGAGCACTTTCCACTGGTTTTTCTTCCTTCATATAGCTAGAAGAATTAGTAGACTTAAGATCTTCCTTAATAGCAATGAACAAGCATTCATTTATAGAGGGATTAGCATTATCTGGTTCACCATTATCTGATACTCCTTCATCATCATCAAAATCTTCAACATAATAACACCTCTTTTGGGTCCTAGGCCTGTTCTCATATCATCTTTTATTTCTTTCAATTCTTTCAGGACATCTGGAAGTAAAATGACCTACTTTACCATAGGAAAAACATTTGAAAGGTAATTTTCCTTTATACTTACTAGATCCTCTTTATAGTCTATCCACAAAGTTGGCTTCAACTTCATCTATCTCATCATCAAATTCTACCTTATACTTTTCTGTTCTGGAAGTACTTTTAGGAGTAATTGCTTTGAAGGCAGTCTCATTTTTTGGCAGAGCATCATCTAACTCCCTCATTTCAAAAGTAGTAAGCTTACCAAGCAACTGATCCTTGTTGACTATTTTTACTTGCATGAATTCTTCAATTGCGGTCACCTTGTGACAGTAGGACTTGGGTAGAGATGTGAGTATTTTCATAATAATTTCCTTTTCTTCGAAAGTTCCACCTATGGATTTTATCCCTATAACAAGTTCATCAACTCTTTGCATAAAAGCTGATATGTTTTCATCATTGTTCATCTTCAAGATTTCATATTTCACTTTGAAACTTTGTAACATGGCTTCCTTCACAGAATCATCTCCTTCATACAGATTTTTCAACTTTTCCCATACCTTATTCGCGGTTTTAAGATCCACCACTTTTGTTAGTATTGATTCAGTTAATGAGATTAGCAGAGCATCCCTTGCCTTAATATCTATCTCATGTTCTTTGATTTCATCTTCAGTCATCAGATCATTTTGAGGTATGGTGTATTTTGTTTTTGCAGCTATCCAAACTTTGACGCCAAGAGAAAGAAGATGGCTTTTCATCTGAGCCTTCCAGAGAACATAATTAGTTCCATCAAATTGCAACGCTTCCTTCTTGTAAGACATTTTGGATCTTCATCAAGCTATTAAACTTCTTCCAAGGAACTTGGCTCTGATACCAATTGTTGATATGCGCTGGACAACTGAGCAGGGGGTGAATCAATTGTCACAAAAACTTGAACACTTTCTACAATTTAAAGATTCATCACTTATCCAAAATTATTATGATTTAACCATGAATGCATGAAAACAGAAACTTAACCATAGATACAACATCAAACATAAGAGACATTAGATTTACATGGAAAACCCCAAGGTGGGGAAAAACCATAGAGAGGATTAACTCTTAATATATATTGCAATCTTGAAATAGTGATGTTCAAGCTTGGTCATCCCACGGGCATAAACATACTACCTTACTGCCATGAAGAACAACTAGGTCTAGCAGGCTCACTGCCTCAACCCTAACCTAGCAAGATTACAATAAGGGTTGTTAAATGATGGGGAGCGCACAGCAGAAACTGTAGAACGGGCCCTAATTACCTCACAATCGGCAAGACTTCACACATGAGCCGCCGATACATCACCATCAGCCAAACAACCGCCGGTCAGAATGATTTACTAAAGTCTCTCTGTCAGTCCACCATACACCAATGACTCCACTTTACTCTACCTTCGGTGAGACCCACCTCATCGGCAATCGCTTATAGGCCCTGGCTGACGCGTCGATAAAACAACATCCTCGGTGAAACTTTCACTATCAGTCGGGCTTTCTCCAGAGTTCCTGACAAACTGATCACTTTGATGTCATTCTAACCTCCGCTTGTCAGTGTGACAATTGTTGTTGGCCACCTTAGGGTTTGCTACGCCGATACGCTGATACACGGTTGCACAGTCTACCTTCTACGAACCCTAGCACATGGAGATGCTAGGTCAACCTACTGTATGAAACGCACTGTCTGGATCCTTTGCACTGCCGAACAATGGTACAAAACAGAAAATGAAAGAAAATATTTATACAACGAAGACATTCCACTGATTTCGACAAAAATCTCACCAATGGAATGCTTCACAACGACATACAGCAACAAAATGGAAAGCATAGAGAGAACAGAAATCTACAGCTATACAAATTGCAATTACAAGAAATAGAAATCAAATTGACGGAACAGAATGATTCTATTTCTCCTTAGTACAATCACAATTGCATTGGATCACACTCTTTCTTAGATCTAATTACAATGAAAATGATATCGACATTTGGTTCCATCCTCTGGGTTTATAAACTTGCCCTGAGGAAAACTAAACCCGATTCCAAGCGGCTGGGAGACAACCGTCTAAACAGCCTCCAACTGCCCTACTACCCTATTTTTGGCATTATACAGTTACAATTTGACAAATGTCCCCTAAGTCACTTGGGACTTACAAAATGAACCTAGATACAAATAGAAATGAAAATGCATTGGTCAAATAGACCTTATTACAAAAGAAAACATGATTTTCTAGGTGCTCCTGCACCATTAAACCCTGAGGGATGTTAAACCCTACTAGTGGCTTACTGCTAGATTCACTACCATAATTAACAACTTTCTTTATTGTGAATAAACAATTCCTCTTGACTCTGCTCTTCCTCTGCCCTACTCTTCCTCTATTATGCTCTTCCTCTGCTCTACTCTTCTTTTCTTTTTCTCTTCCTCTTCTTTCCTCTGCCCCTTCTCTGCTCTGCCTTTTGGACCTTTCTTAATATATTCTCATTTTTGTTCAAGGACAACTTTTCCACAACTCAGTTACAAGTATTTATACACTACATCAACCTTGGAATGATCATCAAGGTTGGCATCAACCATTGGAACAATCTCCAAGGTTGGTATTGCAAACATTTACAAAATAGGTCCTGATCTATTACAACATCATGCAAAGGGAATGAAATGTAGATCACACCATGCCTTAGCTAGGACTCAAACATGATCTTCCATGCCACAACATGCTTCCACAATCTTCCAGAGATCTCCACAATCACTGGGATCAACCAGGTCGGCCAAGACTGGTTACATGCTACGTTATCTGGGAACAATCTTCTCACATCATCTCAATTTATTAACGCAGACCAAAGTCTAGATAGGAACATGATTAGGAGACATCCACAAGCACACTATAATCCTTAGGAGCAACAACACAAACCTTAACCACTTTATCCATAGGAATCTTCTAACCGGAACACATGAACCTCACTGTCTTCAACTATCATAAAAGAAAGATAGCTTGTGGACCACCAAACCATGAACCATTGCAACTATAGGTACTTAGCATTATCCCATACTTCCCTCTAGAACTGTAGAGCAAAATACTTTATTGCGGAGGAATGCAGAGCCAAATATTGTCTTCCTGTATCAACTAAACTTATAGAAAAAGAAGGTTCCACTTTGATGAACACAACTCACTCAAATCTTCATGAGGATGGCTCAGACCTAGAATGTAGTATCCTCAAACATACTTCTAACTTACTTCCAATCCATAGACCACTATCTTCAAGCAGGAATAAATGCAGAGCAGTTTATCAGACTGTTCTTCAGCATACAACTCATTGTCTATACTACACTTCTCTGTAACTCACTTGTTTCTTCTAAAGAGGCTAATTTTCTCAATATCCTCTATATACAAGTATTCTAAACAAGTAATAGAATAAGATACAGTTGACACCAATGACAACCACAATATGTTGACATCAATGACAACACCGGTTAGGCACATACTTGCAACACTGCTACCAAAAACTTTGAAATATTTTACAATAGGAACTCTACCATGCCACAATTCATAAGGAGTTTTTGAACTGTTACCTTTTACTTGCACTTTGTTTAGGATATATGTTGCGGTGTGAATTGCCTCTCTCCAATATGCTTCTAGAAGATGAGCTTCTTTCATCATGGTTCTAGTAGCTTCTTGAACTGTTTTGTTTTTCCTTTCAATAACTCCATTTTGTTGTGGAGTTCTGGGTGTAGATAGATTTTTCTTTATTCCATGTTCTTCACAAAAGAAATTGAATTCATTTGATGTGAACTCTCCTCCTCTATCAAACCTCAAACATTTGTTTTTCAAATCCATATCATTTTCAACCATTGCCTTGAATGCCTTGAATTTATCTAGAGCTTCAACTTTCTCTTTCAAAAAGGTGACCCAAGTCATTCTAGACTAATCATCAATGAACAACATGAAATACATGTCTCCTTGCAAACTTCTTACTCTAGTAGGTCCCCACAAATCTATATGCACTAGCTCAAGTAGTCCTCCAACTGATTGATCCTTGCTTTTGAAACTTGTTCTTGTCTGTTTCCCAAATTGACACTCCTTGCAAACTAGATTAGCAGGCTTCACAAGCTTAGGCAGATCTCTAAAAATCTATGCAGTACTTATCTTCATAATATCATCAAAATTTATGTGACACAACCTTCTATGCCATAACCAACTCTCATCAGTCTAAGTCAACAAACAATAGTTCTTAATTCCTTTCAAGTGATAGACATTACCTCTAGTCTTCTTACCAATTGTAATGACTGTTCTAGAGCTTTCCTTGATCTTGCATCCATTGTCCTTGAAGCTTAAGTCATATCCCTTGTCACACATCTGACCCACACTTAGAAGATTGTGCTTTAATCCTTTCACATACAAGACATCTTTAGTATTATGCTTGCCATCAAAAGAAATAGATCATTTTCCACAAATCCTACCAATTGTATCATCTCCAAACCTAACCAATCCACCATTATATCTTTCCAAACTTACAAACTTACTTTTGTCACCAGTCATGTGGTGAGAGCAACCACTATCAATAACCCATTCATCCTTGTCCTTAATGACCTAAGCAGCCAAAGCACTTTCCACTAGTTTTTCTTCCTTCACACAGCTAGGAGAATCAGTAGACACAAGATCTTCCTTAATAGAAATGAACAAGCATTCATTTACAGAGGAACTAGAATTATTTGGTTCACCATTATCTGATACTCCTTCATCATCATCAAAATCTTCAACATAATAACACTTATTTTAGGTCCTAGGCCTGTTCTCATATCTTCTTCTATTTCTTTAAATTATTTCAAGACATCTGGAAGCAAAATGACCTACTTTACTACAAGAAAAACATTTGAAAGGAAGTTTTCCCTTATACTTACCGGAACCTCTTTGTATTCTATCCACAAAGTTGGCTTCAACTTCATTTAACTCATCATCAAATTCTACCTTATACTTTTCTAATCTAGAAGTACTTCCAGGAGTACTGGCTTTGAAGGCAGTCTCAACTTTCGGCAGAGCATCATCTAACTCCCTCATTTCAAAAGCAGTAAGCTTACCAAGCAACTGATCCCTGTTAACTATTTTTACTTGCATGAATTCTTCAATCGAGGTCACCTTGTGACAGTAGGACTTGGGCAGAGATCTGAGTATTTTCATAACAATTTACTTTTCTTCAAGAGTTCCACCTATGTCTTTTATCCTTGTAACAAGTTCATCAACTATTTGCATAAAAGTTGATATGTTTTCATCATTGTTCATCTTCAAGCTTTCATAGTTCACTTTCAAACTTTGTAACTTGGCTTCCTTCATAGAGTCATCACCTTCATACAGATTTTTCAACTTTTCACATACCTTATTCACAGTTTCAAGATCCACCACTTTCATCAATATTGAGTCAGTTAATGAGCTTAGCAGAGCATCCTTTGCGTTGATATCTATCTCATATTCTTTGATTTCATCTATAGTCATTGGGCCATTTTGAGGTATGGTGTATTCTGTTTCTACATCTTCCTAAACTTTGAAACCAAGAGAAAGAAGATGGCTTTTCATCTGAGCCTTCCAGAGAACATAATTTGTTCCATCAAAATGTGGTGCTTCTTCTTGTAAGACATTTTAGATCTTCCTCAAGCTGTTAAACTTTCTTTAGAGGAACCTTGCACTAATACCAACTGTTGATATGCACCAAAAAACTAAGAGGGTGGGTGAATCAGTTGTCACAAAAACTTAAACATTTTCTGCAATTTAAACATTCATCACTTATCCATAATTATTATGATTTAACAATGAGAGCATGAAATCATAAACTTAACCACAAATACAACATCAAACACAAGACACTAGATTTACATGGAAAACCCCAAGGTGGGGAAAAACCATGGAGAGGATTAACTCTCAATATAATTGCAATATTGAAATAATGATGTTCAGGCTTGGTCACTCAATGGGCCTAAATATACTAGCTTACTACCATGAAGAATAACTAGGTTTAGCTAACTCACTGCCTCAACCCTAAACCTAGCAAGATTACAACAAGGGCTATTAAACCCTAAGGGTTGTTAAACCCTAAGGGTTGTTAAACCCTATTCACTGCTATGATCAACACCTTTCTCTACTTGCAACTAAAGTATAATAATTTCCCTACTTTGCCTTTCCTCTGCTCTGCTCTTCCTCTGTTCTTCTCTTCCTCTTTTTTCCTCTGCCCCCTTCTCTCATCTGCCTTTGGACCTTTCTTAATATATTCTCATTTTCACTCAAGGACACCTTTTCCACAACTCAACTACAAGTATTTATACACTGCATCAACCTTGGAATGATCATCAAGGTCGGCATCACAATCATCAACCATTGGAACAATCTCCAAGGTCGATATTAAAAACATTTACAAAATAGGTCCTGACCTATTGCAATATCATGCAAAGGGAATGAAATGAGGATCATGCCATGCCTTAGCTGGGACTCAAACATGATCTTCCACACCACAACATGCTTCCATAATCTTCTAGAGATATCCGCAATCACTAGGATCAACCAGGTCGGCCAAGACTGGTTACACGCTACATTAGCTGGGAACAATCTTCACACACCATCATAATTTCTTAACATGGACCAAAGTCCAGATAGGAACATGATTAGGAGACATCCACAAGTATGCTATAATCATCAGGATAAACCACATGAACCTTAACCACTTTATTCATAGGAATCTTCTCACCGGAACACATGAACTTCACTGTCTTCAACTGTCATAAAAGAAAGATAGCTTACAGACCACCAAACCACGAACCATTGCAATTGTAGGCACTTATCATCATCCTAGACTTCCCTCTAGAAGCATAGAGAAAAATACTTTATTGCAGAGGAATGCGGAGCCAAATACTATCTTCCTATCTCAACTGAACTTACAGGAAAAGTAGGTTTCACTCTAGTGAACATAACTCACTCAGATCTTCATGTAGATGGCTCAGACCTGAACTGTAGCATCCTTAGACATACCTCTAACTTACTTCCAATCCAAAAGCCACAATCTTCAAGCATAAATGAATGCGGAGCAGTTTATTGGACTATTCTTCAGGATACAACTCGTTGTCTGTACTGCACTTCTCTGTAACTCACTTGTTCTTCCGGAGAGGCTAATTTTCTAAATATCCTCAACATACATGTCTTCTAAACAAGTAATAGAATAAGATATAGTTGACACTAATGACAACAAGGATATGTTGACATCAATGACAACACTGATTAGGCACATACTTGCAACACTTACGAGTCTTACGACTGTAATAGAATCTGTCATAACTGTCATATCTTACATTTGTAAGAGAATCCTTCATACATTGGATAAAAATAGCATATTCTCTTACAACTTGTCATAACCCTCCTTGGGGTACCCAAAGATGCCTTCTTCCAAGATGCCTTGTGACACATGTCTTCAACTATCATAGAATCTTCTATTTAAGACTCTTACGCGTCATAGATTTGTTGTAAGAATCTGCCATAACCGTTTCGGTCAATATTCCCTTACACACTATCTAAGATGCCAACACATGGAAAAATATTCCTACCACTAATTGGGATTACCATGATAGGATATGGAATACTTGGAAGTACCCCTCAAATATCTGAACACTCTGTTAACTACATCCCAATGTACCCGTCCATGATTAGCCATAAATCGACTAAGGACTCCCACTGATTGGGCAATGTCTGGTCTTGTACAAACCATAGCATACATCAAACTATTAATAATACTAGCATAAGGTACTCTGCTCATGTCCTCCACCTCACTAGGAGATTTTGGATAATCATTAATAGACAACTTTGTCCCCAAAGAAATAGGAACACATAATGGTCTACAATCTACCATGCTGAACCTATCCAACATGGTCTTCACATACTTACTCTAACTTAACCAAAGTTTTCTGTTAGCTCTGTCTCTTCTGATTTCCATTCCCAGAATGTACCTAGCTGCCCCTAGATTTTTCATCTCAAACTATGCTGACAACTAAGACTTCAAATCAGAAATCATATTCTTACCATTCCCAATTAACAACATATCATCAACATATAATGCAATAATGAGAATGCGATCATTGTCAAATTTATAATACACACAATGATCTAATTTTGATCTCAGAAATCCAACTGACAACACAAAGGCATCAAACTTCAAGTACCACATCCTAGGAGACTGCTTCAAACCATACAAAGACTTTTTCAACTTGTAAACCAAAATTTCTTTACCTTTCTCTATGTAATACTCTGGCTGTGACATGTAAATCTCTTCCTCCAAATCACCATGAAGGAATGTTGTCTTCACATCCATCTGCTCCACCTCTAAGTCATAAGCTATTGCAAGAGATAACAGGAACTGAATAGCTATCAGCTTTGCAATGAGAGAAAATTTCACCATAATCAATTCCCTCCACTCGTGAGTACCCCTTCGCAACTAGTCTGGCCTTGTACTTTTTCAACATTGCCATCTACACCAAATTTCTTCTTCAACACCCATTTGCATCCAATAGGTTTCCATCCTTCAGGCAAAGGCACCAAGTCCCATGTTTTATTCTTCTCCAAAGAAGCCATTTCATCTTCCATGGCCTCCTTCTAGGAACCTGAATCTTTCATACCCGTAGCCTCTGTCACAGTTCTAGGCTCATCAGTGTTAGTAAGCAAAGAAAAAGCACAACTAGAATCAAGCAATGACTAACCAAACCTATCAGGTTGCTTCCTTGTTCGTGTAGACCTCTTCAATGGCTGAGGTTAAGGTTCTTCTTCTTCTTCTGAGCTTTCAGAGCTGCTAGAACTCTCCTCATCATTAGGTCTCATAGGGTCTATCGGTTCAGTGTTCTCAAGGGTAGAAGGAAACTGAACCACATCCTCTTTCTTTTATGTTTCTTCTGGCTATAGAACAACGGGAGAAGGTGTTAGCTCTCTAAAGATAACACTTCTGCTATACAACACTTTTTCAGCCACATGATCCCAAAGCTTATATCCTTTCACACCAACACCATAGCCAATGAATATACACTTAATAACCTTGTTCTCCAATTTAGACCGTTTCTCCCTAGGCACATGTGCATATGCCTCACAACCAAAAAAATGAAGACGTCTAACTGAAAGCTTTTTACTTGACCACATGGAGCTCCATAAGTGTCTTACCAACAAGAGCTAATGTAGGAGACCTATTTACCAGGTGGCAAGGAGTGGCTATAGCTTCAACCCAAAACATTTGTTCAAGGTTTACTCCACTAAGCATACTCCTAGCCTTCTCCATCAGTGTCATGTTCATCCTCTTTGCAACTCCATTTTGTTACGGGATGTATGGAGTTGTCTTATGTCTTTCAATCCCTTGCTCTTTATAGAACTTATTGAACTCTACCGAATAAAACTCACCACTGTTGTCAGTTCTCAAACACTTAATCTAGTTTGATTCTCAACAAAAGCTTTAAACTCTTTGAACCAACTAAAGACTTCAGTCTTGCTTATGAGAAAATAAATCCATTTCCTTCTACTGTAATCATCTATAAAAGATACAAAATATACAGATTTAGAAATTGAAGGAACACTAATAGGACCAAACACATCAGAATGAGTAAGGTCCAACACACCAGAAGACTTGTGAGAACTAGAGTAAAACTGAACATGGTTTGGCTTTCCATATATACAATGTTCGCAAAAGTCAAACTTGAGATTACAATCATTTAACCCCTCAACAGGGTTTTTATTTTTTAGGGTTCAAAGACCATTCTCACCAATGTGGCCAAATCTCTTATTGCATAATATTGTCTTTTCAGTAGGAAGTTTAACTTCCAAAGCATGAGCACTACCATCAGAATTTGTTACAACAAATTTCTTCCTTGTTGGTTCAGATGGTGGGGATGAAGTGACTGTAGCTCTTTTCTTCAAGTCAGAAGAACTATTGCACTTTGAAGTGCATGCCTCTAGCTGAAACAGAGTACCTCTCTGAGTACCCTTCGCAAGCACCATAGATCCTCTAGTCATTCAACTTACTTATAGAAAGCAGGTTCCGTGCCAAGCCTAGGATGTGCATAACCCCAGAGATCCCCTTCACTCATCCATCAGGGAATCGACTTGAGACTCTTCCATGACCAACAATCTTCAAATGAGAATCATCACCCATGTACACTCTTCCACCATCGAACTCTTCATACTTTGTGAACTAGCTTTGATGCGAGGTCATATGGAATGATGCACCAGAATCAATCAACCACACATCATCAAATGCATGGGTGGCCAGGGCTACGATGAAGGCATCATCATCATCTTGTGACTTGTCAGAATCTGAATCTGGGACATTCTTCTTCTTCTTTTTCTTTTCCTCTTTGCATTCCTTTCAGAAATGCACAGTTTTCCATAGTTCCAACATAGAACCTTGGACTTTCCAGGAGATTTGGATCTCCCATGGGATCTAGATCTGCCCTTCTCATCTTTCTTGTCCTTCTTTTTCCCTTTCTCCTTGGGTCTTCCACGAAATGAAAGAGCCTCTTTGGCTGCTTCAGAAGACTATTTCTACATCTCTTTAGATAACAGCGAAGATACCACTTCATCAATTTTGAAAGTGGATGTGGTGCTCCCAATAGCCATAACAAGATGATCCCACGAGTCTGGAAAGGAACAAAGAAAGGTCATACAAAGATCCTCCTCCTCCATCTTCACACCAAGGGATGTCAATTGTGCAACTAACATGTTGAAAGCATTTAGGTGATCTACAATAGATCCTCCATCCTCTATTCGTAGAGAATACAACTTCTTTCTCAAAAAAAGCTTATTCACTAGGGATTTGGCCTGATAAACATCTCCTAGCTTCTTCCAAAGTTCTTTCGTGGTCTTCTCCTCATGGACATTTAACAAGATAGAATCAGCTAGACTGAGTCTTATGAGACCCTTAGCCTTCCAATCTTTGAGATCCCAATCATCTTGTGCCATTGTAGTTGGTTTTACACCGGAAATGGTTTCCCATAGGTCTCGAACAACAAACATGTCTTCCATCTTAAGTTTCCATAACTCAAAATTTGTGCCACTGAATTTCTCCACCTCTAATCTTCTAGATGTGCCTGCCATCTCCTTCCTGCAACAAAATTACATAATACTCTACACAAAGCTCCCACTCAACCTAAGTTTAGCTCAAAAAACCCCTACCCAACAACTAGGACCAAAGGTAATCAAGCTCTGATACCAACTAAAAGGAAGCTAGGTGTGCGGAAATCGCTTCCTACACTAGTCTAATGAGGAGAGATGAGTGCAAATTCTTTTTAACCTTTACAACTATAGAATGTTTAACACAACAATGGAGATATTGTAGTAATACACAACACAAGAATGTAAGACAAAAGAAAAGAGAGACAAGATATAACGTGGGGAAAACCCTTACAGGAGAAAAACCCCACACTCCAAAACCTACATAATTTATTATCAAAACTGTAATGGTTTACAATAGTTGCAATGCAACCTCTCAGGAGTCTTCGACACTCATATCTAGAGACAAACTGATAGCATAATAGTACCTGTCAATTACATAATACATCTCTCAAAGCACCTACGTAAATAGAAGTTTACAAGGCAAAAATGAACTTTCCTTGAGATGGGCATCCAACTTGGCCTCATGGCCCAAAACCCATGCCTAGAGACACTCGTCCAACACTCCAGCATGGTCATGACACTTGTCATATCACCCCATCCCAAAATGGTTGCCTATTCCCAAGTTGGGCAATGACAGATGCTCTTACGACTATCATAGAATCTATCATAATTGTCATATCTTACAGTTGTAAGAGAATATGCCATACACTGGCTAAAAATAGCATATTCTCTTACAACTTGTCATAACCCTCCTTGGGGCACCTAAAGATGCCTTCTTCCAAGATGCCTTGTGACACATGTCTTCACCTGTCATAGAATCTTCCATTTACGACTCTTATGCATCATAAATTTGTCATAGGAATCTATCATAACCGTTTTGGTCAATATTCCCTTACACACTATCCAAGATGCTGACACATGGAAAAATATTCCTACCACTAAGTGGAACGCCTATCTCCTCATGTGAGGACAAATTTACATGTGGTCACCTTCCATGTACGATGACACATCACCGTGCCAACTCCCACAAGATGACAATAAGGACTTGCATCCTAATTACAATAATAGGCAATAAATAAATAAATACAGTGAAATAATACAAGGAATTACTAAGGTTGAGACACCTTAATTCCCAACAAGAACAAACAAGGGAATGGAACCAATCAAACGAACAAGTTTTAGAACATTGTTGCGAGATGCACCAGAATTTGTATTCGATTAAAAATAAAGTCCAACAAAACAGAGATAAAATTTAGACAAGTCCAAAAAAAGAAAATACAATAAAAATGCTCCGAAGTGATTATAAGTACATACACATGCAAGATTTTTTTTATTTTTAATTTTTTATTATTACTCAAGCTAAAGAATATACTGGCTCTGTCGTAGTAGAGTCAATGCATTGGGTTTCTCCTTGCATTTCTATCATTCTCCTAAATTCTTCTTTGTTGACAGGTTTGTGGTCTAGATTTGTAATCGATGATTGTTGACTAAGAGGGTTCGAGTATCACCATCAATAGGTTTGAGCCGCACTACTCCATTTAGAAATACTTCAGAAATTTCATATGGACCTAGCCAATGAGTTCTTAGTTTCCCTTTCTGATCTTTATATCGAGAATCAAATAACAGTGCCCAATCTCCATTATGGAACTCCCTTTCTTTTATATGTTTATCATGCCAGGCCTTTCGTTGTTGTTGCACTAGCTTAGTCTGGTGGATAGCTTCTAAGTAGAGCTCATCTAATTCACTAAGTTGCAAGATTCTTTCTACCTAAGCTCAGTCGAGGTCTAAGCCTAACTCCATTGCTATTCTAAGAGTTTGAAGTTCAACTTCAATGGGTAGAAGAGGTTTCTTCCCAAAGACTAACTCATAAGGAGTAAGACCAGTGGTTCATTTCCAAGTTATATTATAAGCCCAAATGGCCTCAAGCAATTTTCTAGCCCAGTCTCTTCTTCCCGATGAAACTGTTTTTGTCAAGATATTTTTAAGTTCCATGTTAGTGACTTCTACTTGACCATTTTCTTAAGGGTGATAAGGTGACGACATTTTATGGCTTACCTGGAAATGATCAGTAAAGGCTAGCAAAACTTTTGACATAAACTGGGGTCCTTGATCTGTGACAATTGATCTAAGGGCTCCAAATCTGAGAAAAATCATGTTATACAGGAAGTCATTGACATGTCCCCATTTCTGACATGATCACTCAGTGGAAGATTGAGTTAGCCTAACTTCATTCCTGCAGGCTAACCCATTAGAGCAAGGGAATATTCTAGCGAAATGGTAGATGGAATTAATGCACTCCAAGGAGAAATAATAAATTAAAAAATATTATTTTTAATATTATTTAATGAGCGCTTGGTGTGGGAAAATAAAATAATGTAAAATAGGTCTGGACCTATTTGAGCGCCCACTTGCAACATTAGAACACGAAATTCAAAATAGTTCCTAGCATTAGATCAAGCGCCCACTAGAGGGAAATTTGTAATTCAAATCTTTAATTTGAATTGGGTATAAAAGAAGCATTGGGGTCTCATTTTCAGGATCATGATTATTCTGGCAATTTTCGCATTTATGCTGGGCATTTGTTTGCTCGATCTTCCAAGGATGAAAACCCTTGAGGAGAGTGGTGAAATTGGACGAAAATCTAATTGCCATCCTTGAGGTGGATTCATTTTAGAGTTCTCATTTGTACTCATCAGATATTTTGTTGAACTACATAGATTGATTATTCGAGTTGGTTAAAAATATTGTTGTCAATATTGTTGGAGTCCAGGACAACACTAAGAGGGGGGGTGAATTAGTGTTGTATAATTTTTAACATTTCAAAACTTGATTCAAAAAGGTTGTGCAAAGGAGTTCACTGAAGAACATAATCATCATGACATGCAAAACTTAAATAAAGATGATCAAATAGGTGCAGCATAATCAACCACAAGAAAAAGACATGACACATGTTTTGATGAGTGGAAAACCCTCTAGAGGAAGAAAAACCACTCTAAAATGCTTCACTAGCTTAATCACAAACCTTACTGGTTACAAACAGGTCTCACTGACCATACAAGCCTCACTGACTACAAAGAGGTCTCACTGACCATCAAGCCTCACTGGCACATAAAGCCTCACTAGCAAATACAATCGCCATCATTAAAACATAATACTTAGTGTGCAAGAAATTATTGTTAGTCAATCTAATTTGCACCATTACATAACCTGTCTTCTCTGAGTTTGCATATCTCTTTGCAATAATACTCAATCCAATTTGCATATCAGTCTCATGATCTCTACACAATCAATTCACCTGATGCACAATTAATTCACACTGGTCCAAATTATCTTTGCATAATAAATTTCATATTGTCTTCATACTTGACATGGTCCAATCTGTAAGTTCTTTGCATAATGTCTTCATCATTGTTTGATTCATTCCTGCAAAAACATGATCTCATACATCTCTAAATATCATGATTCATCTATATTTTCTTTTCAAAAGAATCTTCAAAAATATATCTTCATCACTGCATATTAATCCACACATACATTCCATCTACAATACCATTATATAAAAATTTGAATGTCCTTTCACATTCTTCTTGTCTGCATAAATCATCTTCAAAAATTCATTCACGTGCAAAAATAAAATCAAATATATTTCTTCTCTGTATTTTCATTTCCCCTTCTCAATAATAAATCTTCTATACCTGCAATTAAAACACAACCCATCACAATGCACCTTCAATATTAAAAAATAACCCTTCATATTCTCTTCTTGTATTGATCAAAAAAAAACTTCCATCTTCCCTTTTTAAAAAATTCTTCAATATACTCCAATTTCACTTCATCTGCAACAATAATATTTCTAAATTATTTAGCATTGATAGAAAAATAGAAACCTTTTCATATTCGGATGCACTCCACTTCTTCATGAAGACAAGAAAGGAAAAAGCATTAAAAGCATCCTTATCTATTTAAAAACTCCACTAAAAAGATGCCCATAAAAATAAATTAATCTCCTTAAGATAAAGCAATAAAAACCTCTAAAACTGCAAGTGAAGTAGGCTAAAAATAGCCTTAGAAAAGCATCTCGCGTTGTTAACACATTGATGACATTCCTAAAGACATCAAAGTAGACACTCGAAAAGAGAATATCGAAGTTTAAATAATGGCCTTTAATTAGGATCTTCGCACCAATCAAAACTTTTAAAGGAAACCTTTGATTTCATATTACCGCCCATGTGCTCAAAGGTAGACTACGAGTGTTGGTAAAATCAAATGCAGGGGCGGTTACTACAATGTGTTGATACCCCTCTAGCGAGTTACCTTAAGTGATATGACCTGTATTCATAGGTTAACTCCTAAATAAGACAAAAGGTGCATGACCATTATGACGAGCTAAGATAAGGGTTTTTAGTAGATATTTAGGGTTTTGTTTCCAAAAAAAGCATATGCCACTAACCTCTTGGCTTTAACAACAAAGAATTAAAAAGATTTTGTCACCATGAAATCACTATAAGCTTCAACCAGACACATGAGCTCTATGATACTGACTGTCAAGAAAAATATGATAGGGTTTTAGAAACCTAATTCACAAAGTGTATGACAATGCTAAACTCAAAAACTTGAGCCTTTATAAGTTGGGTTCCTTTTAGGGTTTTAGCCAAGATTCTAGGACTTTGAAACATAATAAGAGTGACACATAAAAAGTTCTAGAAAAAAGCTTATTTTGGTAGAAGGATAATCTGATATCTTCAGAGTATGAAGGCATATAAAGGCAAGCATATTGTGCAAGACAAACATGAAGGTAAGGAGGTTTTGAACCATGAAAACACTGAAGGCAATTTTGTTCAGTATTTGTATCCTCACACCATAAAGATATTAAAACAACCTGAATAAAACCTCAACATGATGAACTGAAACATAATCCTCTGACTAAGATCATCATAGCATCAAGAACCTTATCTAAACCTCTCAATTAGCATGAACTTGCATCAACTTATGCTTCACTGCAATTCAACCATATTGATTTAACCTGATGATGTGTTCAACCTACTTGAAGTATGTGATTTCAACATTTACATAGCCTATCAAACTTTGGCATCAAACTTGAAGCTAGGCATTATACATCATCATGTGAATTGTCCTAATACTGCAAGTCCTATCAACACATCAAACAACATCATAAGCACTTTGACATCAATGACAACTGCAACACCTTTTTGACATCAATGACAATTAATCTCCATCAGATATCACTGAAGTTTTTCAGCGCAGTGTTGAAACACTTAAAGGCTGGGATCGACAACAGTGAGATTTCATTCAAGAGCCGAGTTATATCAAAGACTCATATTAGCATCATAGAAATTGAAGACCGTGGCCCAATATATACCGAAGACAACATCTTTGTGGAGCCGCTACTGATAGTAAGGTGGTGAACTGTGTTTAGGCCAAGTGCTTTGGTTTGAAGACATCAGATACATATATTCTGAGCGCCGGTTGATGAAGTGTCTTAGTCGAGAACCATCGCTTGACTGAGTTCATCAAATCTCATTCATAACTTAGATCGTCGTTTGGGTGAGAGCACATTATACTCTTGACATTCATGCTCCTCGTGGTAATTAAGGATCGTGGCTGGCGTATAAGATTGAAACTCTATATTAAATTGCATCCATCACACTGAAGTCAGCGTATAGGCTCTTGGCGGCGCGTATATCACTTGAAGACTACCGATCTGTTCTGAGGAAAAGGAGAACCGATCGCATAAGATTTATCATTACTATTGAAGCTACCCTGTGTCAACAATCAACATATAAATTTGAATGTTATCATATCACTGTGGTGCGTCGATTTGAGGATGTCCACATAACACCGAATGTTAGCATATTTGTGGAAGTTGATCTCTGGAAGAAGAGGTGAGATTAGTAGCTCTTCGTGAAAATCTCTTACCATACAGGAGGTTTGAAGACTTTGAATGGTTTCAACTTGAGCATCGAATCCAAGTTAAGATACATTGTTTAGCGCCAATTTGAAGGTTGCAACAGATTTGTCCAGTGGAGCAGATATACACAGCAGCGATTGGCCATTCTCATCTCATCTGTAGCATCGAATCAACATTAGAGGCATATCACCTTACATAAACCGCGAATCACTCCTAGTCTGAGTATTATTGGTGGCAGTGAATTGCATATGCAGATCAGCAACACCTTGGACAGTGAACTTTAGTACAACCGAGAATCCCACGGGTATGTCATATCATATAAGTTTCTTATTGTCATAGTCACAGACTAGCTGTAAATGGGCTGACATAAGAGCCACAATAGTAGTGAACTCTGAGTTTCTCTCACTCATGATTATCATTGTATCTTGCAATCCTGAGTTTGTAATGCTTTGAAATTATTAGATCTGATCTGGACTGAATATCTTGTAATTCAAAATATCAAATTGTAATGCAATAGAAGATTGCCTATCTCTATTTGCTATTGATTCTGCAGTTCATAGCTCATAGATAATTGTGTCAGAGACATTATATTCTATAATAGTTACATTAGTTTCACTGCATAATTGGGAAAAAAATACAAAATATCACGACACCGAGAACAGCACATGTCAGTCAACAACTTGTTCTTCCCTAGCAACTCTTAGGGCTTGGACTTCCACCCACTTAGTCAA
Organism: Cunninghamia lanceolata; assembly: GCA_027924645.1. Classification (NCBI taxonomy): domain Eukaryota; kingdom Viridiplantae; phylum Streptophyta; class Pinopsida; order Cupressales; family Cupressaceae; genus Cunninghamia; species Cunninghamia lanceolata. The sequence continues at coordinate 1,138,556 of BSBN01000004.1, read as the reverse complement.
ATAGTTAGTACAGACTAAAATGTATTCTTTGCCTTGTGAAGGAGGGTCTATGGGACCGATAAAATCCAATCCCCACTTTTCAAATGGTTCAAAAACCACCTACAGTTGCAGAGGAATTTCATTGCATGTCGTGGGTCTTCCTACCCGTTGGCATTCATCATAGCGGTGAACATAGTGTTTCACGTCTTTATGCATCGAGGGCTAGTAATATCCCATACCTAAGATTTTATGGGACGTTCTCTTTGCGAAGTAATGACCTCCAGAGGGATCATCATGGCAGGCTCTAAGAATGTTGTATGTTTCATTTGATCTGACACAACATCGTAAAACCATACCAGGGCCACATCGAAATAGCATTCCATTAATCCATTTGAATTGAGCACTTTCCCGAATAAGGTGTTTCTTTTGTTTTGACGTAAAGTTTGGTGGTAACTCGGAAGTAGCCAGATAGTTGGCGATGTTCACAAACTAGGGGGTTTTAATGGAGATGGAAAATAAATTTTCATATGAGAATTCATCTTGTACAGGGGCACAATCTCTATTGTCTTGTTTGATCTGGGATAAGAAATTTGCAACTACGTTGAACTTTCGGGGTTTGTCAATGATGGTTACATTGAATTCTTGGAGAAGCAATAACCACCTGATTATTCTTCCATTTACTGTAGGTTTGTTCATTAGGTACTTGATAGCTAAATGGTCTGTGAACACAATTACTTTGTGGGTGTGTGTAAGAAGTTGAGTCCACTTTTTGGCCAAAAAGTGGAAGTGTTTTCCCTGATTTTTAGAATTTGTCACATTTTACCTTAAAATTTGAAGCACTTAGAGATGGAATCTTGAAAAAGTCACTAATCACAAAATGTAGTAATCGGACTCTAGTTTCTAAATATGTAATTTTTTTGAATACTCAGACGATACAAATTGGTTTTCAATAGGCCTTTCTAAAAACCACTATTTAAAAATCATTTTTGTTTACTATACCATGCACGTGTACGTCATCCATATTTTGACCTAAATAATCATATTTTTCTAAATCCTTTTGGGAAAAGATTTGTGACTCACTGAAGCATGTTTTCCATATTTTTTTTGTAATTTTTTATTTAATATTTTTTTGTTAATTTTTTATTTGCCATATTTGGTGTTTTAAACAATCGTCATGTACGTCACACATAAGATGACCTAAACTTATCATTTTTTGAATTTTTTTTCAAATTGAAAAGAATTGTCTAAAGTACATTTTCATACAATTTGTTTTTCAAAAAAATGTTTTAATAAAAAGTTATTAAAATACTAAAAAAACCCTGATAATTCAAGTTTATGGACCTGTTTCATCAGAAATTAATTGAAAAATAGGAAAAAAAATTCAATTGTAAAAAAATTATATATTTAGAATCTACACTGTCTCATCTATAATGGGTTTTAATTTCATCAAAAAATTCTACAAAAAAGGTCTTCAGATATATGCCCAAAGTCACTATTTTGTTGTGACATTGCAGGACCTTCAACTTCTAGGTCAAACTAGGTCCAAAGCCTAGGTTCGGGTCCCCAACCCTTTTCCCAAACTGGTTAACAAAGCAAAAATCTAACTTGAAATTCAAATTTTAAGAAACGGGATCCCATTTCAAAACGAGATCCCATTTTGTTTTTAATATTTTATCCCTTTATGAAATGGGATCCCATTTCTACAAAATAGGGTCTCATTTCTAGAAAATGGGATCTCATTTCTAGAAAATGGGATCCCGCTTTTGGCTCGAGATCCCGAAGCAAAACGAGATTTCATTTCACTTTTCCCGATTTTGGATTTTTGTCTAAGTCTGAAAATTCCACCTTAAGTGGAGTCAACTTTGTGCATTTACCCTTATACCCTGTGATATAATGTCAAAATTTATTGATTGCATGCACCACAGCTAAGAATTCTTTCTTCGTAGTGGAATAGTTTCATTCAGTGGGAGTCAAATTCTTACTAATTAAATAAATTCTTAATAATGAAATAGATGGCATATTTTCCTCCATTCTCATCTTCCTAACCTAAAACTGCTCCAATGGCATCATTGGAAGCATCTGCATAAATATGGAACAGAAGATTCCAGTTAGGTCCACGTAGGACAGGAGCAAAGATGAGTTTCTCCTTAGTGATCTCAAATGATGTTTGACATTCTATTATCCAGACAAAATCAATGTCCTTTTGGAGAAGGGAGAACATGGGGGTTGCAATCTTGCTAAAGTTTTCTATCAATCTTTGATAGTATCCAACATGTCCTAAGAAATTTCTGATGTTAGTTTGGTTCTTTGGAGTCTCTAGTTGTTGTATCACCTCAATTTTCTTAGGGTCCACTTTTATCCCTTCAACTGGGATGTGGTGTCCCAACGTTATCCCTTGGTCTACTATTATTAGATATTTTTCATGACTCGGGGATAGCTGATGGTCCTCACATCATTTCAATAGGTCTTGTCCAAATTTTTAAGACCTTCATCAAAAGTGGAACCATACATTGTGAAGTTGTCCATATAGACTTCCACACATTCATTTACTAGCTCATCAAATATGGCCAAAACAACTCTCTGAAATGTTGCAGGAGCATTGCATAGCCCGAAGGGAAGGACACGGTATGTGAATGTTCCCCAAGGGCAAGTAAAAGTCATTTTGTCTTGGTCTTTTGCTACTACTTGTATTTGGTTATATCCACTAAATCCATCTAGGAATCAGAAATACTTCCTTCCAGCTAAATTATCCAAGACCTGGTCTATGAAAGGTAAAGGGAAGTAATCTCTATAGGTAGCTTTGTTGAGCTCTCTATAATCAACACACACTCTCCACTTCCCATTTTTCTTTGGAACTACTACCAGAGGTGAAACCCATTTGTTGTCGGAGATGGGATAGATGAATCCCACTTGCAGGAGTTTCTCAATCTCTATTTTAACAATATCTTTGAGAGCAGGGTTGAGTCTTCGTTGTGGTTGATGAACAGGTCTAACATCTTCAGTATAGATGTGATGGGTACAAACACTCAAGTGTATTCCTCTCATGTCTGTATAATCCCAAGTAAAAGCTTTGGACCTATTTACCAAAATATCAAACAACTTGAGCTCATTTGACTCCGTCAATCAGTTGTTGATATTTAAAGTTTTTCCTAGTAGTAACATGATAGTTTTGGTTCTGGGGTAGTTGGAGGTAACGGTATGAACTTCTCTCGTTAGGTTGTTGAGAGGACATCTATGCGGTATAGTTCTGTGAAGTCTAGCAATATCTTTGAAGAAGTGATCTGTTTTCAAAATGATATTATCCAGGGGACAAGGTAATGTTGTGAAGTTGGTGTAATCATGTACATTATCATAGGTGTGGATTGGGTGTCCTAAAATCTCTTCCACTTCTACAATTTCTTCATCACCTAAGTCTACGATAAGATCTTGCATGTTGTTTTCTAGTTCATCTTCCAACTCTTCACCATGTTGTTCAATGAATACCATAGCAAGTGAGGCTAGATTCTCTTATTTGTGGGAACCATCTAGTTCATCAACCCAAACTTGGTTATGCTCAGCAAGTTGAGCAGGGGGATACAAGAATAAGTGTTTGCTATTGGGACCATGTGAAATGGTCATTCCTCATGCTCTCCAATCAATCTTAGCTGCAACTGTAGCTAACCACAGTCTACCCAATATTATCGAGTAACTATCCTTGGGTGTGAGGGACTGGATTATTTGTAAATCCACTGGATATTCCCAATTGTCAACCTTGATAGGAACATTTTCCAGGACACCTTTGGGGATAGTTATAGACTGATTTGCCATTTGCAATATGGTGGTTGTGGGAGGAAGATTAGTAAGTCCCAATTTTTTCATAACATTTACTGTCATGACATTGATAGTTGTCCCTAGGTCTACTAGCGCATTAGGAATGGCCACATCATTAATTGTCAAATGTTGTAACGAGTGGACTACATGGGTCATCGTATTTTGGAGTTGAAATCTTTCCATTTAGAAGATTAGCTAAATATCCATCGATTTGGACTATATTATTCTGTTTTGGTTTCCTACCTGATGTTTTTATGCATAGTTGTTTAACCAATTGATTAAGTTTAGGGATTTCTTTAATTGCTTGTAACAAGAGAATCTCGATATAGAGTTGTTTAATTTCTTGTATGATGTGGTTTCGATAGGTAAGGTCATGTTCAGAGAGTTTTTTAAGAGGGTCCCTTTTAGGGGCTCCAGAAAAGGTGCCTGAGGCTTCAGCTTCAAGGTGGAATCCTTTGTTGGAAGTTCTACTAAATGTTGGACAACTTCTTCCTGAGGTAACTCAGAAGTTTTAGGTGAGGGTTGTTAAAGAAGCCTTTCTTGGTTACTTGTTGGGTTCGTATCCGAAGGTATGGAAGGTGTCTTGGTTCCTTCAATAGATTCTGAATTTGGTTCATCAAGGATCTCAAGTATGGTAGGATGCTGGAGTGTTTTTCCTAACTTCAACTACATGTTTCCATAATAGATGTTGTTAACTCCAGCCGTGTTTTCTTGTTCTATAGAATACACTAGTGTGGTTTGACGATTATTATTTGGATTAGGGATAGGTTGTGCTAGGAATTATGGTTGGTTGACCTGCTCATTTTGTTGAGGATTTTGGGGAGCTGGCAAAAGGTTTTATTGTGGATTAGGCATCCTCCTTGGTCCCTGATAGAACTAATTTGGAGTCTAATTCCATTGAGGTGCATGATTTTGAGGGTACCATTGTTGTTGGGTCTGATTTGGCCATTGCAGGTTTTCCCAGGGTTGTCCTGTCCATTCAGGTGGTCCCCAAGGGTAAGGTCCCCAATTAGGTGGTGCTTGAGGCCAAGGTGTCATCCATTTTCTATTGTTCCAATTATTTAGAGGATGCTAGGAGGGATTTGAATTCTAGCTGTAGGAGAGATTTCCTCCAGGTCTTTGATTCACAAAATTGATCTCCTCCTCAGTGTGAGATGCCCTTTTCTTAGAATTTTTGGTTGCATTCAAGAACTCACATTGATCGGTGGCATGGCTCTTTTCACAAATTTGGCAATTGTCAGGTTTATCCAAATGACATTCTCTTAAAAGATGTTTGTTTCGACACTTAGGACAGTAGATAGATAGGGTCTCAAGATTACATGTTTTAGCTTGTATTCCATCCAAAGTGGTGTTTAGCTAAACAAGAATGTCAGCTTTTAGATTTGCTATTTCCTCTCACAGTTTCCCTATTTCATTTTAACCTCTTAAAAGACTCAATTTATGGATACCTCCTTGAGTTCAGGAGAAATTCTGGCATAACTCAACGATATTAGTGAGTTCAAGTTGGGACACATCTCCTTTTCCCATTAAATCTAGGCTTCTCCTAGCATCCTCATCAAGTCCTTTGAGAAATATGATCTTTAGAATTTCTAGGCTTATGGCTTCTTCACATCATTTGGTTAAGAAGATGAACCTATCAAGGTAATCTTCCAGACTCTCATCTTCTTTTTGCCTTAGTTTGAACAATTCCTCTTTCCTGTCACTAACTCTACAGTAACTCTGATATTTGTCTAAAAAGGCGGTTTCCATGTCATCCCATGTGGTTATTGACCCTGAAACTAATCCCATGAACCAATGCATTGCAGCATCTCTCAGAGTGGAGGGAAAAATTTTAAGTTTTTAGTTATCATTTTTGTAGTCATAAGTTTTACATAGGACTTTGAAATCGAAGAGAAATTGGTCAGGATCTTCAGAGGATAATCCTCTAAAAGTTGGTAAAATAGATGGTGAAATATTCTTCATGGGTGCGTTGTCATCTTCATTAAGGGAAATGGGATAGGTAAATGTCCATGCCACTCTTCTTGGATTATCACCATCTCGTTGGTTTTCTCTCCGCCCATTAAAGGGGTTATCATTGTGATTATAAGCCATTATGTTAAAAGGAATGTTCTCCTCCTCAAAGATTGGGTTTATTAGCTAAATAATTTCCTCCTCAAAGGTCAGATATGAGGGTTGAACTTCTGGGGTATTTTGGGAGGTCTCAGGTTGATCCCGCTCGATCAATTCATAACTAAGTTCTTTAGCTGAGACTTCTACCTCCCGACTTATGGTTGGAACTACTATTGGGGGGGGGTTCTTGGTATTAATCTTATGTGTGGACCTCATTATATATCAATTATGTTGACCGGGTAGTGTCCAAAGGTTGTATGCAATAGGGGATATTTTTGGATATCTCGGTACAAATTTTTTGAATTTTTGAAAAGTTTGAAAACAGAAATTAAGCATGAAATTGTTTAAGCTAGAAAGCATTCAAATTTATATTCTAGAAAGCATGTAAACTGTCTAAGAATCAACACTTGTGGTTTAACTATGGAATTAAAACAAACGTAACTAACTACTAACTGGAAGTACACCTAACATCTTTTAATCAATAGAAAACAATAGTTTTATGAATAGAGTGGATTGAGGACGGAAATTTCAAGTAAATAAAATTTAGAGATTAGTAACTTGAAAACACAACCTACAGGGACAAACAACAGAGCTAAACGCAAAATAACATTCATCTAAAGATAACATGCATAGAACATAAATAATAACATTAATGATAAAAATACATATCTACTCTATAATCCCTCGAGTGGCCAGCTCTTGGGTTTTCCTACTATCAGTTCAAATCACATGTGGTACTTTAGCTTCAAAGTAAATACCATTCACAATACTTCCATTACTCAAAACAAATTGCTCAAAACAATACTGGTGATAAATTCATTTATTCATATCATAAAAGTGTAACAGCACATAGAACATAACTGAACAGTATTCAGAATATATCATAACAACATATCCTTGTTTTTAGAAACTACATATTTATACTGCACTATTACAAAATCCTAATTTGCAGATGGCGAGTAAATGCCATTGAAAAAGTCTTAAACAGAATTACAACTAACTGGTGTTCATGAAAGAAAACATAATAAAGGCTCTGAGTGGAGCCATAAAGTCTCAAATAGTCTTTAACAGAAAATAACAAAATGCTTTAAAAGAAGTCTTCCACTATGCATGCCTAAATTTTTGGCGCTCCAACTTTTGACACTCTAACTTCAACCTCTTGAAGTCCACTCCTTTCATAGGCCATGCATAAGTCTTGCATAATTACTCAAAGTCTATACCATTATATAAACATTAGTTAGCTAATTCCAATCAATTTGAGAAATAAAGATTTATACACCATTTTATAAAAATAGACAATTATTGTTTCTAAAAATAAACAAATTGGCATGGTTGAGGTGGTTGGCAAGAACAAAAAGGGTATTTAGATCATCATAAGAATGAGGTTGTTTATACCTCATCACTATCAACCTTTTAAATCCTATGTAATTTATATTCCTATTATTGTTGGTAAATCACCCATAGGGGATGAAAGGTTTCACCAGTAGCAATCTTGTTTCAGCAGCATGTTTATATCCGGTCCTCCACACTAATTTGTCCATGGCGGGGTGGTGCAAGGTGTTTCCCCCCTACAAGGGGTCTGGGGGCCACATGCCCTAGTGGGGGTTCAAGGGCAGCGCCCCCGAAACCACATTTTATTTATATTTATCATTGTCAATCTAGACCATTCATCATTAGGTCACATATCTGATGGTGGAGATTTTGTTGGTTTGTCTTTCCCTAGAAGGCAACCCATTTTATAAGGATAGTGTATTATAGACGTTGTTAGATTGAAGGAATGAAGAAACAAAGGAAGTGCATGTGTGGTAATCTCATATTTGAAGATAATACAACTTGGATCCTCTTTTCTTGGTGGAGTTTTTTACCTAAAAGGGTTTTGTCCACATTACATACTGTGTTATGTGTTTAGTTCTTAATGCATGTTATTTCTGTGTAATGGGTTTTATTTATGTTGTAATCTCCATTGATTCTACATTAATTAGAGCATATAAATAAGGTTTGAATCAAATTTCTATTATGTGGTTTGCACCTTCATTTCTAACAATAGCCACAATTTAGAGAAAGATGCCACAACTACAAAGAGACACAACAATGCCACTAGGAAAACAACTCAAATAGCTATTAGATGGAGTAAAAGCACATATGGATAATAGGGATGCTACAATCAAAAATAATGTCATAGCAGAAGTGGAGAAAAGTAAAATGGATGAGGCTAGAAAGAAATGTGCCATAGCACATTCCCAATTGGAAACATAGATTAACACTCTACAACAAATAGCCAATGATATCAATACACTATCAATTTTACCTCCGATGTCCTACACTAACAAAACACCTCAAAAATCAAATAGATAAAATGGAGGCACAAACATTACAAGTGACCAATACTTATGACCCAATGTAGGATGTTGATGGCATAATAAAGGCATAGGTATAAACAATGCACATTCAACTCCAACAATTGCAAGATCAAAGAGAGTTGATCAAATCCAATCCCAAATAAAACAACTTTAGGAGGTGGTGAGTCTAAGAATGACACGTGTCATGGGTTTACTTGGAGATGCAAAGAAGACCGCCCAACAAATTCAAATCCCAACCAGTGTTGTAGAGACAGAGAAAAAATTGATTCAGACCCGCAATTAAATTTAGGTGTTGTAGTAGGAAAAGACTCAATGGGATACAATGTTTGCATAGCTAAAGGAAATGTGCAAGAATATCCTACCTGCAAACTAAAATAGTTTTGCATGCCATGAGGACAAGACATAGTTTCAAAGGTGGGATGATGTTGGAAGTAGCTAGTACAACAACCAGAAGTCACTGTAAGTGGCCACAAGGAGGCAGAGCATAAGGCTTACTAGGCCTAGTAGGAATAGTCATATTTTGTAAGGGACACATCCCCAATAGATTTATATGTATATAATAACATAAGAGTAGAAGTAAGAAGTAGCATATTAGATGAATAGAATATAGAAAGAAGAGCAAAGATGATTTTGTACATTAGACATTGTAATACATGAAGTTTATATATATATATATAAAGAAGGATCTATGATTGGGATGCATAAATTGAATGTTTAAATTCTATATAATGAGTTATCTATTACATTAAGCTACCACAATATGTTATTTCTCATCGCAAACACTTTGATCATTCTTTTACTATCATAACTAGGGTATAAATACAACATGCAAGACACCTAAGCTCAGAACTCTAGTCTATGGTCCAACACACCTAATTAGATAATAGAGGTTAGGATAAGCCCAAAGTGATATAAAAAGCTAGTTGTTATGGTCATGGTCAAAGATCAAAGATAAGAAGGAGAAAAGGCAAGTGACATAGGATACATGCCCCCCTTTAAATTGATTGATGAAAGAAGAATGAAGAGATCTGGACAACCAATTTGAGGAGAATAGAAAAGAAGAAATGCCAAGGATTTTGATGACAGCAAAGAAGGAGGTGATGAAGAAGGGGAAAATATAGGTCGTGCCCCCAAGTGACTAAGAAGCAAAGGATGAATAAAGAAGGGGACAATATCTAGGTCATGCTCCCATAAGTGGTCAAAGATTATGGTGATAGAAAGCAATAGACCATTAGGATGTGGAATAGAAAGGATAAATAAGAAGAGATTAAAAGAGGAACATAATGCTTAGGGTAAAATGAGGGACACTAAGGTACAAGATGAAAGCATGAGGAGACAAATATATCTGATGTCACCAATGAAGGAAGATAGAAGTATAGAAAGAGGTAGATAAAGGTAGAAAGAAGTGTAGAGAATGGATAGATAGAGTAACACATATGTAAATGATCAAAGAGGAGGGAGGAAGTAGGCAATGAGGAACACCATAACTAAAATGTCAAGGTAGATTCCCCCAAGGAGAGAGAGGAGAGAAGCCTCCCAAGGGATGACAAGAAAAGATAGTGATAAGGGAAATAAGTAAGTTAATACCACAAAATAAAAGAAACTGAAGTTTTGATTTGAAGTAGATCAAAATCCAGATAATAGCAAGAAAGAGCATGGGTAGAAGGATTTAGAGAATAAAGAACTAGGCCCAATTAGGATAGGCATAGGTTTTAGAAAGGATTTTATAGGCACAAGGAGTATAACATATCTCAGTAAACCATGTAACACCATCTTTGAGCTTATGCACTAGGATTGTAAAGAAACATGTCTCAGTTATCAAACAAGTGTATGCCTGGTATATGGGAAAACGAAAGTGTATAAGAGAAGTGTAGTGTAAGTGATAAGGAGAAATGTGGAATATATGGGATAGTACAACATTCAAGTGGTAATAACTATGTCAGTAGTATGAATAATGTCATGAATTATTTTGAACAGGGAAATAACACATAATCTTTGATTTTAAGGGAATGAGGAAAGACAAGTGTATAATGAAATAGAGGATGGAAGAATGAAGGGAAATACTATAGTGGGAAAACCATTTCTAAGTCCATGTTGTAAGAAAGGAGGAGAACAGATCCTAGATCACAAGCTCAACCTCAAATAACTTATAAGGTGGAACATAATAGAAGGGGAAAACAAAGAAGTGGGACATATCAATTCTAGTAGAGTGCTTTTTTCTTTGACTTTACATTAAAAGTTTTCTTTTCTTTTTTCTATATCATTTGAGTTGCTTTGATTTAGCTTTGATATACATCTCTCGAGATTGCATGCTTTTAATTTTATATTTCTATTCCTATTTCTTATTCTTTTTCTTTCTGATGCCACCCCCATAGTCTAACCCCATGCAACCAATAATATGCAAGGACTCATCACTAAGGATTAGACCAAGAAGACATGGATATTTTTGTTTGATTATATGTCATTCCTACTATGCTCTAGCTAGAACCTCCACCTTTAAGAGTATGAATATTGACATGATGGATGACACTCTATACTAGACAAGGAAGGAAGAGGATGTTGATTCACCTATAAGGTCCTAGGGATCACTAATTATTTCAGACAACAAGAATATAAGAATGGGAAGAATAAGCATATACTTATTATGGAAATCAAACCTATCATAGGGTATTAAATGTGTAAAAGGCCAATAAATGGATCTATTAATGTTGTAGTGGGATATGTGGAGGACTCAGAAATCCAAGACTTGGTATGAATAGGAAAATGTGTTATCATAACAAGGGATAATGGGTCACAATATAGTGAAGAGGGTAAATATTAATGTGCTACAGAGGTATGTGAAAGTGGGGTGAGGTAGGCATACATAAGAAGATAGTGTTTGAAAAAGTCTTATTATTCAATGTGCATAAGTGAAGGATAAAAATATATAAATCTATAGTGATATAGTATAGTGATAATGGATTGAGGAGAAAGAATGATTGTCAAGAGGATGAGAATAAAATGGGGTAGATGAATTATGAAAAGGTAAATATCCAAGGCTATTTTTATAAAGCTATGGTTTAAGGGAAATAGGTTTAGTGATACCACTTGCACAAGGGCCAAGGTCTTCTTTTTATATCCAATTTTTGCTAAGATCTTGAATACTTTTCCATATAGTCTTTCAAGTTTAGGAGAATAAAATGGAGTATTTGAAGCTCTAGGGATAATAGACTCAACAATGTGTTTATTGGATAAAGAAGATGTTCCAGGGGGTCTAGGATAGTTGAATAAATGTATTTCTATGAGGAAGAAAGAGAAGATGAAGGGGCATTTTTATAGAATTTATTTTATATATGTTGGTCAACATGTACAATAGGAATACAAATTTTGTGAGATCAACCTTATATTCATTGAAACGTAGGGGATTGATCTTGATAGAAGAGAAGTAATTAGTAGTTGTTGAAGAAGATGGCTCAATATTGTGGGTAGTAGTATTTTAAATAAGAGGGGATGAAAGGATATGATTATGAATAGGTAAAACAATAGTATGAGGGTCCATATGCAAGGTGTAATTATAGAGAGGAGATTTTCCTTTGTTATAATAATGAGGGATAAAGTAGAAAGAGCCTAAATCATTCTCAAATAAATAGTTTTAAGGTTGAGAAGGATAAGGGGTGGCATCCATAGTCTTTACGGAGAAGTAGTATATGTAGAAGGTATGTCACTCAAAGATGGAGGAGGAATAATTTTAACCTTTGGGAGGAGAAAAAGATGAAGTAGAAGTCTCAACAGAATTAATAAGAGATTACTTTAGTAGAGTTTCCTTGCTAAATATTTAAGGGATGAAATACATGTATATGAGCTAAGGAGAGCTTGAGATTCAATCATTCAACAATGTTGAAATTGAGCTTCATCAGTATAGATGACATAAATTTGGTCATTGTGTATGAATTTTAAACACTGATAAAGGGTAGAGGGCATGACATGCATTTGATGGAGGCATGGTTGACCAAGAAGGATATTATAAACTAGTTTACCAAGCATGAGATGCAATGGGGTTGGTGCAGGAGCACCTACCTTACAGTGGCCTCCATGAGGCAGTTAGTTAGTTTTAAGTCTTGTTGATGTTTCCAAGAAGGTCTTAAAAGACCAATGCAATGTAATAAGGTCAGCTTGGACCAATGCATGTTCAATTAGTTGTATTTAGGATCAAGTTGTAAGTTCCAAAATCATTTACTGATTTGTAGTTTGTTAGGACAGCTAAGTTTGTTGGATCGAGGGAGGTAGTTATCTCTCCCAGCCACTTGGAGATAAGTCTGTACTACTCCTTGAGAGTAGATAAATACCCACAGATCGGGTCATTTTAGACATAGAGAGACATACTGAGAAGTTGTATTGTGTTGTTGGAAAAATAGAGTACTGTAATTGCATTTCTAAAATCCAATAAAGATTCTGTGTGTGTTTTGTTCATTTGATTCTACAGTGTAATCGATCTGTTGTTTTGATTGGCCGAATGGGTTCTTCATCCCATTCCACCGGTTGATTCGTAGAATCGGTGGAATGGTTATGTACAGTAGTTTAGGTTTTCATTTGCATTTTCTGTTTGTTTGCAGGATCGCAGTCAAAGGTGTTGAGAACCCTAGCATGGGTATGTGCTAGGTCACGCAGGTTGTTAGAGTCTGGAAGATCATCCAGGAAGCGGATTGGGTCACCCCAAGAAGTTTGGCAGATCAGAACGGTGAAAATCCACTCAGATCGGTGTATTCGTTGCATCTGCATCATCAGGATATTTTTGTGTATATCCTGTAGGTACATCATGCATTAGCTGCATATTTGTGAATATGATGCAGTAGATCACATAAGGTGAATGCGCATCGGGGTGACAATAGCAAGGTGTTGCCGACGAAGAGCATATCGACGTGAGTTAGTAGATCAGGTTGACATTTCCATCGTGGGCTGACAATGTTATGTTTGGTTGATAAGCAAGGATATTGGAGAGAGTAACAGTTCATGTGATGTCATCGTCATCAGGACATTCCAAATATCACCTGATAAAGGTTTATCCTGCTGACGATAAGTGTTTTGGCATAGGCGAAGGACATCGGGGAGATCAGTGGATCGCGGAAGGAATATTTGGCAGAATATTTGTCATGTGCATAAAGTTGAGTATCATCATCAGGATGTTTCAATATGACCCGATAAATTATATCCTAATGCTGGTTGTGTAAGCAGGTCGAATATCAGGGTGACGTAAGCATCAGAGGAGAGGTGCATGAGGTTGTCGTCATCAGGATATATGGGAGGAACCTGATATTTTATATCCTACCGATAAAAGGTGCAGATGATGCCGAACATCATGATGCTGTTGATAGGTGAAAGGTCGAAGGTTTCTCTGTAGGAGGATATCGGTCTGCAGAGAAAATATGATGATGTTGACAGGTTTTTAGTGTGGATGCCTCTGCATCATAGTGGTATCAGAGCTCAACAAAAGGTCTGGGCTATTTGTGTGTTGATTCTGTCACTGAGAAGACAGAGGTAGAGAAGTGAGGGGTTGACAAAATACCTCCGAAAGGTAATGGTACTGCAAGGGAGTTGCAGGAAATGAAGGAAAAGCATGCCAGAGAGATGAGGAAGATAAAGGAGCTTGCTGAAGCACTTCAAGCCAGGCTTGTAGCCTTGGAGAAGAACAAAAAGAGGGAAGTGGAAGACAGTGAATCAGAAAAAGATGAAGATGCTGATGAAGAATTTGAAGAGGTAGATGAAGAATTGAATGCTGAAGACCAGAGATTTGCAAAACTGTTAAAGGCAGTGCAGAGTGATAAACCTAAGGTAAAGATTGATGTTTCCAAGTATAATGGAAGTTTGAATGAAGATGAGTTACTGGATTGGATTGCTGCACTTGATAATCACTTTAAATGTGAAGATGTTGCTGAGGATCAGAAGGTAAAGATTGCAAAGACCAAGTTAGGAGGTCATGCTTTGGTATGGTGGGATTATATACAATCCGAGAGAAGGAAACAAGGAAAGTCAAAGATCACTTCATGGGACAAAATGGTAGCAAGGATCAAAGGTAAGTTCTTGCCCAGGGATTATGAAATTCAGATGTTTAAGAAGCTGCAATTTTTAAGGCAAAAGGAAATGGATGTGAAGGCATATACTGAGGAGTTTTATAAATTGAGTATGAGATCTGGTCATCATGAGAATGAGGTAGAAAAGGTGGCTAGGTACTTAGCTAGTTTGAGATTGAACATACAGGATGAGTTAGTTTTAGCTAACCCTAAGAATGTGGAGGATTGTTATCAAATGGCAATCAGGATTGAAGAAAAGATGAATAGAAGACAAGATAAATCCATGAGAGGAAGAGGATTAGCCCCTACAACAAGGCAAATCAATGAGGGTCAAGAAGACACTGGGAAAGGACAGGGACAGTCTGATTTTAGAGGTGGATGGAAAGGTACTAGAGGCAGATTTGGAAGTGGTAGAGGTTCTACTATATTTTTAGGAAAGTGTTACACCTGTGGTGAGTTTGGTCATCCATTTTTTAAATGTCCAGAAAGCAAAGGTTCATTATCCAGAAATGATAGAACGAATGACAAGAGAGTACAACTTGTGCAAGAAGAGAAAGTAGAGGAAAGTGTGCAAAGTTCACACACTTATCAAAGAGATAGAGCTCTTGATAATTATGGATATCCTGAGGAAGGAGAAGCATTGATGTTAAGAAGGACAGTCTTGAAGACATCAAAGGATATGATGCAAAGAAAAGCTCTTTTCAAGACCACATGCAAGAGCAAAGGTAAAGTATATAAGGTTGTCATTGATACTGGTTCAACAAACAACATGGTATCTTAGGAAATGGTGGATAAACTAAATTTGGAAAGGATTCCACGCCAACACCCTTACAAGGCATCTTGGGTGAGTGATAGTCAATCACTTTTTGTATATGAACAGGCATATGTTGATTTTTAGATTGGGGCATATCATGATAGAGTTTTGTGTGACATATTGCCCATGGAATGTTTTCACCTATTGTTGGGTAGGCCATGGCAATTTGATAGGAGGGTATTGTATGATGGGTATGCAAATACCTACACCATCAAGAAAGATGGAAAAACTATTATGTTGATGCCATTACAGGGAGAAGCTGTAGCACAGAAGGCAGCAAAAATTATTTTAGTGGGAAAGAAGGAATTTGTGAAGATGCCTACAACAACAGGCATAAAGTCAGTTGAGGACACTGTAGGGAAAGAAGTTGTTAAGGATAACAATTTGAAGAAAGATTTAGTTTTGATTGATGGAGGTCAGCCATAGCTCAAACAACAGGTTTATGAGTCGCCACAAATTGATTGGCAAGACAAGGATGTGATAGTAGTTGGGACCCTTGTGTGTCCTATAAAGGTTGAAAGGAAGACAAATTTGAACATTGCAGAAGTTCACGAGGCACTTACTAATGTTATTCAACAAGGTATTCAGACAGAGGTACTGGTAAAACACCCTAACAAACACAGGGTATGTATGAACAGAGCCTACATTGACAGGCAGGCAGGTTTATTTGCAAGATAGCAAGCTACAGTTCAGAAATCTTGGAGCAGCCAAGAGATAGCAGAGTATAACGCTAGAACAGGTCAGAACACTGAGATGTCAAAGAGTAAAGGGGGAATTCTTCCACAACCTAACTCATGGGACATGAGTTCTTTTTCTGTTGGGGAGTATGGTGTAGGAGCACCTACCTTACAGTGGCCTCCATGAGGCAGTTAGTTAGTTTTAAGTCTTGTTGATGTTTCCAAGAAGGTCTTATAAGACCAATGCATGTTCAGTTAGTTGTATTTAGGATCAAGTTGTAAGTTCCAAGATCATTTGCTGATCTGTAGTTTGTTAGGACAGCTAAGTTTGTTGGATCGAGGGAGGTAGTTAGCTCTCCCAGCTGCTTGGAGATAAGTCTATACTACTCCTTGAGAGTAGATAAATACCCACAGATCGGGTCATTTTAGACATACAAAGACATACTGAGAAGTTGTATTGTGTTGTTGGAAAAATAGAGTACTGTAATTGCATTTCTGAAATCCAATAAAGATTATGTGTGTGTTTTGTTCATTTGATTCTATGGTGTAATTGATCTGTTGTTTTGATTGGCCAAATGGGTTCTTCATCCCATTCCACCAGTTGATTCGTAGAATCAGTGGAATGGTTATGTACAGTAGTTTAGGTTTTCATTTGCATTTTTTGTTTGTTTGCAGCATCGTAGTTCAGAGGTGTTGAGAACCCTAGCATGGGTATGTGCTAGGTCGCGCAGGTTGTTAGAGTCTGGAAGATCATCCAGGAAGTGGATCGGGTCACCCCAGGAAGTTCGGCGGATCAGAACGGTGAAAATCCACTCAGATCAGTGTATTCGTCGCATCTGCATCATCAGGATATTTCTGTGTATATCCTGTAGGTACATCAGGCATCAGCTACATATTTGTGAATATGATGCAGTAGATCACATAAGGTGAATGCGCATCAAGGTGACAATAGCAAGGTGTTGCTGACGAAGAGCATATCGGCGTGAGTTAGTAGATCGGGTTGACATTTCCATCGTGGGCCGACAATGTTATGTTTGGCCGATAAGCAAGGATATTGGAGAGAGTAACAGTTCATGTGACGTCATTGTCATCAAGACATTCCAAATATCACCCGATAAAGGTTTATCCTGCCAATGATAAGTGTTTTGGCATAGGCAGAGGACATTGGGGAGATCAGTGGATCACGGAAGGAATATTCGGCAGAATATTCATCGTGTGCATAAAGTTGAGTATCGTCATCAGGATGTTTCAATATGACCTGATAAATTATATCCTGATGCTGGTTGTGTAAGCGGATCGAATATCGGGGTGACGTAGGCATCAGAGGAGAGGTGCATGAGGTTGTCATCATCAGGATATATGGGAGGAACCTGATATTTTATATCCTACCAATAAAAGGTGTAGATGATGCCGAACATCATGATGTTGTTGATAGGTGAAAGGTCAAAGGTTTCTCTGCAGGAGGATATCGGTCAGAAGAGAAAATATGATGATGCTGACGGGTTTAAAAATATGATGATGCTGATGGTTTTTTAGTGTGGATGCCTCTGCATCAGGGGTCGTCGTAGTTCTTTTAATTCCTCATCATTTAATTTTATCAATCCAGTGTGTCTAGAGTAATCTGTGACAAGGTTTACTTGTTTTGGGGGTTTTAAGTGTGGATCCTATTCTAAGTAAATTGTAAAGATAATGCTTGATTTCAAACTATCTTAATTGCTAAAAGAAACACACATGTTGGAATTGAAAGGAATTGAAGCATTTATACTATTCTGCAAAAACGAAACTATTTAATCAAATTGAATTGCTAAAGCATTTGAAACTACTCTATTATTGAATTACACTACACAACAAAAATGAATAATTGAAATGAATAACTAAAATGAAACCATTCAACCAATGTTTCCACAATCCAAGTTCATCAAAATTAAACATAAATGAATAATTGAAATTCTTTTTATGATTTTTAGATTTGAAGAATGACCTACAGGTATATGAATACTAGAGAAAACACAGAATCTAGTTCAAGCACTTTATCTAATTCTAACACAAATGAAGAATGCAACAAAACCATAAAAGAGTACCAAGAGATATCCTTTGTTGGGTAAGTGGACCCTACTTCCCCAACTAGAAGGGTCCTCCTAAGCTAATGCAATGTCAGCAAAATTTCCTCTTTATTTTCATGGAATGAAAACCTAGATGGGCATGCTTATAGGATGAAAAACAAGAAGAACTTGCTTAGAGAAAAACAACAATTTTGAGCTTAAAAATGAACTAACTCTAAAAATATACTTAGCTCATACTTATACATATGAGATATTATTCTTTCAACTGAACTAAACTGGATTAAACTACAATGGAACTTGGACTTAATCCACCACTTATCCATACTTAAAGAGTCTTTCAAATCGAAACTTCAGAGAAGATTTTAAATTCAACATAATTAGCGGTAATAGACAGATTGTGAATTGCATGAACTCAAGCTGAAACGGTACTTTAGTTAATTAACTAAGATAACTCTTGAACTAGAGATACAAGGTATTAGAGGATTGTGGTGTTGATTGGGCAATTAGATTTGCCTACAAGATTCATACTAGGACTGGAGTTAGCCTAGATCTTGCTAGATAATCATCGACTCAAGGGGAGGACAGTTCCTTTATAGCATTGGGGAACTCTGGAGCTATTTGGAGCTTGTGTTCTTCAATAGGAAGGGCAGCTCCAAAGAGGTCCAAAGGCTTCCAGAGAGCTCTGTATTGTTATGCTTATGAATCCAATAACCAACTTTGGCAAAAACCCATCATAAATATGCATATTAAAGCAAAAATTATAGTAATTATCAAAAGATTTCATCTAAAGAAAATAAGTACTAAAGCATGTTTATCTAATCATTCATAAAATAATTATAACCATGATAGTGTTAGTGTGTGTGTGTGTGTACCATTCCACATAATTAAAGTCTTTGCAATGATTTACACAGAAATTAAACAAATATTGATTTTGGCTCATCAAGATGAAAAGGTGTATTGAGAGTGATAGGGCCTATTGTGAAAGGTAAGGTAATGGTTCCTAGAGGATCACAATAAATGTTGTCAAAACTTGATCAATGAAATGGTTGGATTTGTATAAACTAGAGCAATCTGTTGCAAGTATGAGGTTAACTAGTGTTTTCATTGATGTCAACATACTCATATTGCTTCGGTAAGAAGGTTTGGATGAGCTGTGTGTTGAGGATATTGAGAAAAGTAGTCTCAATCAGGAACAGTGAAGAACAGTGATAAGAAGAAGGCAAATGTACTCAAAAGGTTGAGAATCAGAGGATGCAGTTTAAAGGGTTTGTAGATATGAGTCTTGAGATGATCCAGTTAAGATTTTAGAAGTCTGCATGAAGATATGAAAAAGTTGTGATCAGTCAAGTAGAACCGGTTTCGGGAGATGCTCCGGAGGAACAGAGTGTCACAAAAAGGTCCGGTGAGATCCGGAGGTGCACTATCAGACTCTGCGGATTGGAAAGAGTGTTTGGGATGTCTTTGTGATGTGTCATCTCGATTGGTATGAGGTTTGGAGGTCCGGAAGCACCTTCTTTAGTATGACAGTGGCGGCAGACTGTGTTCTTGAAGTTCTGGATGAAGAGGAGAAGAGATTCCAGTGAGTAGAGGAAGTGCGGATGTACTTGGTTAATCAGGCAAGCTTGTGAAGGTTCTTGGATCATGTTGAGGTTATGTTGTCGGTCTGCATTGGTGGTAGAGCCCGGAATTGAAGATATTCTTCCGGACGAAGTTCTTGTTCAGACTAGCCGACCGGATGAGTTGTTCATCTTGCGAATGTTCTTGTGGTGGCCGACCGGATGTATTAATCATCTTGTGAATGTCCTTATGGTTGATTGCCGACTTAGATGATTGTTCCTAAGTCGATGTCTTGTATAAATAAATGTTTGTGAGTTCATTTCAAAGTGTGTTGAGCAGCGGATGAGTGTGGTATAGCGAAAGAGTGAAGGGCAGAGCAGAAGTATCTTGGGCTTAAATGGAACTGATCCAGACATGGTAAAGATGTCAATCTCTAGTTCAAGTTTGTGACTCTTATCACTTTGTAGATAGTGTGTCTCTTGTAGGCAGTGTGCCTCTTTGTGAGCAGTGTGCTCGGGCAGTGAGCCCTAATTGGCATGTGCCATTCATTTTTCTTATTCTTCTAACAGAGAATAATCCTTGGGTTAATCACCCCGTAGTTTTTCCCTTAACCAGGTTTCCACGTCAAAATCTTAGTGTCCATTATGTTGGTGTTTATCTGCTCCTGTGTTTATGCATTATGCTTTCATGAATGTTTAATTGATATGCTATTAACTAACAAAGAAGTATCAAGTGTTTGAAGTAGAAGCAAGTTTTTGTACAACTGATTCACCCCCCCTCTCAGTTATGTGCCCTAGATCTAACAATTGGTATCAGAGCCAAGTTCCTCTAAAAGGAGCTTAACCGCTTGAGGAGATCCAGGATGTCGTCATACAAGAAGGATAGTCTGAAGTTCGATGGAACCAACTTCACTCTCTGGAAAGGTCGCATGAAATGTCACTTGGAGTGTATGGGAAAAGCATACTTGGCCATGGTCTCAAAACCATATGTACCTCCATAGGGTGGTCCGACAACTCTGAATGAAATCACAGATGCTGAAAACAATTTGCGGACCAAGGAAGCTCTTCTAAGTGCATTGAATGACTCAGATCTCTCAAATGTTATTGACCTACCAACTACATATGAGATCTGGACTAAACTGGAACTTCTGTATGAAGGAGATGAGTTTGTCAAGAGTGCAAGGTTGCAAAGTCTGAAAGGGAAATTTGAAAGATTGAAGATGAGAGATGATGAAAATATCACTACCTTTATGCCAAGAGTGAATGAGCTAGTGTGTGGAATCAGGAATGCTGGTGGAGTTCTGGATGAAAATGAAATTGTTTGCAAAATTCTTAGATCCCTTCCTGCTGCCTACAAAATCAAGGTTGCTGCCATTGATGAATTTAGAGCCCATACAACTGTCACAAGAGAGCAACTGGCTAGCAAACTGGCTGCATTTGAAATGACTGAGTTCGGAGATGATCCCCCCAAGACTGAATCTGCATTCAAAGCCAGTGCCTATGTGAAAGGCAAACAAAGATTTGATCCGGGAGAGAACTCTTCAAGGAAGCTGTCATGGTATGATCAAGCAAGGAAAGACATGGAAGAGGAAGAAGCAGAAATAGCTCAACTTGAAGCCCTCATTACAAAGAGACTGCCAAGAGGGTCCGATAAGTATGAAGGAAAACTACCCTTTAAGTGCTTCAACTGCAATAAGATTGGTCATTTTGCTTCAAGATGTCTGGAAAGATCTGCAATGTCTAATACTAACAGACAAAGGTTTCAAAAGAACTGCTATTATGTTCATGAAGAAGCTGATAATGAAGGAGTAACAGATGATGAATCAGAGATAGAAGACAAATCCAGAAATGAATGGGTGTTTATTGCCATCAAGGAAGAAGAACCAATATCCTCTGAATCTATCAATCATAAGGGTGTAGAAAGAGCTTTGGCTACCCAAGTTGAAGAAAAGGATGATTAGGTTATTGACAGTGGATGCTCTCACCACATGACAGGTGACAAGAACAAGTTCTTAGATTTAGAAAGGTATGGAGGAATGGTGAAGTTTGGTGACAATTCTGCAGGTAGAATCAGAGGTAGGCGAACTATTTCTTTTGATGGAAAGAGCAAAATTGGTAATGTACTGTATGTTGAAGGATTAAAGCACAATCTTCTCAGTGTTGGATAGTTAGTAGACAAAGGTTATGATCTCTGGTTCAAAAATGGAAGTTCCAGGATCTTTGAAAGCTCCAGAACTGAGATTACATTCAATACTCAAACAAAAGGTAATATCTTCCATCTGGTTGGTTCAAATAAAAGTTGTTTGTTTATTCAAGTTGATCAGAGTTGGCTATGGCATAGAAGGATGTGTCATGTAAATTTTGATAACATCATCAAGATAAGCAATATTCAGGCTGTAAGAGATTTTCCAAAATTGGTAAAACCTACAAATAGTTTGTGCAAAGAATGTCAGCTAGGTAAACAGAGCAGAGTTTCTTTCAAAAGCAAAGATCAGTCCTCTATCGGATTATTGGAATTAGTTCATACTGATCTATGTGGTCTGACAAGAATCAAGAGTATGTAAGATGATAGATATTTCATGTTACTGATTGATGATCATTCTTGGATGATGTGGGTTACCTTTCTAAAAGAGAAATCAGAAGCCTTTGAGAAGTTCAAAATCTTCAAGGCTATGGTAGAGAATCAAACTGGATTGAAACTGAAGTGTCTAAGGTCTGATAGAGGTGGTGAATTCACATCCAGTGAATTCATAGACTTTTGTCAGAAGCATGGCATAAAGAGACAGTTGTCTGCTCCTAGGACTCCATAGCAAAATGGAGTAGTTGAGAGAAAGAACTGGACCATCCAGGAAGCTTCTAGGACAATGATGATGGAAGCAAATGTTCCTCCGATGTTTTGGAGAGAAGCTGTCAGCACTGCAGTCTATACTCTTAACCGAGTTCAAATCAGAAGCAATACCGGTAAGACTTCTTATGAACTTTGGTTTGGTATAACTCCCACTGTGAGCTATTTCAGAGTATTTGGTAGCAAGTGTTACATCAAAAGAGATGAAGATTTAGGAAAGTTTGATGCTAGAAGTGATGAAGGAATTTTCTTGGGTTACTCCACTCAAAGCAAAGCATACCAGTGTTACAATAAGAGATTGAGAAAAATGATAGAAAGTACAAATGTGAAGGTTGATGAAGGAATTGAGAAGCCCTCAAAATTCTATGAATGTGATGAAGATGATCAGAATGATCCTCTGGTGCAAGGAGCTCCATCCTCCTCTGAAATTCAGATCCAGACTGATCCGATAAATTAGGAAGAAGAAGTTTGTCTGAATGAGCCTGATCAAGAATTAGTAGTGCAAGAAACTCCCAAAGTTCCAAGGTATGTAACTCTAAATCACTCTAAAGATTAGATCATAGGTGACAAAAGTAAAGGGGTACAAACAAGGAGAAGAATTGCTCAAGATTTAAATGAATACTGTCTGATTTCAAAGATTGAACCTAAGACAATTAATGAAGCTTGCAATGATGAAAACTGGACCAAAGCAATGGAGGAAGAGTTTATGCAAATTGAGAAAAATCATACTTGGGATCTTGTTCCCAGACCTAGAGACAAGAATGTGATTGGAACCAAATGGGTCTTCTGAAACAAACTGAATGAAGTTGGTGAAGTAATCAGAAACAATGCTAGATTGGTCTGCAAAGGCTACTCTCAAATAGAAGGAATTGATTTTGAAGAGACCTTTGCTCCGGTGGCAAGAATTGAAGTATTTAGATTATTTCTTGTATTTGCTGCCTTCAAAGACTTCAAGGTATATCAAATGGATGTCAAATCTGCTTTCCTAAATGGTGACTTGGAAGAAGAAGTATACATTGAACAACTGGATGGATTTCAATTGTCTGATCATGATGATATGGTCTACAAGTTGAAGAAAGCACTGTATGGATTGAAGCAAGCCCCAAGAGCATGGTATGAAAGGTTGGATAAGCATCTTGTGTAGATTGGTTTCAACAAAGGTACTGCTGACAACAATCTATATTTCCAAATAGATAATGAAAACATCTTGATTGTTGAAGTATTTGTGGATGATATCATTTTTGGAGGAAAAGATAGTATGTGCAAAACTTTTGCAAATCAGATGAAAAGTGAGTTTGAAATGTCTATGCTTGGTGAAATGAATTTCTTCTTGGGTCTGCAAATTACTCAAACAAAGAAAGGGATCTTCATTTCTCAGACCAAATATGTGAAAGAATTGTTGAGGAAATTCGGTATGGAAGATTCAAAGCCAATGAACACTCCTATGGCAACCGGATGTATGTTGAGCAAAGATAATGACTCTCCGAAGGTAGATCAGATAAAGTATAGATCAATGATTGGTGGATTGTTGTATCTCACTCAGACTAGACCAGATATAATGCAGGTTGTTCGTCTTGTGGCAAGATTTCAGGCTGACCCTAGAGAATCTCATGTTATGGCAATCAAGAGGATTTTTAGATATCTAAAGGGGACAGTTGAGTATGGCCTATGGTATCCTAGAGATCAGGATTTCTCTCTTCATGCTTACACAGATGTAGATTGGGCAGGAGATGTGAATGACCGGAAGAGCACCAGTGGTGGAGCATTCTTCTTGGGAAAGAGATTGGTTTCTTGGCTAAGCAAGAAACAAGAGGCAATATCTCTGTCTACAACTGAAGCAGAATATATTGTAGCAGCAGGCAGTTGCACTCAAATCTTATGGATAAAGCAGATGTTAAGAGACATGAAAGTTGAATATAAGGAGCCTATCACAATTTTCTGTGATAATTCAAGTGCAATAAATATTTCCAAGAATCTGGTATTGCATTCTAAGACCAAGCATATATCTATCAAATTTCACTTTTTGAGAGAACAAGTGAACAAGGGTGAATTCAGATTGGAGTATGTGCCCTCCAAGGATCAGCTTGCAGATATTTTTACTAAACCTCTTCCGAAAGACTCTTTTGAGTATCTCAGGGAGAAGTTAGGGGTCATGGCCCCTCCGGTGATGAACTAGGATGCACTGATGTGCATCAGTCCGGTGGATATCACGGTCATATCTTGTGATCCGGATTGATGATGGGGAGCTGCTACTAAGGGGGAGCAGCTGGTATGATTCTGATGTGTTACAAGTGCAAGTATGAGCCCTTTGCCATTGATGTCAAAGGGGGAGAGAAGACATGTGAAAAACAAGTGGTTGATGATCAAAGGGGGAGCAGTAAAGGAAGAGAAGACATGTGAAGAGTTGTTGCTGATAGGGGGAGCTGTGACAGAAAAGAGAAGTTCTTGTCTTGATGGTTTTTCACATCATATGTTGCCATCAATGACAAAGGGGGAGATTGTTGCAAGTATGAGGTTAACTAGTGTTGTCATTGATGTCAACATACTCATATTGCTTTGGTAAGAAGGTTTGGATGAGCTATGTGTTGAGGATATTGAGAAAAGTAGTCTCAATCAGGAACAGTGAAGAATAGTGATAAGAAGAAGGCAAATGTACTCAATAGGTTGAGAATCAGAGGATGCGGTTTAAAGGGTTTGTAGATATGAGTCTTGAGATGATCCAGTTAAGATTTTAGAGGTCCGCATGAAGATATGAAAAAGTTTTGATCGGTCAAGTAGAACCGGTTTCGAGAGATGCTCCGGAGGAACAGAGTGTCACAAAAAGGTCCAGTGAGATCCAGAGGTGCACTATCAGACTCTGCGGATTGGAAAGAGTGTTTGGGATGTCTTTGTGATGTGTCATCTCGATTGGTACAAGGTTTGGAGGTACGGAAGCACCTTCTTCATTATGATAGTGGCGGCAGACTGTGTTCTTGAAGTTCTGGATGAAGAGGAGAAGAGATTCTAGTGAGTAGAGGAAGTGCGGATGTACCTGGTTAATCAGGCAAGCTTGTGAAGGTTCTTGGATCATGTTGAGATTATGTTGTCAGTCCGCATTGGTGATAGAGCCCAGAATTGAAGATATTCTTCTGGATGAAGTTCTTGTTCAGACTAGCTGATCGGATGAGTTGTTCATCTTGCGAATGTTCTTGTGGTGGCTGACCAGATGTATTAATCATCTTGCGAATGTCCTTATGGTTGATTGTCGACTTAGATGATTGTTCCTAAGTTGATGTCTTGTATAAATAAAGGTTTGTGAGTTCATTTCAAAGTGTGTTGAGTAGCGGATGAGTGTGGTATAGTGAAAGAGCGAAGGGCAAAGTAGAAGTATCTCGGGCTTAAATGGAACTGATCCAGACATGGTAAAGATGTCAATCTCCAGTTCAAGTTTGTGATTCTTATCACTTTGTAGACAGTGTGTCTCTTATAGGCAGTGTGCCTCTTTGTGAGTAGTGTGCTCGGGTAGTGAGCCCTAATTGGCATGTGCCATTCATTTTTCTTATTCTTCTAACAGAGAATAATCCTTGGGTTAATCACCCCGTGGTTTTTCCCTTAACCGGGTTTCCACGTCAAAATCTTGGTGTCCATTGTGTTGGTGTTTATCTGCTCCTGTGTTTATGCATTATGCTTTCATGAATGGTTAACTGATATGCTATTAACTAATAAAGAAGTATCAAGTGTTTGAAGTAGAAGTAAGTTTTTGTACAATTGATTCACCCCCCCTCTCAGTTGTGTGCCCTAGATCTAGCACAATCAACATGAATACAATCAAAAAAATTTGTGCTAAAATTATTCAAATCAAAATCATTATCAATAAGAAACCTGTTAATACCAATGTTTTATATTTTATAACTATAATTAATGGGAGGGCTTCTTGAATAATTGGAGGAGGTTGGATTTCATTTGAAGATAAAGAAATATCATAGATAGATTTGACCATGGAAGTGAGTTGGTCAAAGGGAATAGAAGGTTGGACAAAGATCTTTTGTAAGGCTTGTTAAAGGATGGCTCTATGGGTGGAAGAAGTTTTAAGAAGATCCAATAGGGATATATTATATTGGGTAGATTGTAATATTCCATAATATCACATTATTTGGTATTCTTAGCTTAAATATGAGGTGGAGGGGGGAGATTGATATGGTAGAAGAAAGTATTGTTGGGATTGATGCATTTTTCCTTTTTCATTGAGTGTCATGGGTGTGACTAACTATATGATAATCACTAGTAGGGGAGCAGAAACACAAACTGTTATAAGAGGAGTATCCTTAATATTCATAACAAAAGTATAGGGGGAAGCAACTTTAACACTATTATGAGGTGTGGGATGAGTGACGTTTGAATTAATGTTGGGAGAAATACTATGACTACCTAGATGAATGTGGGAATCAATTTGGATAAATCCATATATAAGCCATCAATTTGTTCCAAACCATGTATGATAAGAGATGCATGATTACAAGGAGAAACAAGAGAAATCTCACTAAGTGAAGTGACACATAAGCAAATGAGGGATAAAAATGAATTGAAAACATGCTTAAGAACTCATAGGAAGAAGGAGGAAGCAATGCATATGAATGAAATTGACTAAGGATGCTATCATATAAAGGATAAGAAAGACTAGACATATTTTCATCACTACATTCATTCCTTGACACCATTGAAGATTTCTCTTTAAAATCTCTTTCATAATTCTTTGGATTAAACAATATCATAGATGGAGAGAGAGAGAAGATGCCTCATGCATAGGACTATCATTATTAGAAAAAGGAGAAACATTTAATTACTCATCACAATATAAATCTAATGTGTTATCTATGAATGCATTAGTAATATACTTTTCATCAAATATAATAAGATATATGTCCTCATGTTCAATTAAAAATGGTGTGGGATTGACATGACAAGAGGAAAGGAGGGGGTGAAGAATCATAAGGACAAAGTGTAATAATAAAAATTGTATACCCATAAAACAAATCTTAAGTAATAAAATAAAATAATTGTTGCCGATTATGCCAAAATTGTTGAAATTGTCAAACACATGCAGTCCTAGGGTTTCTTTGTGAGCTGCTATGATAAATGGAAATGCTACCTCTGGTGCTGTCATGGCTAGGAAATTTGTTGTGAAGGCTGCCAATGACTCAAGATTTTGAGGTATTTTGTGTCTACGGGGAATGGAGGATGATTTTTTGGGGGTTTCTGCCTCTAACATGGCCTCTGCAATTCCATCGGATGCCTCTCTCAGTGGCCAGGAGAACAAGGAGATGAGCTCTCCTCTCCTCAACATCCCACCGTTGCTTGACCACGGTGGGTTTGTGGATGGTCTCGATCACATTGGGGCAGGCTTGCCACCTTCAATGGATCAACAACGAACAGATATGGGGTGCAGAGATTTCCCTCCTAGGCAAAAGACGATGGTGATTAAAACCTCATTTTTGGAGGTGGCCAAGTCAAGTTCCTTTTCCCCTCTAGATTCTATGCAAAAACCTAAGAATTACACAGGTAATAGAAGGATTTTTCAGTGCTCTAGTAAAACCCTATCTCTAGATTTTGATGCCACTTTAACAAAGGAGCTGCGCAAAAATGAAGAATTCTTTTTAGATAATGGTTTAATTGGCAGATTCAATCATCTCTGGACTATTCTTCTAGATCTCCATGAATGGATTTCAAAATCTTGGCTTCCTCTTATGGAAGGGAATTTAGAAATCTACCCCAATGCCAAAGGTTTTTTCATTGTGGTTTTTGACTACAAAAAAGACAAAAATACCATTCTCAATTATGTATGGTTTTGGGAAGAAAAATCCCTGTAGTTGAAATCTTAGCATCCAAAATTTGATCTGTCTATTGAGTCTT
Organism: Cunninghamia lanceolata; assembly: GCA_027924645.1. Taxonomy (NCBI): domain Eukaryota; kingdom Viridiplantae; phylum Streptophyta; class Pinopsida; order Cupressales; family Cupressaceae; genus Cunninghamia; species Cunninghamia lanceolata. The sequence continues at coordinate 1,110,407 of BSBN01000004.1, read as the reverse complement.
TCTCAGTTTAACTGATTTGGGTTTGTCTCCCAAATCTCCCCCTTCACTACTAGTTTGATTCTTGTTTTGCAGAAATTGGAAACTCTTTGGGAAATTTTGTGTATACAAATGACAACTCAAGAAATTTAATCCACACAACCTATGCTAGGATTTTGGTGGAACTGGATATCTCCAAGGATCTAGCAGCAAAAAGTCTTGAGGGCCAATGGACACTGTTGGAAATAGCCTTTGGATTATGAAGGCTTAATGTTTAGGTGTAGGAGATGTTATGATACCAGGAACATTGTTGTTGAATGCTCTGTTGTCAATTCCAAGCCAAATTGAGAGGCCTCTTGGTGGAAGGACTCTTCCCTCAAACATTATTTTGTTATGAACTCTCCCAAATAGGATATCTCTCCTTCAAAGTTGGCCTCTAGGAAGCAAAATGTGGATTCAGTCAATAAGCTTCCTTCTAAGCCAAAGGTTAATCAGAAATTTCTCCAGATAGGTGATTCAAGTTGCATGAAGAGTGATGAGATTCCTTCAAAATCAAAGAGTGAACATCACTTGCCGCATTTGAGCAACTCTAGCTATTTAGATCATGTTGTGGGCAGCGAAGCAATCTACCCCTCATATGCTTCTCCATCAACTAAACAACCTACATGTTCTAGTGTATATGATGTGGGTCCTCACACCTCTAGGGCTAAGATCTCCCTATCCCTTGCTCCATCTCAAGATCTTAAGGATTCAAATGTTGCATCTGGAGAAAATGAATGGAAAATAGTTCATAAAAAGAAAAGGAGTGCCAACAAATGTGTGGATGTTTGTAATAGTATGCAGTTGCGGTCTCACTCTAAATCTGGTTCAAAAGAACCAAATATTGGGAGGGGCATGGAGAGAATTGCAATGCAGAAAAGGGAAGATTCTATCCACAAATTAGAGGAAATTAAGAATAAATTATAGTCACTCAGATGGTGAATCTGCAAGTAGAATTAAAGGTTCTAGATATTGGTGTATATCCTGGTATGGTTTGCACAGGTGTTCAATTCCATTTGTTTAGGGTCCATGGATGGGTAGGCCAGTCTGGCAGTCCATTTTCTTTAGAATAGTTTAATCTGGTGTAGTTTTGGTTTCTGATAGTGGCATCAGGAACTAGTAGGTTGAGATTTAAATGGTCTTGCATGACCATGGCTGAATAAATTAGATGTAATCTTCATTCCATGAGGAAGAGATCCATCTGCTATGATCTCCCCTAGTGCAGTCTAGGCTAAATTCTCGCAATAATATATACTCACCTCTTACGAATTAAAAAATAAAAATAAAAATTGTATACCATACAAATTTGTTATTACATTTTTGTGTCTATTTAATCTCAAGCCCATGTGTATGCATTTTTGTTTTGTTTTGACCCCTTATCTATAGCCTAGGTCATCCCTAGTCATCCATGTCCCCTTTCTCCTTATTGATTCCATGGTCTTGTTTAGAGTTCCCATGTGTCCATTTCATTTAATTTTTATCCCCTTTCCATGTCCTTAATTGCTCTTTAATTTTCCTTTTATTTATCCCCCTTTTCCCCTTTAGAAAATCATTAAATGTTGAGCCTGGGCTTATTCTATGTTAAAATACTCACTTCATCCTTCTCAAAGCCTACTTTTTCAAGATTAAATTAATGTGACCACCCACCATAAGATGGCCCCATTTGAGCTTAGTGTCTCCTAAAAAAATGATCAAGATTCGCATTCGTAGACAATGCCCATGGTTTGACACATAATAAGGTAGCCTTGACATTTTATCCTCCCACTACCAAATTAGAATTGAAACCCATCAATTTCTAGATCTTCCTACCTACTAAGTTCTCATGGTCAAGTTCATCTAGTAATTTATTTAAATCAAGCAACCTTTACCTCATTTTTACATAGGAAAATTAAATTTCCAAGTTGTTCATATTATTTTGGTTATCTCTATCAGCCATGTATGTTGTCATTGATGTCAGCATAGTAGCATATATTGATGTCAACAGAGCATATACTAATTGGAGGTCATAAAAGTTACATTCCTAATCAAATCAGAGTTGAGATTGAAGCCTAATCAATATGTGAATTAGATGTACTAAGAGAAACAATTGTGTTGCTATTGTTGAGTATGTGCTCCTGGTGAATTGAAGCATGTTGAATGATCATTCCTACTAAGCCTGAGTTGTATATGATGATGCAAAGAAGACTTGGCCTCTGAAAGAAGGTGACAGTCCTTGTTTCATAATGTTTGCTCCTTGAAGACTATCCAGAAGATTGTTTCACATTTTTATAATATTAACAGTGAGCTTATGCGGTTTGGATCACAACTTCATATAGTGTCATTGTATATATGTTCCAAGTTTCATGATGTTTTGATCACTGGAAGGATGTTTTTCTGTTGACAATTTGAAGATAGTATTGGTTCTGTGAAGGTATTCCCAACAGGGTAATGGAATGATCCTCATTCCTCTGCATTCCTCTGCATTTGTAGATATGGCTATGCAGTTCTAGATCTATGTTTAGAGAATGGTAAATGTGTTGTTTCTAAAGTTCCAAACCATCATTTCCTCCACAGTGAAAGTTATGATAGATAAAGTACATGTATAAGCTCTGGCAGAATGATGCAGTGATGAAGACCTACTAGAATGCTTTGCATTTCTATGGAAGTGAATGATTTCCCTTGTAGTTTGATGAACATGTTCTTGAATGTACTTTTTCTATTTCAAGCTTCTTGGTGGTCTGCAGCTCAGTTTTTCAATTGACAGTAGGTTGCGGTGTGTACCAGATAACAGTGTGCTCTCAGAGTAAATGATTGAAGGTGTGCGGCACAATTATTTGATGTGTGGTGGCAAAGAAGAAGTTGGGGATGTTGTATGAGTCATGTAGACTCATCTGGAAGAGTTTCATGAACATTTTTCATGTTTCCAGTACCGCACAAGATTTTCTAGTTGATGTGGTTGTTTCTCTTCAAGTTTTCATGAGCTTACCTTAAAGTTGTCCTATTTTCAAATGATTAGAGTGTACAGAGGTAATTCCTTGATGTTTGAAGTTGTGAAGGATGTTTTGGACCTGGTTAAGCAAGTGTTTCCATTCACAAGGCTTGAGTCTTCTACTGGTGTAACGTGTTGTTCTAATTAGACCTATCTTTACACATTTCACATTGTGTATTGTATGGCTAACTTGTGAATGCATTTCTCATTTTTAATCTAGCTAACAAGCTATGTAATCAATGTAATATCATGTATAAATAGTATATCAAATTGAATGTGGAGGATATGGTTGCAAGAGGATTGAAAGGGTTCACAAACAGATAAAAGCAAAATAAACACAATTTAATGTGTGACTGTAGGAGAAAGAGTAGATGTTGTTGATGTTGTCTTGATTCATCTTGAAGACTTATTTGAGACAATGATCAAATAGAGAGTGTGCCTGAATGATCAATTTTTTAGAAGACAGTGTGTGAAGAGATAGAAGTGCAATCATCATGTGTGAGCTTCAAAGGTAGTTTTTAGATAGTTGAAAGAATTGTCATACTATAATCTTTCCTAAGTTTGTTCTCAGATTAGGGAGTAGTTTCTTCCTTGGGTTGTAGCCCTAAAACAAAGTCATCAAGGTGTAGTACCTTCCTTGGCAGTAACCCTAAATCAAAGTTACTTGGGGAGTAGCAGCTTCCTTGGGTTAAAGCCCCTAAAACAAAGTTATTATTTGAGCTTCATATATTGTGAGTTAATTCTCACTGTGGTTTTTCGCTTCTAGGGTTTTTCATGTATATCTAGTGTTATGTGTTGATGTGCATTGTGTTCATGTTAATGTTGTGATGCTTAAGTTCTAATCTACTCCATATAAGTTAAAGTTATTGAATTTGAAGAATTGCTTAGATACTGATTCACCCCCCCTCTCAGTATCATGGTGTGTCTAACAATCTCTACTCATAGATGACATGTAAACATAGCTTCATAAATTCTAGGAGTAATTTATCTTCATGCCCAACCTTTGAGATAATTTTATCAAGTCCTTGGATAATGTTGCAACAAGATCTTCATCACTAGGTGGCTAGTTTCGAGAGATTTTCCATGGGTGAGCAATTTCCATTTATGTCTTTTATTTATAATTCACTTATTTTTATAATATTTCTATATATTATACTTCATACCTCTTCCCCACATCCATCAAGTTCATCCTCATCCATTTCACTTACCAGTTGAGTCCATTTTCCCATCTCCTACCCTCTCCTTCTCCATTGTTGAACCAAAGCTTTTGTGAGTCTTCATTTCTCTATTTGTTTCCTTCAAAACCTTCATCAAAGCACCTCCATTTTATTTCTTTTAAACCTTAAAAATTCCTCTCCATTTTCATTAAGCCTCTACCTTGTTTTTATCTTTTTGTTGTGTTTTCCTTCACCCATCTGCCTTGCTTATTTGTATCCACCTCCTTGTTTACCACCTTTGAGTGTTGTTGGCCATTTTCTTACCAAACCCTTTCCATAGTGCTTAAAACATATGTGTTCTCCTTGACTTCTTATTCCACTTTAAAGTTCCATAACCATTTTGTTTGAGTTGTCACCTTGTTTTAGTTTGTAGTGTTTCCATTACCCATTGATATCATCACAAATGTTTTATATGCTTGTGCTTTGATTATGATTGATTTCATTGCATATATTAGTTCATTAGACAATTTATTATTAGTATGTTGATGTGGATTAAGATTGAAGGTGCACAAGAGGATTAACTAAGGTGAAATCCCCCTTAACCATTTATTTTTGTAGGATTTCCGCTTATAAAATTAGCTTGCAAGTTATTTATAGATAATTTTAAAGACTTGCAAAATAGCACTGTAGAAGGAAAGTACCCCTTAAAAGTGATGAAAAATCTCTCCCAAAAGTTGCAGGTGATAGTCTGACAAGTTCAAGGCCACCCTTAGAGGTCAAGACCACCCTTAGAGGTCAAGACCACCCTTAGAGGTCAAGGCTACCTTGTTGGTTGTTAGACATGGTCAAGGAGGCCTAGTAGGCTATCATTTCTTAATTTAAGGCCCTAAATAGATTATTTTTAGGTCTAGGTTTTTTATATAAGTTGATATTAGAATTTGGGACTCATATGTGATTAGAAATTATACATTTATTAGGTGAAAGGGTCTATTTTTTGCATTTTGTCTATCTTTTTTTATCATTCAAGGACAAAAGTTTTTTTTTGGTACTTCCCTTGTAGGCCATGAGTTGAGATCTCTTGGGACACTTATATATGCTATTATCAACCATTCCTATCTTTCTATTTACAAAGTGAAACCATTCCATTATGCCAAATTGTATTTGTTTGTATTACTCATGTGTATTGGGACCTTGTAAGTTTGCATGAAATTACATGTGCTCTGCTATTCCCTAATAGGTGTACATTTTTAGGAGCTTGGAACCTCTATTAAGAGGCTTACTAATAAGCTTTACGACCCAACTACTCATTTCTACCTTTGTCTCCTCTATTTACATTTCTCTCTTTCTAACTTTCAAATCTTCAATTTCTTTCTTCCTTTGCTCTTGTTCCATCAAAAGGTTCATGTAATCATCTACTGTTAGGATTTGATATTGTCTGCTAAATCAAATTCCATTGTCCCCTACATTACTCAATCTTTCCTTGACAATGTGAACAAGGAGTTTAAGTAATTGGTTAATGTTTGACTTAGTTTGGGAACCTAATGACTGATTTGATTTTGCATGACAACTGCATTTACCCTCACTAGAAATTGGCCCATTATCCTGAGTTTCTTCTAAGTCTATACCATTATCTCCACCATCCCAACCTCCACAATCAACATAGTAATGTACCATTTGAGACACATTTAATTTTTATTCCAAGTCTATACCATTTGAGTGGCAAAGTTGGGAAGGAAAGTGTGCTTTTTTCCTTGGATTGTAAGTTAATTCTCAAATTCATAGCTCCCTCCAATTATCATGATGGTTGGATTGGCTAAGGGGGAATATTAAGTCCATCTTCTTGCTGATCATGATGAGTTTCTTCCATCCCAACATAGACTTCACCCTCAAAAGAAGTACTTTCGAGTGCATCATGTTACATTCCTCTACCACTAGTTGAGGTGTTGTTGAAAGTAATTCACCCACTAGAAGGTCTAATAGCAAGTTGTTTGCCACTTCTACTTCTGAGACATCAACTCCCAAAAGACTGAGAATGTTTTGTATTGTAGAAGCATCATTATGTACACTAAACTAAAATTCTCTCTAAGATGCATGTCATCCATAAGTGCGTCAAGATTAAGTGGCCATATACCTATCCTCTTAAATCATATTGTGATGTTTGCAACAATCAATGCTTTTTGAAATGATTTGCTACCAAGTATTGCCAATTTTGCCCTCTTAATTTCACTATTTGGAAACTTGGCTAGACACAGTACTCTTTCAAACTTAAAACATTATTTGAACATAGAAAACATGTTGGCATTGAGTAGCCATAGTTTGTGTGAAGTGTGAGATGATAATGTTAGCAAGTCAATCCCTAATGACCTTGCCTCTTGGATTGTTGTTAAAACAACATGGCTTCCATGGCCATAAATAATTAGCAAGTGTCTATTGACTGGTGAGACACCACCTAAAACTAATCTTGAAAAGTGATGCAACTAGTTGAGAAATAATTATTTTGTCATCTATGCATGGGGTTGGGAAGCCTTGCATGCACTTAGTTCATAGCCAACAATATAATTTTTGAGTTGTTTTTTACCATTGAAAAAATAAAAACATGCTATGTTTTGTCTAGAAGCATTCACAAAACACAATATAGTAATCCATTCTCTACTCTTTGGTTGATGTATGATACACATCGGCTGCCTTTTTTCACCAACACCCACATGGCTCCATTTATCCCTACTTGAATGTTGGTTTCATCATAATTCCATATTTTTTGAGGACCTATAGGATTGGTATCATAAGCTTTGATAGTATCATGTAGAATGTAGACACAACTAGAGGTCTCAGGTTTAGTGCTTTGTCTTTATTATGGCCTTCTATTGTCCTCAATGTGAATATACGATGACACCTTTTAAAACTAGTCCACCATGATTTACTAGGCAACACATCCTTAAATAGGTTTAGCTATGATTGACAAATTTGTATAACTTTTTCCTTGAGATTGATAACCCATGTCCCACCATCTCTTTACATAATTCCACAATTAATGTATCTTCCTCTACATTCAAGACTATAGGAGGACCTTTCTTTGAAGTCAAAGTTAGACCACATAGCTAGTTGCTCAATGTGTTGGTAGGGATCCCCAATTTATTTATTACACCCATTGTTGAGATCTCGTTATCCTTGACATATTTAAGAGCTCCTTCCATGTCGTGTTTAGTCCAATCCCATTGCATTGAAATCTTCTTGGTTATAACACCTACATTGACTTGAACAATTGCCTCAACTAGTTATGTAATGGCCTCGTTAACATCTTCAATTTCTTCATTTGGTGGGAACCATATGCTTCTTTTGTGTGGATAGAGTGTTTTCCTTAGTCTCTTTGTTCCATTTCAGGTTACATATGGCCTTGTTAACATCTTTATTTTCTTCATTTGGTGGGATTCACATGCTTCTTTTGTGTGGAGGGAGTGTTGTCCTCAGTCTCTTTGTGTCATTTCGGGTCTACATATGGGCTATGTTCTTCATCTATAGAGATATAGAAGCCACAAAATCATCACCATCATTGACTTTTAGAAAATAAAATTGTTACATACTAAGCATCATTCCAGAAATCATTGATTGTTGGAACAAACATCCTTCAACATCAGTTTTGAATTTTAGAATTTTTTCTATAGTAAGTAATTCAAACAAACACCTTTCAACATCACTTGTGATTTTTAGAATCTTTTCAGGAGGAAGTTAATGAAACAAAGATCCTTTATCATTCATGTTACAACACAATGTTATTAGGGGTCATACCCTTATACCATTTAATAATTAATAATCTAATAACTATTAGATTATTAATTATTTACAAATGGTTTCTTTGAAAAGGTGTGACTAATACCCCTTGAGGTATTTTAACACCCTTTCTCCTATATTTAAGGAGGTTCGCTCTCATTTGAGAGGCATGAGAATTTGGAGATTTATAGTGAATTATATCATTGTGAACACCATGTGGAAGTATGTAGAGAAGTATATCCCCAGGTTCAGTCTATTTTTTAATAGACTATATTTTGTAAGTGTTTTAATAAAATGATGCTTTATGGGGTTTTCTACCTGAAAGGGTTTTCTCCATGTATATCAAGTGTGTAATGTGTTAAATCTATGCTTGTATAATTCTCATTTTATTTATTTTATATTTTGTTTATAATGATTAGTATCCTATGATCCTAATTTCTAACAATTCAACTATACATTCTAGCAACCATTACTATGGCTCTTAAGATAATCACAAGTGTTGATTAGGAGAGAGGGCTGGAGAGTGGTGTATCTTAACTTTTGGGGTCCATGTAGGCCTCTATGTGACATGGAGACAATTTTTTTTACTCGGCCACAAGTGTAGTGAGGTGGATGGTTTAAAATTTCTATTGTAGTCTATTAAGTTAAAGTATAATGAAACTCTAGGCTTGCACATAGTAAGTGAACTCACAGATTACTATTTAGTTTAAATGGTTTGAAGATAACCAACAATGAAAACTACTTTATAGTATCTTTCACAAACAATAAAACTTTTGTTATACCATTTTGATTACCATTGAAGTACTAGTTTGTAACTTGACTTTGACAGTTCACAGTGATGGCTGAACAAAATATTAGTTTGTAAATTGAGAGATGACCACAAATACAATAAATAGTTAATATCTTTATTTTCACAAGTAATAAAAATGCATTCAATTGTTGTACTAGTGCTTCTAGGGCTTTGTAGTTAGTTTTATTTTCTTGTTTGATATTTGTTGAAGTTTGAATACAAACAATTTCATAATTTGTTGTCATCTTTGGTACTCTATGAGATATCTATTCTAGGAGTTGTTTTATGTTTACTAAAAATTAATAGGTAACTTAAGTTTATAGTTATATTATAGTTATAGTATTTATAACATTTGTAGATAACTTGATCTTACACTTTTTATAGCATTTACCATGTACAAAGAAATCTAATCTCAAGCTAATTTATTTATTTGTTATAGGAGTTGTTTCATGTTTCACTGTTTTGGCACCATATGCCTGAAAATTGGTACTATTTATAGATCAACTTGCACACAAGCCTAGAAATTTATTTTGGGACCTTTGAGACCTGCACGTCCATAACCCATATCCACCTTGCCAAAATCCATCAAAACCATAACCATTTTGACCCAAACTTTTCATTCATATTCCCATTTAGACCTTAGAGAATAACCATTTTCACTATTGGACCCTTCATCATACTATTGAACCCAACCATAATCCATCCACTTCCATAGATTTTCATCCCCTTTGATTTCTACTTTTGGACCTAATTCATCATCCAACAGTTCCATCCCAACATCATCCTCCCATCCTACATCAAACACATCCAAAAATCCCATAATCAAAACATCAATCAAAAACTCAATCAACCATATCCAAAATCAACCTTTGAGCAAACAATTGAATCTAGATTTTATCCTTTCACATCCTATTTTTCTTGTAGGTCATTAGTCTACCTTCAAGTAGAATAATCATCCATTTTTGCTTAAGGTCATAAGTCTACCCTGAGTAAGAAGAAACATCCATTTTACAACATCCAAAAATCTAGACCTATTTGAACTCATTTGTTGACTTGAACATCCTTTCTAAACATCATAAAAAATCTATCCTCTTAAACATATAAATCACCTAAGGTTTTCCTTAGTTGAGACATCATCCAACCCATCCCCAAATCTTTCTCACAAAATCATCTTTTCAATCCATTCCATCCTCCATCTTTTTGCTCTAATTTTTTTGAAAAATCAATATCCTTGACATTTACCATCCTTAGGTTGCCACCTTTTTGAGATTTATCTCCCAAAGGTTAAAACCTATAATCAAAATCATATCATAACCTCATCCATCCTTGGATTTAGATTTTAGGGATTATACTCTCTTGAACCTAAATCTTTCTTCCCATTCATCACCACCTATCCTTGGGTCCAATAAATCAAATCGTTTCTCTAAGGTCTCGCCCTTCATCCACCTCCAATCAAATCCACATCATTGCATGCCCATAACAAGGTCCCAATCCAAGAAAAATCAAGAAATGGCCGACCTTGGAAACAACTTTGGCCTAGGAATGCCCCAAACTGACCAAAACAACATGCCCACAAACCAACAAATGCCCAACATACCCACAGTCCAACAAATACCCTCATATGATGCCAATGCAATGGTAAATCCATTCCCCTTTCAACCACCCACACCTCCATCTAACACCAACCAAGTAGACCAAGATGTCTTAGATTTCACACAAGATCCCGATTCCATGGATATACTTGATAGAATCCTAAGATCAAATCCCAATAGATATCTTGAGTTCCTCCTTAAAAATAGTGCTAATGTACCTCATAATGCATCTACTTCGAACAACACCACCACATATTCACAACCCTCCATGTCACACACCAACCCTAACATGTCTCAAACCACATCCACAAATCCCACCAACGTCTCAACCATAACAAACCCCACCAACATCAACCCCGCTAGCACATCAAACATAACCACATCTATCCCACCAATCACTCTCACTATTCCCAACAACCCCATGCACATGGGTGTACCTCCGCTTAACCCCAACACCATAGCTTTCATGAACCAACCAACAACCCCCTAACACCTCTAATATTCCCATCAACAACCCATCATCCAACTTCACGTATGTGAATCCATCAATCTCCCAAACACCCATTACTTCCTCCATCCAAACGTCACAACCAAACCCTAATCAAAACCAAATACCACCCCACATTCTGCAACAACTCAACGTCCATCAACAATACCTCACCCAACTCAACCAAAATCAAAACCCCACTCCACAAAACCAAAACCTCATCTCACAAAACCAACTCCCACCTCATCTCCAACAACTTCTCCAAAACTAACAAACATACATTCCACAACCACCCCCAACACAAGACCTAACGAGCATTGTACAAACCTTAATCTAAAAGGTGGATAGCATGCAACAAGGAAACAAATGCAAGTAATATTCTTTTGAGGATGTTTGCCCTTACCCATTCGATAGGACATTATACATGCCCCCCTTTACCAAAAATTTTGAAACACCAAAATTTGACAAATACAAAGGAAAGGGAGACCCTAGGGAACACTTTAGGGAGTTCTATATCACTTGCTTGAAGTCTCATATGATGATACCTATTTGATGAGACATTTCCCTTGAAGCCTCAGTGGTCAAGCCACCAAATGGTTTGCACATCTTCCTCCTAGAATTAGGACCTTCCCTGAACTAGGGAAGAAGTTTGTAAACCATTTCTCCTATAATTTCAAACATGAAATATTCATGACGGATCTTTGCAATACCAAACAAAAAAACAAATAATCATTCACTGCCTTCTTACAAAGATGGAGAGGCTTGGCAAGTAAACTCCCTTGGCCTACCCCTGAAAAACAACTAGTCACCATGTTTGTGGCTAATCTTAGTCAAGAAATGGGATTCCACTTACAAATTCAATGCGCATCTACCTTTGAAGAGGTCATCAACAAGGGCATAACCATTGAGAGAGCCCTTATTTCCAAGGGCTCAATCAAACTCTATGACAGCAAAACCTACAATAACAACAACAACAAAGTCAACAGCAACACCCAAAACACAAATAACAACACACAATCAAACAAGAAACCTCACTTTGGGGCAAGAATAAGAACACCCTTAATGATGGTGTCACCGATGTGAAATCCATTCAAAATTTACAAAATCAAACACCACCAAGCACATCTACTGCCAACAATGTCAATATCCCGAAGGGACCACCTAAACAAAATAACACCCCTAGGAGGAAATTCACACCCCTAGGAGAGTCTATAGAAGATGTATTGGAAAAGATTGTAAAGGGGAATTTGATAACTCTCCCCCCATTTAAGCCTTATGAAGAGAATCAATTCAAACCCGCATGCTTTGATGAGAATGCCTATTGTGAATACCATCGTGTCAAGGGGCATAAAACATCTGATTGCATGAGATTAAAACATTGCATACAAGATCTCATAGATAAGGGTAGTATCAGCTTCAATGAACCACCAAAATAGTCACCAAATGCAAATCTTAGAGCTTACAAGGATCCTCTACCCAACCACAATAAAGGAAAAGCATCATCATCCAACCAAGCTTACAATGTTGTTCCACCCCCTAGTTCTTTTGACTCTATTGTGGGTTAAATAGAAGAATCTTCTAACCATGTCAACACCATTATCATTCAAGCACAAACACCTGATTGTGCCATCACTACCCGTCAGGGTCATGTCTCCATCCGTGGGGCACCCACCAACGATCAACCATCCACATCCACATCTACCAATCTACCATCCACTCACAAATACAACCTCCTAGATCATCTAGGTAAGACCCCTGCATAAATCTCCATCCTTGAATTGCTCTGCACATCTCCCCTTCACAAAGAAATCCTCGACAAAGCTTTAATGGAGGCCCAAGTCCCCACCAACCTAAATGTTGATCAATTCCAAGCCATGGTGAGTCATATCACTTCACCCCATCATCTCACCTTTTCTAAGAAGGACCTTCCCACCTCTGACAACTTACACAATGATGCCTTGCACATTGAAGTTCGCATCCATTAACATATCATAAAAAGAGTCTTAATAGATGGTGACTCTGGCCTAAACCTGTGCACTCTTAAAGTGTTAAAATATTTGGGATACTCTGATGTGGTTGTGGACACTAGTGAATGTATAACCATTAAGGGGTATGATGATATTGAGAGACTGTCTGAAGGTACCATCAAACTCCCTATCCAAGTAGGGCAGAAAATCTTAGAGACCAAGTGTCAGGTACTTGATCTTGACCTCCCTTACAACATTCTCCTCGACTGACCATGGATCCATGCCATACAAGTCATACCATCCACATTTCACCAATGCTTAAAATTCCCTCACAACGACATAGAAGTAACTATATATGCCGATCCCTGTCCCTTCCAATATTATAGTTTCTTGGAAGGACATGATCTTACTTTCTATCCATGCAACAACATCAAGAAACCTGCCTCCCAAACCAATCCTACATCATCCACTTCATATGTTGACCCTTCCAACATTGCCACCACTTCATCCCAAACATCTCCACTACCTGAGGTCAAGATCAAGTTAAGTGACATGGGGTGTGGCAAGTATGACCTGCACGGTACCTTTTGTGTAGGATCATTACCCACTCCCAAAACATTTGGTGCTCTGAAGGAAGAAGAGGTCTCCATGGTAGTCATCAAATGCAAGCCATCCCCCACCTTCGAGAAGAAGCACCTTCTTGATCAGGATGTTCTTGAGGACATATCATCATGGTTATACAAAGATGAAGAAGCAGAACAAGAATCCCCCACCATCCTAGTTGAAATCTATGGCAAAGGTCTAGAGATTGTCAAGTATATGGGATATAAGGGACAAGGCGACATAGTCCTTCATGAGTAAGGGATTGTGGAGCCGATTCAAGCAACAAGAAATCCTCATTCTCAAGGGTTAGGATATGGAAAATGAGAGTCTATCCTCACTAATGGTGAATGTATCTTAGGTGAGGTTGCTAAGGTCTCCCTTGCGGTTAATAACCTTAACGAAGCAGGCCATCAAGATTCCTTTAGCAATTTCATTAAATTCTTCAAATCCTTCATATGCACCATCTATACTGTAACCACCTTAGCATCCACCTCTAACAACCTACCTCTTGTATACCTCAAGCTTATAGATTGGGACCAACAAGGACCCCCCGTCCTTGATGTGGCACAGAATGATGAAGCACTAGCTGAAATGATGGGGGTCATAGATCATTTCCCCCTTGGAGACCACAGAGCCGGATATATCATGGAACTTGACACATTTGCCTAGTTCAGTGAAACCACCCCTGCTCTTAGTCCCAAAAACATAAAAATAAAAACAACACCCCCTAGTGAAACCACTCTGTGGCACTTTCAGGTGAAGAAAAAGTCAAAATAAAGGAGGTATCCCCTAGTGAAAACCTCCATGAGGTGCTAGGAGATGAGAGCATGGGCCTTCCCGAAATAGAGCAAGTATATCCAAATAAATCACCTATCCTAGTGGAACCATCACAAGAAATGAACCTTGGAACAGAAGAAGCACCGAAAATAACCTTCAGAGCAGAATCTCTTACAGCAATGGAATGGCAAAACTTCCTAGTTTTCTTTAAGCAGAGGAGCCGTAATTTTGCATGGACCTATGCTGACATGCCAGGACTAGTTCCTGCTTTGGTTGTTCATCACCTAGGAGTTCGTCCTAATGCGAAACTAGTCAAACAAAAGCTAATGAAGATGAATCCTCAAATTGCACTCCTGGTCAAAGTAAAACTTAAGAAACTCCTAGATGTGGGGTTTATCCAACCAATAGATTACCCTAAATGGGTGTCTAATATTGTACCCGTAGCTAAAGTCACTGGGGGCATCCAGTGCTGTACAAATTTTAGAGACTTTAACAAGGCTTGCCCTAAAGATAAATTTCTGTTACCCAACATCAATATCATAGTGGATCTCATAGCAGGGCATGAGATGTTATGTCTAATGGATGGTTTTTCGAGATATAATCAAATTAGAATTGTAGAAGAGGATCAATATAAAACATCCTTCATCTACTCATGGGGGATATACTGTTGGGTTGTAATGCTTTTTGGCCTAAAGAATGCAGGTGTGACATATCAACAGGTAATGACCCTCATCTTCCATGACCTCTTCCACCACATAATCAAAGACTATGTAGATGATCTACTGGGAAAATCTTAAACCAGAGAGGAGCACCTGGACGTGTTAGCCAAGATCTTTGATAGGTTGGAACAATACAATGTGCGACTGAATCCAAAGAAGTGTGTCTTTGGGGTCACTTTTGGGAAACTCCTAGGATACATAGTGTCAAGAAGGGGAATCGAAGTAGATCCTACCAAAGTCAAAGCTATAACAGAAATGCCTCCTCCGAAGACATTGTAGTAGTTGCGAAGTCTATAAGGGAAGCATCAAACTATCTGACAGTTCATAGCACAACTTGTAGATAAATGCTAGCCATTTTAGCATCTCATCCACAAGAACATAGCATTTGTGTGGGATAATCAATGTTAGGGAGCTTTTGAATAGTTGAAGAAGTACCTCGCTAACCCACCTGTCCTTATGGTGCAGAAGCACCTCGAAGACATTGAGAATCTGAAAGATTCCCTACAATTTATGTTATATTGTAAGGCCTTCATGCCCCATGGAGTCATACATGGCCAAGTAACGGCATAATGTTGAGTAGTTTGTATACGTGTCATTACCATTTGTAACCGAACTGAATGTCTGAAGGGTTTGTAACCGATTGGCAGGGTGGTTATAGGTGATTCACCTTCCACCGTGTGTAACTGTCAATTGAGAGTCTTTATATAGTTGGTCTCTGTTCGTGTAGAGGGAGAGAGAAGTGAACGAACAGACAGAGAGGAAAAAGAACAATTTGTATGTATAACCTCTGGAAGGAATAAAATAGTTTTGTTCTTGGTCTAATTACAGAAAAATCGTTTGGAGTCATTCCACTGGTGGATTTCTTTGAAATCAGTGGAATGACCTCCATGTAGTTAGATTTATTTATGTTCTGTAGGTTTGTAGTTTTCTGTGTGTGTTGTGTTCGGTTACAATGTACAGAGAAGGAATTAGCACTTCATGTGTATACAAATGTATGCGAGATCAATCGGTGTGTATACGTCAGTCGTATGACAGAATAACTTGTATGTATTTGTCCTTTGTATTTAGTAAGACATACAACCGATTGGGTCAAAGACTGTGGACCCCACAGTTCGCAGAATGAATTATAGGTATGCATCGGTGTGATATGAGTCATCGAAAGCAGATTTGGTAGTCTTGGTGAAAGCGAGTGGATTGTTCATCGGGAAGAAAGTCAGAAGGTCTCGGTGAAAGAGGAAGGCATATCGGTGTGAGTTTGTAGTTCGGCGAATAAGGAAAAAGCTACACCGATGGTGTAAGTCTGGGCGATGGACCCTATTCATCGGAGAGAGTTTGACCATCGGGTGGAGGCATTTGTGTGTTTCCGATAGTGAAAGTCTTGCCGATGGAAGGCTCATCGGTGAGAGATGTGTTGTCGGGGAATGCAGAAAATGTGCCGCCGATAGTTAAGGTCTTGTCGACAGTAAAGAGGGTGGTAAGTCTATCGGCGCAACCCGCGATGTCGACAGAAGATTCGAGGAGCTCGCCGATAGAATAATATCATGCCGATAGGTAAACCTAACGAAGACTTCATCGGTGTGACCTGGAAATCGGGGTGAGTTGCATTTTGATGTGCCGATAGTCGTTGTTAGCCCGATAAGTCTATATCGGGGAGAAAGTTAAAAGGTCTTGCCGATAGGAAAGAAAATGTCTATTTCGGTGAGACAATCCAAAGGTCTTGCCGATATACCCTCAAGTGGTTATTTTGTGGGCTTTTCAAGGATTCCACAACCTGTGTTAATGTTAACTGGTTTTCCCTCTGCATCAGATTGGTATCAGAGCTCAGCGAAAGGACTGGGCTATTTGTGTATTGGTATTCTGTCACTAAATAGGCAGAAGAAGCAAGAAGCTGAAAGAAAGAGTGCTAGAAAGGAATTTTGTTGACTTCCAGTTGCAGGTGCAGATTCACTCGCTACAGTAGGCAGATGAGAGATATGTCATGGGCCTGAGAAGGAGGTCCAGTTGGTGTCGCCAAAAGTCCTGGGGAGAGAGGCGAGAGAGGACTCCCAGGTGAGGGACAGATGTGTTGGTGTAGCATGAAGGAGTGGATTTCAGTTGTTACATTTCGGAGGCAGCCATTGATAGAAGGCACATTTGTAGGGACATAGAGGAAGCAGCAGAGGCATCCAGTTAGTATTGAAGACATCGAGAAAGCCAAAAGATATTGCAGGCTTTTCACTGAGCATTTCCATGGGACATGGAAAATTTTCAAGTCTGGGAGTATGGTGCAGAAGCACCTCGAAGACATTGAGAATCTGAAAGATTCCCTACATTTTATGTTATATTGTAAGGCCTTCGTGCCCCATGGAGTCATACATGGCCAAGTAACGGCATAATGTTGAGTAGTTTGTATACGTGTCATTACCATTTGTAACCGAACTGAATGTCTGAAGGGTTTGTAACTGATTGGCAGGGTGGTTATAGGTGATTCACCTTCCACCGTGTGTAACTGTCAATTGAGAGTCTTTATATAGTTGGTCTCTGTTCGTGTAGAGGGAGAGAGAAGTGAACGAACAGACAGAGAGGAAAAAGAACAATTTGTATGTATAACCTCTGGAAGGAATAAAATAGTTTTGTTCTTGGTCTAATTACAGAAAAATCATTTGGAGTCATTCCACTGGTGGATTTCTTTGAAATCAGTGGAATGACCTCCATGTAG
The DNA here is from genome assembly GCA_027924645.1 of Cunninghamia lanceolata. Classification (NCBI taxonomy): domain Eukaryota; kingdom Viridiplantae; phylum Streptophyta; class Pinopsida; order Cupressales; family Cupressaceae; genus Cunninghamia; species Cunninghamia lanceolata. The sequence goes on along the minus strand of BSBN01000004.1, from coordinate 1,092,866 downwards.
TTAGATTTATTTATGTTCTGTAGGTTTGTAGTTTTCTGTGTGTGTTGTGTTTGGTTACAATGTGCAGAGAAGGAATTAGCACTTCATGTGTATACAAATGTATGCGAGATCAATCGGTGTGTATACGTCAGTCGTATGACAGAATAACTTGTATGTATTTGTCCTTTGTATTTAGTAAGACATACAACCGGTTGGGTCAAAGACTGTGGACCCCACAGTTCGCAAAACGAATTATAGGTATGCATCGGTGTGATATGAGTCATCGAAAGCAGATTTGGTAGTCTTGGTGAAAGCGAGTGGATTGTTCATCGGGAAGAAAGTCAGAAGGTCTCGGCGAAAGAGGAAGGCATATTGGTGTGAGTTTGTAGTTCGGCGAATAAGGAAAAGGCTACACCGATGGTGTAAGTCTGGGCGATGGACCCTATTCATCGGAGAGAGTTTGACCATCGGGTGGAGGCATTTGTGTGTTTCCGATAGTGAAAGTCTTGCCGATGGAAGGCTCATCGGTGAGAGATGTGTTGTCGGGGAATGCAGAAAATGTGCCGCCGATAGTTAAGGTCTTGCCGATAGTAAAGAGGGTGGTAAGTCTATCGGCGCAACCCGCGATGTCGGCAGAAGATTCGAGGAGCTCGCCGATAGAATAATATCATGCCGATAGGTAAACCTAACGAAGACTTCATCGGTGTGACCTGGAAATCGGGGTGAGTTGCATTTTGATGTGCCGATAGTCGTTGTTAGCCCAATAAGTCTATATCGGGGAGAAAGTTAAAAGGTCTTGCCGATAGGCAAGAAAATGTCTATTTCGGTGAGACAATCCAAAGGTCTTGCCAATATACCCTCAAGTGGTTATTTTGTGGGCTTTTCAAGGATTCCACAACCTGTGTTAATGTTAACTGGTTTTCCCTCTGCATCACCTTATTCCACCAAAACAAGGAGAACCCCTCCTATTGTATATTTCAATGACAGAAATAGCTATAGGGGCCTTGTTGGCACAACATGACGAACAAGGGAAAGAGAGAGCAATATATTATATCAGCTGCACCTTGGTGTCCTATGAGATAAATTATACCCCCATTGAATGATCATGCTTAGTTGTTGTCTTCACCTCACAAAAGTTGAGACACTACATGCTTACTCACAAGACTAAGCTCATTGCCAAGATCGATCTGCTGAAATATCTGCTAAACAGAGCTGCCCTTATAGGAAGAATGGCTAAGTGGGTAATGATCTTAAGTGAGTTTGATATTGAATACACAGAGATAAAATCCATTAAAGGATAGGTCATCGCTGATAATTAGCTGAGGTACCCATCCCAACAAAGCAACCAACACTTGCAGATTTTCCTGATAAGTCTATACTAACAATAACACCAACAACAAAACCATGGAAAATGTATTTTGATGGATCTTATATGCATCGAGGCTCGGGGGTAGGCATTCTATTTGTTACCCCCCAAGGAGATACCATCTCCAAGTCATACATGATTACATTTCCATGTACAAACAATGTAGTAGAATATGAGGCTCTTATCACAGGACTCCGCATGGCGATCCAGTGGAGGATTGAGAAGTTGATGGTCTATGGAGATTCCCAACTAGTCACCCGACAAGTAAACAATGAATACAAGACTAAGGATGATAAGTTCTTGCCCTACAAGAGAATGGTGGATGATTTTAAATATTATTTTGATGACATCCACTTTGAATAGATTCCAAGGTTCTTTAACAAAGCAACAGATGCCATGACCATGATAGGATCATTGGTAGACATGAAGAAAGACAACAAGAAATGCAAGTCCCTGATCGAAGAACTCCCTATACCAATTTATGATGTTTCCCAATTAGAACTAGTGTGTGACATTGTTGGTCCCCTATCCCTTTGGTATCAAGAGACATACATGTACCTCCATGACAACATCATACCACCCAACCTTCTAGCCTCACAATGAAAAAGCTTCATCCGTTGAGCCTCCCGCTTCACTCTTGTAGGAGATACCCTCTACAAAAGGAATCTTGATGGTATGCTTTTATGATGTCTAGACTTAGGGAAGCTGAAGTGCCCTTACAAGAGGTACATGAAGGCATTTGCGGGGCACACGAGAGTGGACCTACTCTAGCCAAGAAAATCTTAAGAACAAGATACTACAGGCTGACCATGGAGCGAGATGCTTACAGGTTTGTGAAGAAATGCTTGTCATCTTAACAACATGGAGACCTCATCCATGCACCATCACAAGAGTTGTAGCCTATAACAACTCCATGGCCTTTTTCACAATGGGGACTTGACCCTATAGGTAAGATTCACCCTCCATCATCCAACGATCATAAGTTCATCATCACCGTAACCAAATACTTTATCAAGTGGGTTGAAGCAATTCCACTCACTTTCACCACAGGCATCCAAATAGCCAAATTCATTCTTCACTACATCAAATACTGGTATGACATCCCCCATTCCATCATTACTGATAACGAGAAACAATTTAAGAACCAGGAAGTTTGCACTTTGTGTGATAAATTCCAAATCAAACACCATTTCTCCACTCGATACTACCCTCAAGGTAACAATCAGGTTGAAGCTTCAAACAAAACTATCCTATGCATTCTGAAGAAGACGGTTAATGAGGTTGGCCGTGACTGGCACCTCCAACTCAATCCCACCCTATGGGCCCACAGTACGAGTATTCGCACACCTACAAGAACCACCCAATATTCCCTAGTATTCAGTTCCAAAGCCATCTCACCTATTGAGGTCGATCTCCCATCACTTAGAGTGTCTTTACAAAACATAATCACTGATGAAGAATACTGAGTTGCAAGGCTGCATGAGTTAGAACTATTAGATGAGAAACACCTGGATGCACTCAACCATCTGTAAGCATACCAAAATCACCTACAAAGAAGCTATAACAAGAAAATCAAGAACCGCAAATTTGAAGTAGGTGACCTTGTCCTCATGGAAAATTAAAAAAATTTGTAGGAACACAATAAGAAAGGAAAATTTGAGCCTAATTGGTTGGGACCTTATGTTATCACAACTAGCTATGGATCAGGGGCATATCAGCTTGCAACACTTGAGGGGCAGTCTCTAGATGGACCCATGAATATTCTGCATTTGAAGAGGTTCTATGCATAACCCATCAAGTATCCCAAACCAAAAATACAAAAAAATAGAAAAAATTGAAAAATTGAAAAATCAAGAAAAACCCGAGTGCAATAAAGTCGTCCAATGGTGAATATCACTTCAGTGATGCCTTGGATAGGTACCATGGTGAAAACTTATTTCAGGTGCCATGTGTAGAGGCCGGTTCCACCATCTGATAAGTTCTCTCTCCATCAGGACACTCCAAATCAAACAATTCACATGGCTTGGAATTCTGAAACATCAATCACCCACCCCACATTATCCCACCCAAAGCTAATCCATGGAACAAGGATCCTTGTAAGCTTCTTCTATATAGTTAAAATAAAAAAAACCCAAAAACAATAGAAAGTCAAAAAATCCCAAAAACAAATCAAAAAATAAAAAATAATAGAAAATCAAAAAACCCCAAAAACAATAGAAAATCAAAAGTTCCCAAAAACAATAGAAAATAAAAAAAATTGAAAAACATCACAAAATCAAAAAATCCCAAAAACATTAGAAAATCCACCTATTGAATCCATAAAGCATACAAACACATCCAAATGATACGAAATGATTGAAGCACTTCACCCAATTTGACCTGGAAATCCCTCAAACATCTCATGTGAAAATGGGGCAAACACAAATTAATAAAATCATTAAATTTCAACTTGACACTGCCAGACCCCTCAAAAATAGCCGAATCTATGATGTTAGCACCAACAATCATATTCTTGTCTTAATATAGCCATGTGATATTCGTACAATTTGTAATTATTATTCTACAATAAGTAGTAATGCTGGTTGGTGAGCATTAATGCAAAAATAATTATGTGATGCAATTATTTTTAGCATTAATTTACTACAGATTAGGTGTTATGAATGGCAAGCCGGTCATACGCATCTCCCTAGGCAATTACGGAATCTCAAAAAATCCAAAAAATATTAGAAAAAACCAAAAAATATAAAAACATTTGAAAAGCAAAAAAATACAAAAACACTCACATCATTATTGTGTACAACATCATCACATCCATCCCAAACCATTCCCACATCATCAAGTCCTACTAGAACTACATATTCATCTCACCCGCATCTTGAAAGTGCCTTGATCTCGTGGATACAAGGTATGCAGGCAGTCTAGAATACAAAGGAAGTATCCAGTACTTAGGTACATAACATGCACCCATCTAACCTGTCTGGATGGTCCCTATTTACTAAGCTTGCTAGATTCAACAAATGATACACATGCTAAGTATACACTTAAAACATTGCATCTCATGCAAAAGTTATCAATCAACATCCCAATTGTAATCATCACACATGGCCTGACTATCCTTTTGCCCACCTTTCAAATTTATCCAACAACAACCTAAGTGATTCGCATCCTAGGATATATCATTCCTACAATGGACAGAATCCATCATCCTATCAACACTTATCTTGGCAAGGGAATACAATGGTTGTTTGTGTCATTTTGTTGGTCTTTTGATTATTGATTTTTATCTTCTTGTCTTGTTCTAGGTAATTTCCAAAGCTACCTTGATCTCATTATATCATGGTAAGTGGTGGACAACACCTGGAATAGACAAGGTCATCATTTATGTATGTTGTGCTTGTGGGTTGATTTCATTACTCCAAGGGTAGTATTCATATCTTGAAGCTAGGGTTGGTTCTAGCATAGCTTTTCCCATTTGCATATACAAGCATTCATACCTTCTATGTACTATGAGAACTTATGAGTACCCTTCCCTTAGCTAGGCAAGGTTATACTACCTTAGGCATGCATGAAATCCACCTATTGTTTGTGAGTCAAGTCCTTGCAATCATGGGATAAATATCATTAGCTAGGCCTTTTCATGCCTTTGTGAAATGTATCCTACTTTGCTATAATAAAACTAGAAATGCTCTCAATAGTCTAATGCAAATACTACACCTAGCTCACATTGTCTTTCACCACCCATCCAACCATATTATCTGGGATTAGAATTTTAATCCCCCCCATCTATCCATTCTAACCCCTCACCCCTCCTAACTAACATCCCCTCCTATCACTTACCCCTCAACCCATTCAACCAACCTAACACACCTAAACCTAAACCCCCCCTAATGACATGGTGTCCAATAACCTAGCACTCCCTAAACCCATCCCCACAATCCCCCTTTCTTCCCAGCCCATAACTATTTCCCTCCCTAACCTACCCCCCCCCCACCTAGCCCCATCACCCAGGGTTTTAAAAGAACATAACATGTGTCATGACTTGACCACTTCATAAATCATTACATTAGGTCATTAGTTACATTATCATAATCACCTAATCATCATTTAACCATTGCATTTTCATTTCATTTAATTTTTTGCATACATAATATATGTTTATTAAGTTAAGCATATATTTCCATTTCATTACATTTTGCATCCATAATAAGTGTTTATTAATCTAAGCATTTATTTGCATTTCACATTCATTTTAATCCACATCATCATAACATGCATCAGCATTATCATATCGGCATAAGCAAAACATAACATCATCACATTACATACATGATCCATCATCATCATAACCATTACATACATATAACATCATCCATCCATGAAACCATGACATCATCAAATCATAACATATATCCACAATGAAATCATAGCATAATCATGAAGACATGAGGGAAACAACCCGCCAAGTACCACCTGCATAGATCATGATATCATAATAAAACATCCGTCCATAAGCCAACAAGATCATAACAGATATCAAAAACATTAGAAAAATCCTTACAACAATTAATATCTAAATTAAATTACCATTAATAAGGGTCTGCTAACCAACCTGCCAAGTACCATTAATCTAATCATTGATCATATCATCACAAAATGCAACATAAACAAAACCATCTATCACATCATCATCAAAAATAAACCATAACATCATATCATAATCGGCATCATCATCATAAACCACAAAAACATACATCCACAAAAACATACTGTTTAGTGGAAAATTGGATTTGTTAATGTTTTAGTGTTTTGATGTTTGAATCCACCTTTCCACTTTACATTCAAGGATCTAGGGTCGTGTGGCAATTCACTATCATACCCTAGATCGCTGTGAGATGTAGGGAAGCTTGGATTAGGGAATTTAATTATCAATTTCTCTTCTCTTATGCTTAATTGACCATTAAAACCCTAATTATACAAATATGGCAGTAAACTAATGAATAACGAAAAAAGATCTTGCAGACGAGAGTAAAATACCAAATCACAGAGTACCTATTTTTGGGGTTCTGAGGTGGAACAATCAGGGACACTGGTGCGAGCGCCCAAGTCCAAGGTACTAGTTTCTTTGCAGGATCCTAACCTCCTTCCAACACTGATCAGCACTGTAACTCCTATTTCTGGAAATTCAGCTAGGAAGGACACTAGAGCGAGTGCCCAAGTCTTGGAAATGCTCTGGTGTCCTGCGTCTCTTCGGATCCGAAATCTTTGATGCCTACTAATCCTTCCTGCAACTCCACTTTTCCCAAATGCGACACCTGTAACCTACAATCACAAGACTTTGGGAGGGGGTTGTAGTGTTTAGAGGCTTGCCTCAGTCAAGCCCTGGAGGACACTTAAGTCTCTAAACACTATAGTCAGATAGAGAGTGTGTGCCCTTGTGAGGCAGAGGCAAAAACCAAAGGAAATGATGATGAAAACATAATATAATGTCACCTTGTAGTGAAGATATCATGGGTGGAAGATGCTCTTCATTCCATGATGAAATGGATGCTCAAATATGCAAACACAAACACATAAACCACACAATTCTACATAAACCACACAATGTTACATTTAGCCCCCACTTTAATGTATGTATAAATGCGAGGCCAATACATGCATTAAAGTAAGGTCACAAACACATCAACCACGGAGAAGACACACCAATCACATAGTAAACAATAATAGGCATGCAAAACACAAAGAAGATAGTTACAGTCATGCAGAACACGGAGAAGACAATCAATGCATAGACGACACATTAATGCATGAAGACATAAATGATTCTTTTCTTTTCTTTTTCTTTCATATATATGAAATGCAAATGCAAGTACTGGAAAGTAAACACACCTCCCATAATACATGATGCACTCATCGCACAGGTCTTTATATGTATGGGGCAACACACATGAAAGACACACAAAACCTCCCAAAATGTAGGAAGCACAACCCTAAGGCAATGGTCTTTATATTGCATATGGGGTAACAAACACCCCAAACAAAGCAAGTGTGCCAAAACACACACACTTGAAGACACGGGGAAAACACAATAGACAAGCGATGGAGTGTACCTATTTCTAGGCCCAACACCATCTCAGGCACATTACAGGCACAAACTGACAATTGGGCTTCACCACAACAATTGTCGAAGACATGCTTAAGGGTTGAGTTAGTCATAGAACCACTCCTCGCCTCCGCAGAGGACTTTTTAAAATGACAGGATGATGCAATCTACTCTGAGAAATACACCATCCCTGCCTCCGCAAAGGGATTAAGATAAAAAGGATATACATGATATCCTAACTCTGTAGAGGGCTTACATGATTGATTGATTGATTGTAAACAAACTCAGGATGCATGATGCACTCATCGCATAGGTCTTTGCACCTGAGCTCAAACACATTGCTAACATCTATAATAGATAGCTTACCTTATATATACCCCCACCTTAAGGTGGTTGATATTAGGTATCGATATCAAGCACATTAAGGTAGGAATAAAACACATAATGGAACACCAACTTTTGCGAAGCCCATGCCCCCCGGAGGTGACATGTACTTCACGATCGCCAAATGTTTCCACAAACACATCCCTGCAAGAAACATGTTAGTGTCTACAACATCATGATAAACAACAACATCAATGCATATGATTAACCACAAAAAGATCCAAGGTTATACAATGAAGGTCACAACAGAGGCGGTCTCCTGATATCCTGAACCTTACGGGAGAATCCAAGGTCATTGTAAGAGGCCTAAACAACACATAACACATCACGAGGGAAGCACATCACCAGAGAGATAAAGGGTTAGAGATACTTACCTACAGGGTCTTCATATTATATCTTGGAGCTCGTGAACCTCTTGGAGAGGTATTCAATCATATTTAATGCAAAATTTGAGTGGTTCTTATGAAAGTCTTGTTTGTTATCATATGATTCTTGTTTTGTAATTTCATGTTGAAATGAGACTTTTTGTTGCTTATGAGGGGGAGAACCATTATTATTTTCGACTGTTGATTTTCATCTTTCTCTTTTATGATTTTTAGCTAGTTTCCATTGTTGAATCTTTCTAGAACAGTAACGGAATCATCCTGTACCATTTTACTTGTCTGTATCGGTTGTTGTTCTTTCTTTTCAAAGGCATTTTGATTATTTCCTGATCCATAAAAGGATAATGGAGGAGGAACCTCAGCATAAATTCTATTTCTTCATGGATGAGGTGGATTATCCATTTGTTTCTTATCCACTTCAATCATTCCTACGATGCTATCATAGTCCAAGTAATCATCCTCGTCTACTTCCACTAAACCCTATTCCACCATATTGTTTTCAATATGCTTAGGGAAAGGATTAGTGAAGATTTGTAAGTTCTAATTCGATGGAGCAACTGACTTGTTTCCATTATCATTCACACCCAATACCTGGATGACATTTGAATCAATAAGGTCATTTATCTCATGTTTAAGACGCATACATCGTTTAGTGTCATGTCCTTGTGTCCGATGATAATGACAAAAGGCATTAGCATCGAAGTAAGGTCCTTGTTTACTAGGATCAACATGGTTGATCAAGGGAAGCTTCAGAATGTTATTACTCATAGCTTGGTTCATGATAGAATGATAAGACTCAGATATGGGAGTAAACTTTGTTGGTTGATATGATGCTTTCTTTGGATTATTTATCAAAGACACATTCGTATTTGGTCCATTGATCTTGATGAAACTCCTATTATTGTTCCTCTTAAAATTGTTTTGTGATTATCCACCCACAGATTGACCAACTTGAACCGATGAGTTTTGATTTTCATACTGACTAGACAAAAGTTGCTAATCACGAAGGCAGTGCATAAATGTTGAAATGAGTTATATTTCATCAAGAGAATCTTATCACGAGTATTAGGTTGTAGATTTGTAATGAATATATTTTGAACATCCTCATCTTTCATCTGATACTGAATCTGTGCATAAAGTCCTTGATATCGACTAATGAATTTAGTCAACTTTTCTTTGGGACCTTGTTTGCATTTACCCAAGTCAATAAGGGTGACTTGGGGTCTCATATTTGCTTGAAATGTTGTAAAAATTGATCAATCAACTGCGAAAAGGAGTGTATTGAATTTGGAGGCAACGAGCAAAACCATTCTTAAGCAGTATCTTTGAGAGATCATGGGAAAAGTTTTGCTAACAAATCCTCTTTGAAATAAAAATCACTACACAGCTGTAAATGCTGCCACATGAATATTAGGATCACCTTTTCCACCATATTTTTCAAAGCGAGGAGTCTCAAACTACTCAGGCATAGGAGTTCTTAAGATTGCATACGAAAGGGGATTACGGACATGATATGTTGGTAGACTAGGCTATGAAGGATTTGTCAAGTTTGTTACCTTTTGTTGTAAAGCAGTCATGCCCTGTAAAAGCCGGTTTAGGATGGCATCATTGGGAGATGTGGTTTGTTGTGAGGAATTAGAACCAAAGTGAGGAGGTGAATGAGCTTGAGATACGATAGGCAGAGACTAGGAATATGCCAATGGTGGTTGGACATACTGATAGGTGGAATATGGTTGTGAGTATGTGATAGGTGGTTGGAAATGAGTGGAATAGATAGGTGGTTAAGAACAATTATACATAGAGGAGGTCCCTTTAGGAACCAATTTTTGATAATCAAATCCCACAGAATTGTAGTTAATGCCATTAGATACTCCAATACCAATGGTGGCATGACTATAGGCATTTGCATCAATTGTTAAGATCGTTGATGTAAAAGTGGATATTCCTGTAGTCGGTATAGGTATGGATACTTGAGTATGAGATGGTGATAAAGTGTTATTTATCGCTTGTGCACATTCGGTCACCGGCATGATATTGGTTTGTACAATATGTGCTAGACCGTGAATTGCATTTACACCATCTTGTCTCTCTTTTATCAATTCTCTTATATTATGAATTGTAGGGACAACTTCTTCAGCTATTCTCTTATTTTCCATAAATGATTAAAATTCAACTAGCTCTTTATCCAATTTTTCTATTTGCTTGTCAGATACATATCCTGTTGCTTCAATGGTATTATCTACATCATGAAAATTTTGTTCTTCCATTGTGGTTGGAGGATGTTAATATCTTGCACAATTTGAGTTTCTCCCTTTGTAAAGAAGGTACTCAAAGGATTATTAGAGGTAGGAATGTCGTTTTCAAGAGCACTAGATCCCATTAACCTTTTACTTCTTCTCAAAGGGATATTGTTTTTAGGACAGCATGTCGTAAAGCTTATACAAAAGCACACAACACACAACACACAAACTAAGAGAACAAATCCTAGGAGAAGGATATGATTGATGACCAAAATGCTTGGTTTTTTGTACCTTTTTCAATGCAAATGAATGAAGGAAAGGATGTTGTAAGGATTTTTATGTAGGGAAGAAAATTATATGCCTGATATCAATCCAAAACAGCAATATGATTACTCCCAACACACTCTTGATGCAAATCCAAAATAATGTCAAGTCAAAATATAGTGAAAATATGTCAAAATATGCACTTTTTTCACCAAAACTCAATGCAAAAGAGCATAAAAAAGGGTGTTGTGAGGAAAATGATGATGGAAAGAGAATAATATCAGTAATAACAGCCACTTGATGCCAAAATACCCAACACAACATGCTTTTAGTGCCACTTAAGGTAAAACCCTAGTGAAAATATAGCAAAAATAGGCTATTTTTCACGGTTTTTTAATTCCAAAACCTAGAAAAGGGGGTGTTGTAATGAATTTTAGGAGGTAAAACAAATAATATTAATTATATCAGTCACCTCAATCCATAAAATTGATCACAACGTGCTTGGAGTGCAAACTAGGTCGAACCCTAAGGCAAAAACAGTCAAAATGTGTTCTTTCACCAAATTTTCAATACAAGAGCCCGTTAAAAGAGTGTTGTGAAGATTTTTATGAGGGGAAGAAAATTATTACCCTAATAATAGCCAATTAATGCAAAAATACTCTTCACAACATGCCTTTGGTGCAAGTTTATAGAGTCTATAAGGCCAATTTTAGTGAAAATCATTGTTTTTGAAGCCCTAAGTTTGAGATCTTGGGACAAAATGTTATGTGAATGTTTTGAATTATGATTTATGATGGAAATGAATTAATTTTAGATCTAAAAATAATTTTCAAGCTCTAATATGCAAAATACTAATGCAAATTTAATGAAAATGCATGAAAATTACTAGTTTTTGTTGAAAATTTCTATGCAAAAATGCAAATATTTTAAATCTAAATGCAAATTTACACAAAAATGTAAGACTAAAGCCAAATTTTAATTTGAATGAACCTCTAAAATTAGTACAAAAAATCTAAAATAAGATTTTGCTTACTAACCCTAGATTTTGGAATTACTAGGTTATATGAAAATTGTCAAAATTTCTACAAAAGCCTAGCAAATTAATGATGAAAATGCAATGTACATTATTGAATTTTTGTATTTTTCTATAGTTTATATTAGATTTGATGCAAAAATCATGAATTAGGAAAATTTAGAAAGAACTGATGCAATTTAGTAAGCCAAACAATGCAATTTTTTTGAATTTTTCAAAATTTTCAATTTTTTTTGAATTTTTCTCAATGCAATAAAATGAATGACTATATGAATGAATGAAATCAATCCAAATATGAAGACAAACACTCAACAAGTTACAATTTAAGTCCAAAAACACGGGTTCACCAAAATGTTTAGTGGAAAATTAGATTTCTTAATGTTCTAGTGTTTTGATATTTGAATTCGCCTTTCCACTTTACGTTCAAGGATCTAGGGTCAAGTGGAAATTCACTATCATACCCTAGATCACTATGAGATGTAGGGAAGCTTGGATTAGAGAATTTAATTATCAATTTCTCTTCTCTTATGCTCAATTGACCATTAAAACCCTAATTATGCAAATACAGCAATAAACTAACAAATAACAGAAAAAGCTCTTGCAGAGGGGAGTAAAATACCAAATCACAAAGTACTAATTTTTGGGGTTCTGAGGTGAAATAGTCAGGGACACTGGTGTGGGCACCCAATTCCAAGGTACCAGTTTCTTTGCGGGATCCTGACCTCCTTCTGACACTGATCAGCACTGTAACTCTTGTTTCTAGAAATTTAGCTACAGAGAACACTAGAGCAAGCGCCCTGTTAGCACTTATTTTGACCTGGGGTTGATTTGTCATGATCAGGAGGTTTCTTCATCTGAAGCCTTCATCTTCTTGCCCATTTTTTCTAAGTGTTGGACCTCCTCAGCGTTTTTCAGCTGCAGCATCATATTTTTCTGAGGAGGAGGTCGTCATCATCATCTTGTCTTCGATGATGATCTTCATCAGCATGTTCTTCGTCGACTTGTTTTTCTCATCGTCATCATCATATTTCAACTATCGGGTGATGTTTGCTTATTATCCTGATGATACTGATGAGCTACAGTGCGCCCTCAGTTGCTTGCGGGGGTGATCTTTTCAAGTATCCGGTGATCTTCCGAATATCACCTTGCTCAAACATGATGACGATGTTGCCCCGATATCTTGAAGGGGTTATTCTCTAAGTTGTCGACCTGACTTGTTTTTTCCTAAGGGTCGTCATCATCATGATATTTCTAGTTATCATCCTGCTGCTTGCGGAGGTCATCATATTTTCTGCCTTCATGATATTTCGTCGGGGTGATATTTTATCATCGGGTGATCTTGGTTAATATCATCCTGATGATGTTGTCGAAGAGTTCTAAGTGCGACCCGATATTCACTAGGGTCATCATATTTTGAACGTCAGGATGATCTTAGTCAATATCATCCTGATGATGTTGTATCATTTCTTGTTCTTTGTTTCTCATCCTGATGATGCTGACGTCATCCGTATATCAGGGTGATATTTTTCTTTCTGCCTATCTGCATCATGATATTTCCGAAGGAGGGGGTGATATTTTCATATCACCCGGATATATGTTTTGTTCGAGCATCATGATGATGCTGATATCAAGGAGGTATCCGCCTGCTGGCTTTGCGCATTATCTACTGGGGGTGATCTTTTCAAGCATCATCATCATATTCAGTTTTCGCCCCGATCTTATAGTGGAGCTACAGTGCAACCTGATATTTGAACATCAGGAGGATATTTCCAAATATCCGGTAGTCTTCCGAATATCATGATGATGTTAATATGATGATGACGTCATCAAGGTCCGGGGGTGGTCATATTTCTAACACTGATCATATTGAAGAGACCTCCTGATATTTGCAAACATGATGATGACGTCATCCGGATATGAGGAGGTGCGCAGTAGGCAGATATGATGATGACGTCAGCAGGATATGATGATGACGTCATCAGGATGTTCGTCGGCCAGAGTTTTGGAATAAACTCAGCAGGAGGATGTTCCTCCGATGGATCCGGTTGTGCGGGTGAAGGCGAATATCATGCAGTGTGTATTGCAATATGATGATGACGTCAGGGTGATTTTTCGGGCAACAGGATATCATGCTGCTGGAGGATGATGATGATGAGGTTATATACTAGTGTCGTCAGGAGCAAAAGCACCGACATGATATATGCTCATGACCTAGTATATAAAGTGTTATTGAGGTCATCGCGGGGTGCATGTGGGATATTGTTATCCTGCATTTTCAAACATCATGATGATGAATCTCGGCGGGAAATGGTTGCGATTGCAGATTTGATGATCTTCCCAAGGCCGCGGGTTGGTGCGCCATTAATGGCGATTGTTGCAGAGGTATGGGCGATGGCGTGGATGGATCCTGTACCCGACTGGAGGTGTCAATCAGCGGACAGGGGCGCAGGGCTCGAGAAATCTTCCTGTCTCCTCCCCTACCTGCTGCATTCAAGTTTGGGCGCCAATCTGGTTGTGTTTGAGCGCCATTTTCATGATACTGTGTATCTGGCGAAATTTTGGTCAACCATGTAATTAATTGCTCAGCACCTACCTGGCTGTTATAAGCAGGTTGTGTTGCTCATTTCAAAGGTTGTTGAAAGTTGATGATTTTGGCTTTGTAATGCATAACAAGCTGATCTGGTTGCTCTGTACAGCTTACCTGTGAGTTTATGTATCTCTTGTTGTTTGTTTTTGGCATGAACCCACTGATTTCATGATTAAACTTATATGAGAAATGTTGTTTGGCATGTGTTGTGTTAATTCTGTCTCCAGTATTGCATGTATTCTTCTTCTGAATCTGGATGTTTGGTAATGTTTAGATTCTAGAACATAGAATTCCTATGTTGACTGTCTGATCTTTTAACTTCTACTCAAGGGGTAGATTAAACTGTTTTCAGGTTGAACATTGGGAAGAGTATACTGCAGTAGGGATACCATAAGTAGAGATAACCTAACACTTTGTATTGGGAGATGCCTGTAAGGCAGGTATCACATATATCCCCTTGAAATCCAGTTTTAGTTGTTCATGCTGATCATTCACAGGTGTATGTCTACTGACTCCAGGCCCTGGATAGGCACCAATCATGCTTTGTTTTGTGTTATAACCATATCCAGCTTTGCATCCACACTTAAACTCCAAAGCAAAATCTAAAACCAACATTAGGACATTAGAGTTAGTTTAGGATCCTCAGTCCTCTGTCTACAACTGCTAATAGGCCCAAAGCTAGCCCCTTTGCTCTTATCTTTCAGTTTTGGTCTACTTACAAGAGGACTATCTGCTTTCTGTCAGCATCCCAGCCTTGTATGCATATCCTCATGGATGTTGAGTAGGGAATACCCCCCTAGGTCTTGCAGAGCCTGAAGAAGAAGAGGAGATAAAATATAGAGTCTATCTCCTATACTGTTGACCCCCTGGCCCAGAGATCCTGTTGATCACTGATGGCTACCTTGTAGGGATATCTGGGAATAAGCATCCAGTCTGGGAAAAAGTCAACAGAAATTGGCGACTCTACCGGGGATTGAGAAGTAAAAGTACTATCTAATCATCTCCAGTAATATATATATGTGACCCATCTGAGTCAGCAACAGTAATCTACTCCGCTGGGGAACCTTGTGAAAGAACCCTGGTTTTCAGAAGAAAACAGTTCCTAGAAATAGGTGGCGACTCCGAAGTAATCTCCTAACCGGTCAAAGTGAAATTTATATGCAGGGGAGAAGATCCCAACAAAATCCTCTATTTGAAGAGTTACCATTAACAAAAAGAATGATGTATAGAAGAAAGGGAACTGTCTCAGCTAGTCATGAGAGCTCCCCCAGAAAAAGTGATGAGGTACAAGATAACCCTAGGCCATCAGGACAGCATGCTCCTTATTTTTCAACTGCAGAAGCTGATATTCAAGGTGCATATGAGAGGCAACAGGGTGGTAGTATGAGAATGAGGTCAGAGGTGTTCCAGGAACGCCCTTTTCTAGACCCAAGTGAAAGGTTTGAAGAGGCAGAGTCTCTAAGGGATGATGAAGATGATGACCCAAATGGTATAAGACCATCTACCTCTAGACCTAAGGATGAACAATTGGCTGAAGAAATCAAAAGTCTAAGAGCAGAATTAGAATACCTACAAGCCATGAAAATCAGAGATGATATACAGCAGAAAGTGCAAGCCTTGAGAACTACCCAAAATAATTCAGTTCCTACTCTAGAGAATGCAAATATGCAAAGACATCAGCAAAGATATGAAATGCAACATCAGCATCATGATGACAGACAAAATGTGAATGATGCTAGGATACCACTGAACCATGCAGGAAACCAGAATGCAAACAGAAATGTTAATGTTAATCAGCCAAACAGACAGCCCATGCAGCTAGATAGATTCAGGCAGCTGGTGTTTGATGGTATTCCTGGGTATCCTAACCCCATTGACAAGCATCTGAGGCTGCAAGTGCCCAAATTTTCAGGAAACAACACAGTGTCAGGAGAAGATCATCTAAAGGCCTTCCAAAATGTCATGGATAATTTTGAGGTTGAGCATGAGGATGTTTTCATGAAGTCATTCATGCAATCCTTAATAGATGAGGCAAGAGAATGGTACAGGAATCTGCCTGACCGGAGCATATCATCATGGGATGATTTTAAGAGGATGTTCAAGGAGCAATATGGTGATAAAACTGACCCTAGCTTCTTTGTAAATGAGTTCACCAGTATCACAAAAGGGTCAAATGAGCAGGTTGCAGACTTTAATGCAAGATTTACTAAAGTGTTGAACAAATTGCCACATCATATGAGGCCAAATGAACCAATGTGCATAATTTTGTACATCAATGCCTTTGATGCAAAGACTGCATATGGACTAAGAGATAAAGGTCCTGCCACTCTCAGGGATGCTTTCAGAATTGCAGTAAATATTGAAAACAATAGGAAAGCATCAGGCAAGACAAATAGAAGGGATGATGTAAAAATTCTGCAGAACCCAAACAAGCCTCAGAACACTCAAGGTAGTACATCTGCTCCTGAAGATAAGATAGACAAACTGGCAAATGTTGTTAAGGACCTGAGCTATAGATTAGCTAGAAGTGAAAAAGGGATGGGTCCTGATAGGCAAGTCTATCAAAGGCAGGAAAAGAGGCCATCATTACATGATATGCCTTATAACACCAATTGGCATGATGGTAAGCCTGTATATCCACGTAACAACACAAATCAGAGGGCTCAACATGCCAAGGAAACTCCTGATCCCCTGAAGAAAACTATAAATATTGCTGATGATGCTCCGTGGTGTATAATTTGTCAGATGCCACATTCACAGTCACAGTGCATGATTGCTCAATCTTTGTATGATAATGCTACATCTTGTAATGAGTGCAATGAGCCACATCATGTGCAGGATGATGATGTTAACATGATGTCCATAGGCAATGGATATACTCTGTATGATGCTGATGAGAAGACAGATCATCAGGTTCAGGCCTGCCAACACTCCCCATGTGATGAAGATGATGAGGATAACTATGTGTATGCTCAGAACTCACACAATTTTCTGAGTAACCTACAGCGACCTTCTGATGAGGAAATCAGAGCCTTCACAGCTGCAGCAGTTGCTCAGGTCAAGAGCAACTACAATCTTAGAGGTAAACATCAAGTAGGCAGCCCACATCAGCCAGAGGATATTTCTGCAGGTCAGATGGTGCATGGTCATAAAGGAACTGAACCACAAAAAAGGCAGTGGGTAAATAATAAACAGAACTTTAGATACAGAACAGGTCATGAATTTCAAGGACCAGAAAACAAAACCCCTCAGGCTGAAGATCAAAGTAGAGGTTCCCAAGACAAGAATGATGATCAGGGAACTATGAAAATGAAAGCTAAATCAGCTCAGGATAAAAGCAAGATTGTGGAGCAAGCCACAACTGCTGTACAAAACTGTGCTCCATTTGATATAGCCCAGATCCTCTCTCAGGTAAAGGTCTCTGTTCCACTTATGGAACTCATGAAAGTGGAAGAGATCAAGAATAGGACAATATCCCTAATCTCAGGGGTACCTTTTCAAGCTAAGCAAGATGATCAGACCCAGGGTGAGAAACAGGTCATGTGCAATGAAGAAGATGAGACTCCTGAAGTCTATTTAGGAATGACCATGACAAAGTGTCCTTCACAGGTGGAACCATTTTATGTTTCCCTGGTTATAAATGGTAAAATAATTAGAAATTGTATGCTTGACTCTGGAGCATCCACAAATGTCATGCCTTTGGCTATCATGCAACAAACTGGATTAAAAATTGACAAGGCATGTGGGAAGTGTTATGCTATGGATGCCAGAGAGGTACCAGTTATTGGAATCATGAAGGATGTAGATTTCAAACTGGCAGCATTCCCTGAAAAAAGATACAAAATGAATATAACAGTGGTTGACATCAAGCCACAATATGGTATGTTGCTGTCAAGAAGATGGGCAGCACTAATAGGTGGAAGTATGCAGCTGGACCTATCATATGCCATGATTCCAATGAATGGCAGGGATGTCAAGCTAATTAGAGAGCAAAGATCATCAGAGACAGTGGAAGACCAAGAAGCAAATGAACAGGTATGCTTTGTGGACACTGACTGTGATAACTTCAAGGTTGTCTCAGATGATGCAGAAGACAAAAAGAAAAATGCCTGTATTGATGAGCTGGATCAGCAGGGCTTATGGACCATGTTTTTTGATGGAGCTTGTGCAAAAGGAGGCTCTGGAGCTGGAGTTGTTTTCCTGTCTCCAACTGGTAAGCTCCTCAAATTTTCTTTCTTGCTGAGGTTTGATTGCACAAACAATATTGCAGAATATGAGGCTTTACTCTTAGGCCTGAATATTGCTCTCAAACATGGGATTAAGATGTTAAGAGTATTTGGGGATTCTGAGCTGATTGTATCCCAAATCAGAAATAAGTATGCTGCAAAGAATAAAAGACTGAAGCAATACAAGCATGCTGTTTGGGATACCATTGAACTTTTTGATGCATTTTCAATTGGCTGGGTAGAAAGGTCAAAAAATGTTATGGCTGATTTCTTAGCTAATATTGCAATAAGGCCAGATGACATCACTCTGTCAGGTGTCACAGATGTAGAAGTTAAAATTAGGCCTGCCATACCAGAAAACATATGCAGTTGGCAAGTTTTTAATGATGATAGGGATTTGCTGAAATTTTTGCACTGCATAGATGAATATGAGAACCAACAGATTGATTTCCAAGCTTTTGTAGAGACTGTAAATGGAAAAGAAACTCTTGTGGGAAAAGAGATCATTCAGTTGAAGACTAACAAGATCCCTAGAGGGTTAGTGGCTTTGGAAAGAGCCTTTGACAGTAGAGACAAAATGGTCACAAGGACATCCCCCACTAATAAGGAGGATTTAGAAGAAATAAATTTGGGGACATCTCAGACCCCTCAGAAGGTATATATTGGCAAACAGCTCAAACCACACATAAGAAGTATGCTGATTGCATTGCTAAAAAAGTATAAACATGTTTTTGCTTGGTCATATGAGGACCTAAAAGCTTATAGAGAAGACTTATTCCAGCATGAGATCCCATTGAAGCCTGAAGCTAAGCCATTTAGACAGAGGCAAAGGCCTATAAATCCTACCTTAGCTCCCAAGATGCAGGAAGAACTCAAAAGGCTTAGGGAAGCTGGAATAATTGTGCCCATCAGACATTCAACTTGGGTGTCTAACCTTGTCCCAGTCAGGAAAAAGAATGGTGATATTAGGCTTTGTGTTGATTTCAGGAACTTGAATGTATCCTCTTTGAAGGATAACTATCCATTGCCTAATATGGAAGCTATGTTGCAGAGAGTGACTGGTTGTGAACTCCTATCCATGATGGATGGATTTTCAGGATATAATCAGGTAAAGGTGAAAGAATCAGAACAGTATAAGACTGCCTTTACCACTCCATGGGGAACATATGTGTATGTTAGAATGCCATTTGGACTAACAAACGCAGGTGCTACATTTCAAAGAGCAATGGATGTTGCTTTTGCAGAGCTGATTGATTCAATCCTGGCAGTATATCAGGATGACCTGACTGCCTACTCAAAGAAAGAGGAGCAGCATTGTATGCATCTGGAGCAGATCTTCATAAGAGCACTAGAATATGGTATTTCTTTAAACCCAAAGAAGTGTGCCTTTGGAGTAGTTGAAGGAAAACTTCTGGGACACATTGTTTCCAAGGATGGAGTCAGGATAGATCCAGAGAGAGTGGCAGCTATTGACAGGATTCAAATGCCAAAAACTGTGAAAGGAGTTCAGTCCTTCTTTGGACAAATAAATTTTGTTAGAAGATTTGTTCCTAACTTTGCAGAAACTACAAGGAACATCTCCAAGATGATGAAGAAGGATGCAACTGTCAACTGGGAAAGGGAAGCAGCAGAATCATTTCAGAATATCAAAGAGGCAATTAAGATGGCCCCTGTTCTTAAATCTCCTAATTTTTCTAGGCCATTCCAAGTGTTCTCATTTGCTTCCTTTCATACTGTAGCTGCATGTTTGTTACAGAAAAATGAAGATGGTTTTGAACAGCCCATTGCTTTCTTCAGTATGTCCCTGCAGGCCTCTGAGTTGAAGTATGATATTATGGAAAAGCAGGCATATGCACTAGTTAGAGCCATCAAAAGTTTCAGACCATACTTGGTAGGGTCACATATAATTGCATATGTACCTCATGCTGCAGTCAAAGACATATTCACTCAGCAAGAGGTGACTGGAAGAAGGTGCAGATGGATAAACAAACTGCAGGAATTCAACATAGACATACAAGTTACTAAGTTGATAAGAGGACAAGGACTAGCCAAGATGATGGCACAGTCAAACTTGGAAGCATGCCAAGTTAATGCAGTCCAAGATGAGAATGTAAGTGTATCAGGATCTGAATGGTACAAGGACATTGTCTATTATTTGCAAAATCTGAATTGTCCTTCCCATTTCAGTGACAATCAAAAGAGGACTCTGAAGCTACATGCAATCAGGTATGTTGTTGTTCAAGGTGAGCTGTACTGGAAAAATCCTGATGGTGTGCTGCTGAGATGTGTGGATAAGAACATGGCTAACAATATTTTGATTGACATGCATAAAGGATTGTGTGGTGGCCATTATACTGCCCAAACAACAGCTCATAAAATTCTCAGGGCAGGATATTGGTGGCCCACTCTCTTTTCAGATGCACAGAGGTTAGTAAGAAAATGTGACCCTTGCCAGAGATTCTCAGGAAAGCTGAAATATAATGGTGCTTTGCCCCTCAGAGCTGTACCTGTGGATGCTCCATTCCAGCAGTGGGGAATTGAATTTATAGGGGAAATTGCAGACAAATCAAGTGGGGGACACAGTTGGATTTTGGTGGCAACTGACTACTTTACCAAATGGATTGAGGCCATTCCAACTAAAAGAGCTACAAGTAAGGTGGTGACAGACTTCATACTAGAGAACATCATCATCAGGTTTGGAGTACCACTTAAGATTATCACTGATAATGCTATGTGTTTCAGATCAGGTGAGTTTGTTGATTTTTGCAATAGGCATGGGATAAACCTGTCATATACATCACCATATCACCCACAAGGAAATGGTCAAGCAGAATCAAGCAATAAGAGCATCATGAAAATTGTCAAGAGGATACTGGACAAGAACAAGAGAGCTTGGGACTCAAAGTTGAACTTAGCAGTATGGGCTGACAGAGTGACAGTGAAAAGGGCTATTGGGAAGTCACCTTTTGAGCTAGTGTATGGTGCATCAGCTAGACTGCCCATGAATAATCTCCTACCAGTTTACAGATTCATTCAGGAAAATGATGAGGACATTGAAGATCCCATGACAGAAAGAGTGAATCAGCTGGTTGCATTGGATGAAGACAGAAGGAAAGCCCACCAGATCAATCTCAAAAGACAACAGGATATGAAATATCAGTTTGACAGGAGAACTACAAAAAGGAAGTTTCAAGTTAATGATCTGGTGCTCATTTGGAATGCTAAAGATCAGGAAAAGGGTAAACATGGTAAATTTCAGCCCTTATGGATGGGCCCATATCAGGTTTGCAATACTCATGGGGAGGATTCTTATTTCCTCCAAGCCCTAGATGGTGAAATTCTGGAATTGCCTGTGCATGGCCAATTCCTTAAGTTCTATTTTACATGAATATCTGGTTGCTGTGCACATTTGTAAAATATGTATGTAGTGTAAATGCCTTGTACAGCTCGCGTTTTTTGCTTTTTGTCAGGTCTGCCCGGAGATCTGGTTCTCGCTGCAGGTTTTCACCTGCACGTCCCCATTCGGAGCCACTGTTAGCACTTATTTTGACCTGGGGTTGATTTGTCATGATCAGGAGGTTTCTTCATCTGAAGCCTTCATCTTCTTGCCCATTTTTTCTAAGTGTTGGACCTCCTCAGCGTTTTTCAGCTGCAGCATCATATTTTTCTGAGGAGGAGGTCGTCATCATCATCTTGTCTTCGATGATGATCTTCATCAGCATGTTCTTCGTCGACTTGTTTTTCTCATCGTCATCATCATATTTCAACTGTCGGGTGATGTTTTCTTATTATCCTGATGATACTGATGAGCTACAGTGCGCCCTCAGTTGCTTGCGGGGGTGATCTTTTCAAGTATCCGGTGATCTTCCGAATATCACCTTGCTCAAACATGATGACGATGTTGCCCCGATATCTTGAAGGGGTTATTCTCTAAGTTGTCGACCTGACTTGTTTTTTCCTAAGGGTCGTCATCATCATGATATTTCCAGTTATCATCCTGCTGCTTGCGGAGGTCATCATATTTTCTGCCTTCATGATATTTCGCCGGGGTGATATTTTATCATCGGGTGATCTTGGTTAATATCATCTTGATGATGTTGTCGAAGAGTTCTAAGTGCGACCCGATATTCACTAGGGTCATCATATTTTGAACGTCAGGATGATCTTAGTCAATATCATCCTGATGATGTTGTATCATTTCTTGTTCTTTGTTTCTCATCCTGATGATGCTGACGTCATCTGTATATCAGGGTGATATTTTTCTTTCTGCCTATCTGCATCATGATATTTCTGAAGGAGGGGGTGATATTTTCATATCACCCGGATATATGTTTTGTTCGAGCATCATGATGATGCTGATATCAAGGAGGTATCCGCCTGCTGGCTTTGCGCATTATCTACTGGGGGTGATCTTTTCAAGTATCATCATCATATTCAGTTTTCGCCCCGATCTTATAGTGGAGCTACAGTGCAACCTGATATTTGAACATCAGGAGGATATTTCCAAATATCCGGTAGTCTTCCGAATATCATGATGATGTTAATATGATGATGACGTCATCAAGGTCCGGGGGGGGTCATATTTCTAACACTGATCATATTGAAGAGACCTCCTGATATTTGCAAACATGATGATGACGTCATCCGGATATGAGGAGGTGCGCAGTAGGCAGATATGATGATGACGTCAGCAGGATATGATGATGATGTCATCAGGATGTTCGTCGGCCAGAGTTTTGGAATAAACTCAGCAGGAGGATGTTCCTCCGATGGATCCGGTTGTGCGGGTGAAGGCGAATATCATGCAGTGTGTATTGCAATATGATGATGACGTCAGGGTGATTTTTCGGGCAACAGGATATCATGCTGCTGGAGGATGATGATGATGAGGTTATATACTAGTGTCGTCAGGAGCAAAAGCACCGACATGATATATGCTCATGACCTAGTATATAAAGTGTTATTGAGGTCATCGCGGGGTGCATGTGGGATATTGTTATCCTGCATTTTCAAACATCATGATGATGAATCTCGGCGGGAAATGGTTGCGATTACAGATTTGATGATCTTCCCAAGGCCGCGGGTTGGTGCGCCATTAATGGCGATTGTTGCAGAGGTATGGGCGATGGCGTGGATGGATCCTGTACCCGACTGGAGGTGTCAATCAGCGGACAGGGGCGCAGGGCTCGAGAAATCTTCCTGTCTCCTCCCCTACCTGCTGCATTCAAGTTTGGGCGCCAATCTGGTTGTGTTTGAGCGCCATTTTCATGATACTGTGTATCTGGCGAAATTTTGGTCAACCATGTAATTAATTGCTCAGCACCTACCTGGCTGTTATAAGCAGGTTGTGTTGCTCATTTCAAAGGTTGTTGAAAGTTGATGATTTTGGCTTTGTAATGCATAACAAGCTGATCTGGTTGCTCTGTACAGCTTACCTGTGAGTTTATGTATCTCTTGTTGTTTGTTTTTGGCATGAACCCACTGATTTCATGATTAAACTTATATGAGAAATGCTGTTTGGCATGTGTTGTGTTAATTCTGTCTCCAGTATTGCATGTATTCTTCTTCTGAATCTGGATGTTTGGTAATGTTTAGATTCTAGAACATAGAATTCCTATGTTGACTGTCTGATCTTTTAACTTCTACTCAAGGGGTAGATTAAACTGTTTTCAGGTTGAACATTGGGAAGAGTATACTGCAGTAGGGATACCATAAGTAGAGATAACCTAACACTTTGTATTGGGAGATGCCTGTAAGGCAGGTATCACATATATCCCCTTGAAATCCAGTTTTAGTTGTTCATGCTGATCATTCACAGGTGTATGTCTACTGACTCCAGGCCCTGGATAGGCACCAATCATGCTTTGTTTTGTGTTATAACCATATCCAGCTTTGCATCCACACTTAAACTCCAAAGCAAAATCTAAAACCAACATTAGGACATTAGAGTTAGTTTAGGATCCTCAGTCCTCTGTCTACAACTGCTAATAGGCCCAAAGCTAGCCCCTTTGCTCTTATCTTTCAGTTTTGGTCTACTTACAAGAGGACTATCTGCTTTCTGTCAGCATCCCAGCCTTGTATGCATATCCTCATGGATGTTGAGTAGGGAATACCCCCCTAGGTCTTGCAGAGCCTGAAGAAGAAGAGGAGATAAAATATAGAGTCTATCTCCTATACTGTTGACCCCCTGGCCCAGAGATCCTGTTGATCACTGATGGCTACCTTGTAGGGATATCTGGGAATAAGCATCCAGTCTGGGAAAAAGTCAACACGCCCAAGTCCTGGAAATGCTTTAGTGTCCTTCTCTTCAGATCTAGAATCTTTGATGCTTGCTAATCCTTCCTACAACTCCACTTTTCCCAAATGCAACACCTGTAACCTATAATCACAAGACTTTGGGAGGGGGTTGTGGTGTTTAGAGGCTTGCCTTAGTCAAGCCCCAGAGGACACTTAAGTCTCTGAACACTATAGTAAGATAGAAAGTGCATGCCCTTGTGAGGTAGAGGACAAAACCAAAGGAAATGATGATGAAAACACAATATAATGTCACATTGCAGTGAAGATATCATGGGAGGAAGATGCTCTTCATTCCATGATAACAGACATAAACTGACACCCGAGAATTTGGGGTTGCCCAAAAATAGGGCAGGACTAGGGCACGAGCGCCCAAGTCCTTCCCCTATTTTGGGCAAGGTACAACTCAAGGGGTCCTCCTAGGTCCCATTTGTCATGTTACCTAGGGCTCATTCCATCGGAATGCCAAATTATGAACTAAGATGTCCTAAATGAATGCAAAAGACCCAAGGGCTAGACCTTATGAGGGGAAACCCCCAAGGGGACATTTTCTGACGTTACACATAAATCATAAATGCATCCATAACATGAACCATCATATAAACATCATCATGATCCATAAGTACATCACATCACATAATAAACATATAACACCATAATATGCATAACCATCCATATATATACCATCATCATCATCATCATCATCATAAGTCATCATACATCGCTGCAAAATAATGTACATCACTCAAAATCATACAAATCATGATACAAAATGCCTCTAAGGGCTCAAAATACATCAATATATGTTAGCCCCGAGCTGATGATACCCTGGCTGAATCAGTGGGTGACCCAAGGTGTGGTTGTTGCTACTGCTGTAATGGTGGCTATGGTGGTTGTTGAGGTACCTGTGGTGGGTGTCCCATGGGCTACTAAATGGACTGAACAGACCTAGATCTACATGATTTGGACATCTATGACCCGCTCTGTTGGTTGTAGCTAGGAATCTGCTACCCCTCAGGGACATCCATACAATAAGCTGCATGGTAATACTTAGCTCACCGACTCTGATCTAGGAGCTGAACCTGTACCTGTGAAAGTTGTCCCTATAGCTGCATGATGTAAGCCTGTATCTATGACAATATTGGCCCCATCCCACTCCCTCAAACCATCCCCTACAAGCTAGCCACCTGCATCTCTGCCTGCTGAGCCTGCGCCATCGCTATATCCCACTCTGTCGTGAGAGCCACCACCTGAGCCTGTGCTTGAGCCAGTTGTACCTGTAGCACTCTCACCTACCCATCTCTCCCATCTAATAATGCAGCCGCTCCCCGAAGCTGCACTAGCTTCTGATGCTACCTCTCCATAGTCTCTTGTAGACTGGCCACTTGTGCTCGTAGCATCTGCCCCTCCTCCTCCTCATCTCCTTGAGAGTACCGGCATGATACACAACCTATCGTGACTACTCCTAATCTAGCCCCTGATCCCCCTACCTCTGCATGACCAGTCAGAGGCGGCATCAGTCCTCTAGATCCTCCCTGTGTCTGCTGAGCCAGTACCTGCTGCACATGTACCTCCCATTATCCCTGTGGTGCCCATTGTCTGGGGCTCACTACCCACTGCTCCCTCTGCCCTGGTTAGATAGGGCCCTGTGTCTGCTGCCACCATGGTGACTACTATCCCTCCTCCTGTCCTTATGGTTGTGGCTCTAAGGGTGGTGCCAGTAGTTACTATTTCACTCGTCTCCTCCCTCTGTCTCATCCTACCTACACTTGGGCTGCCGCTACCAACACTCCCATTGGATCCCCCTCTCCCTCCTCCTCCTCTACCTCCTCTATCACCAACTCCTCCTCAATAACATTTCCCTCATCCTCCACTATCAAATCTATCTCCTCTATAGGATCCATCAAACAGATTAGTCGCCAGATGGCCCACCACTGATCATATGTAGGTGTGGTCCTTGCATCGGCCACTTTGCTCCCTAAATCCCACATCTACGGTTGTAATGCTTCAAGGTCTGCTAATGCCACATGTGGATCTATGGCTGGTGACCACCTCACATCTTGCGGTGTCCTAGCAAACACCTCCATCTCCTAAGGCAAATCCTATCATATCCCAAACTGTCGCATCCCCCACGATGGTAGATACCTGTCAATCATGTGTTGATCACAGCCCATCAAATAACATGGCTGAATAGTATAGGGCATATGTATGTCATCATCCGGCCATCGCTCAACTCCAATGTATGGCCGCCATACAACTTGAGTCACCTCATCTAATGCCCGCCACAAATAGCATAACTATCCAGTGTGGGTGTACTACAGATGCTACCTACAACTCACAAAAGCCTCAAACTGTCTCCGATGATATCCTCCATCTGGCTTAGTAATCGCGATATTCTCAAACGCCCACATGTGCAGTAGTGTGATGTCTGTCGATAGTGCAAAATCATAGCACTTGATACATGACCGTGTGCATCTCATGGTATAGCTGTGCCAACATCACTAGCCCCCAGGCATAAACTATCCCCTATCGGACCATCCCCTCTATCATCAGTCCCCATCCAACTAGAAAACCTCTATCTCACTGATTTGGCATCACTATCCCTCAAATCAACGCATAGAGAAACAAGGTAAAGTGATCTACACCCACTGCTAAAGTCTCCTCATACCTTATCTCCTGCCTATCTCTCGATAACTCTGGATGACCAAGGGAAAATGCTTTGTATAGGGCTGGACACCCTCTCCGCATGTCATAGACTACTAGGTCTCCATGGATCGGTAGCTTGAGGATACGATAAACATCCTTAAGCGTGATGGTGATCTCTCCTGTCAGCAGAAGAAAAGAACGGGTCTTTGGTCGAAATTGCTCCACGACTGCCATCATCATTGCCCTATGTGCTCGTAGCACAAGCATATCCACTATCGTCAATAATCCCAAGTCCACTAATCAGGCCCATGTTAGTTCGTCAAATCTAGCTAACAAGGCCATCATAGTGGGAACACATCGCTCCCACGATCCTATGAACCCTCTAGGAACCTACATTCACCAAGTGTTTGTCAAAATCTTGTAATTTCTTCTAAAATCAGCCTTCTCTGACTAAATTTTCTTCCTTTTGGCGCCAAATCAATTTTGGCGCCACTAATTTCCCCTATTGCGCTAATCCCCTGGATGGCTCTGCCCTATCCCTAGAAGGTACCACTTTATGGTATGGCACCACTGCGTAACCATTGTGCACTATTTTGAACAGTATCATCGATTTACCCTATGGCGCTGATCCCCAAGATGGCATCGCTTCCCCTTATGGCTTCACTATATTGGATGGCACCACACATTTGCATGGCACCGATCCATACGATGATGTCATTTCCCAGCATGGTCCTGCTTGAGAGGATGGTGCCACGATACCCTATTTTAGCGTTGATGTGCCCCAAACCTTAGCTCACACATTTTCACACCAAACTGGACAAAGGCACCAAAAATTTATATTTTGGCACCAATTCCCCCCATTTTACCCTGACCAGATGGTGCCGATCCAGAGGATGGCACCAATCCAAGTTGTTTTGGTGCCAATCAATTTTTTGATGGCACCTAAACCCTAAAACCCATTTCCTAAAATAACTAATGCATGAAACAAAAAAATGACAAGGTTAGGTTGGTCGGCCTACCTGGTCGCCAGCCTCTATTGCTCTCTTGTAGGACCGGACTCGCTCAAATAAGTGCTCAAAGCATGGGAACATTGGGTTACGGTTTGCCATTTTCTCCTTCTCTTTCATCCAAGTGGCTCAATGAGTGCAAATGTGGCAATTCGAGGCCCACTTTTTCTATTTATAGAAACATCATGTCATCCTCCAATACACTTTTTCTTCCCCAGGGTGCAGATCATAACCTTTTTCACCCGTTTTTCTTCTTGTCAACCTATTTTTCTATCCTCTATCCATTTTTCACCTCCATTTCTTCCTTTCGAGAGCTCACCAAAATTTTATTTTTTTTCACCTGACCTCTCAAGGGGGCATCCCTTACCCATTTAATTCCTTCTCGATAGTTGGGGCATTTTTCTTTGACTTGACACCACTTCCCTGCTAGGTCATGATACCACGTCAAAGAGGGGCAAATGTAGACACCAAAAAAATGTCTTCACTACTTAACCGATCTCCAACATCACTAACATCACCAATCATCCTTCCAATTAATTAATTAAATTTTTATTTAATTAATTATTCATCTCAACACCTGATTCATCATCATCATCCCCTTTAAATTGATTTAGTTTAATTAATTCAATGGTTCCCCCTTCATCAACATTAGCCTAATTAATTAAATAAATGTGCAAATATTTATTTGATTAATTCACCCCTTTCACTAAACCTGATTAATTAAATAAATTATGTTTATTTAACTAATCAACCTATCCCTACCCTAGTTGATTAAATATCAATTATTTAATTACCTAGCCTAACCTACATGACCCTAGACCTAGGATTAATTAAATAAAACATTATTTAATTAATCTTAACCCTTCATTAATCCATTCCCTAATTTTTTCCAGCCATATTAATTAGGCTAATTACCTTGATTAAAATGGTCAAACCTAGCTTAACACCCTTCCCCATATCCCCCAAATAAAAAATTGGTATTTATGCCACATAAATCAATTTTTTATACACATATGTCAAACATCTCATTAATAACCTCTTACACCCCTTACACATGTCATAACTCATTTATTTCCACTCTTCTCCAAATGAATTTTTAATTCATTTTCTCTTCCCCATGTGAATTTTTAATTCACAGATAATCCATCTCACCCAACCTTATTTAATTCACCCCTTTCCCAAGATGAATTTAAAATTCATCTTTATTCACAACCCTCCATTTTTGGAGATGAAATCTAAGCCCTCCACATCACATGCATTCACAACCATTGATCTCCAAATTAAATCTCCACCCTTGGATCAAATCCTCTCCCAAAAGGCCTATAAATATACCATCTCTCAAGCCATTTTGTCATCCACAATTTGAGCAAAGTTATCATGCCAAAATCTCTCCTCTTGAGCTAGTTTTATTAGTGAATTGCATAGGTTTTTGAGAGCATTTCACATTGTCCATTATCATCTTGGGGTAGAGCTAGAGTGTTTGGGTACAACACTCTCCACCCTATCTAGGGTTTGTGGGTCACATTGGAAGGTATAACATTTGTTTTCATTGCATTTTCTTGTGTTTACCTTCATTTTTGTTTTCCATAGCCTCATATAGACATGTATGGAAAATGTGGATGAGTGCAAATGGCATTGGAGTTGTTAGAAAAAATGCCTCGATGTGATGTGGTTTCATAGAATACAATGATTGTAGGATATACATAAAATGGTTATGTTGACAAAGTTTTAGAGATTTTTAAGAAAATGCAGTTGGTACATTTAAAGCTAAACTTAGTCCCAACTTGCTCCAAACTTGGAGCTTTGGAACAGGGTATGGAGATCCATAAAAAAAATCAATAGTAGTTTTTTTCCTGACATTGTGGTTGTGAATGCCCTGATAGGCATGCATATAAAATGTGAACCGATACATAAGACATGTGATTCATTTGATAAACTAGATAATACAGATGTGGTCTCATGGAATTTAATGATTATAGGATATGCACAAAATGGTGCTTTAGATGAGGCCTAAAAGCAATCCTTTTTGGATACGCACAACATGGGTTTGTTGAGAAAGCACTACAAAATTTTAACAAATGCATTTGTTAGGTGTAAAGCCAAATACAACATCCTTTGCCAACATCCTCCCAGTGAGTGCCAAAATTGGGGCTTTGGAATAGGGTATGGAGATCCATAAAAAAATAACTAAAAGTGGATTTTTGTTAGAAACAGTTGCAAATGCCTTGATAGACATGTACACAATATGTGGAAGTATACATAAGGCGCATGAATTGTTTTGACAAAACCCCAACTAAATTTGGTCTCATGGAGTGCAATGGTTGCAGGACATGTAGTGCATTGATATAGAAAGGATGCCCTCAAGCACTTTGAACTAATGAAAACCTCTAGAACTGATCCTAACCGTGTAATCCTTATTTGTATTTTATTTGTTTGCAGCCATGCAGGTCTAGTGGATGAAGGTTCTAAATACCTCAATGCTATGAGGGATTCTTATTGTTTCATGCATACAATTGATCATCATGTATGCACGGTTGATTTTCTTAGTGGTGTTGGCTATCTTGAGGAAACCCTTAACTTTATCATCAAAATGCCAATAAAACCTGATGCAATTGTGTGGATGTGTTTGCTTGACACTTGTTAGTCAAGTAAGAATATAATGCTAGAAAAATTTGTGGCAGTAAATATTTTTGAGTTGAACCCTAAAAATGTTGCACCTTATGTTCTTCTGTCAAATGTATGTGTGCAGAAGTGGGTAGGTGGGGAGATTGTCAAAAGATACGAAAATCAACAGAAGATGGAGGGATTAAAAAGATACCTGGATGCAGTTGGATTGAAGTCCACAAAATGGTACTTGCTTTTTGTGTAGGAGATACATCGGACCCCACAAAAACAAGAAATATATGAAAAGTTAGAGAAGTTATCTTAAAAATGAAGGAAGTAGGGTACATTGCAGATGAAAATTTTGTATCAAATGATGTGGAGGGGGAGGAGGAGGAATTTATTCCTCTGTCACCATAGGGAGTTGTCAATTGCACTGGGGTTGTTAAATAGTTTTTGCACTTGGGTTGTTAAATAGTTTTCCTGGAACAACAATTATAGTTGTCAAGAACACTGCAACCAAGTTTATCTCCAAGATTGTTGCAAGAGAAATTGTTGTAAGAGATGCAAACTATTTCTATCATTTCAAACAGGGACAATGTTGTCATGAAGATTATTGGTGATGCTATGTGGAGCCAAATATGAACACAAGTTTGTATTCTAATAAGATATGTTGTGTCATACAGTGTAGTGGTTGGAAGGAATCAAGATATAGTTTCAATTTCTCAAAACAATCTGTTTTAGAGTATTTGGAGAGCTAGACCATGACTTTGATTGATGAGTTGTTAAAGCCTTGTTATATAATCCCATGGATAAGAAACGCCATTCAATTGTTTTTTAGGAACCCTGTACCACTCTAGATTGAAATGTTGAAGGAGGTAGAAGAATGGGAAATGAGAAATGAGAGGAATACTTAAAGGAAATGGAAAGCTTTCGGGACAACAACAAATGATAGAAACTTGAAAGGGTTTGCAATCAAGCTAATTTCTTAGATGGGATGAGGAAAGCACCTCTTAATTGATACTATTATCTTGTGAGTATGTCAGGTCTGCTATTTTTGTAGAATAGTTTTATATAGTTTGTTAAATGATTACCAAGGACATTTTACATCTATATTGACAATCTCTTGGGCAATTGACCTACTAAATACTGGTCAAATCTGGTTAATGCAATTCCTTAGTGGAGAGAAGTAAAAATCACAATACGACCTCTAGGCCTTCAAAAATGTCTTTCCTACTTCATATCTAGATACATAAGATAGAGAAGTTTGTTTTAAAAAAATTATAATATTTGGTACTAAAAAATGAGTAAAAGATATCCCATGGCTAATATGTTTGTGACAGTCAA
Organism: Cunninghamia lanceolata; assembly: GCA_027924645.1. Taxonomy (NCBI): domain Eukaryota; kingdom Viridiplantae; phylum Streptophyta; class Pinopsida; order Cupressales; family Cupressaceae; genus Cunninghamia; species Cunninghamia lanceolata. The sequence continues at coordinate 1,060,409 of BSBN01000004.1, read as the reverse complement.
TTTGAAAAAAATAAAATTAAATGATTTCCATTATAGTGCATATGTTGTGTTTAAAATGCATATTCGTGAGGTAAGTTTCAGGATTCAATTGCATGGTATCAATCTTTTCCTAATATATAATTGAATCCAAAATCCTCAAGCCTTACTGATTTCAGTGAGCTTTGTTGTGCCATCACAATTATGTTTGCTTTTAGTTTGAAATAAATTATTACAATTTGTGTATGTAGAAGTAAAACTACAGTTTTTTTAAATTTCCTAATTTGGTTGAGAGGCCATTATATGTGAAATTCAAATGTGCAGGGATCTTCAGTGGAGCATCCTAAACCAAAAGAGAATTTGAAGTAAGACAACCATTCTATCAATGAACTATGTGAAACATAATCTAGAATTTCAATGTTCTTAATCCAATTTGTTCAGTTGATGGGATTTAATTGTGCAAATTTTTGTAGCTTATTTGAGATTTGTTCATCTAAATAGGTTTCATCATTTCTTTACGAACACTTGTGGTTCTTGTAGGTGGCAAAGAAAAGGACATAGCGAACTAGGGGAAAAAAGGATTGTCATTGCAATGGTATCTTTCATGGGGGGTAAGTCTTGTGATGAATCTTTCTTTTTTTTTCCTTAAGAACTAAAGGAGAGTTGCAAAAATAAAGTGACATTACTACACAACCATCTATTTTAGATGGATATTTCACTCTCCATGCTTGAACAATAAAGCCTACCATAGATCTGGCTACAATTGTTCTTGTGGGAGCAGATGCCACAATTTCCACTACTTCCTTGTTAGAAAACACATCTCATATCTACACAGTAATAAAAGTTAACATCCTAAATAAAGAATGTCTATGCTTTCTCTGAAAGGAAGGAGATTTTGAGAAAGAGAAGCATGTGATGCTATTGTATTGCACAAGCAAGAGAGATAAAAACATAGGTGACAATTTGAGTAAAGTTTAAATAGCTTCTTGAGTTTGTATGTAGTTAAGGATATAATAACACTCCAAAAATCTGACCTTGATAAAATACATTTGGCCTACAATGCTAGCCTTGACGTGAATAATAGTTAAATTCCAAAAAATCATCATGTGAATTTTATTGTAACTTACTACATTATATCCCATAAATCCTACATGTTCTCCCCTAAATCTTAATAAAATATTTTTTTCTACACTAGAAAGTAGTTGTAGAGAGAAAATAATGGGACATATCCTTACCTTTTTTCTAAGGTTATGTATTAGATAATCCATGCTTTGATTAGCTTATGTAAATTTTATGAACATCAAAGTATTTTTATACATACACAAACACACTTTACACAAAGTGAATGTCAAACTATTTTCATACATACACAAACACATTCCACACAAACCAAACTTTTAAAGATACACAAACACACTCCACCTAAAGTGATAGTTGAAGTGAATGTCAAAGTTCATTCTCACACACATGTGCACACACAATGAATGTCAGCTAACTTTCAAACCCAACCACACATGCACACACAAAGAGAATGCCAAAGTTTATTCAAGGACACATGCACACACACAATGACTATCAAAGTTAACTTTCAACCTCCCTTCCCCTCCCCCCATGCACACACACATTGAAATCCAAAGTCCATCCAAATGCACACATGCACAAGTGAACATCATTAAATTTTGAAATTATTTGTGTACATACACTCCACATAAAATGATTGTTGAAATACATTCATACACACAAAAAATGAATGCCAAAGTTAATTCAAATACACAAGTACACACTTCATACAAATTGAATGACAAAGTTAACTTTCAATCACACATGCATAGAATTCACATGAAGTGAGTGCCAAAGTTAACTTTCAAACATGCCCACACAATGAATGCCAAAGTTCATTCACACACATGTGTGCACACTCTGAATACCAAAGTTATTTCAAACACACACACACACACACACACACACACACACACACACACACACAAAAAGAAAGCCAAATTTCATACAAACACAAAAAGATGCACAATTAACATCATTAAAGTTTGTTTGTACACACATTCCACACAAAGTGAAAATTGAAGTTCATTTATACACCACACAAAATGATAGCCAAAGTTCATTCGTGCACACACATACACAAAAAGAATCTTAGTTCTTTCAAGCACATTCCACATAAAGTGAACATCAAAGTTCATTCATACATTCTACACAAAATGATAGCCAAGGTTAGTACAAACATACCAAAGTTTAGACATACTTCAAGTTCAAGCATATTGTGAATGTCAAAGTTAGTACACTATTTTACACAGTGAATATGAAAGTTCACACACACACACACACACACACACACACACACACACACTAAGAGGATCAAATATAAGTGAAATGTAAAATTCAAACACACTTCATTCAAAGTGAATACCAAAGTTATTTCAAATACACACAAAACAAAGTGAATGATAAAGTTCAAACACACACTTCACACACACACAAAAGTGAACATAATTCAACATTCCAATTTCAATTCACACTAAGTGAATGTGAAAGTTCAAACTTACCTAAACACACGAATAGTAAATAGATCAAATAAGTGAATGACAAAGGCAGTTTGCTCATATTTCACAAAAAAAATGAATCCACAAATAATTCAAACAAATTAAGGGGATGCAAGAGTTCAAACATATGCTTCACATAAACAAAGTGGATGCCAATACTCAAACAATAAGTAGTTCAAATCCAAGTGAATGTCAAAGTTAGTTCACTCATACACATACAAAGTGAATGTGAAAGTTAGTTCATACAAATTTCACACACACAAAGTGAATGCCAAAAGCTCACTCAAATAATCAAGTGATGTCAAAGTTCAAACACACACTTCACACAAACAATAAATGGATGCCAAAGTGTACACACCAAACAAAGTCAACTCCAAAGTTTAAATAAATAAGTGGATTCCAAAGTTCAAACGCACATAGAAAGTGAATGCCAAAAGTTCAAACAACAAGTGCACACAAAGTAATGCCTAAAGTTCACACACACTTCAAACAAACAATTAGTGGATGCCAAAGTGAAACACACTAAATGAACAAAGTTCAAAGACACTTCAAATAAACAATCAATAGATGTCAGAATTTAAGCACACACCCAAAGTAAATGCCTTGAAGCACAAACACACTTTATACAAACTTTATACAAACAAAGTGAATTCAACTTTAAACATACAAAGTGAAACACATTTAAGTCAATGTCAAAGTTCAAACCCATGCTTCACACAAACAATAAGTATATCAAATTATAGTGACAAAGTGAGTTCAATTTTAAACATTCAAAGTGAAACAAATATAAGTCAATGCCAAAGTTCAATGCCACACTTCACACAAATAATAAGTACATCAATTTATGTTGAGAAAGGAACTTAATTTTAAACATACAAAGTCAAACAAATATAAGTCAATACCAAAATTCAAACCCACACTCACAAACAATAAGTATATCAAATTAAAGTGAATGCAAAAGTTGTGCTCCACACAAACAATAAATAGATTCCAAAGTGAAACACACTAAATAAATATGTTTAAATTACAACTTAGTAATAATACAACACTAATTATGATATTTCATGGACTGGAAATATCATGTCTACAAACACTAATTATGACAATGCTAATAGATTGCATTGTACTTAAGGAATATTGTGATACTTGATAATTATAGTGCAACATTTAAAATGCATGTCAGTGATGAAATTAAAAAAAAAATCAAAACTAAAAAAGATGTTAAATTTTATGCAATAAAAAATAATATTAAAACTTGAAAAGAACGAACACAAACAAAGATGAAATTAAAAGCTAAAAACTAAAAAAGAAAGATGTCAAATTTTATGTAATAAAAAATAATATAAAAACTTGAAAAGAATGAACACAAACAAAGTTTAAGGAATTGTCATGGCCAATGGCCATTCCTCACATTCCTCATAGAGTTAGGAAGGAGGGCAATTCAACTCCTTCCAAATAAAAATCATTTGTATTAAATAATAAATTAGTTTACATATTACATCACTCATTCAAGCTAATCAAATCATAATGATACATTACAAAGACAAGTACACTATGAATAACAAAAGAAAAATTACATTGTGCATACAAAAATGACCCATAAAATTAATTTATTTTAAATGTTAAAAATGAGTTGCATGCCACCAACTACTACATATAATGACTTTATAGTAAAAATATAAATATATATTATTTAGTAATAGGCTTATAAATATTTGTGCCTATGGGCCATTTAAACAATTTAAATCTTAACATTGATTGCATCTAATGACTACAAAATATGATCCTAACTTTCCTTTTTTGTTTTTCTTTTGGTAAAATAAAGAATAGGCTTTACTAGTATTTAAAACATTTTTTAGTTCAATATTATATTGCTGTTGGATATATCTTGATCAACTCATATACCAAATATAGGGGAAAAACCCAATATGTGAGATAGTTCTAGATAGTATATGTGCATTTAAGGTCCAATATTTTTAAAAGTTTAGTACTAATAGTTGTGACTTTAAAGTTGTTAGTGTTACTATAAGTACTAATAATTGAATGAAATGTATCTTTTATATTTAAAAAGCAACCAATCATGTGATGCCACATCAACGCACCAACAAAACATGACTTAATACACACCTATTGGTCCACCCTTTTTTTTGGAACTATTTGACACCTCAACAAAAAACATGCTCATGTGGCATCATATTTGATGATGTGGTCTTGAAACCTTATTTAAAAGTAGGGGCGTTGCCAAATAAGCTATTGTAAAGTTTTTGGAGTGATTTAAAATTGCCAGATATAATTTTGAGAGGCGTGAAGTTAGGGTGCACCACTACTAGGTCCTCTCCCTTACTAGGTCCTCTCCCTTAGTAACCCACCACTATGGGCCCTCTCCCTATAAGCGGCATTCCCACATTTGTAACAAAAATTGTCCCTAATCAACTTAACGAGTCACATATACCGTGAATTCTATTTAGGAGTGTGCCCAGGCAGGAACATTTGTGTTTGAGCCAATTTCTTTTGATGTATCTCATTTGCTTTTAAAGCAATTTAACGTGTCATTACTGACTGCAAATATTTTGCAATGCATCTCTCAGCTAAATATCATAACTTACAAAAGTAGGAGGAGAAAAATTCATGGGGGATTCTGAATTCTGGCTGCTATTATTTGTATACGTCAAACACATTCTCACAAAGCAAAAAACGGTGAATCCCAATTTTAATGCAATCGAGCAGCAGATTCTTCCTCTGCTGGAACGGTTTAATTTCTTGTCAGAATGCAAAGATTTGAGGGCTTTAAGCGGCATTATCGATTCCCTTAAAGCCGATGGATTTGCCTTGCCATTCGATACGAGGAAGCAGCTTTGCCGTCATCTGCTGCATCAGGCAACTAACGCAAATTCTGTTAAGGAAGCCCAGGATTTGGTCGACTATGCCAAACAAATTGTTGATTGTAATTTTCATGCCCTTCGCGAAGCAAATCAGGATTTAGGGTTTCATAAGGGATGCAATGAGAATATGATTTATGTTGTGGAGGAGCGAATCTGCAGCGCTATAATTGACCAGGATATTCTTTTTCAGGTACTTCACTTGCCGCAGTGGTTTAAAAGGGTTTCGATTTTGAAGTAAAACGCAATTTAATTCAAAGTTTTAGCGTATTGCATTCAAATTTACATATATATCATTTACTTTAAAAAGAAAAAACAAAAACGAACAAAATACATATTCTTATTCAGAATGTTTGAATTCGTGCAATTGATTGGGCTTAAATTTGATTTTATAGAGTGTACGGCAGATCCATCATTTCGAATTTAGGTTCTTATTAGTATTTCATGCCGATTTTATTGTTAAATTTTTATATTTGAAAATGTAAGACAGAAGTTCCTTTTCGAGTGTAGATATTTACGTTTGTTTACGGTATTTACTACTTCCGGTTTAGAATTTAAGGTTTTGGAATTTAGAATGGAAGCCTGAAAAACGCGAGTTTTGGATTTAGCGTACAAACTGATAGAATGGACTTGGCGTTTTAGGGTTTAAAGCGTAAACTCTGATTACAGTTTAGGATTTGAAACAAAACATAAATGGCACAGAGTTTAAAATTTAAATTTAGCTGCAATGGTTGTAGGATTTACAATTGATTTGCTAATGTTATAGGATTTCAGGATCTAAATTTATATCAGAGTGTACAAAAAAATGGTCATTTTGGATTTAGGATGTTACTATTCAGATTCTAAATTTAATGTAAGTTGATGCAGGATTTAGTGTTTAAATTTAAAATACTTTGAAAGGCAAGATGAATTTATTCTTTTGGATTTACACTTTTTAGAAATTGCACTGCATTTGATTTGCTAATGTTATAGGATTTCAGGATCTAAATTTATATCAGAGTGTACAAAAAAATGGTCATTTTGGATTTAGGATGTTACTATTCAGATTCTAAATTTAATGTAAGTTGATGCAGGATTTAGTGTTTAAATTTAAAATACTTTGAAAGGCAAGATGAATTTATTCTTTTGGATTTACACTTTTTAGAAATTGCACTGCATTTGATTTGCAGATGTTTAGGATTTTCTAACTCACAGTGGAAAATGGAAGAATGTGAGTTTAGGATTTGGCCTCTAAGCTAACCAATAGGGCTCAACGGACTAATAGGAATTAGAGCCATAAATGATTGTAGCACAAACCTTAATTCTTAGGGTTAAAAATGAAGCCATAAATGGCCTAGGGTGTAGTACTTAAAAATTTAACTGTATATGGAGGGTTCAGGATAAAGAAATAAATGAATGGCACAGGCTTGAAATGAAACTTCAAGTGGGATAAATTCATTTGCAATTTCAATAATAGTGGAACATAGTTTTCTGCAATTTTATGCATATTTATATATTTAATAGAATTTTGTTTTGCAGATTCAAATAATAGGAACTACCATTCATGGCATAATGTAGTCTTCTGCAATTTTGTACAATATTATATATATTAATATAAAGGACTAATGTTTTACTATTAAGTTTTTCATAAAGAAACAAATGACATAGGTTAATAGGGTTTACAATTTAAAAGATAGGGTTTTGTTTGCAACCAAAATTGACATATCTTTGGGTTTGGTTACTTCTAGTATATGACAGAGAAAGTAGAAGAGGAGGAAGCAGAGGAAGGAGAGGGAGACTTGGTAAACAGTAGACTAGCATTTTATCTTCGAAATGGGATGCAATCTCAGAATACAGAGACTAGACTGTTGGCAATAAAACTGGCGTGTGCCTGCAGCTTCAATTCCAGAATCATATTTTCCAGACTCCTTCCTATCTTTGAGATCACACTTTACTATGAGGATTTCTTGACACGTGAATACGTACTGGCATCTCTGATGGACTTGATCTTTCTTCACCATTCAAGCATTAGTTTGCAAACAGTATTCCATTTTATATTCCCCTTTTTGTATGCTTCAACGCCTGCCCTTCAACTTGTGTCTGTTATTGGTTGTGGTAAGATTAATTCATCTGTAATTAGGACTCTATACTTTGATGCGATACAATTTGGTTTTATAGGAATTGATTTTGTGGTTGTGATATTTGCAGGGCGTCTTCTCCTCTACAACTGTTTCTCTGAGGAAACAGAGTGCTTATTGAGTATAATGATTGAACGGCATTTATATAGATTGCCTGTTCACTGTTCATTGTGAGCTTTCCTACTACTAGTTGATATTCATATGATTCAATCATCCAGCTTGTACTTCTATCTGATTAGGATTTCTTGGCATATGCATGAGTTTCAAGAATGCAAGTACACTGAAAATCAAGATCCTGTTAATACTGGCTAAATTCAATTTGAAATTCGAAATCTTAAGTCCCTCATGGTTAATTTGGATTTCAAATTGAGTTAGCTTATCAAATACTGCAAATTTGATCCCTTCCTTGCAACGATTTTTGTCTAATTTAGTAATTTTATCTTGATCATAATTCTCAGGAAGGGAAAACTACAAAAGATTGATCAGGCTCTACACATTTTCTTCAGCGAGTATTCTGGGGAGAAGAAACTTCATCAAGATGAAATTTCCAATACTCTTGTATACATGTGCCTTAAAAAGATAGAGGAAGGTGTAGTTTGTGTAGACACTGTCAAAAAGCAGATTGAAGATAATCCTTTGAAAGCCAAAGAAGCAAGCGATTTGCATTTGGCTTTAAATTTTGGATTGAGTCTCTGCTCTGATGCCTTGGATGCAGTAGTAGACAGTCTCATTCTTAACATCAATGAGGATTTGGGAATATCAGTACTAGACAAGGCCAAATGTGTGCAATGGTTTCTTTCAAAGTAGTTTCTATTTCACCTGATATATGTTCATTCTCTTGTTGGCCTGTTTGAAGAGTTTCAACTTAATTGACTTAATGTAAGTGGGAATCCTTCATATGTACATCATATGACAGACAATTGAGAAAAGCATACCATAGCTGAAACTAGCAGAAGAACATCACAAGCAAATTTATTTGTTCATACCTATGTTATTTTACTGAATAAACAATTAGCATCCTTTGAGAAAAGAAACTTAGGGAGTGCTATTGGACTTGTTGAGGAGATTCAAGAGTTAACAAAGAGCAGTGAAAAGAACTGTGCAACTATGTTAAGGGAAGCAACCAACAGATGTTTGATTACTAATATGAATAAATTGTTCTTAGGTTTATTAAGAATTTAAAAGGTGATCAAAATAATAAAGTTAGAAGAACTGCCTTGTTAAATCCATGCCCTAAATAGATTCAGTCAGCTAATAAGAATGGGTTAAAAGGTCTCGAGCTAAAAAATCTGCTTTTTCAAGCACATTGCAGATTTTCTTATACTATTTAAAACTGCCATGCTTACTATTATCTGATCTTGCTTCATAACTAAATCTACAGTCAATCCTCACGCAGTTCCCCAGAAATTAGTTCCAAGTTATTTGTGAATCACTGTATTAACTCTGACAGCTTCAATAACCATCTCAATGGCCTGGTAACCATTACATTTCTAGAGTACCAAGAATTTTTCTCAACGAGCATTATTTGTTTAGGAAAAGGTATCCCTCCCATGGTGATCATCCTATCATTTTAACATGTAGGGTCTTAGCCCTAACCAGAACGGATCAAAAATGCTTACGTTTGGTAATGAAAAATATACAAGAAAGTACTCACTTTTCACTGTGAACAGTCCTGTTAGTGGATTGAAGCAAGTCATGAAAACTTCAAATGCAAAATAAGCTTCACCGTCAATGTTGTCAGACTGCTTAAAACATATGTTGAACTTAGGAAGAGTCTCTGCAGGAATGAATTTTGTAATTTCAAGAGTGTGAATGGACCATTCACAAAACCAGATATACACATATACATTTACAAAACCTTTAGCTATTATTGACTTATGCGCCATTTATTTTCATATATGTGACATTTTCACATAATATAAAATTTGATTATACAATAATTTATTGGAATTCTAGTATATATTTTGAAGTCAATATTTATTAACTCATTTTTCATAGCTAGTCATTTCAATAACCCTACAATCTAACTGAATCCACTAAATGTATATGTGTATATGTATTGTATATATATGCAGATGTCTACATTATATATTGTTAAATTTGTAAGTACTACTTTAAAGGATATTGTGAGATCTATTTCCTTAGATATTAAAGAGAGTGATTCCCTTGAGATGCACTAGTCGAAGCCATGTCCATTGTGTATCTTCAATACTAGAACATTTGTCAACCATTTGATTTTCATAACAAGATAAAGATCTTGGCCAAATAGTTCTTTAAAAGTTTAGAATTGAATGAACAACATATAAAAGGAATTATAAATAAATCCAAGCTTATAGAGCAATCAACCCATTTTGTAACATCAATGATGAAATAGTTTAAACTCATGGAGAGTCCCTTCTAAGATGGATTGATAACAAAGCTTTGGACAACCTTAAGTCAAAGCGAAATATTGCACCATTCAATATTGAAATATTCAAACTAATTGATATATGTCAACCTATGATATTAGGGTTGGTGGAAGATGAAAGAGTTTTCAATGCACTGGGACCTTGGAAATCAAAGATAAGAAACAAACTTTGTGAAAATTTAGAAAATTGCTCGAGGATGTATACAAATAAATATGATATTTAGAGTTATTCTTTTAAAAGGGAAATGAGAATCTAGAGGTCCACAGGTGAAAGAAGAGGGTTGTCCAACACTTCAAATAATACTAACACATCCAACACAATGTACAACATATCTATTGGTACTGATGAGATGCAACTAAGTAGAAGTATGTAGACAAAAGAAAACAAAGACCAAGATCAGGATGGCTCTCATAGTTAGAGTGAGTAGATTATTTGGCAATTAGAAGGGATTTATTAGGTATTTATAGTGTATTCCATATTCCAAATTGTTTTTTATTATAATTTATTTTGTCTAGATTGGAGTTGGACAATGGACATATAATACAAGTTTCAAGTTCCATTTAAGAATTAATATTATTATTATTTTCCAATGTTCCATTTTAGAATCTAAAATTCAAACATTATTTTCAAATTTGATTTTAAAATTTATTTGTTCTTATAGTATTTTATTTGGTAATTCATGAGGGTAGCAACAAATATAACAAATTTTTAATATTCAAATAAATCTTAAAATACTCAAATTGTAGTTTATATACATCCATAAAACATATAAGAACAACATAATGATAAAATAAAGGTGCCCATAGTTTTCAGTCATTGTCCATTGCATAAGCACTTAAAACATATGATATTGTAATATTGCACGTCTTAAAACTATCAAACTGTTCCAACACTTAAAACTATAATAATTGTGTCTTAGAAAATTAAAAGTAGAAAAAATGCAACAATTTTCAAAAATTAATTATTTTTAATTGAATTGTACTCTACATTGACAGTGACTGACATATCATCTTGTGTAGCATGTTTTACTCTTTGTCTATTGAAAGTGCAATTTGTTGTAAGTTGTAACTCATATTGACTAACATGTAAATTTGTTAACAATTCATAACAGAGAGTGGAGCTTTCCGTTATTGTATCATGCAAACTTAATTTCAAGGTTATCAATGGTTTAATGAAATAAAAAAAGTTTGTCTCATCTAGCTTCTTACTTCATTAAATCCTCTATTGGTCGAAAGGAATTGGCAAACCTATCTTTGTGAGCTTTTTATCTTTCCATGCAACTTCACTGACATTTTTCACATTGATTCAACAATTCTTGTGCTTCGCTTAGCTTCATACACTTCCAAATGATAAATGATGCCTTTATTGAGTCATCACTCCTATTATGAATTCCCTTGGATGCTAATTCATTGTCATTGATTTTGTATATCATTTCTAAAATTTATTTTGTTTAGCCTGAGTTAAAATCATCTCTTTTATGCTTTTCGTACCATATTTAGTGAGATTGTCAAAATATGCTTGTAGACCATCGATGAATTCAAACATTTTATTTAAATAATTAGTTTTCTAGATTATTTTCTCCCAAACGTTATGTCTTATATGAATCATTGTCTTATAAAATTTAGATACTTTGTGTTTGGTAGACATTATTTCTTTATTTGCTTCGCCAAGTCTTGTTGCAATTTTCACAAATTTTTCTCACTTCCTCCAATTTTTGTTCCCATTTTTCTATTTTTCTTTCTCTTTTGTTAGGTTCTCTTGCACTTCTTTGCTAAGTTATTGGCGTCCCTTAGCCTCTCTTGTAATTTTTCTAAGTTGTCTCTTTCATTATTATAGTTCTTTGTACTTTCCTCTAGATTTTTCTTTAGTTCCTTTAGTTCCACCACTGCTTGTTCATTCACATTGATCATAGATATAAAGATGGATATTTTATATTCTTTTCTCTAAGTCATTGGTCTTGTTATCTACTAGGTCTTCCTATAACTTATCTATTTGATTATTCAAACTATTTTTCTCTCTCTACCTTTAGCAATGATGTGTATGCCACACCATTATTCTTTTTTGATACATTTATTTTGTCACAACTTTTCATTCCATTAAAATCTAATGAAAAGGTACTTGCCTTATAGTTAGTGTGATGCATTTGATCCTCTAGTTTATTAACATTGGACACAAGATATATGTACTCCCTGGTTTTTATATCTGGGTCATATGTAGGCAATACCCTAGTTGTTGCAGGCTCTGAAGTTACAATATCCTTAAGCATTTGTTTCTTTTTCTTTTATCCTTTAGTGATTTTTAGGCAAACTCAACTTCATAATCAAAACATGCACTCCTAGCACAATCTAATTCTTGAATGGAGTACTTGGAGTGTTAAGGGCCTTTGTTTGATGATAAAGATAATCTATTCTTGTCCTTGTCACACTAATAGGAGGGGTGCCTCCTACAATTAATTACTTTGAGGTGGAGATACCATGCACATGATTACTTGCATCTATGACTATCATAGTCTTTTGCCTCTTATCATGGCCTTGTTGGTTTGTAGTACTCATCTCTATTGATCTCTTTCGAATATTTTGTTGCTATGGCACTTGCTAACCACCACAACCACTACCTCTACCATCACCACTAGTAGCACCAAATTCTCTACCACCCTTTGTACCACTTGAATCTATAACTTGTAACTTAGATTGATGATTTAAAGACCCTTGTAGTTGTGATTATATCTAATACTTAGGATTTGAAGATGGAAGAAATTGAATTGTACTACCACTACTTTATTATGAGGGCCCTTCTCAATGTGCTTATCAGCTAAAGCTCCAATGCCTCTCACATCTAGAGGTTTTCTAGGTTCTACCTATTGTGGTAGCCAAACAACTTCTTTTGTTAAACCTGAACCACCATAGATAACCCATTTTTATAGCTATAGATGCCCATTTAATATATGTTTATTTTCTGGTTTCAGTCATAGTAGGTTATATGAGTAATCTCGACTAGCATTCTATGCATCCAATTGTCCATCCTAACCCTCACCATCAAATTTAGAATTTGTTATCTTGTTAGGATGCTCTATATGCCACAATTTTCTAAACCCTTCATATTTTGGGATATCCTTCAAATATTTACTATCATTTGGATTTCTTAGATCCTTCCTCATAGACCATTTAAGGTAGATATTTTTTATCGTGACTAATTATCTTTTGTACAAGCTCTTTTGAGATCCTTTGGCATGTTTGAATAAGAAGAATTATGAGAAGCTTTTGTATTAGAATTGTTATTTTATCTTCTACTATCATCTCTACCTCTAATTTTGGATGCAATTGGAGACCTAGAATTTTTGTGGATAATTGTTGAAAAGTAATTCCTTTCTCATTTATAATTTCTTCCATTACTCTTTTGACCTCATCCCAAGAGTCCTTATTTTTAATCTTTCTATCAGGGGTTTACTTTCATGTTTAATTTTACTAGCAAAATTTTTATTGGACACCAACTTTGCTTTAATCACCTCACATGGATTATATTTCTAGTAACAAAATAAATAAGCTCTTCTTTTGTTGACTAATGAAATATAGTTGATCTATACTATCTATATGCTCTATATATTCCAAGGTAAAAAACCCATCTGTCACATTTATTGGAAGTCTATAGCACTTTACTCCTAATGCAAAAATTTGGTAATGGTGTGAGTGTGCTAACAAAAACTCTTACCTTTTGACAGTCATTTATATGTTAAAATATTAATATTTAATAATAAACATAATTTAAGTCCAAAATAAGTAGCATGTAAAGTAAAAAAAAAATATTAATATATATATTTGTTGACTAATGAAATATAGTTGATCTATACGATCTATATGCTCTATATATTCCAAGGTAAAAACCCCATCTGTCACATTTATTGGAAGTCTATAGCACTTTACTCCTAATGCAAAAATTTGGTAATGGTGTGAGTGTGCTAACAAAAACTCTTACCTTTTGACAGTCATTTATATGTTAAAATATTAATATTTAATAATAAACATAATATAAGTCCAAAATAAGTAGCATGTAAAGTTAAAAATAAATATTAATATATATATTTGTATATATTATATGAAAGGAAAGGGGGTGTAATTTTTTGGGTAGTAATTTATAAAAAACTTAAAATGTAGAAGTGTAATATCAATAATATAAGGGTTAAGTTTAAAAATCAATCAACTTTGTAAAAAGTTTAAACAAAGAAAATATTTTGATAATTTGAGGTATTTTTTATTTGTTAATTATAGTTGAAAATTGATGGACATAGGATTGAGTGAATAGACGTTAAATAATTAAATAATTAATTATAGTTGAAAAATTAATGCACATAGGAGTGAATGAAGATATAGACCTGAAATAATTAAATAATTAATTGTAATTGAAAAATTGATACACATTGGATTGAGTGAAGACATAAACCTTAAATAATTAAATAATTAACCAAACCAAAAATATAAAAAACAAACCAAAATAAATAAATAAAATATTTCAAATTGATATACTTAAAACATCTATACTCATGTAAAATTTATAAGAATATGAGCTTTATCTTGGACTGGGAGTTACCAATTATGCTCGCACTTTTACGAATGCGCAATAACATTTAGATCTACCTCTATTGCTTGATCCATAATAACAATAAAAAATACAGTTCACGTACAAGGTCAAAATTTCTGAATCCCGAGTATAAAATGCAAACAGATCTGGATCTAGGTAATAAAAACAATATCTTGGCACGTAAATTTTAGCTTAATTTTTTTCTTGGAATAAAGAAAAGAAAAGCGCAATTAACCTGGATGCATAATTGAACCGCCATTAAGTGTTACAACTGGGGAAGGCGCAAACAAAACCTCACATACACTCCAATGTTGCAGAAGCTGCTTCTGCACAAATTGAACACCATGAAATTCATAGTATTGATAGTCTTGTCCATTTCCATAATCTTTATCCCATGCCTGGTCTTGTTAGCTACAATGAACTTCACACATCTTACCACTACAAAATGTAGCCTGGACTGCTTACTGGACAGTTTCCTTAGCCTTTTTCCAAAGTTCAGCAGTCAGATCTGTAACGACAATTCTGGGATTGAGGTTGAGTCAGAGGTTGAATGGCCACTGTTTATATATCCTCCACAATATAGGGCAGAAAAGTACTTACTCAGGAGAGCTACATTCCTCATGAACAGATCCTGCGACTTGTATTCCCATACTTCAGGTGATTCAATAGTTTTTGTTTCAATATTAAGCTTAACACTTTTGGATTTAAATTTCAGCTAAGACCATGTTGTGCCGTTAATCTCAGCCGCAGAAGTCCTTCGACAAATTGAGAAAGCTGATTTGATTCAGAATTCCTCTTTAAAATTTTTGAAGATAGAAGAAGGCAGGCCCAACTCATCTTCAATTAGAGTGAGCTTTGGAGGTAATCTTGATTTAGAAAACAGGAAGCAGTATTTTAAGATCTCTGATGGAATGGAATTGCCATGTGGTTTTGCCAATTGCCATTCTCCTGGTTTCTTAGTGAGCAATGGAGACAAACAAGCCATGGATAAGTGCAGAGGATTGGTGGTAATTTCTGCTATATTTGGAGGCTATGACAGGCTTAGACAGCCAAAGGGTGTAAGGAGAATTAGTGCACAAAATGTGTGTTTTTTCATGTTTGTGGACAATGTAACTCTTGAAAAGCTTGCAGGTCAGGGGATCGAACCTGACAAGTTTCATAAAATAGGACTGTGGCGCATTGTTTTGGTGGAGGAGCTGCCATACAAGGAATATGTTATGAATGGTGTCATACCCAAATACCTTCCACACAGACTTTTTCCCAACTGTATGTACACTATTTGGACAGACGCCAAAATACAACTGACAGTGGATCCGCTGCTGATTTTGGGGAATCTTGTTATTAAGCAGAAGGCTGACATGGCTCTGTCAAGACATGCTTACAATTCCCACACGATGGAAGAAGCCATTTTTACAGTGAGATGGAGAAAGTGGAGTAAAGAGGGCGTGAGACAACAGATGGAACATTACTGTGCCGATGGCTTACAGCCTTGGAGTAGAAAAAAGCTTCCATACGATGCAGGTATATTATAACTTCTGTGCAAATTTTTGTAGCCTTATTGTTGTTATAGCATGACTACGAAATGTAATTAATTGATTTATGATCATGTCTTGCAGATGTGGGTGATACAGCATTGATATTGAGAAAGAATAACCTTCCAGCGAATCTGTTTTCATGCCTGGTTTTCAATGAAATGCAAGTGTTCAATCCTCGGGATCAGTTGGCTTTTGCATATGTTCGAGATATGATGAACCCAAAAGTGAAAATTCACATGTTCCCAGTAAATATTTTTAATACAATCACCAATGAATACAGGCATTCTGCCAAGCCCAATATCAGTAGGAAGGAGCATATCCCTGATTTGGATCAGGGATTTCATGTGGGTCATGAATTTACAGCCTGCAGATCTTACTTGGAGATAATGTGGAATACAAGCAACAAGTAATTTGGAGTTAAATAGAAGCCTCCATTGGCAAATGTAACTTTTATAATGGTAGTAATTGGAGAATAAAGCAAATGTTTTAACATTCTGTGTAAGTTGGGTACTGTTGAAAACAATGTATATTTCCAACAGTGAGAGGCAATAGTTTAGTGGTAGAGCACACAGTATTATGGAAATATTTTTATAGATCAACCAGGATTAGAATGCGAGACATTTGAGGCTCTACTATTAAACTACAAATGCCTTTCGTGCCCCAATTTTTTTTAGGTGTAACTCATTTTCTAATAATTAATATATATTTTTTTGGCAATAGTTTTATTTAAAAAAAAAAAAGTTAAAGATTTGTCAGTGACAAGTTATTTAATGTAAGATTAGATTCTATTTTATTTATTTTGATAAAATTTAATAGAGGTACATAGATATTGATATATCTGTATTTAAATAGATTATAAAATGTTGAAAAGATGTATATTTAAATTAAAAATATCTTTATGAATAAGAAATTTCATTCTGTTAAAATTTTCTAAAAATCAAACGTAACTCAATATCACTTTCAAAGATTAAAACCTTATTCATTTTCACCAATTAAACTCAGCGTCTTGAATGATCAGACCTATTCTTAATAATATTAAGATACACTATTTTTACTTTTTCAAATCTTTTTCCATTATCTCTAATTATAAACGGTCCTGTTTGGTCTTTTTGGAAATACCAAGAGAGAATTTTAAAATTAAACTGAAGAGATAAATGAAGATTTATGAAACTTTGTCCAGTTTGATTACCAAATATAGAAATATTTCAATACCACATTTGAGGAGACTAGAGAGTAACCTGCGAGCCCTATGGTGGTTGCTAGTTTTCATGGATTCATTTCTTTTATCAGACCTATAGTTTACCAATTTCATTGAAAAGTTTTGAGACTACGTTTCCCCTATTGCATTTCCAGATTTTCTTTAAATATGCTAAGCCCTTTTCTATTTTTGCATTTTCCTTGTATTAGATCCTTGACCATCTTCTTGTTATATTCTACTACAATGTTATTTTATTTTCTTTTCTACTTTCCAAGAAATTAAGACATTGAATAAAGTTAGTGTATGACAACTGTAGTCTGTCCTGCTTAATATTCCGTCCTCAATCCGTTTGTTAGACGAATAAGAGGCAATAAAGAGAATGATTGTTGAAGACGAAAATAAGCAAGTCATTAAAACACACAAAAAGTCATTCAATTAATTTTAAAAAAGAAAGAAAAAGAGTGATTGCGCATATTCTGATGGGTCGCTTTAATAACAAACAAACAAGTAGGGCGTGAATGGGTGGGGCCCGCTTTTATTCTGTTGTAACTACTTTAATGAAGAGGACACCATGCTATTTACAATCTTGTATTCAAATATGTATTAATATTTGGTCCATAACCGCCTTAGATTTGAATGTTTGAAAGAAGGGCAGAAATGATATCCGTAAAAGTAAAAGTAAAGAGTCTTCTTGTTATCACCTCATAACAGAACCACCCCACGCTGTCAACTTTGTCTTATTCTTTGACACGTGTCTCTGTCTGCGCTGTAAAGTTAATACAGGACATGTCGCTTGCGCTTGAAATTAAGTTAATTGAGGTTAGGTGGTGGAAAAATTTAATTGTTGCTATGTGGGGACGTGGAGAAAGAAAAAACATAAATGTAATATGTCCACAAATGAACTGGACTCCAGAAGTACAGCTGTTTATTTGTATTATATCTAACAATAAGGTACTATGCCATTGTTTAACTAATTTTATTTAATGTTTTTATGTCCAGAGGCGTTCCTACATTCACAGCGCATATGGAGAACAAGAGTTGAAAGATTCATAAACAGATTCAGATTCTGTGAAATTTTATAAGATTCTATAAAAATAAAAATATAAAAAAAGAGAAGGTGAAAGGAATAAAATAAAAAATAAAAAAATAAAATGCAAGTGGGATGGAAAGGAAGGTGGATTGCAGTTTCAAAGAAGCCATCACTATCCACTAAAATCAAAGAAAGAAATCTTACATGACATATCAAAAGACGCACATTCATCTCTATTTTGGGAAGGATATGCGTACTTTAGATAGATTCTTTAAATATAGATATACTAGTGTAAGGGTATGTTATGGTGTCGTGGTTGCATAAATATATTTTTTTGTTTAAATTTGAAGAGTTTGTGTGGTCTCATATAAATTTTTAATTATGTATAAAGGGTAATTTAGAATCTTTTCCTATTATAATGGAGGAGTAATGAAAATATGGTTTGAAAAAAAAAAAAAAAACTTAACTAATTATGCAACTACATAATGGCAAATATGCCACATGGTCCCCTTTTTTTCTTTTCATTTTGCTTCAAATTTTATCTCTTAAATTTTCTTTATTATTATTTGTAAAAAATTTATATAGTAAGAATATTATAATTTAAGATAACTACTCTACAAATGACTCCTTAAAAAATTGATACACAAAATAAGCTAAGGAGGCGCATAGAACCCTGCCCTTAGTAGTTTTGTAGTTTTTTTTTTGTTTTGTTTATTTTAAGTAATTATAAAAAAAACTAATCATATAAATTTTAAAAAATAAATGTCCCCAAAAATAAGAAAGAAAATATATTAAAAATGAGGGAAGGAAATATGTGCAATATTGTGGCACATTTTTTTGGTTGTACATAATTTTAGCTCCTCATTTATCCATGCCTTATATTAATTTTTAAATTTTAACATGTGGGATACTGAAGGAGAAGATATCATTTGTGGTTAATTAAAAATTTACCATATTTAATTAAGCAATAACATAAGACCGCTCTATAATATTCATAGAAAAGGTTGAAAGTAAAATTATGAAAGAACTAAAAGCAAAGGAGAGTAGTTGTATTAAGGAGCTAGATAAAAATATAATTTACCTTTAATTCAAGAGTTCTAGAATTTCAATTTGGAGAATGGTAGTATAATATTATTATTGAACACATAAAAACAACCTCTAAAGGTATTTCTAGGCTAATTGTTACATTCAAAAATAAATTAAAGCTACCTAAAACCTAGTGCAAGAAATAGAAACAATAGAACTATTCCAACAAATGATGTTGAAACCAAATAGAAGAATAGATTTAGTTCCCACAAAGAGATATACAAATACTCAAAAAGAAAAATAGCATTACAAGTGATCATAGTAAGTATGCATAAACTAAGAGGGGAGGCAAAACTGACCAATAGGTAAGAGTTACACTCATGGAAGATGCCATCTACCCTTATTTATGGATCACTATCTACAACTAAGCAAGCTAAACTAAATATGTAGAAAAAGACATAATATCCAACTAAGGAAAATAAAAAACTGACACCAACTCTCCTCTTAAGCACAACTTAGGTGGGTGAATAAATAAGGATAGAGTCATGACACTATCTAATCAAATTGGACTACAACACCCCACCATGCAACCATTCCATTGTGTCA
Source organism: Cunninghamia lanceolata (assembly GCA_027924645.1). Taxonomy (NCBI): domain Eukaryota; kingdom Viridiplantae; phylum Streptophyta; class Pinopsida; order Cupressales; family Cupressaceae; genus Cunninghamia; species Cunninghamia lanceolata. The sequence continues at coordinate 1,040,501 of BSBN01000004.1, read as the reverse complement.
TGGATGGTTATGACATATGTCTTTATAGGGAGAGAGACTTGATTGAAGTAATGCATATTAGGAGATGTCCAACCATTTCCCAAGGTTTGGCTATATTTCTTTCTCCATATCATGCAAAGAACAATATGAAGAGTAACTAGAACAATGATTAAAGATAAAGTGATGATATGACATAATGATAGAAGAAGGGCTAGTTTAGGTATAAAATAAGAGATGGATCAAATACACGATAGAGTAAAATTCTTAGACTAGTAAACCCATATTGTATACAACTACCTAAGGTTATGACACTAAATTAGGGTAGACAAAAATATCTTTGATCTTGATTTCTTCTTCAAGAAATGTAAAAATGATTCTTTTTTATTTAGGGGAAGATAAATGGTAACACTAAATTAGAGGAAACAAAGTCTTATATGTTGGCTACTTCCATCCCTCTAGAGAGAATGTTTTGGCATATGGCATTGCTTGGTAATTTCAATTATTATTTCAATAAACTTAATTAGTCCCTTACATAAAAAGTTCATAAGTTGTGTTTTTAGTTCAAGGAAGAATATTGAGCAACAAATCTTAAATTCACACTTAGATATGTGTGTTAAGCAATATATCTTTATCTTAGATGGATAAATGTTGAGTAACTCATGGAAGTGAATTAGTGAATAGTGACAACTTACTTTTACTTTTACTTAGTAGTGAGTGATTGAATGTCTTGCCTTGTCAAGAACATTTTATATGTCATTTTAAGATTTGTATAGAAGTGTGAATATAGACTACAAATGTATTAAGTTATGGAAACAATTAAGATGGTTAAAATATTTTTTTAATGTTCTAAAATAAATAAAAAATCAACTTTCTTTAAGATATATTGGCTTCCATTTTGAGTAAAATTTTAGTAGAAGGTGAAAATAAGAAGTATGATATAAATTGAAGGTGAAATGTTAATTGTTGTTGTTCCTCTTTTAATTTGAATTTATTTTAATATATCCTTGAGTTAGTCTTAAATTAAAAGACATTGTTTTATGTATGAAAATAAAGTAATCACAAATCACATTATTAGATTTTTTGTGTGCTTTATTCATATTCAAATTGTTTGCTAGAATAATAGATGCATTCCTATTTTCTAAAATTTTAAAAGACTATAAACATTAGACTATTTTAAAATTTTAAAATATAAATAAATAAAATATGCACCATCATCTTTACATAAAAGATTAAGCAAACATACCAAATAACTAATTTTTAAATTTGAATAATTTTAATTATTATAGCAAGAGGTGTTTAAATTTATTTTTTAAATGCATGACTGACATAATAAAAAATATTACAATTAGAAGTAAATATCTAACAATAATAAACTAGCAATCGCACCTTGGTGTGCAATGGGTACGCCAAATAGTTGTGGAAGTTCAATTGACATGTCTTTAAGTGAATGATGATTGTCTTGTATCCCTATGACCCCTATCATTTTTGTTTTCTTGATTGTCGTGAATTATTTTTTACAATCTTAATCGATTTGAAGATCCCTGTGTTTTGTTTAGTAGCTACTTGAAATGTGTGAGCTCCCATGTCTGTTGCATGTGCATTTCCTTTCTATATTCGTGTTCATGCATTGCACTTGGGTTCACTTGCATTTCATTTGTCATCACCTATGCATATTATTTGAAGCGTGTATGTTTGTTTATCACAAGCCTCATATTTGGCATCTTGACACCTACTTTTAATAGGCATTCTCTTGCAAATATAAACATGGTCACCACCTACATCATTTTTATGTGTCATATAGCCTACCATCATGCATCCTTTCATGGTATGTTACACTATACGAAGATTGATCAAACTTAGTGATCCTCATTGCTTTTATAATTTCACACCTTTGCATAATTTGGAGCTCAAATAAATTAAAATTAAATTTTGAAGGGGAAAACTTTTGAATTGTTTGAATTTGTAGATGATATGGGAAATGATCTTGAGACCTAAAAAATGGTGTGCATTATATGTCATGGGAGCCCGTTGTGTGCAAAATTCATCCAAGGAACAATTGTCATGGAAAACTGACAAATACCTATAGAGAAGGAAAAATGTATTTAAAAAAATATCAATGTCCCAAAATTTGTATCTTTGTCAAATATAAAAAAATGTATGGGTATGTGCAGGATCATCGCGGGCCAAACAGTGGCAATAGGAAAAAAATCGCGTTTTTACTTAGCCAAATTCGCAACTTGGCAAAAATTGACTTTGAAACGGATATCTGTTTTGGTTTGGATACCAAACCAAAACGGATATCCGTTTTCTAAAAAAATTTAGGAAAAAGGCTTTTTACTCTTTTTGAAAATACACCTCTTAAATCTTGGATCTCCCATCAATATATGAACCTCCTTAAAGACCGTTTCTAGTGAAGGAGGACGGCAAATTAACATTGGTAGCTTCTTTACACATTGATCCATAAGGATTTGTTAAACACTAAGAATCATCACTAATGAATTACTCAAATAATCAATAATAAAATATTCAATTTTGTTCATTAGGTGAAATAATCACTTTTCTAGACTATGTTCCAATATTTTGGGGATAGGAATGGTGGGGCAGCAGGGGTTGTGTTTTGGGGCGTTTTGGATTTCATGCCCTAAATTGCTTTACGCAATCCTTCATATGATTTGATTCATGATACATGGTTTGAGAAGGATACACATGATATACCCTTACCCTCTAGTGATAAAATTATGAATGATACTTTATGTGGTGAAGCTACACCTTCGTTAATCCTTCATGACATTGTTATTCCTTGTGATGATGATGTCCTTCATGTGATATGTTAGGACATAATGCAAAGTTAACATGGCATGAACTCTCTTGGAAGGGTAAGCATGGACTATAAGAACATTGAACTAGTTGGATCTGTTAAGCTTGCCATTTATGAAAGAACCTTTTAAAAGGTTAACCTTAATTAGGTAAGGTTATGTTTCAGTGTGGTTGTTTGTGCAACAATGTGTAAATTAATGTTACTGAAGGATAAATCTAACTATAATATACTAACATTTTAATAACCATGAGAGCTGGGACTAACAATTAGACTAAAAACTTGACAAACAATACAACTTGGACACATGTAGGACTTGGAAAATGGAAAAGAATATAATTAAATGTGGAAAATAATAAAAAAGTGGTATTAGTTGCACCTATATAGAGAAGTGGTTTAGAGGTTGGTTAGGGGAATTATTTAGGGTTTAGAGGTTTAGGGTTGCTCGGGTTTAGGGGTTTAGGGTTTACAGTTTAAAGAGAGATAGAGAGAGGGGACTGATAGAGTTTGGGAGAGATAGAGGAGACAAAGGGGAGAGATAGGAGATAGAGAGTGAGAGACATGTCCAAAGACATAGAGAGAGAGGGAGATTGAGAGGTAGAGGGATGATAGAGATAGGGAGATAGAGGTTTAGGGTTGCTTGGGTTTAGGGGCATTATTTAGGGTTTAGGGTTTATGGTTTTGGGGTTAGGGGTTAAGGTTTAGAGGTTTAGGGTTTAGGGTTTAGAGAGAGATAAAGGACCAATAGGGAGATATAGAGGAGTCTGAGGGGAGAGATAGGGATATAAAGAGTGAGGGACATGGCAAGAGACATAGGGAGAGAGATTGAGAGGTAGAGGGACAAAGGTGATAGGGAGATAGGGGAGAGATAGGGAGATAGTGGTTTATGGTTACTTGGGTTTAGGGTTTAGGGGTTTGGGGTTTAGGGTTTCTCAGGGTTAGGGGTTAGGGGTTAGGGTTTAGGGGCATTATAATTTAGGGTTTAGGATTTATTGTTTAGGGGTTAGAGGTTAGGTTTAGAGGTTTAGGGTTTTGGATTTAGGGTTTATAGAGAGAGAGAGAGAGGAATGATAGGGAGATATAGAGGAGTCTGAGGGGAGAGATAGGGAGATAGAGAGTGAGGGACATGGCTAGAGACATAGGGAGAGAGATTGAGAGGTAGAGGGACAAAGGTGGTAGGTAGATAGGGGAGAGATAGGGAGATAGTGGTTTAGGGTTACTTGGGTTTAGGGTTTAGGGGTTTGCGGTTTAAGGTTTAGGGGTTTAGGGTTTCTCAAGTTTAGGGGTTAGGGGGTAGGGTTTAGGGGCATTATTTAGGGTTTAGGATTTAAATTGTTTAGGGATTAGGGGTTAGGTTTAGAGGTTTGGGGTTTTGGATTTAGGGTTTATAGAGAGATGAATTATAGGGAGATAGAGAGAGGAGATGGAGGAGAGAGAGATAAGGAGATAGAGAGTGAGGCACATGGCCAGGGACATAGGGAGAGAGATCAAGAGAGGTAGAGGGATGATAGAGATAGGGAGATAGGGGAGAGATAGGGAGATATAGGTTTAGAGTTGATTGGATTTAGGGTGTACCTAGGTTTAGGGTTTCTCAGTTTTGGAGATAGCTAGATAGAAAGAGAGAGGAGACAGATAGGGAGAGATAGAGGTGACAAAGGGGAGAGATAGGGAGATAGAGAGTGAGCGATATGTCTAGAGAAATAGGGAGAAGGATTGAGAGGTAGAAGGACAATAGAGATAGGGAGATAAGGGAGAGATAGGAGATAGAGTTTAGGGTTGCTCACGTTTAGGGTTTAGGGGTTAAGGTTTAGAGGTTTAGGGTTTAGTGTTTAGAGAGAGAGGACCAATAGGGAGATATAGAGTGAGGGACATGGCTAAAGCATAGGGAGAGAGATTAAGAGGTAGAGGAATGATAGTGATGGGGAGATAGTGAGATAGGGAGATAAAGAGATAGAGGTTTAGGGTTTCTTGGGTTTAGTGTTTAGGATTTAGGGGTTTATGGTTTCTCAAGTTTAGGGTTTAGGGGTTAGGTTTAATCATGCATCCCAGTCATTCCCCTATCATTCCTATATATCCTATCTCTCCCCTCTATCTTTCCCTCTCCCTTATCAACGAAGCAAATGGAAACAAGAAAACTAGGACTCCCTTTCTTAGGTTTAGGGTTTAGGGCTTAGGGGAATTATTTAGGGTTTAGGGGTTAGGGTTCAAGATTTGGAAGAATTATTTAGGGTTACTTGGGTTTAGGGTTTAGGGGCATTATTATGGTTGCATGTCAAAAGTAGTCTCTCTCTAGATCTCTAAATTCGTAAACCCTAAATAATGGCCCTAATCCCTAACCCCTAACCCGCATCTACCTCTCTCCTGTATCTACCTCTCTCCTGTATCTATTCAAAAGTGCCTTTAAAATACTATGAGATACCTTAGTATAAGTAAATCATATAAAAATCAAATATATATATCATCATAATCCTATATAAATTTTGATAGTTTGTCCAAAATCTCTCCTTTCATATGATAGTCTTTCTAAAATTTGGATTGTATTTTATAGCTAAAATGCCTAAATACTTAAAATGCTAAAAATGCTAAAATAATAAAATAAAAAACAATGAAACAATAGAGAAAAAGAAAATAGATATCCGTTTTGGAAATGGATATCCATTTTGGAGAACATAAAAAGTGAAAAAAGACTGCGTTTTTGCAAACCCGCAGCTTGCAAAACGCAGTCTCATCTTCGAAGAATGGATATCAGAGCTGAGAAATGGATATCTGATCCAAAGAGGTAAGATTTCGTGCATTTTTTTTGTTTGTTTTGTATATTCAAGCAAATTTTTTGGTTTTTATGCTAAGTGGGTATGTTTTATAATTTAATTAGGTAAAATGGATGCACAAAATGAAAACCCAAACCCTCCACCACCAAACCCTCCCCCTCCAACAATAGAAGAGAATATTCAAAGAAATATTGATCATATAAGTAGGATCATAGAAATGTATCGCTGCCACCCTCAATTGTCTATAATGACATCGAATTTAGAGGGAATCATTAATCATATTCAAACCTTGTCAACCCAACACGAATCATTTAAGCAATGGCGAGAAGCCAAGAAGGCCGAATATGCTAACGGTTTGTCATATGAGGAAGTCAAAGATTTAGAGATTACAAAAACTATGTTAGCCCAACACTTTGTCAATCCTAAAATCGGATTGCATGTTGATGTACGTAAGCCCAAGTTTTCAATCAAATGGTGTATTCATGAGGGCATTAGTCAAAACTTTTGGGATCGTTGGTGGATGGTTTTTGATAAACCACCCAACAACAATTTAGATGTGCCTTTGTATTTCCTCTGTAAACTCTATGCAGAGTTCGTCATGGGTCAACATGTTAATTATTTTGATTTTAGAGAGTTTCAAGGAGTGGGCAAGGGAATGCCTCAAGATAGACCTGGGGCAATTAGACAAGTACAAGGCCCCTATATTCCCCCTCCTACTATCCCTTCACCCCCAATGCAGCACCCAGACGTTGTTGCAAATGCAACACAACAGGGCCTTAATGCCATACACTCTTTGACTGAGCATTTGATTATACAGACATCACAGTTTGCACAAGCACATGATGAAGGTGATGATATTGGATCACCTGGTACTACTAGACCATCGTCATCTAGACATGTATGTGTGCCCCATCATTGCATTTCTTGCAATCATTTATGCTTAGGTCCTATTATGGAGAGTAGTGAGCCACCATTGAACACATCAGAGTATGATCTCCATTCACGAGATGAGGCAATGGGGTCCAGAACTCAAGCTGAGGGGTCAGGGACAAGAGTAGAAGCTACCGAATCAGTAAACAATAGAGAAGGAGAAATGCATGAGCAATCTTTTATGCAGGTAAAATTTAAAGTTAAATTTTATGGTCTATTCCATTTGAATATATAAACAACTTTATTAGTACTAATGTATCTAAGTGGGATAACAGTTGATGATAGAGGAGGAGTTGACAGAAGTTCATCATGGAACTTTGTCTGCCATCCAATTTGGCTTGGACTTGCCGGTATAATTTGTTGTACACATCAACTTTTTTTTATGCATTTATTTCTTTGTGAGTAATTATATATTAATTTATATCTTGATGTTAATTTTATTTTATAGTCAATTGAAAATGTGAATGATGTGGCATCTTTGCCAATAGTCTTTTCTCGAACTCCTGATCGACCCAAGGGACTATCATTTGTAGAACGGCTTTCTCAACGCCAACAAAGGGTGGAGGTAATTTGATTGAATTGTAATTTAATTGATAATTTAGAAAACTTAAATATTTGATTATAGTCATTTAGAGTCTTACATTCTTGTCCTTCTTAATTGATGCAGGAGGCCTCGATGGTGATATGTGCTTGTTTTCTAGTAGATAAGTTTTTGTGTAGTGCATTTCCTATTTTAAATGTATGCATTTCCTATTTTGTTTAATAATTACATATTAATTTATTTCAATGTTACTTTGCTTTTATGTAGTCTCTTACAAATGTGAGTGATGTGCCACCTTTGTCATCATGCTTCACTAGGACACCTGATCGTCTTAAGAGAAAATTATTTGCAGAACGATTGTCCGAACAACAACATAGAGTCGAGGTAATTGAATTGAATTTTTCTAAATAATTGATAGTTTATCTAGCGGTCTTATAGTTGATTGTAGTGATTTAGATGTACGTTAATAAATGAAAGTTCTTAATTGTAGTAGATAAGAATCTATTTACTAACTTTAACTTATTTTTATTTACCATTGAAGAGATTAATCAAATTTGTATTTTGACTTGTTAATGCAGGAAACTTCACCTCCATCAATTACTAGACATTTTGGTACAAAGAGGACACTTTTTCAGGATCCATCAAGATTGAGGGTCAAGTGGACTTGTAGTATTTGATGTAGCTATTTGGCATGTAGATTGTATATAGATTTTGAGATATGGCATATGCCACATTTTGTAAAAAATATTTTGAGTTGGCATATTTGCCAAATTTTTGTATATGTCTACCATTATGGACTAGATTTAATGTATATACACCTTGATATACAATATAATTTAAATTCCTTATGTGCAAGTCATGATACTTCCCATGATGCCATACATTATGATGATAGTTCTTTAGTCCATTGATGATATGTTTAGCATTGAGAATGGTTTTAGATCAAGAGAATGGTTTTAGATCAATAGAATCAATATGAAAAAATTCCTTATATATGCCCTAATCAAATAAGGTCATGATAAACCATTTCATCATGTATTTAGTCTTCATCTTGTCAAATTTTGTAAATATGTCAAAGTTGTCATATGGAAAATGTAAAAAAAATGCAAAAGTATGGAAGATGAATAGTCAAGTACTCAAGAGTCAGTTGGAGACTATTGGTTTCCCTCAAATCATGTATAAATATGCATAAACCTTCGTGGAAAAGGCATTGGAGATGTATTGAAAATATTTTGAAGATGAATTGAAGACATGTTTGAATGAAATTAATGTCAAGAAACTCTATGTCAAGGACACTGGGGGCACATTATAAACATAAAAAACTTACATCTTGGGTGGAGGTGCCAATAAAGCCAATAAGGATACTATTTTAGTTGGGTGTGTGTGTGTATGCAAATCCCATTTATGGCCGAGAAGCTCTATATTTACTATTATTCAACTCTCGTTGATAGGAGGTTGGCTCTACAACTATTGCAATTTGTGTATGAAACCTAGATGCCTACGAGATCATATATATATGTATGTAAATCCTACAAGACAATCATTCATGAAATTACTATGCAAAGAGGGTTTATAAGTTGCATTAGGGTTTATGACTATCCTAAAACAACATCATGTATATGCTCATAAAAGCCATCAAACTCTGAGAATAAACTCATCATTAGATAAGGAGTGGAAGGCTAAAGTCACATTCCCAAAAACCTCTTAAAATCACATGTCTCCTCTTATGAAAACTAGGGTCTTTGCCGATACATTGTTTCGTAAGAGCAAAGTCACTTAAGATCCTAAGAGCAAAAACCTTGCCAGGTGCCATATTTTTTATTCTGCTCATCGTGGGGCTGAACGAACTGCGCCAACACGTCAGAGTAGGTGGGTAAATGCTAGGGGAGGTCTCATTTTATGCGCCAAGCATCCTAGTCATTCCAGGCAAAAGGCTACCGACAAAGTCCCTTAAGATCCCTGAGACCAAAAAACTGCCAAAATTTGACATTGCAATTCTTGGAATTTGTGATAGATGGGAATGTTCTGTTTGGACCTATAGGTCTCGTGGCGTCCGTCCACAATAACCTCTCTCATTTTTGGTCAACTCCATTCCGTTTGACCATGCCGAAATCAAACGCATTGTTGCAAAATGCTTCAATTTGTTGCAGTGGAAAGGTGCTAGGTGTGACATTTTTCATTCCATAGCTCGTGGGGTTGAACGGACTACACCAACGCGTCAGGGTGGGCGGGTAAATGCTAGTGGAGGTCTCATTTTGTGCGCCAAGCGTCCCAGTCATTCCGAGCAAGAGGCTACCGGCAAAGTCCCTTAAGATCTCTGAGACCAAAAAACTGCCAAACTTTGACGGAGCAATTCTCAGAATTCGTGATAGTTGGAATTGTTTTGTTTGGACCTACTAGTGCACGTCGCATCCATCCACAATAACCTCTCTCATTTTTTGTCAACTCCATTCTGTTTGACCATGCCGAAATTAAACGCATTGTTGCAAAATGCTTCAATTTGATGCAGTGGAAAGGTGCTAGGTGCGACATTTTTCATTCCATAGCTCGTGGGGTCGAACGGACTGCGCCAACGCGTCGGGGTGGGCAGGTAAATGCTAGTGGAGGTCTTGTTTTGTGCACCAAGCGTCCCAGTCATTCTAGGCAAGAGGCTACCGATAAAGTCCCTTAAGATCCTTGAGACCAAAAAACTGCCAAACTTTGACGGAGAAGTTCTTAGAATTCGTGATAGTTGGAAATGTTCTGTTTGGACCTACAGGTGCACGTGGCATCCATCCACAATAACCTCTCTCATTTTTGGTCAACTCCATTCCGTTTGACCGTGCCGAAATTAAATGCATTGTTGCAAAATGCTTCAATTTGATGCAGTGGAAAGGTGCTAGGTGCGACATTTTTCATTCCATAGCTCATGGGGTCGAACGGACTATGTCAACGCGTCAGGGTGGGTGGGTAAATGCTAGTGGAGGTCTCATTTTGTGCGCCAAGTGTCCCAGTCAATCCGGGCAAGAGGCTACTGGCAAAGTCCCTTAAGATCCCTGAGACCAAAAAACTGCCAAACTTTGACGGAGCAGTTCTCAGAATTCGTGACAGTTGGGATTGTTCTGTTTGGACCTACAGGTGCACGTGGCATCCTTCCACAATAACCTCTCTCGTTTTTGGTCAACTCCATTCTGTTTGACCGTGCCGAAATCAAACGCATTGTTGCAAAATGATTCAATTTGATGCAGTGGAAAGGTGCTAGGTGTGAGATTTTTCATTCCATAGCTCGTGCGGTCAAACAGATTGTGCCAACGCGTTGGGGTGGACAGGTAAATGCTAGTGGAGGTCTCGTTTTGTGCGCCAAGCATCCCAGTCATTCCGGGCAAGAGGCTACCGGCAAAGTCCCTTAAGATCCCTGAGACCAAAAAATTGCCAAACTTTGACGGAGCAGTTCTCAGAATTCGTGACAGTTGGGAATGTTCTGTTTGGACCTATAGGTGCACATGGCATCCATCCACAATAACCTTTCTCGTTTTTGGTCAAATCCATTCCGTTTGACCATGCCGAAATTAAACGCATTGTTGCAAAATGCTTCAATTTGATGCAATGGAAAGGTGCTAGGTTCGACATTTTTTATTTCATAGCTCATGGGGTCGAATGGACTGCGCCAACGCGTCGGGGTGGGCGGGTAAATGCTAGTGGAGGTCTCATTTTATGCGCCAAGCATCCCAGTCATTCCGGGCAAGAGGCTACCGGCAAAGTCCCTTAAGATCCCTGAGACCAAAAAATTGCCAAACTTTGACAGAGCAGTTCTCAGAATTCGTGACAGTTGGGATTGTTCTGTTTGGACGTACAGGTGCACGTCGCATCCATCCACAATAACCTCTCTCATTTTTGGTCAACTCCATTCCGTTTGACCATGCCGAAATTAAACGCATTGTTGCAAAATGCTTCAATTTGATGCAGTGGAAAGGTGCTAGGTGCGACATTTTTTATTTCATAGCTCGTGGGGTCGAACGCACTGCGCCAACGCGTCGGGGTGGGTGGGTAAATACTAGTGGAGGTCTCGTTTTGTGCACCAAGCATCCCAGTCATTCCAGGCAAGAGGCTACCGATAAAGTCCCTTAAGATCCCTGAGACCAAAAAACTGCCAAACTTTGACGGAGCAGTTCTTAGAATTCGTGACAGTTGGAAATATTCTGTTTGGACCTACAGGTGCACGTGGCATCCATCCACAATAACCTCTCTCATTGTTGGTCAACTCCATTCCGTTTGACCGTGCCGAAATTAAACGCATTGTTGCAAAATGCTTCAATTTGATGCAGTGGAAAGGTGCTAGGTGCGACATTTTTCATTCCATAGCTCGTGGGGTCGAACGCACTGCGCTAACGCGTCGGGGTGGGCAGGTAAATGCTAATGGAGGTCTCGTTTTGTGCGCCAAGCGTCCCAGTCATTCCGGGCAAGAGGCTACAGGCAAAGTCCCTTAAGATCCCTGAGACCAAAAAATTGCCAAACTTTGACGGGGCAGTTCTCAGAATTCGTGATAGTTGGGAATGTTTTGTTTGGACCTACAGGTGTATGTGGCATCCATCCACAATAACCTCTCTCATTTTTGGTCAACTCCATTCCGTTTGACCGTGCCGAAATTAAACGCATTGTTGCAAAATGCTTCAATTTGATGCAGTGGAAAGGTGCTAGGTGCGACATTTTTCATTCCATAGCTCGTGCGGTTGAACGGACTGCGCCAACACGTCGGGGTGGGTGGGTAAATGCTAGTGGAGGTCTCGTTTTGTGCGCCAAGCGTCTTAGTCATTCCGGGCAAGAGGCTACTGGCAAAGTCCCTTAAGATCCCTGAGACCAAAAAATTGCCAAACTTTGACAGAGCAGTTCTCAGAATTCGTGATAGTTGGGATTGTTCTGTTTGGACCTACGGTGCACGTGGCATCCTTCCACAATAACTTCTCTCATTTTTGGTCAACTCCATTCCATTTGATTGTGCTGTTGCAAAATGCTTCAATTTGATGCAGTGGAAAGGTGCTAGGTGTGAGATTTTTCATTCCATAGCTCGTGCGGTCGAACAGACTGCGCCAACGTGTCGGGGTGGGCGGGTAAATGCTAGTGGAGGTCTCGTTTTGTGCGCCAAGCGTCCCAGTCATTCCTGGTAAGAGGCTACCGACAAAGTCCCTTAAGATCCCTGAGACCAAAAAACTGCCAAACTTTGACGGAGTAGTTCTCAAAATTTGTGATAGTTAGGAATGTTCTATTTAGACCTACAGGTATACGTGGCATCCACCCACAATAACCTCTCTTGTTTTTGGTCAACTCCATTCCATTTGACCATGCCGAAATTAAATGCATTGTTGCAAAATGCTTCAATTTGATGCAGTGGAAAGGTGCTAGGTGCGACATTTTTCATTCCATAGCTCGTGGGGTCGAACAGACTGCGCCAACGCGTTGGGGTGGGCGAGTAAATGCTAGTGGAGGTCTCATTTTGTGCGCCAAGCGTCCCAGTCATTCCGGACAAGAGGCTACCGGCCAAGTCCCTTAAGATCCCTGAGACCAAAAAACTGCCAAACTTTGACGGGGCAGTTCTCAGAATTCGTGACAGTTGGGAATGTTCTGTCTGGACCTACAGGTGTACGTGGCATCCATCCACAATAACCTCTCTCATTTTTGGTCAACTACATTTCGTTTGACCGTGCCGAAATTAAACGCATTGTTGCAAAATGCTTCAATTTGATGCAGTGGAAAGGTGCTAGGTGCGACATTTTTCATTCCATAGCTCGTGCGGTTGAACGGACTACGCCAACGGGTCGGGGTGGGTGGGTAAATGCTAGTGGAGGTCTCGTTTTGTGCACCAAGCGTCCCAGTCATTCTGGGCAAGAGGCTACCGGCAAAGTCCCTTAAGATCCCTGAGACCAAAAAATTGCCAAACTTTGACGGAGCAGTTCTCAGAATTCGTGACAGCTGGGAATGTTCTGTTTAGACCTACAGGTGTACATGGCATCTGTCCACAATAACCTCTCTCATTTTTGGTCAACTCCATTCCATTTGACCGTGCTGAAATCAAACGCATTGTTGCAAAATGCTTTAATTTGATGGAGTGGAAAGGTGCTAGGTGTGACATTTTTCATTCCATAGCTCATGGGGTCGAACGGACTGCGCCAACGCGTCGGGGTGGACGGGTAAATGCCATTGGAGGTTTCCTTTCGTGCGCCAAGCGTCCCAGTCGTTCCGAGCTGTAAGCTACCGACAAAGTCAAAAGTTGCTAGGATTGAAAATTTGCATTCCACAGGTCCTGGGGCCGAACGGTTTGCGCCAACACATCGGGGTGGGCGAGTAAATGCTAAGGGAGGTCTCGTTTTGTGTGCAAAGCATCCCAGTCCTTCCTAGCTGTAAGCTACCGACAAAGTCAAAAGTTGCTAGGATTGAAATTTTGCATTCCACAGGTCCTCGGGCCGAACGGTTTGTGCCAACACATCGGGATGGGTGAGTAAATGCTAGGGGAGGTCTCGTTTTATGTGCAAAGCATCCCAGTCCTTCCGAGCTGTAAGCTACCGGCAAAGTCAAAAGTCGCTAGGATTGAAATTTTGCATTTGACAGGTCCTGGGGCCGAACGGTTTGCGCCAACACGTCGGGGTGGGCGAGTAAATGCTAGGGGAGGTCTCATTTTGTGTGCAAAGCACCCCAGTCCTTCTGAGCTGTAAGCTACCGGCAAAGTGCTTTGCACACAAAACGACACCTCCCCTAGCATTTACTCGCCCACCCCGACATGTTGGCACAAATCGTTCAGCCCCAGGACCTATGGAATGCAAAATTTCAATCCTAGCAACTTTTGACTTTGCCGGTAGCTTACAACTCGGAAGGACTGGGATGCTTTGCACACAAAACGAGACCTCCCCTAGTATTTACTCGCCCACCCTGACATGTTGGCGCAAACCGTTTGGCCCCAAGACCTGTGGAATGCAAAATTTCAATCCTAGCAACTTTTGACTTTGTCGGTAGTTTACAGCTCGGAACGATTGGGACGCTTGGCGCATGAAATGAAACCTCCAATGGAATTTACCCATCCACCCCGACGCGTTAGCGTAGTCCGTTCGACCCCACGAACTATGGAATGAAAAATGTCACACCTAGCACCTTTCCATTGCATCAAATTGAAGCATTTTGCAACAATGTGGTTGATTTCGGCACGATCAAATGGAATGGAGTTGACCAAAAACAAGAGAGGTTATTGTGGACGGACGCCACGTGCACCTGTAGGTCCAAACAAAACATTCCCAGTTGTCACGAATTCTGAGAACTGCTCCGTCAAAGTTTGGCAGTTTTTTGGTCTCAGGGATCTTAACGGACTTTGCTGGTAGCCTCTTGCCCGGAATGACTGGGACACTTGGCGCACAAAACGAGACCTCCACTAGCATTTACCTGCCCACCCCGACGCATTGGTGCAGTCCATTCGACTCCACAAGCTATGGAATGAAAAATGTCGCACCTAGCACCTTTCCACTGCATCAAATTAAAGCATTTTGCAACAATGCGTTTAATTTCGGCACGGTCAAACGGAATGGACTTGACCAAAAATGAGAGAGGTTATTGTGGATGGATGCCACGGCTCCAAAAAGAACATTCCCAACTGTCACGAATTCTGAAAACTAGCCTGTCAAAGTTTGGCAATTTTTTGGTCTCAAGGATATTAAGGGACCTTGTCGGTAGCCTCTTGCCCGGAATGACTGGGACGCTTGGCGCACAAAATGAGACCTCCACTACCATTTACCCACCCACCCCGACGCGTTGGCGCAATCCGTTTGACCCCACGAGCTATGGAATGAAAAATGTCACACCTAGCACCTTTCCACTGCATCAAATTGAAGCATTTTGCAACAATGCGTTTAATTTCGGCACAGTCAAACGGAATGGAGTTGACCAAAAACGAGAGAGGTTATTGTGGACGGATGCCACGTGCACCTGTAGGTCCAAACAGAACAATCCCAACTGTCACGAATTCTGAGAACTGCTCTGTCAAAGTTTGGCAATTTTTTGGTCTCAGGGATCTTAAGGGACTTTGCCGGTAGCCTCTTGCCCAGAATGACTGGGACGCTTGGCGCACAAAATGAGACCTCCACTAGCATTTACCCGCCCACCCCGACGCGTTGGCGCAGTCCGTTCGACCCCATGAGCTATGGAATAAAAAATGTCGCACCTAGCACCTTTCCATTGCATCAAATTGAAGCATTTTGCAACAATGCGTTTAATTTCGGCACGGTCAAACGGAATGGATTTGACCAAAAATGAGAGAGGTTATTGTGGATGGATGCCATGTGCACCTATAGGTCCAAACAGAACATTCCCAACTATCACGAATTCTGAGAACTGCTCCGTCAAAGTTTGGCAATTTTTTGGTCTCAGGGATCTTAAGGGACTTTGTCGGTAGCCTCTTGCCTGGAATGACTGGGACGCTTGGCGCACAAAATGAGACCTCCACTAGCATTTACCCGCCCACCCCGACGCGTTGGCACAGTTCGTTCGACCCCACGAGCTATGGAATGAAAAATGTCACACCTAGCACCTTTCCACTGCATCAAATTGAAGCATTTTGCAACAATGCGTTTAATTTTGGCACGGTCAAATGGAATGGAGTTGACCAAAAATGAGAGAGGTTATTGTGGATGGATGCCACGTGCACCTGCAGGTCCAAACAGAACATTCCCAACTGTCACGAATTCTAAGAACTGCTTCGTCAAAGTTTGGCAGTTTTTTGGTCTCAGGGATCTTAAGGGACTTTGCCGGTAGCCTCTTGCCTGGAATGACTGGGACGGTTGGCACACAAAACGAGACCTCCACTAGCATTTACCCGCCCACCCCGATGCGTTGGTGCAGTCCGTTCGACCCCACGATGAGCAGAACAAAAAATATTGTTCCAATTGACACATTCTCAATCATTGACATGGATGATATCTCAATACCATTCCTTTAGGCACAATATGAGCTTCCAATGGAAGGCGCAACTGTGAGGTTAGAGATGATGAAAAGTGTGCCTCATTCACAGTCATGTTTTACTTGTCTTCAATGATGATTCCTTGATTCAACTTAATCCTTTGATAATACATTTTAACCTCCTTGTGAAAGTGCACTTTCAAGGTTGCTTGAGCAAGAGCTAGCGCCTCAACATCGAGGCGCACTTTTGGTGTTCTAGAAGCATGAACTAGCACCTCAAATAGTAAGGCACTCATTCTAGGTTGTTTATTCAATAATTGGCACTAGTCACATATGGTGTAGAGAGGTAGATGTGTGCCCAAGTCATCATTTGATGCCTTCAATAACTATAAACTCCTTTGATGATGCATTTTATCCTTCCAATTCACTATCTAGCCTTAGGCACACATTTTAGGTTGATCAATCATAATCCAGTGCCCTAAGTACCAAGGCGCACTTTTAGGTTAGTTTGATCAAGGATTAGCGCCTTCATTTCTAGGCGGAAGTTTGGAGTTGAAATACATCAAAATAACAAGTTTCTTCATCACTTCAAACATATTTAACGCTTTGAAGATCTCCAATGCATGATTGAATATCAAGAAACTAATGTATCATTTCATGAAGGTCTTAAGTGTTGTAAATATACATCTTCTTATTTAATCATGTGTTGTAAATGAAGGAATGCAATGATTGCAATATGTGCACAAAACAGAATTTTTGATAAGGATTGAAAGGAAATGTTAAGAAAATGCAATTGGCGGGTGTAAATCCAAAGTGTGGAAGCATAGACAAGGCATGTGAACAGTTTGGCATGACACCTCAAAGAGATGCTATCTCATGGAATGCAATGATTGCAAGATATGCACAAAATGGATTTTTTGAAAAGGCTTTAGAAACTTTGAAGCAAATACAATTGGAACGTTTAAAACCAAATTCCATAACCTATGCAAGCATTCTCCCTACTTGTGCCAAATTAGGATCTTATATATACATATATGCACATAATGTCATGAAAATAATGTATAGTGTATATATCAAGCCATATAGGCATGTACAAATAAAGCCATATGGGTATATACAATGATATACATCGATAACATACAAAAGTATGTTTACAAAGCCAAATAGGCATATGTAACAAAATGTCCCAAAATCAAATCTCCTATGGATTGCTATCAAATAATCTATGGCTTTTGCTAGGCCATGAAGATGGTGAACTAGTCAATGACTCATCTTCTATCGCTCATCAACTAGACCTCCTCGATAGAGATTTTTGAATTTCCACCTATTAATACAATCAAACAACGTGCACATTAATATAGAATTTAATATTCAAAATATATAACATGACATAAGTAATCAATCACTTACCACCAATTGGTGATCCCTTTTGATCATTTGTTGTCTCTCTTCTTCTATAGAGCTGGATGGGTAGGGGAGGTGACGTCCTGTGAGAAGCATGAACAAGCAGATTTAAAAGTAAACATGAATATCATAAATATGTACATTAAATGTTGCGCTTATTATAGGACTGTTCTAGTACTATTTTAGGACTATTGTAGGATTGTTGTAGTTAAAACTATCCTAGTAGACATGTATAGGACTGTTATAGGACTGTCATCTCATGGAATACAATGATGGCAAGATTACTATCAAGATTAGTATGAAGATTAATTATGACTGTTATAGGACTTTTATAAGAATGCAAAGTAAGGAAGCATAGGCAAGGCACATGAACTGTTTGGTAGAATACCTCAAAGAAATGAGAATTTTGTCAGATGTTGTAGTTGCAATTGCCATGTGACACATGTATGTAATATGTGAAAGCATAGACAAGGCACATGAACTATTCGACAAAAGACATCGAATACATGTCATCTCATGGAATGCCTTATGTAGAAAAAGGTACAAATGTGCAATATTAAGAAATACAAATGAGAACTAAAAATCATAACTCGAGTATAGTCAAAATAACCTATGATGCCATACAAAATAATTTACGATGCCATGCAAAATAATCTACGATGCCATGTAAAATAACTTTATTCACAGTCCTATATAGTCAAAAGCATGCATTATAGTTAAAGTAACAAGATTTTTAATAAAACAATTCTAAAAAATAGAAAAAACAAGAACAAGTTAAGATAAAAAATGTCATACCTGTCCATCTGGAAGTTTAAATGCTAGTCAAGCGTACCTGAGGGGTCATCTCTTACCTTCAAAGTATCCAATATTGCTTCATGATCAGCATTACTAATTGTCCATAGTTCTTTTGATTTTGGTTTTCCACGATGCTTTTGTAACTTGACATTTGTTGCTACAACTAGGTGAGAATACATCAATATGGTTTTATGCTTCTCAAAGTCTTCAAAGGCCGGGATGCCATTCTTTTTAACCATATATGTTCGTAACCAAGTCCCAACAATAACAACTGATCCTGTAGGATATGTGAACCCATCATCATCTGTCATAGGTTATGTTAGCTTTTGTTTTCCCTGTACACATCGTGCCAACCAATAGTCTGACCTCTCTTCATTTCCATGCAGTGCAACAACTGCATAAACATGACCTGGTTGTACAAGGTCTGAAAGATGTTCATAGTCAAATGAACTCTCCCTGTCATTGACGGAAGGTGATTGAGCTTCATATAAAGGGATTAAATATTGTGGAATCCATGCATCTACCCACTCACTTGACTCACAATTGTTCCAATCACATTTAATACAACTCTGACAAAAATAAGCTAATTCTCGTGTCCAAATAGTCCATGTACTTGCATCTGAGCTTTAAAATGAATGCATCTTTGATGATTCACTGATTCTCTAACATTCCAATTTCTCTATCGCTATCCCATCATCAACCAACCAAAAGAACCTGCGCACTTCAGAATCAAGAGCCACTCCTCGTGACAATGCATAGTTACACCACTTAACAATGGAATCTGCATCACTAAATGTAGCACCACCTCTAATCTTTAGTTGTTCTTTAAAAAGAGCTCTCTTCATGCATGCACCTGCTCCATCATGTTCACCTTTTCCGTGCCCAGCTTCAAAAAAATTCCAAATATGAGGTATACCCTTCTCTACATGCATTTTGCTCAACCAATAGAAATTACGAGCATTCTTGAATTGACCAGTGCAATTATCTAACCAAATGAGATGTTGATCCATTCTAATATCTTTTTCTTGCAAGAACCCATAAATTTGTTGAAAACAATATTGCACAAACTCTGCTGAATGAGATCGATCATCACTCATGTAAAATGGTATTCTCTGACAATCTTCCTGTTCTCTTCTGTACTCTCGGAGGCATGTTTGTATGTGATGTGAACAAAAATAGCAATCTGAATAGAATTGTAGTACTGGGATTGAACTTCACTTTGGGGTTGCAATGTATAGTTTTCTGCAAAATCAACTACAGAGACAATAGTTCCAATCGGGAAAAAGTCTTTACACATCCTGAACTGTTGATCTAACCATCGAGACCTGTGGCTATGTCTGACATACTTGTAGAAAAGATTTTTCTTAAAATCATAAATAAAATCAGCAATACTTACCTCTCTTACAATCAACTCACATCTAGAACCTTCACCTCCACTTTTCAAATTGTATTTCACTGTCTCATATCTCTTTTTCTCAACCATTCTCTTTCCAAAATCATGCTCGTTGCCCTCATGAAAACATGATACAAACTTTGATAACCCACCACATTGTAAACACTTTTCATTTAAACAATCATTCTTGTAGAACATGCAACCATCATCTCTAATACATAGAAATAAATCCAATAAGTCCCTAGATGACTTTGGTAGTTGAATTGCACCACACTCCTGTAACATTTCGTTAGTGTGCAAAGTAGAATGAATATTGCATAATAATTCATGGTACATAGAAAATTCTACATGGTATTTGTAACATGTATTACGAACTTTAAGAGGAACACAATAAAATGGCTTAAGAGATTCAAATGCTCTTTGTGAGATTGTCATACTTGGGTGAGTTTCACAATATTGTTTGTACAATGTTGTTTGGCTACATTCCAAGTAATGTTTAGGATGTGGTGTGCGGTCTTTATCACCAATTCTTAACTTTACAACATCTTTTGCGTTCGGTGATACCCTAGAGTTAGTGTGCCAAAATCATTTAATTTCTTCCTTTGTGCTATCAATTAGCTTCTTGTCAACTCATGGAAGCCTACCATTGAAAGCCCAAGTATCATTGGTAACAGGACTATCTAGCCTTGATATTAATGCTAGTGCTTTTGACAATGTTTTATGATTCAATCTTAAGTCAACACAAATTTGCCTCATTAATCAAGCATTTCTTAATTGTTTGCTTACTATTAAGGTTGTTATTACTCTACGGGTAGCTCTTTTATCTTTCTCCTTGCTAGTCTTTCCAATAGAATTGAGTGCATTGAAAAGGCTTCTTACAATAATTTTATTCCGATCGGACACTTTGTTTAACCGAATCTTTAATTTATTTAGTAAAGGTCTCATTTTGTACATCTTTAATAATTGCACAAAAAGTTGGCATTGTTTGGTTAATGTTTTCTTCTCAAAGTATTCATTGAAGAGTTTTGTAGCCCACAACCGAACCGTTCGTGATGACCTCTTGCCTTCAAGTTTTTCCATTATGTTCTCATCAATTTCAAGTAACCATTTTGGGGTTTTTGGGTGTTTTCCAATTTCATCACGGTTATTCTCTTCTTGACAAATGTCCTCTCTTCTTATGAAATTTGGAGATACATTGATTGTTCTTGTTTCATCCATGTTATCAACCTCATCAATTTTATCAACAAATGGATTATGGAGTGCAATTTCAACATCATGATGTTCATATCCACTTTCTTCAAGTGCACGTCTTCGTTTTTCTTCTTCTTCTTTGTCCATGGTATTGCTATTATGAATAGGTGTTTCATAACATTTTTCAATATTTTCATTTGCAATATCATGGTGAATTTCATTCTTATCTAACATTTCATTATAATCAAAATTAACATCTTCAATTTGCATGTCATTAGATGGTAAAGAAGACGATTCACCTTGATGAGCATCCGCCAAACCCACCCTTCTAATCCTCTTCCTTTCCCTATCTTTTTCCCTAATTGCTTCAATTTCCTCCAATGTAACTTTCCTCCTCCTTTTTGCTTTACGACGACTGTTGCTCCCCATTAGGGGAACAAAAATATCACCCTTATGATTGTAACAAGAAAATTGTGTCTCCAAAAGTACATAAAAATATTCCTTTCACTGTCATAGCCAGAAATCACGAGTATTTCGACAGCAGAGGGTCTCTGGTTGCGGAAGTCGGGCCCAACAATATTCCTTTTGTCTTTTTTCTACTTTTACAAAATGGATATCCGTTTTGTAAAAGCCCAATTCTTTGCAACGGACACTCTGCAACGTCCATATTGCTACTACAAAACATATATCTGTTTTATTGTGTACATTTAGATTCTAGACTAGCGATTCATTTTATTATTCTATAAACTTGTGAATTACCATCTAATTTCAATGTTTACACACTAATCCACCTAGGTATCAACTTAATAAAACTCTGGATATAAGCCATTATTTGATTTTAGGCTATCATCAAATGAGGAGCTTCTAAAGGCAAAAATGTTGTCCCAAAAGAAGGCTCAATGTTATTCGTAAAGACATTAGATTGTTAAAATACAAATTCAAGGTTAGATATTCCTTGGGCTATTTTAGTATAGAGAAGCAAAATTGCAATATATGACTATCCTAGGAATTGGAATGGTTGATCATAGGATATTCATGGCATTTTGATATTAATGGATGGATTGATGGATGTTTAGGGAGTTTAAGTTTAAATGTAATGTATGAGAATTCTTATTTATGAAGTATCTAATATGTCTTATGTCTTATTTGCAGGCCATTCAAGAAAGAAATGAAAAGATACCAAGGACTATCATAACACCTATTATAATTAGGTGCATCAAAGGATTGTCATCCAGGACCTTACAAATATGGGAAGTTATCAAAACCATGTCATGTTTAAAATTAAAGGCTTTATCACCTCTTTGTCCCTATAGGCCTATTAGAACAATAGGTCACATTTTATTCATATACCGGGGTTGAGAATAAACACTAAGCATTTGTAGTTATGGCAAGTGTAAATGGAAATAGATCACAACTTTAGACAATCTATCCTCTCCTAAATTGCACTGACTGAGTGGAAATTAAAAATTCCCTATTAATGTCCTTTATATACTGAAGGTATGGGTGAGAAAGGTAAACTTTGTATGTTGTAGACAAGGCCTCAAATGTAGAATATATTATGACAATAACGATAACGACTGTTAGGCATGAATGCTATCACTATTATAGATTGTCAAACCAACCATAGGCTACCATAATAGTACACTGCTGACTATCATACCTTTAGGCATGGTGCCATGAACCTTATGAGTAGAATGCATTGGTATTTGTGAGAAATGTATTGCTTATGTTAAGAATAAGTATTTATATTGTTTGAACATCATCAAAAGGTGGACTACAAATACGACTTTGTCAAAGGAAAACTTTAGTGGCAAAAATCTAACTATGAACTATTGTGCCATCCAAGCACAATCATGACCAACATCAAGGTATAGTCAAGGCATGGGTGTCTTAAGAAACACAATTGAAATTGTCCGTGGATATTTGAAGTAATTCGCAATATTCATGATCAAGAATCAACTCTGACTGTCTCAACAGTGGTAAATTTGGCTTCAAGACAATAAAAAATGAGCTTAGGGATTCATTATCACCAAGTAATAAAGAAGAGTAACCGTAAGTGTCGACCTTCAATTTCATTATACAAGAGGATGAAGAAGGGGCCATAGTATTTTCATACCATAATACAACATACAAAAGGAAAATCATGAAGTCAAAACATGTGCAAAGGGTATCTATGTTAAAGAGGAGAGTTGTGAATGGACGATGACTATCACTATCAAAATAACATATAGTCTCACTAAGGACAGTTAGGTGATTTGTGGATTGTCATGACTACAAGGCACGAGAATCTTGTGTATGAAGAGGAAAGAAATATAAATAAAAGAAGATTGAAGGATTGTTGCACCTGGGTACAATGATCCTAAAGGATTGCCGTGCTAAAAGGATAGTCAACAATACAAAGATTCATATTTCAAGGCTATCCTTAATCTCATTCACATGGTCTTAATGTTGGTTTGATTTGCATGTAGTGAGATGATACTATCAGGATTAACTGAAAAGGTGAAAGGGTTTGGTACCAAATTTGGTCACAAGTGTAAAAATTGCAATAAGCTTGAGAATATTGTTCACTAAACCTAGAACTATCACCAAGCAACATCTGTTTCATAAGATGTGATCAACAACCATGTAAGAAAAATGGATATCAACCTTATTGGTTATGCGTGCTTGATAAGAGCCCATACTTTTCACAAGGAGCCACCAATTTTTAACTAAATATTTCCATTAGAAATGGATAAAAAAATGTTCGCCCAAATGAGGAAACTAGATTGTTAATTAGAATTCTATGTGTAATGTGATATGAAACAATAGATACACCTATAAATGACCAACTAACTTTAACTTCTCGTATTATTGCCTCGATGTTTCAAATGTGTTGCTTCTCTTCATCCAAAACTAATGGTACAAAATTTTTCATAGATCAAGAAAACGGATATCCGTTTTCAGACGGATATCCGTTTTGAGTTGCTTTTACCGAAGCAAAACGGATATCCGTCTTGATTGTTGGCTTTTTATGGATTCTAACGTGTTTTAATGTTTCAGTCTCTTCTTCGAACTTCACCCTTCGTGCTGACAACTTTTTTTTATGCAAAATTGATAAAACGAAAAGGGTTTATAGACAAAAATTGTTAGCTTTCTAAAAATATAAGATTTATTTGGTTATCATTTTATTAAATAATTATTAATAATTTTCTATATACCGTGTCTCTGAAATCCTGATTGAAAAAATCCATAACTTTCAAACCATTTCACCTTTTTGAGATCCGAAACCTGCGTCACACTGTATGCTTTTCTGGCTATAGGTTAAATTTTTTTTTTTGAATTTTGGTTTTTTTTTATCGAGTTAGGTTGGCTAGAAAATTACTTTTTATTTTTTTTAAAAAGTCACAGTAAAAAAATCATAACTAATTGTTTTATTAGAAAAAAATTTTAAATAAATATGCATCACATCCAGATATGAGTCCTCTACTTATTTTGAAAGTTTCAAAAATATATATATATATATACATATATATATATATATATATATATATATATTTACTCATAGTTAGGTTGGCTGGACAGACACCCACTTTTTATTTTTTTCTGAAAAATTTAATAGCTGTTCATTGAAATATTCAATTTTCACTAAATAAATTTAGTTTTTTTTTAAAAAAAATTAGTAGCCTATAAACTAGATTCAATTCTCTACAAATTTCATTCTTACATCTTTTTCAAATTGTATAGATAATACATTCAAAATTTCACATGAACTTGATAAAGTCTGATTTTTTATATTTTCATTGCCACTTAGAGGTATAGTTTGGCCCATCATGATCCTGCACATACCCGTATATAAGCATGTTATACTTAAAGAAGGTAGGGGGAGTGGTTTAACACTAAGCGCCCATTTATCTCTCTATATATCTCCCTCTCTTTATTGTAAGCTTATTTTTAAAATTTAGCTAAAGCTTTCTTTTAGTGATCTTTGTAGGGGAAGTTATTTCTGCCTCTAGAGACACTAGTGCAATTTTCTTCCTACCAAGCTTATTTGGTCATCCAAGTCAAATGGTATTAAGTTGAGGTGGCTCCTCTAGACCCATGTCCAACATATGCCTATGTCACTCTAATGACCCATTATTGAAGCTATCATCTAGTAATTTCCATAGATGACCAATATCTTTCATGCATGAGACAAAGGCCATTATGGCTTCAAAGAATAGTTACTAAGTTCCTAACCACCTATGTGCACTCCTTAACCATTGAGTTCATAGTAGACATCAGATTTCTACAGTCCATGATAATATTCTTGATCGCTTCAGGATTTAACTGTGTGCAAGTTTTTAACTCAACGTTTCGGATCACACTCCATGATCCATCATCAGGAGAGCTAGAAAAGAGAATGAGAAGTCAAAAACTCTCATTCTCTTTTCTAGCTCTCCTGATGATGGATCATGGAGTGTGATCCAAAACATTGAGTTAAAAACTTGCACACGGTTAAATCCTGAAGCTATCAAGAACATTGAGTTCATATCACTTAGACGATCATCAAGAAAATGATGTAGTCCTTTTGACATTTGTGCCTTCCTCTCTTCTCATTCTTTATTCTTTTTGTAAGTTCTTCTAGATTCCGTTGGTTGCCATTGAACAAGGTTGAACCCATGGTTGTATAAATATGAACTTAGTCCATATGTAAATATCTTTTGGCTCTTAATGAATACAAATGGCCTTAGGCTGTGGTATAATAGTTGAAATGCTACATTGTTGAGTTCAAAGCTGGATGGCTTAAAGCACTCTAAGTAAAAGGTAGATGTTTGACCTTCCTAAATAAAAATCTTAATAAAAATAATAAAAATAGAGAAAAAGTAAATGAAGAGAAAGCCTAAAAATGCAATGGTGTCATTTTCTTCATATGGCTTAATTCATGGATAAAAAATAATGGACAATTTTTTTTAATGAGGGATGGTAGGTACCGTCCGTTCCCGGCTAATGACGCGTCAAACCAACCTCCATGGATGCTACCGCCATTTTCAGGGATAATCGTAACCGTTTGTTTTTTCCCTAATTTTTCAGGCTCAAGGCTTTTGAAACCCTCGTTCAAAAGTGTCGATTTGTATATACGCGTTTGATTTCTGAAGCGTTTGACGAGGGCTTGGAGTGCACATTGTATGCGATGTCTGCGGGGGATATTTAAATTACACGAGACTTTTTCCGGCAATATACAGTCATGTATAGGTAAAAAACGCGACGAAGCCAACAAGAATAAACCTCAACGGCGGAGAAACAGTAAACGGGGAACGGAAAATTTAAACAACCAAGATGACTTTCATCGCTTTGCACGCTTCCGGTGAAATATGAGCCGTGGATCTTCAGCCCCAGGCCTCTCTTTGCCATAGGGAACGCCTTCAGTACCCACATAATAAAAAAATAATACCTCGTATAATAAAATATCCATAATAATAATCTTTATCCATTTCCATAATCTTTATCCCATGCCTGGTCTTGTTAGCTACAATGAACTACACATATCTTACCACTACAAAAAGTAGCCTGGACAGCTTCCTTAGCCTTTTTCCAAGGTTAGTAGTTAGATCTGTAACGACAATTCTGGGATTGAGGTTGAGTCAGAGATTAAATGGCCACTGTTTATATATCCTCCACAATATAGGGCAGAAAAGTACTTACTCAGGAGAGCTACATTCCTCATGAACAGATCCTGCAACTTGTATTCCCATACTTGAGGTGATTCAATAGTTTTTGTGGCGCTTGTAGTTGAGCCATCCAAACGGAAATAATAAGTTACAGATCAATCGCTTTTGATTTTTCAACAGAAACAGAAGCAGATTTCCATTTAAATCGCTTTTGATCGATTAAAATGGAAATCTATTCTGTTTCTGTTGAAAACATCAAAAGCGATTGAAAACAGAAGTTTACTGGCTGTAACTTATTATTTCCATTTGGATGGCTCAGGAGCTTCACATTTTTGGATTTAAATTCAGCTAAGACCCTGTTGTGCCGTTAATCTCAACCGCAGAAGTCCTTGGGCAAATTGAGAAAGCTGATTTGATTCAGAATTCCTCCTTAAAATTTTTGAAGATGGAAGAAGGCAGCCCTGGCTCATCTTCAATTCGAGTGAGCTTTGGAGGTGAGCAAGTCATTCAATTAACAAAGAAACAAAGAAACAAGTAGGGCGTGAATGTTTGTTAGACGAAAATAAGCGAGTCATTCATTGCGCATGTTGTGATGGGTCGCTTTAATAAGAAAGAAACAAGTAGGGCGTGAATGGGAGGGGCCCACTTCATAACAAAACCACTCCACATTGTCAACTTTGTCTTTTTCTTTGACACGTGTCTCTGTATGCGCTGTAAATTTAATACAGGACAAATGTCCCTTGCGCTTGAAATTAAGTTAATTGAGGTTAAGTGGTGAATAAATTTAATTGTTGCTAGGTATGTGGGGACGTGGAGAAAGGAAAAAATAAATGTAATGTGTCCACAAATGAGCTGGATTCCAAAAGTACAGCTGTTTATTTGTATTATATCTAACAATAATGTCCAATGCCATTGTTTAACTAATTTTATTTTATGTTATGTAGGGGTTAAGTCATGGTGTTATGTGGCTGCGTAAATACATTTTTTTTTGTTTAAATTTGAGGAGCTTGTGTAGTCTCATGCAAATTCTAAATTATGTAAAAAGGGTAATTTAGAATCTTGTCCTATTATAATGGAGCATTAATGAAAATATAGTGTAAAAAAAAGGGGGCTGAATTAATTATGCAATTACATAATGACAAATATGCCACATGGTCCCTTTTTTTCTTTTCATTTTACTCCAAATTTTATCTCTTAAATTTTCTTTACTATTATTTTTTAAAAATTTATATAGTAAAAATATTACAACTTAAGATAACTACTCTACAAATGGCTCCTTCAAAAATTGATAGACAAAATAAGCTAAGGAGGTGCATAGAAACCTGCCCTTAGTAGTTTTGTGGTTTTTTTTGTTTTGTTTATTTTAAGTAATACTAATCATATAAATTTATAAAAATAAATGTCCCCAAAATAAATATAGAAAATATATAAAAAAAAATAAGGGAAGGAAATGTGTGCAATCATGTGGCACATTTTTTATTAAGCAATGGTTGTACATAATTTTAGCTCCCCATTTATCCATGGCTTAATATTAATTTTTAAATTATAACTAGGTATTGGAGGAGAAGATTTCAAATTATCATTTGTGCTTAATTAAAAATTTACCAAATTCAATTAAGAAATAACATAAGACCACTCTATAATAGTTATAGAAAAGGTTGAAAGTAAAATTATGAAAGAACTAAAAGCAAAGGAGAGTAGTTGTATTAAGGAGCTAGATAAAAATATAATTTAGCTTTATTATTATTGAACAGGTAAAAAAATAAAATCCTCTAAAGGTATTTAGGCTAATTGTTACATTCAAAAATAAATTAAAGCTACCCAAAACCTAGTGCAATTAATAGAAACAACAAAACTATTCTAACAAATGATGTTGAAACCAAATAGCAGAGTAGATTTAGTTCTCACACAAAGAGATATACAAATACTCAAGAAGCAAAATAGCATTACAAGTGTTCACAATAGTACGAATGAATAATAAATTAGAGGAATGGATACATATATAGGAAAGAGGGGAGGCAAAATTGACCAATAGGTGATAGTTACACTCATGGAAGATGCCATCTACCCTTCTTTATGACTCACTCTCTACAACTAAGCAAGCTAAACTAAATGTGTATAAAAAGACATAATATCCAACTAAGGAAAATAAAAAAACATACACTAACATCCCCTTAAGCACAACATAGGTGGGTGAAAAGATGGGTCTCAACAAATGAAGCCTAATAAGGTACCCATTTACAAATAGATCCCCCAAAGAGAAGAACCCCCAAGAAGAGAGATATAATTCCCCCAAATAAAGAGAGAAAAGACCCCCCCAAAGTAGAGAGTAAGGAAGGACTAAGTAGCCCCCCCCCCCCCCCCAAAGAAGTAGCCTCATACACCCCCAACAAAACTCATAAATGAAAAAACTTTCTTTCTATAAAGAACTTGGTGAAAATGTCAACAATCTACTCAAAATTTAGGTAGTAATGGAGATCAATGACCTATCAATGTATAAGCTCTTGGATTAGTGTACATGAACCTCTATGTGCTTGGTTCATTGATAGAGGATCATATTCTTTGAAATCTATATGGCACTCTAGTTGTCACAAATTATGACATATGGTCATCTAAATCAAATGCCAAAATCAATGAGAATATGCTAAAGCCAAATAACCTTAATGACAGCATTAACAACCCACAATACCTAACTTTAGTAGAAGATAGAGCAATAGAAGATTATTTTTTTCTCAACCAATGTATACGACCTGAACTAAGTGAGAATTTGTAACCTAAAATGGATTTTTGATCTTGAGAATTACCTGCTCAATCTAAATCTATATACCCTGTAATGCCCTAAACTTATGCTCAAGACATTAACGGTTAGAAATTTGTCAAACATTTTTTTTGCAATACAAAAGTGATATTAAGCAACCATGTACTACACACTTACATGCCCAAGGTATCATAAAAACATATGATGACACACTTGGCATGCACACCAATGCATAATGCAAGGTGACACAAATGAAGGACTTAATGATACCATGGGATTAAACACCATGGTTGACACAAAAATTAAGCTGTGGAGGAGAGTTGAGATTTCTAAGATCACTAAATAACCTTCACAATGTCTCTATTAGGCCACCCCTTTGATACCTCATAGTTGTGAAAAGTAAAAGGGGAAAAACTACCAAAGTTTGAGTTTCATAAAGAACTTGGACTTAGGCCAGGTTTCAAAAATGGGATGCAACTTCTAACCTGCAACACTTGCTCAGGTTCAAGTTTTGGGATGCAATTACATATCGCACCCTCTCAGACTTTGGGTTCCATTTTATTATCACACTATGTAAATAACAAGATGATCCCATCCTTAAATCAGGACAACTTCAAGCTCTAAAAATTATTTGCAGTTGCAAAATGCAAAAT
Organism: Cunninghamia lanceolata; assembly: GCA_027924645.1. NCBI lineage: Eukaryota > Viridiplantae > Streptophyta > Pinopsida > Cupressales > Cupressaceae > Cunninghamia > Cunninghamia lanceolata. The sequence goes on along the minus strand of BSBN01000004.1, from coordinate 1,010,734 downwards.
GCAAAAGAACTCTAGTTCTTGGGTTTATAACAAACTTAGACTTAAAAAACCATTTTTAGTTTGCATGTCTACAAGTGTAAATGAACTCTAAACTCTAGACCTCCTATGACTTCAGAATCCATATGATTGTTGCAACATGCACTATGCAAAGTGCAACAAGATTCCAAACTTCAAAACTACTACATGTCAGGTTTTGGGAACCATCTGAAACTTACAATTCAAGCTAGAAAACCTGGTTGCATGTAGTTTTGGACTATGTAGGGGTATGTGCAGGATCATCGTGGGCCAAACAGTGGCAATAGGAAAAAAATCACATTTTTACTTAGCCAAATTCATGACTTGGCGAAGTTTGACTTTGAAACGGATATATGTTTTGGTTTGGATACCAAACCAAAACGGATATCTGTTTTCTAGAAAAATTTGGGAAAAAGGCTTTTTAGTCTTTTTGAAAATATACCTCTTAAATCTTGGATCTCCCATCAATATATGAACCTCCTTAAAGACCGTTTCTAGTGAAGGAGGATGACAAATTAACATTGGTAGCTTCTTTACACATTAATCCATAAGGATTTGTTAAACACTAAGAATCATCACTAATGAATTACTCAAATAATCAATAATAAAATATTCAGTTTTGTTCATCATGTGAAATAATCACTTTTAGACTATGTTCCAATATTTCGGGGATAGGAATGGTGGGGCAGCAGGGGATGTGTTTCGGGGCGTTTTGGATTTCATGCCCTAAATTGCTTTACCCAATCCTTCATATGATTTGATTCATGATACATGGTTTGAGAAGGATACACATGATATACCCTTACCCTCTAGTGATAAAATTATGAATGATACTTTATGTGATGAAGCTACACCTTCGTTAATCCTTCATGACATCGTTATTCCTTGTGATGATGATGTCCTTCATGTGATATGTTAGGACATAATGCAAAGTTGACATGGCATGAACTCTCTTGGAAGGGTAAGCATGGACTATAAGAACATTGAACTAGTTGGATCTGTTAAGTTTGCCATTTATGAAAGAACCTTAAAGGTTAACCTTAATAGGTAAGGTTATGTTTCAGTGTGGTTGTTTGTGCAACAATGTGTAAATTAATGTTACCGAAGGGTAAATCTAACTATACTAACATTTTAATAACCATGAGAGCTGGGACTAACAATTAGACTAAAAACTTGACAAACAATACAACTTGGACACATGTAGGACTTGGAAAATGGAAAAGAATATAATTAAATGTGGAAAACAATGAAAAAGTAGTATTAGTTGCACCTATATAGAGAAGTGGTTTAGAGGTTGGTTAGGGGAATTATTTAGGGTTTAGAGGTTTAGGGTTGCTCGGGTTTAGGGGTTTAGGGTTTACAGTTTAAAGAGAGATAGAGAGAGGGGACTAAAAGAGTTTGGGAGAGATAGAGGAGACAGAGGGGAGAGATAGGGAGATAGAGAGTGAGAGACATGTCCAAAGACATAGAGAGAGAGAGATTGAGAGGTAGAGGGATGATAGAGATAGGGAGATAGAGGTTTAGGGTTGCTTGGGTTTAGGGGCATTATTTAGGGTTTAGGGTTTAGGGTCTTGGGGTTATGGGTTAAGGTTTAGAGGTCTAGGGTTTAGGGTTTAGAGAGAGATAAAGGACCAATAGGGAGATATAGAGGAGTCCGAGGGGAGAGATAGGGAGATAAAGAGTGAGGGACATGGCAAGAGACATAGCGAGAGAGATTGAGAGGTAGAGGGACAAAGGTGATAGGGAGATAGGGGAGAGATAGGGAGATAGTGGTTTATGGTTACTTGGGTTTAGGGTTTAGGGGTTTGGGGTTTAGGGTTTCTCAGGTTTAGGGGTTAGGGGTTAGATTTTAGGGGCATTATAATTTAGGGTTTAGGATTTATTGTTTAGGGGTTAGGGGTTAGGTTTAGAGGTTTATGGTTTTGGCTTTAGGGTTTATAGAGACAGAGGAATGATAGGGAGATATAGAGGAGTCTGAGGGGAGAGATAGGGAGAAAAAGAGTGAGGGACATGGCCAGAGACATAGGGAGAGAGATTGAGAGGTAGAGGGACAAAGGTGGTAGGGAAATAGGGGAGAGATAGGGAGATAGTGATTTAGGGTTACTTGGGTTTAGGGTTTAGGGGTTTGGGGTTTAGGGTTTAGGGGTTTAGGGTTTCTCAGGTTTAGGGGTTAGGGGTTAGGGTTTAGGGGAATTATTTAGGGTTTAGGATTTAAATTGTTTAGGGGTTAGGGGTTAGGTTTAGAGGTTTAGGGTTTTGGATTTAGGGTTTATAGAGAGAGAGGAATGATAGGGAGATAGAGAGAGGAGATGGAGGAGAGAGATAAGGAGATAGAGAGTGAGGCACATGGCCAGGGACATAGGGAGAGAGATCAAGAGAGGTAGAGGGATGATAGAGATATGGAGATAGGGGAGAGATAGGGAGATATAGGTTTAGAGTTGATTGGATTTAGGGTGTACCTAGGTTTAGGGTTTCTCATTTTTGTAGATAGCTAGATAGAAAGAGAGAGAAGACAGATAGGGAGAGATGGAGGTGACAAAGGGGATAAGGAGATAGCGAGTGAGCGAGATGTCTAGAGAAATAGGGAGAAGGATTGAGAGGTAGAGCTCGATGATAGAGATAGGGAGATAAGGGAGAGATAGGAGATAGGGTTTAGGGTTGCTCGCGTTTAGGGTTTAGGGTTTAGGGGTTAGGGGTTAAGGTTTAGGGGCATTATTTAGGGTTTAGGGTTTATGGTTTAGGGGTTAAGGTTTAGAGGTTTAGGGTTTAGTGTTTAGAGAGAGAGGACCAATAGGGAGATATAGAGTGAGGGACATGGCCAAAGCATAGGGAGAGAGATTGAGAGGTAGAGGAATGATAGTGATTGGGAGATAGTGAGATAGGGAGATAGAGAGATAAAGGTTTAGGGTTTCTTGGGTTTAGTGTTTAGGATTTAGGGGTTTATGGTTTCTCAAGTTTAGGGTTTAGGGGTTAGGGGTTATGGGTTAGGGTTTAGGGGTTAGGTTTAATCATGTGTTAATACAGGTTGTGGAGTGAGAAATGGGTGGTATGGGAGATCGAAAGACTAGTTTAAAGTTGGGCCGATGGATATATGTCACAGTGAAAGGTTCAAAGGCTCGTCAAAAGTGGAGTGATCGGAGCATCGGTATAAGAATTTTTGAGTTGGCCAATAGTGTTTATCTTGCCGATAGGAAGAATGTATATGATTTGATGTTATTTGGGACTTTGAGAAGGTTTCTTAAAGCTGATTAAGCTTTAATCTATTTGAACTATGGGTTTTGATGGGTATTTCACTGTGTTTTGAGAGCTTCCACTGTGTGCTCTGCATCAGACCAATAGGGAGATATAGAGGAGTCCGAGGGGAGAGATAGGGAGATAAAGAGTGAGGGACATGGCAAGAGACATAGCGAGAGAGATTGAGAGGTAGAGGGACAAAGGTGATAGGGAGATAGGGGAGAGATAGGGAGATAGTGGTTTATGGTTACTTGGGTTTAAGGTTTAGGGGTTTGGGGTTTAGGGTTTCTCAGGTTTAGGGGTTAGGGGTTAGGGTTTAGGGGCATTATAATTTAGGGTTTAGGATTTATTGTTTAGGGGTTAGGGGTTAGGTTTAGAGGTTTATGGTTTTGGATTTAGGGTTTATAGAGAGAGAGGAATGATAGGGAGATATAGAGGAGTTTGAGGGGAGAGATAGGGAGATAAAGAGTCAGGGACATGGCCAGAGACATAGGGAGAGAGATTGAGAGGTAGAGGGACAAAGGTGGTAGGGAAATAGGGGAGAGATAGGGAGATAGTGGTTTAGGGTTACTTGGGTTTAGGGTTTAGGGGTTTGGGGTTTAGGGTTTAGGGGTTTAGGGTTTCTCAGGTTTAGGGGTTAGGGGTTAGGGTTTAGGGGCATTATTTAGGGTTTAGGATTTAAATTGTTTAGGGGTTAGGGGTTAGGTTTAGAGGTTTAGGGTTTTGGATTTAGGGTTTATAGAGAGAGAGGAATGATAGGGAGATAGACAGAGCAGACCGAGGAGAGAGATAAGGAGATAAAGAGTGAGGCACATGGCCAGGGACATAGGGAGAGAGATCAAGAGAGGTAGAGGGATGATAGCGATAGGGAGATAGGGGAGAGATAGGGAGATATAGGTTTAGAGTTGATTGGATTTAGGGTGTACCTAGGTTTAGGGTTTCTCAGTTTTGGAGATAGCTAGATAGAAAGAGAGAGGAGACAGATAGGGAGAGATAGAGGTGACAATGGGGAGAGATAAGGAGATAGAGAGTGAGTGAGATGTCTAGAGAAATAGGGAGAAGGATTGAGAGGTAGAGCCCAATGATAGAGATAGGGAGATAAGGGTGAGATAGGAGATAGGGTTTAGGGTTGCTCACATTTAGGGTTTAGGGTTTAGGGGTTAAGGTTTAGGGGCATTATTTAGGGTTTAGGGTTTATGGTTTAGGGGTTAAGGTTTAGAGGTTTAGGGTTTAGTGTTTAGAGAGAGAGGACCAATAGGGAGATATAGAGTGAGGGACATAGCCAAAGCATAGGGAGAGAGATTGAGAGGTAGAGGAATGATAGTGATGGGGAGATAGTGAGATTAGGAGATAGAGAGATAGAGGTTTAGGGTTTCTTGGGTTTAGTGTTTAGGATTTAGGGGTTTATGGTTTCTCAAGTTTAGGGTTTAGGGTTTAGGGGTTAGGGGTTAGGGTTTAGGGGTTAGGTTTAATCATGTGTTAATACAGGTTGTGGAGTGAGAAATGTGTGGTATGGGAGATCAAAAGACTAGTTTAAAGTTGGGCTGATGGATATATGTCACAGTGAAAGGTTCAAAGGCTTGTCAAAAGTGGAGTGATCGGAGCATCGGTTTAAGAATTTTTGAGTTGGCTGATAGTGTTTATCTTGCCGATAGGAAGAATGTATATGATTTGATGTTATTTGGGACTTTGAGAAGGTTTCTTAAAGATGATTAAGCTTTAATCTATTTGAACTATGGGTTTTGATGGGTATTTCACTGTGTTTTGAGAGCTTCCACTGTGTGCTTCCAACATGTCGAGGTGGGCGGAGGTCTCGTTTCAAGCACCAAGTATCCCAGTCATTCCGGGCAAGAGGCTACTGGCAAAGTCCCTTAAGATCCCTAAGACCAAAAATGCGCCAAACTTTGACGGAGCAGTTCTCAGAATTTGTGATAGCTGGGAATGTTGTGTTTGGACCTACAGGTGCACGTGAGGTCTGTCGACAATAACCTCTCTCATTTTTGGTCAACTCCATTCCGTTTGACCATGCTGAAATCAAACGCATTGTTGCAAAATGCTTCAATTTGATGCAGTGGAAAGGTGCTAGGTGTGACAGTTTTCATTCCATAGCTCGTGGGGTCGAACAGACTACACCAACACATCAGGGTGGGCGGGTAAATGCTATTGGTGGTCTCATTTCATGCGCCAAGCATCCCAGTCCTTCCGGGCAAAAGGCTACCAGCAAAGTCCCTTAAGATCCCTGAGACCAAAAATGCGCCAAACTTTGACGGAATAGTTCTCAGAATTCGTGATAGCTGGGAATGTTGTGTTTGGACCTACAGGTGCATGTGGGGTCCGTTGATAATAACCTCTCTCATTTTTGGTCAACTCCATTCTGTTTGACCGTGTCGAAATCAAACGCATTGTTGCAAAATGCTTGAATTTGATGTAGTGGAAAGGTACTAGGTGTGACATTTTTCATTCCATAGCTCGTGGGGTCGAATGGACTACGCCAACGCGTCGGGTGGGTGGATAAATGCTAGTGGAGGTCTCGTTTTGTGCGCCAAGAGTCCCAGTCGTTCCGGACAACAGGCTGCCGACAAAGTCCCTTAAGATCCCTGAGACCAAAAATGTGCCAAACTTTGACGGAGCAGTTCTCAGAATTCGTGATAGCTGGGAATGTTGTGTTTGGACCTACAAGTGCACGTGGGGTCCGTCGACAATAACCTCTCTCATTTTTGGTCAACTCCATTCCGTTTGACCATGTTGAAATCAAACGCATTATTGCAAAATGCTTCAATTTGATGTAGTGGAAATGTGCTAGGTGTGACATTTTTCATTCCATAGCTTGTGGGGTCAAACGGACTATGCCAACACGTCGGGGTGGGCGGGTAAATGCCAATGGAGGTCTTGTTTCGTGCACCAACCGTCCCAGTCGTTTTGGGCAAGAGGCTACCAGCAAAGTCCCTTAAGATCCCTAAGACCAAAAATGCGCCAAACTTTGACGGAGCAGTTCTCAGAATTTGTGATAGCTGGGAATGTTGTGTTTGGACCTACAGGTGCATGTGGGGTCTGTCGACAATAACCTCTCTCATTTTTGGTCAACTCCATTCCATTTGACCGTGCCAAAATCAAACGCATTGTTGCAAAATGCTTCAATTTGATGCAGTGGAAATGTGCTAGGTGTGACATTTTTCATTCCATAGCTCATGGGGTCGAACGGACTACACCAACGTGTCGGGGTGGGTGGGTAAATGCTATTGGAGGTCTCATTTTGTGTGCCAAGCGTCCCATTCCTTCCTGGCAAGAGGCTACCGACAAAGTCCCTTAAGATCCCTGAGACCAAAAATGCGCCAAACTTTGACAGAATAGTTCTCAGAATTTGTGATAGCTAGAAATGTTGTGTTTAGACCTACAGGTGCATGTGGGGTCCATCGATAATAACCTCTCTCATTTTTGGTCAACTCCATTCCGTTTGACCGTGCCAAAATCAAACGCATTGTTGCAAAATGCTTCAATTTGATGCAGTGGAAAGGTGCTAGGTGTGACATTTTTCATTCCATAGCTCGTGGGATCGAACGGACTGCGCCGATGCATCGGGATGGGTAGGTAAATGCCAGTGGAGGTCTTGTTTCATGCACCAAGCATCCCAGTCCTTCCGGGCAAGAGGCTACCGGCAAAGTCCCTTAAGATCCCTGAGACCAAAAATGTGCCAAACTTTGACAGAGCAGTTTTTAGAATTCGTGATAGTTGGGAATGTTGTGTTTGGACCTACAGGTGCATGTGGGGTCCGTCGACAATAACCTCTCTCATTTTTGGTCAACTCCATTCCGTTTGACCGTGCCGAAATCAAACGCTTTGTTGCAAAATGCTTCAATTTGATGCAGTGGATAGGTGCTAGGTGTGACATTTTTCATTCCATAGCTCATGGGGTCGAACGGACTACGCCAACATGTCGGGGTGAGCGGGTAAATACTAGTGGAGGTCTCGTTTCGTGCACCAAGTTTCCCAGTCTTTTCGGGCAAGAGGCTACCGATAAACTCAAAAGTTGCTAGGATTGAAATTTTGCATTCCACAGATCCTGGGGTCGAATGGATTACGCCAACACGTTGGGGTGGGCGGGTAAATGCTAGGGGAGGTCTCGTTTTGTGTGCAAAGCATCGCACTCATTCCAAGCTATAAGCTACCGATAAAGTCACTTTGCTGGTAGCTTACAGCTCAGAAGGACTAGGAGCCTTGGCACATAAAATGAGACCTCCCCTAGCATTTACTCGCCCACCCCAACGTGTTGGCGCAATCTGTTTAGCCCCAGGACCTGTAGAATGCAAAATTTCAATCCTAGCAACTTTTGACTTTGTCGGTAGCTTACAGCTCAGAACGACTGGGACGCTTGGCACACAAAACGAGACCTCCACTGGCATTTACCTGCCCACCCCGACTCGTTGGCACAGTCCGTTTGACCCCACGAGCTATGGAATGAAAAATGTCAGACCTAGCACCTTTCCACTGCATCAAATTGAAGCATTTTGCAACAATGCGTTTGATTTCGGCACGGTCAAACAAAATGGAGTTGACCAAAAATGAGAGAGGTTATTGTCGACGGACCTCACGTGCACCTGTAGGTCTAAACACAATATTCCCAGCTGTCACGAATTTTGAGAACTGCTCCGTCAAAGTTTGGCGCATTTTTGGTCTCAGGGATCTTAAGGGACTTTACCGGTAGCCTCTTGCCCGGAAGGACTGGGACGCTTGGTGCACGAAACGAGACCTCCACTGGCATTTACCCGCGTACCCCGACGCGTTGGAGTAGTCCGTTCAACTCCACGAGCTATGGAATGAAAAATGTCACACCTAGCACCTTTCCACTGCATCAAATTGAAGCATTTTGCAACAATGCGTTTGATTTCGGCACGGTCAAACAGAATGGAGTTGACCAAAAATGAGAGAGGTTATTATCGACGGACCCCATGTGCACCTGTAGGTCCAAACACAACATTCCCAGTTGTCACGAATTCTGAGAACTGCTCCGTCAAAGTTTGGCGCATTTTTGGTCTTAGGGATCTTAAGGGACTTTGCCAGTAGCCTCTTGCCCGGAACGACTGGGACGCTTGGCGCATGAAACGAGACCTCCACTGGCATTTACCCACCCACCCCGATCCGTTGGCGCAGTCCGTTCAACCCCATGAGCTATGGAATGAACAATGTCACACCTAGCACCTTTCCACTACATCAAATTGAAGCATTTTGCAACAATGCGTTTGATTTCGGCACGGTCAAACGGAATGGAGTTGACCAAAAATGAGAGAGGTTATTGTCGATGGACCCCATGTGCACCTGTAGGTCCAAACACAACATTCCCAGCTATCACAAATTTTGAGAATTCCTCCGTCAAAGTTTGGCGCATTTTTGGTCTCAAGGATCTTAAGGGACTTTGCCGGTAGCCTCTTGCCCGGAACGACTGGGATGCTTGGCGGACGAAACGAGACCTCCACTGGCATTTACCCGCCCACCCCAACGCGTTGGCGCAGTCCGTTCGACCCCACGAGCTATGGAATGAAAAATGTCAAACCTAGCACCTTTCCACTGCATCAAATTGAAGCATTTTGCAACAATGTGTTTGATTTTGGCACGGGCAAACAGAATGGAGTTGACCAAAAATGAGAGAGGTTATTGTCGACAGACCCCACGTACACCTATAGGTCCAAACACAACATTCCCAGCTGTCACGAATTCTGAGAACTGCTCCGTCAAAGTTTGGCGCATTTTTGGTCTCAAGGATCTTAAGGGACTTTGCGGGTAGCCTCTTGGCCGGAATGACTGGGACACTTGGCGCACAAAATGAGACCTCTACTGGCATTTACCCACCCACCCCAACGCGTTGGCGCAGTCCGTTCGACCCCACGATGAGAAAAACAAAAAATATTGTTCTAGTTGACACATTCTCAATCATTGACATGGATGTTATCTCAGTACCATTCCTTTAGGCACAATATGAGCTTCCAAGGGAAGGCGCAATTGTGAGGTTGGAGATGAGGGAAAGTGCACCTCATTCACAATCATGTTTTACTTGTCTTCAATGATGATTCCTTGATTCAACTTAATCCTTTGATAATACATTTTAACCTCCTTGTCAAAACGCACTTTCAAGGTTGCTTGAGCAAGAGCTAGCGCCTCAACATCTAGGCACACTTTTGGTGTTCTAGAAGCATGAACTAGCACCTCAAATAGTAAGGCACTCATTCTAGGTTGTTTGTTCAATAATTGGCGCCTTGTATTCTTTGGACATTCTTTCAACTTGTGGAGACAACCTCAACTTGCAAGATCAATTCATTATCAAGGCGCATATCCAAAGTCATAGAGATATGAAGTGGTGCCTCACTAATCTAGGTGCACATTTGATGGTGTAGAGAGGTAGATGTGCACCCAAGTCATCATTTGATGCCTTCAATAACTATAAACTCCTTTGATGATGCATTTTATCCTTCCAATTCAATATCTAGCCTTAGGCGCACATTTTAGGTTGATCAATCATAATGTAGCGCCCTAAGTACCAAGGCGCACTTTTAGGTTAGTTTGATCAAGGATTAGCGCCTTCACTTCTAGGCGCAAGTTTGGAGTTGTAATACATCAAAATAACAAGTTTCTTCATCACTTCATATTGTCACATGTTGTAAGCCATGTATGTGAAGATGTAAACATAGTATTGGTGACATGAGCAACACTACTACATATTCTTAAGTGTTGTAAATATGCATCTTCTTATTTAATCATGTGTTGTAAATGAAGGAATGCAATGATTGCAATATGTGCACAAAACGAAATTTTTGATAAGGATTGAAAGGAAATGTTAAGAAAATGCAATTGGCGGGTGTAAATCCAAAGTGTGGAAGCATAGACAAGGCATGTGAACAGTTTGGCATGACACCTCAAAGAGATGCTATCTCATGGAATGCAATGATTGTAAGATATGCACAAAATGGATTTTTTGAAAAGGCTTTAGAAACTTTGAAGCAAATACAATTGGAATGTTTAAAACCAAATTCCATAACCTTTGCAAGCATTCTCCCTACTTGTGCCAAATTAGGATCTTATATATACATATATGCATAATGTCATGAAAATAATTTGTATAGTGTATATATCAAGCCATATAGGCATGTACAAATAAAACCATATGGGTATATACAACGATATACATCGATAACATACAAAAGTATGTTTACAAAGCCAAATAGGCATATGTAACAAAATGTCCCAAAATCAAATCTCCTATAGATTGCTATCAAATAATCTATGGCTCTTGCTAGGCCATGAAGATGGTGAACCAGTCAATGACTCATCCTCTATCACTCATCGACTAAACCTCCTCGATAGAGATTTTTGAATTTCCACCTATTAATACAATCAAACAATGTGCACATTAATATAGAATTTAATATTCAAAATATATAACATGACATAAGTAATCAATCACTTACCACTAATTGGTGATCTCTCTTCTTATGTGAGAAGCAAATTTGATAATATTGTTCACTAAACCTAGAACTATCACCAAGCAACATCCGTTTCATAAGATGTGATCAACAAACATGTAAGAAAAATGGATATCAACCTTCTTGGTTATGCGTACTTGATAAGAGCCCATACTTTTCACAAGGAGCCACCAATTTTTAACTAAATATTCTATTAGAAACGGATAAAAAAATGTTCCCCCAAATGAGGAAACTAGATTGTTAATTAGAATTCTATGTGTAATGTGATATGAAACAATAGATACACCTATAAATGACCAACTAACTTTAACTTCTTGTATTATTGCTTCGATGTTTCAAATATGTTGCTTCTCTTCATCCAAAACCAATGGTACAAAATTTTTCATAGATCAAGGAAACGGATATCCGTTTTGAGTTTCTTTTACCGAAGCAAAATGGATATCCGTTTTGGTTGTTGACTTTTTATGGATTCTAACGTGTTTTCATGTTTCAGTCTCTTCTTCGAACTTCACCCTTCGTGTTGACAACTTTTTTTTATGCAAAATTGATAAAACAAAAAGGGTTTATAGAAAAAATTGTTAGCTTTCTAAAAATATAAGATTTTTTTGGTTATCATTTTATTAAATAATTATTAATAATTTTCTATATACCGTGTGTCTGAAATACTGATTGAAAAACATCCATAACTTTCAAACCATTTCACCTTTTTGAGATCCGAAACCTGTGTCACACTCTATACTTTTCTGGATATAGGTTAAAAAAAAAAATTTGAATTTCGATTTTTTTTAATCGAGTTAGGTTAGCTGGAAAATTACTTTTTATTTTTTTTAAAAAGTCACAGTAAAAAAATCATAACTAATTATTTTATTAGAAAAAAATTTCAAATAAATATGCGTCACATCCGGACATGAGTCCTTTATTTATTTTGAAAGTTTCAAAAATATATATATATTTTTACTCATAGTTAGGTTGGCTGGACAGACACCCATTTTTTATTTTTTTCTAAAAAATTTAATAGCTGTTCATTGAAATATTCAATTTTCACTAAGTAAATTTAGTTTTTTTTTAAAAAAATAGTAGCCCATAAACTAGATTCAATTCTCTACAAATTTCGTTCTTACATCTTTTTCAAATTGTGTAGATAATCCATTCAAATTTTCACATGAACTTGATAAATTCTGATTTTCTGTATTTTCATTGCCACTTAGAGGTATAGTTTGGCCAATCATGATCCTGCACATACCCGTAGGCCAACGTGTAAAACAAAGTGTTGAAAAACACTAAGGCATAAAAAATAACAAGCTTAATTTTTGTAGTCAACAAGGCATAACTTCCTTAATTTTTGTGAAGTTTAGAAATGGTTTAGGACATACGTTCAAAGGATTGTGGGATCTAACTTGGCCACACATGAGCCTCTTGAAGGGCATGATTCCCAAGAAACAAGGTGGAAAGTGACCCCACTTCCAAAACTTAAAGAAAGGAAATTACTTAAGTGAAAATGAAATATTGAGAATACTCTTGGCATGCTCTTCAAGTAGCTCAAAGGTCTATGTGGTCCCAAAGAGTGGTACAATGCCACCCAACTATGTGTCCAGAACCCTCAAGCCCACCGCACTAAACTAAGAGATGGTCGCATGGGTACAAGCACACACATGCAATACAAAGAGAATATGGCAACACATACACACCACCCAGCACATGCAAAATGTACCACATCCACAAGAATACACTAAAATGCAACAACCACATAAGCATATATGTGTTCATGATCAAATTCACATTGAATACAAAACTTAACTAAAAGTAAGGACAAGAATCTTAGAGATCAAACAAGGAGTGTCATTTTAGTAGCACAACCTACATGAGAATTTGGGAATAGAGCTACAGGTCTAAAGAAAAGATTTTAAATTTCATATTTTTTTACAAAGTTAGGTTGGCCAAAAAAATAGTTTTTAATATTTTTAAAAAGGCATATTAAAAAATTCATATCTAATTATTTACTTGCAGAAATATGTGTCGCATATGGGCGTTGTCCTTTACTTATATCTAAATATTCAAAACAATTTTTTTTTTCTCATACTGGGTAAGTACAAAAAGATGGGGGGCCAAAAAGTGGCCACATAGTTTTGAAAAAAAAATAATACATAACGCAAGCGTGTTATAACGCGCTCGGGTTATGGGTTAGTAATGACGAGCCTAAGGCTCGTCATTACCAGACCATAATGCACTCACATTATAATGCGAGCGTGTTATTACTTCCTATAAATTAAAAAAAAAACACTTCACTTCATTCCATTTCTTTTTCCTCCTATATACCCGCAGCTTGCAAACCCTAGGAAGCGTGCTCGCGTTTTAGAGATCTCAATTCGACACAAAAATCTTTGCAATTCATCGCCAAAATGCCTCCACGACGTCAAGCACGCCAAAGGAGTGAGTTTTATTTGTTTTTTTGTTTGAATTTGTTTCTAAATAGGTAGGTTTGAGTTGATTTTTGATGTAAATTTCGTTAATTGTCAGGAAATATTAATGCACCACCTCCTCCTCCTCCACAAAATCCTGCAGAACAACAACCTCCTCCATCCATTTCTCGACATGCCCCTGGAACACAAGAAAATATAATGGGGCAAATTGAAAACAACAAAAAAGAAATTGAAGATATAATTGCAAGGTTGAAAGATCCTTCCACTTCAACCTTGCATAGGTCCACGCTTGCTAAATCTCTTGAATCTATGTTATCAAATGTAGATTCAATCAGCAAGCAAATAACTAGTTGGACGGATAAGAGGAGAGAGTTTAGAGATTATTATGCAGACAAGTTGTCATACCAAGATGTGAAAAAATTACAAATCACAAAATTAGACTTGTGTTCAATTTTCACAAACCCACAAACAAATCAACCTCCACCCATTACATGCAAGAGGTTCCCTATCCATTGGTGCAACAACCAAGCGATAAGGGACAATTTTGGGCAGAGGTGGTGGATAGTTTTTGACCATCCTCCATGCAATAATAATGAGGTCCCGCAATACTTTTTGAGGAAACTCTACTGCGATTTTGTCCTCAATAAAGTGCCAAACTATTTTGATATGCAGGACTTCCAGGGTAGAGGTGGGGGGTCAGCACAAGATAGACTAGGGGCACGTCTTGACCCACAGTGGGTAGTGAGACGAGTAATCAGCAGACCAGCCCACGAGCATGTTTCTATCCCTTCCATTGTGAAGGAGAGTGTTGAGGTCGATACACTTCAGTCCATTAGTGCCTTGACCCAGAGCATCATAGAGCATGCCAGTCCTACAGCATAGAGTGGGTTGGGAGATAGTGCGAGGAGTAGGGTCCCACCCCATACTTGTCAGACTTGCGGGTCAGCCTGTGGTTATGATCCCATGGATAGTCAGGACGTAGGTGCACAGGCTACATCTGCAGCTGAGCAGATGGTGATGACAGATACCCTCTTGAGTGAGACTTTCAGCCTTGATACTCAGGTAAATATTGGCAAGTTTATTGAATGTAATTTATTAAATTTCATTTTTGAAATGCAAGATTAACTAATTTAAATTGATGATTTTAATGAAATTTTAGGGTCATAGCGTCGATGCAGTTTTCAGTGGTTCGCCACCTGCATTTTACACTAGATCATCTACTGTCGGGGTATGTAACTAGTAAACAATTATAAATATTACATGTGAATAACATCATTATATGAATGGTATTCTAATATCTGATTTTGGATGTTGAATAGGTTAATATTGTAGATTTCACGGCAACACCTGCCAGTGGTGGTGGACTTCAAAGTTTTACGGAGGTAATAAAATAAATAGTTTAATGAATGAATTGTACTTACTAGATTTTTGTATGTGACTTGTGTGCTTTATTGTGTGTACTTCCATGTTTAGATGAATGTGTGTGTATGTTAGGAGCCATGATTTGCATCACTATTATAGTTTTCGTAATTGAATAATGTTGTTTATTTTCAGATGATGCCAGTTGCGGAGACACCTCCCCATGTTCAGAGGGCAATGGAGCATGGTGTGGCCTCTGCGATTCATAGCTCCATGGCATTGACAGGGGTATGAGGCAGATTAGTAAATTTCAATTTACATTCATTGTTATAGTTGTCTATTTTTAAAAAATCAAAAGATTATTGATTTGAAGTTTAATTTCTATCTAGATGGTTTCTATAGGACATGACATCACCAGGGCCTATTCCTGCTACTGAGGCAAGTGAGGAGACAGATTATATGCTAGTGGTAAGTGATTATTTTGTTAAATGTTTCATTTTTTATAACATGTAATTTCTATATATTAATGTCTATACTTTTTATTGTAACAGGTAAAGATGCAGGAAGAACTAAATAGGAGTAGCCCTCAGGTTCGTAGTAGACCACCCACATGTGTGTCTCCATCCCCTAGAAGATCAAAGGCTATCCGTGATCTATTCTCTTCACCAGCCAGAGGGGAATGACTTTTTATTGTGTTCCTTTGTTGTATGCCTATATGGCATTTGTGGACATATATTTTGTATTGTATATAGTTGACATTGTATGCCTATATGGCATTCTTGTAAGCCTATATGGCTATTTTGTATATATGTTATACTTATATCGACAGATATTGATGTATACCTATATGGATATTTAGTTAATACAAATCTTTTTTATTGATGGCATCCATACTTGCAATATAAATCCACATTTGAATGGATATTTGTAGATGGCTACTTCAAATATTTAAAGTCCAATTGTATTACATAGGATGTTTGTTGATCCATTAAGCTAGCTATTGTTATTCAAGTATCACCTAAACCTCATTTTGGAACTAAAAGATAAAAGTTGTATTTAAAAAAAAATGAATTATCATGTTGAACAGAAAATATTAATATTCTTTATGAGTAGCATAGAATGTCAACTATATGCAATACAAAAAAATGAATCATCATGTTATTCTTTATGTTTGAGATCCTGAAAATGACTAAGTCTGGTAGCCTGATATCTTGAAACACTAGGATGAATATCTAAGTCATTAGGATGATTGCGCCTTAAGAAAAAGTCATTAAGATGAGCACCTAAAGGAGACTTTCTTAAACATTCAAACATTGAGCAACAAGCATGAAGGGTTAAGGCGCAATTTGCAACTCATAAAGCCTCAAAAGGGTGCCCAACTTAGAGAGAGCATTCATTTAAGACAAGGCACCCATTGACACCTGTTCCACCATAAAAGTGCACCTAAGGTGGAAGGAGAACAAGCCTCTAGTAAGTGAAGCGCACCTATTGTCTAAACCACTTCATTATGGCACCCTAGCATGAGGAGGAGTATATCAGTCAATAGGAAATGGCGCCTAGAATGCAAATGAAGGACTAAGTGGCATTTTCAATAAGCATCAATTCACCTTAAGCTTTTAATAAATACATCAAATTGAGCCCCATAAGCCTAGGTGCCCTTTGCCTTCAAAATAACCTTATATTGACGTCAAGAGTTGGTCATATCGGCGTATCGGCAGACCTTGGTTAGGCTTCACCAATAGTGGTCTATCTTGTCGATGAGTGTGGTTCGAAGTCGAAGACATCAGCGTATCGGAAGATAATCCCATCGGCGCATCGGAAGAGCAATTGAGAGCTTTGCCGATGAACGGGGTCACACCGACAGTCAAAATCCATCGGTGTATCAGCCCAACGAGATTAGAGTTCACCGATGTTTGGAGTCTCATCGACGGGTGTGGTTCGAAGGTTGTCATTGGTGAGATCGGTGTGTCGACAGAAGAGTTTTTGAGTGTGCCGATGGTATTAAGTCCTACCGATAGGCGAGGGACTTAGAGTCTCATATCAGAGTGACAAAAACATCAGTGTGAAAGGATATAAAGTCACCGATAGCAGTTTATCTGACTGATAAGAGTCGATGATGGGATGTTTGTCAGAAGTGAAATCAAACGGAGTCATGGTGGCATCGGCCTATCGGCCGATGAAATTTTAATCTCGCCGATGGTATGTTGTCTCACCAATAGTGAGTTCGAAGGTTCAAAAGTTGATAATTCTATGCTTCCACTGTGTGCTCTGCATCAGACACTCATCCCTACTACAGTCTAGCATTCTCTAGTTGTGTTCTCCCCTTTATTTTTGTGAACGCCTCTGGAAGTAATGTTGAGTTACTTGTGATATCCTTATTGACTGGTGTTGTTTTGGATTCATGTGTAGTCCTTGTTCCTTATAGTCTATTGTCTACCTGACTGTTTGTTGTAACTTATTGAACCACTATGATTTTGAATATTTAGATTTAGAGGGCATTAGACACCAAAACTTCTTGACCTTTAACAACCCAACCTAGAATCAATAGATTTTTGTCCATCCCAACTATTCTAGTCAAGACAAAGCATGTTGATTCTCATTCAATCCAAAGTTCATTAATAGGATTATCTTATCATAATAATTAGGGAAATGACCACCTAGATGGACAATGATGTGAGCTATCTATAAAGAAACTTTTAAGAAGTATAGGAAGCATGAGAATCCCTCCATGTTGTTTATCAAGTTGAATGATCTATGACACATCATGTATCATTAGAAAATATTCTCGAAGAGAAAGCAAGTGAAAATACTCAAAACAACCCATAACAAGGTGGAGAAGTTTAAAGGATGGAGGTTGCAACACTTTCCAACCTCATAGCCACACTAGTCCAATGGATCAAGATGCTAAAGGCTAGAGGTGTTGAGAAACCTCTAAAGGACAAAACTATAGAAAGACCAAAAGTTCAAATGAATCCATTCAACACTAGGGTTGAGAAAAACTAGGTGATTTTGTGATACCTTTCAATATGAACAAATTGGTCAAGGCAAGAATTTGAGAGTTCCTAAGTATAAAATAAAATGTTTAGTTATTGGTACATTTTTAGAAGTCAGAGGCAAGTCCTTTATTTGTCAACTAGTGCCCTAAATATGGCCCATAGAGAAATCTATAACCTCTTTTTGCATTTTGTAAATAGGGATACAAGGGAGGAGGTTTAGAAGTTACCTTATAAGTCTTATGAGGAATCTTTAGAAAGTGCATTAAGAATTGATCAAGCCACAATTAGTAGTGGGTAAAGGGTTTACAAAATAAATGGATGGTTGATGACTTCCCAAGCTAGAGATAATAGTGAAAACAATTCTTCCACCATCAGGGTATTGAAAAATAATCATAATGTAATGATATATGGGATAACTGACATACCCCTTGTGCAAAGTGATGATCATAACAAGAATGGTCACCTCAACTTAATGCCCAATAATTTTAATACTATCAAGCATCCACATAATAGTAGATAATCTTATCAAAAGTCACAGAGAAATTTCTAAGGACCATAGTGTTATCCCTATGACTTGACACATATTGCTTGTTTCATAAAGCAAAGGGACATGATATAAATATTGTTGTTATATGGAGCCTAATCAGACTCGGAGGTTAAATTTACCCAACTTTTATCAGCGTGGTTTCCCCCCAAATATTTTCCTACTAGTTTTGACACCTTGAAGTCTAAGTGCATGAAAATCATTCTGAGTTGGCAACCTAATCCAATGACTTGACACGGATCCCAAAACCACCTATTGGACCAATAGGATCCTAGGTGCTCACTTCATGCATTATGATTTCTAGGCGCCAGTTTGATGCTCCATCACAAGGAAAGTGCACCCACACTTGCAAGTGTTTTTCTTCAGGATCTAGGTGCCAGTTGAAGGTTGTAGTTGCCAAGAAGAGCGCCTAGCAAGAGGAAGTCTTTTGGAGTCTCCAAAACACATCAAACACTTGACTAACAACAAGATAACTTTTTCCCAAGTTAGGTGCTTCAAGAGGGAAGTTCAAACATGAATAAGTGCCAACTTGTCTAGGTGCAAACTCAAGCTTGTTGAGGATACACATGGTGCCCAACATTCCTTGGTGATTTCACAAACTTTAAATGCTTAGAACTGTTCAAGGAATGCCCAATGCCCCTTCTTGATGATAGGCACCAAACTGAGGGTGGAATTGCGCCTTAATGGCATTAGGCGCTATCTAGAGTATGCTACTCCATGGAAATGCGCCTTCTTGCTGAGAGTAATTCAAACACTCCAAGGTCTTCGGTGATCAATTCCCCAACTTATGAAATGTCCTTCATTTTAAAACACATTGTAATGCTCCAAAGAGATGACTATACCTAGGCGTCAATCTAGGTTAGAAGTGCCTCCAAAGTGCGCCTTCTCTTTCAGAATGCAAAACAAGGTCCAAAGGTGCTAATAAACTGAAGCGCTTCTTTGGAAAAGTCCCAGATGTTAAGATGCGCCTTGTCTTAATGAGGTGCAACTCTTGGGTAAGAAATCTTGTAAAGTGTGCCTAACTTAGTGAAGAGGTTGATAACTTCTAAACCCTTCTTGGAACTTACATTGCTTCAACTGAAGATCATCTTGCACCAATACATCACCAAACATTCAATCACAAGATCAATTCAAACTTAGGCGCTCATTAAGAGTCTTTCCAATGTTGGCGCATCTGAGAGGTTGAACTGGCAAGATATGGCACCTAGCTTCCTAGACCTTGTTTCACTATGTTTGATTTCCAAAGTTGACTCAATGGTATCAAGATGGTGCCATAGAGTCTTTGAACTAGTTCCTTAGAGTTTCAAAAACATTCTGGCTCCTTAAAAATTCCTGTGCATACTTGGGCGCCATTTCAAGGTCCTGGAACCATGATGTAGCGCCTTATTGCTCTAGGCGCCCATTCATGATTGTGCAACTTGAGATTGGCACCTAGAGTGAATAGGCTTTCATCCTGACTTAATTCACTAAGGCAACCTCATCTTGAAGGCCAAACAACTTTTCCTACCAAAGCGCCTTGTTTGATGTAGTTCTTAACATGATACTTCTATGCTAGGTGCCACTTTGAGGCTTGAGGAGAGAGAAAGTGTGCCTAACCTATCTTGGGTGACTTCGGGACTTCAAATTCCTTTATTAGGTGTGGAGCATGCTTGAATGATGTTGCTCTTAACATCTTGCACTTCTAAACCCTGATTGAAGACTCCACATCCTTGTGCGCTCATTTGGACATCACCTAATTGAGTGCCTAGGAGGTATAAAGCTTAACGTTGACATGAGGACAAGCGCTTAGTAAAGGAGAGTTTCTCAAACATTTAAACATGTGAATGAAGTCATAGAAATGAACTAAGTCATCTAGGCACCATTTTCCCCTTGTGTACCCTTACATTTGCGCCTAAGAAGAAGTTGCAACTTTACATTGCCTCCTTCTGATGATTTTTGGGGTAGCAGAAAACCTTTCACCACGGGCAAATGTCTTAGAGATATAAAAAACTAAGAGAGGTTATTGTAGAGGCACTCTACATGATCACATTGCCTTAGACGGAATGTTTATGAGTGACACAATTTTCGAGTAACAACCATTCAAAGATTGCTTCCTTTTTGCACTTTGGACTCTTCAGGGATATCGTCGGTACAATGTAGCCCGAACTGTTTCGACATGTTTGGGTGAAAAATAGGACCATGCCTAGTCTAAATGTACCCATCCAGACGCGTTGGAACAGTCAGTTTGGTCACATCAAGAGCAGGACGAAAGTTACACCCCTTTGCAACTTTACATTGCCTCCTTCTGACAATTTTTGGGGCAACAGAAAACCTTTCACCATAGGCAAATGCCTCAGAGATATAAAAAACTGAGAGAGGTTATTGTAGAAGCACTCTATGTGATTGCATTGCTACCGATGGAATGTTTCTAAGTGATACGGTTTTTGAGTAACATCTCGTCAAAGATTGCTACCTTTTTGCACTTTGGACTCTTCAGGGATATCGTCAGTACAATGTAGCTTGGACTGTTTCGAAATGTTTGGGTGAAAAAAAGGACCATGCCTAGCATAAATGTACCCATCCGGACATGTTGGAACAATCATTTTGGTCACATCTGGAGTAGGATGAAAGTTACACCCCTTTGCAACTTTACACTGCCTCCTTCTGACGATTTTTTGGGCAGCAGAAAACCTTTCACCACAGGCAAATGCCTCAGAGATATAAAAAATTGAGAGAGGTTATTGTAGAGGCACTCTACATGATCGCGTTGCCTCAGACGGAATGTTTCTAAGTGACATGATTTTTGAGTAAGAATCATTCAAAGATTGCTACTTTTTTGCACTTTGGACTCTTCAGGGATATCGTCGGTACAATGTAGCTCGGACTGTTTCGACATGTTTGGGTGAAAAAAAGGACCATGCCTAGCGTAAATGTACCCATCTGGACGCGTTGGAATAGTCATTTTGGTCACATCAGGAGCAGGATGAAAGTTACACCCCTTTGCAACTTTACACTACCTCCTTCTGACAATTTTTGGGGCAGCAGAAAACCTTTCACCACGGGCAATTGCCTCAGAGATATAAAAAATTGAGAGAGGTTATTGTAGAGGCACTCTACGTGATTGCGTTGCCTCAGATGAAATGTTTCTAAGTGACACAGTTTTTGAGTAACATCTTGTCAAAGATTGTTGCCTTTTTGCAGTTTGGACTCTTTAGGGATATCGTCGGTACAATGTAGCTCGGACTGTTTCGATATGTTTGGGTGAAAAATAGGACCATGCCTAGTGTAAATGTACCCATCTAGATGCGTTGGAATAGTCAGTTTGGTTGCATCAGGAGAAGGACACCAAAAATGCATAACATGATGATGTAAAAATGTGTATAAATATAGCAGGAAATTAAAAAAAGACAAACCTTACAAATTAATGTGCATACTTACAACTCAATGTAAAATGACTTTACAAAATCAATGTCAATACTTACAAATTAATCCAATGAACCATCTGGGTCTGCTCTACTCTTTATTGTGTCAAGTATTTCTTCATGGTCAGACTCACGCACCTTCCACAAGATTTTGTTCAAAGGTCTACCCCGATACTTTATCAAATGAACATTGGATGCCATGACAAGGTTCAAGTAATGAAGAATCTTCCGATGTGTGTCAAATTCCTGAACAACCAAACATTAACACTCTTATGTGGGTACCTTCTAAGCCATGTTCGAGTAATAACCACTGAGCCTGTAGGGTATTCGATGTTTTCTCCATCTGTAACAGGGGCCTCCAGTTTATTTTTGGCCTCAACACAATGACATAAGTAATAATTTGTTCCCTCTTCATTATATTCATCTGTAATAACTGCATATACGTGCCCTACATTGATATGTGTAGCAAATTAGACAAAATTAGTCAACATTACAAATACACTACAAAGTAAGATGACATTACCTGGTTGAACTAGATGAAATTAGATGCATATACATGCCCTATATTACCTGGTTGAACTAAATCTGATATGTGGTCAAAGTCAACTAATGATTCCATCTGTGTTAGTTCCAGTGTCGTCGGGGGTTGATACATGTCAAGTGGGCTAAGATAACTTAACTGCCATTCGTCAACCCACTCATTTGAATCACACTCATCCCAGACTTGAATTGTACAGGAAGAACAAAAGCATGACATCTTTCACGTATGGATACTCCATGAACCTGCAATTGAGCTTTTGAAAGAGTGCATCTCATTTAATCCTGTCAATGTACAACAGTCCTCATATGGTGTAATGTTAGTATCATCTATCAACCAAAAAAACTACGAACTGAAGACTTACCTTCATTACCTGGACCCATAGAAGCATTACACCACTTGACAATCGATTTTGCATCTGTCAACTTTGCATTGTCTTTATACTTTAACTCTTCTCGTGCTATGGCTCTTTTGATACATGCTCCTGCACCATCATGCTCCCCCTTTCCATGCCCGACCTCACAAAAGTTCCACATATGCTGAATACCTGTAAAATTTTGCTTCCTACTCAGCCAAAAGAAATTCTGTGAGTTCTTGAATTGTGATGCACAGTTATCTGACCATATGATATGCTGACTGAATGATATGCCCCTTCTAGCCAAATCATTGTAGAACACCTGAAAGCAACCTTGCACGAACTCCGTAGAATGCGTGCGATCATCACTAATATAGAAATTATACTCCCTTATGATCTTTCTGTCATCCTCTGTACTATCATTCGCATGAATGAATGCGATGTGCACAAATATAGAAACCTGTGTGGAGTTGTAATATTATGATTACACCTCACGTTGTGGCTGTAGACTGTAGTTCTCTGCAAAGTCAACGACTAAAACAATGCTACCAATTGGAAATGTGTCCTTGCATAACTTGAATTGCAAGTCCAACCATCGAGCTCTATGGGCATGTCTTGCATACTCATACACTATGCTGTCACGAAATATAGGCATGAACTGATACACTGGAATCTTTTCAATAACCAATTCACACCTCTTTGCTTCTTTACCATCTTTTGTATTGTATGCCACTGTTTTATACTTGCCAAACTCTACTAGTTCATTTCCAACCGCATGTGTTCTTTCCATATGTTCACATATTGACAAATGTTGCAAGCCACTGCAACGATGACATGTGCCATCCAAGCATAATTTCTTGTAGAATATTTGACCTTCCTCTTTTTCACATAAAATTCTTGATATGAAGTCTCTTGAAGATGTTGGTGGGGCACATATGGCACAACCCTACAAAACATTATTAGTATGCATATCTAAACATATAGACCTATAAGCATCAAAATGGTTAGAAAATTCAATATGTAATCTACAACAACAAGTAGTGCATGTGTGATTTATCTTGACATAGAAAGGTTTTAGCATTTCAAAATATCTTTGACAAATTTTAATTTGAGGATACTTCTCTAGAAATTTACCATAAAACTGTGTTTGAGTCTCATCCAGAAAATGCTTTGGATGTGGCTCACGGTTCTGACTACCGATTCTCCTTCTTACCACATCCCTTTGATTCAGAGATACCCTTGTGTAATTCTTCCAAAAGTCTTCAATTAGTGATCTCAATGCTTCAATAATTAGTTTATCTTTTCCCGGTAGTCTCCCCGAGAACGCCCATAATTCATTGGCATTAGTGTCCTCAATTCTTTGGCGTCTTCCAACGGCTCTTGATAAAGTTTTCCTATTAATTCTCAATTCTTGACTCATCTTTCTAATGAGACGAGCTTTCCTCATTTGACTACTTACTATAGTCAATGTAATCACACGCCATGTTGCATTACTATCTTTTGTGTGTGAGGTGTTACCCACACTCTCATACGCACTCATTAGATTCTTGACAATAGATTTTTCACTTGAAGCCTCTGATGTTCTCAACCCAAGAATCTTCATGATGGACCTATACTTTATACTTCGCATCATTTCAATGAATAGTTGACATCTTGCAGTTTCATTTAAATTTTCAAAGAACAATCTCCAAATCTTATGAGCATATCTTCTACAAGTGTGTTTTGGAATCTTACCTTCCATTGGCTGCAAAATATTCTCATCAATATCAATCAAATACTTTGGCTTTATATGCAAAATTCTAGGTGGTGTTAAGTTAGGTAAATTCATCTCAACATTAGGAATTTCATCAATATTTAAATGAGATCGGCTAGATGGCATATCTTCGACTGAAGATGGAATAGATGGCATACCTTGAGGTTGAGGTGGGAATGATGGCGTACCTCCTTCACCACATGTGAGTGATGATGTACTCTCAACTTGAGATGTGGTAGATGGTGTCCCTACATATTGACTTGCGGTAGAGGACGTGTCTCCAACTATGGTATTCAAATCTCTTGTACCACGAAGTTTTTGCATTCGTTCTCTTTGTGCCACCAATACCATATCTCTTTGTGATGGTTGTGGTTCCTCTTCAATTGGTATGTCTTCATTTATCATGTCCAATTTCCTCTTCTCATGAAGTTCCCTCATAGCCACTACTTTCTTTGCATTCTTAGCTTATATCTCTTCTTGTGTTGGTTTAATTCTTGATCGTTTCCTCGGCATGACAGAGAATTTGTCTGTAGAATGATAAAGAGACCAATATTACTTCCTAAGAAATCATACAAAATAATAGTGGGATTGTATTTTTATTATGTTGTAAGGATTTATTCTTGTATAGTTTGACATCATGGTATGTTAAGGTATGTTTATTACACATAATTATTAAAGAGCCCAAGTGTAGAAAATATACATGGCATCATGTGAGATTGTAGGTTGCTTTCTTGATTGGGAATGTGTCTATTTTAAACATGTATGATAAAGCATGATAAAGTAATTCAATCCGAATTAAGGAAAATGTAAAGAACATGCATGTAAAGACTTGACATACCTAAAAAATGAAGAGTCAAATGGAAAGAGTAGCCAATTATATAGTGTTTTTTTCTTCTTGCATCAAACTCCTCAATAATTTGAGTTTTTCACCACTTGCTTCATTTTTAATGTTAAATTGAATAACACTCAAATATAATTACTAACAACAATACTATTAACCAATTTATAATGTTAAATTCCTAAAATTGAATCACAATTAACATTGCAACACTACAAAAATTGAAACTTGAATAGATATATATCAAACTTGGTGTGAAAACTATGTTATTTCCTCCTTCTCAAGTTGGCAAAGCAGAAAAGGTGGTGGAAAGATCATGCAAAGGTGGTACAATGTGTCAAATGTGCATGTGAACTTCCCAATAGCATGAAAGCACTTCTTTTTTGTCAGAGCACGTGCAGAATCAGTATGAAAATAGAGCATGTGGGCCTAGATCACGAGGGTCAACACTTTTTTACCGTTTCTATAGCAAGACAAAACGCGAGCGCGTTATAACGCGCTCACGTTATAACACACTCGAGTTTTGTCCTGCTATAGATTGATCACATCCTGTGCATTATCTTCCTTAACACAAGTAGGGATGACCACATCCTGTGCTTCATCAATTGACACTTCCAAGCCTTACAATTCCTCTTAAATACGGGAGGATCCATGACTGGAAGAGCCAAGCCACTTCGTCTGTCCATGATAATCTTTAAATGCTTTCCATCTTGGTAGGTCCTCTACATCAGAGAAAAACCACTGATGGTTATGAGAAATAAGAAATTCTTCATCTCTTTGGTGATCCATTTCTCTTTCCAAACCTTCCCCTTCACACTTGAATGACCACAAGGTTTTTGAGGGAGAACTTTTCCTGTTTCCTGCAAGAGCTTGCCAGATGCTCTGCCATATGATAGGCATAACAATGAAGGGGCAAGCCCTCATAATCAAGTCCTTGATAGAAAATGCCCATCGAGTAAGAAAGACAGATCTTCTTTGGAAGCAGAAGTTCTAGTTTGTGACAAATCCTTATCCAAGCATAAATAGCAGGGGTTCTGTCAAGCGATTGCCAATCCACTTCCACAAAGTCTCCTGAAGACTTCCTGATTGATTCCAAAACATCCACACACCAAAACAAGAGAGGCAATCAATATAATTGAACCCATAAATCTACATTTGATGACATAAACCCTCAACACTATACCTTAAATCCTAGTCCCTTAACCCTCAACCCTAAACCTTATCCCTAAACCCTAATCCCTCAACCCTCAACCCTAATCCATCATCCCTCAACTTTAATCCCTCATCCCTAAACCCTAAATGCTATCCCTATTCCTAAACCCTCAAAAGACTCGATACTGTACCTTAAACCCTAATCCCTTATCCCTAAACCCTCCAACCCTATTCCTAATCCTTATACCCTCCACACTCTACTTTAACCCTAATCCCTTGACCCTCAACCCTCAACGTCAAACCCTAATCCCTCAACCCTTAACTATGATCCCTTAACCCTCAACCCTATCCCTAAACCCTAAACCCTAAAGCCTCAACCCTCAACCCTCAACGTCAAATCCTAATCCCTCAACCCTTCACTCTAATCCCTCAACCCTAAACCCTATCCCTAAACCCTCAACACTATACCTTAAACCCTAATCCCTCAACCCTCAACCCTAATCTGTCATCCCTCAACTCTAATCCCTCATCCCTGAACCCTAAATGCTATCCCTATTCCTAAACCCTCAACAGACTTGATACTATACCTTAAACCCTAATCCCTTATCCCTAAACCCTCCAACCCTATCCCTAATCCTTATACCCTCCACACTCTACTTTAACCCTAATCCCTCGACCCTCAACCCTATCCCTAAACCCTTGACTCTCGAACCTCAACCCTCAACCCTCAACGTCCAACCCCAATCCCTCAACCCTTAACTCTAATCCCTCGACCCTCAACCCTATCCCTAAACCCTAAACCCTAAACCCTAAACCATCAACATCAAATCCTAATTCCTCAACGCTTCACTTTATTCCTTCAACCCTAAACCCTCAACACTATACCTTAAACCCTAATCCCTCAACCCTCAACCCTAAACCTTATCCCTAAACCCTAATCCCTCAACCCTCAACCCTAATCCATCATCCCTCAACTCTAATCCCTCATCCCTAAACCCTAAATGCTATCCCTATTCCTAAACCCTCAACATACTCAATACTATACCTTAAACCCTAATCCCTTATCCCTAAACCCTCCAACCCTATCCCCAATCCTTATACCCTCCACACTCTACTTTAACCCTAATCCCTCGACCCTCAACCCTATCCCTAAACCCTTGACCCTTGAACCTCAACCCTCAACCCTCAACCCTCAACGTCAAACCCTAATCCCTCAACCCTTAACTTTGATCCCTCGACCCTCAACCCTATCCCTAAACCCTAAACCCTCAACCCTCAACATCAAATCCTAATTCCTCAACCCTTCACTTTAATCCCTCAACCCTAAACCCTATCCCTAAACCCTCAACACTATACCTTAAACCCTAATCCTTCAACCCTCAACCCTAAACCTTATTCCTAAACCCTAATCCCTCAACCCTCAACCTTAATCCGTCATCCCTCAACTCTTATCCCTCATCCCTAAACCCTAAATGCTATCCCTATTCCTAAACCCTCAACAGACTCGATACTATACCCTAAACCCTAATCCCTTATCCCTAAACCCTCCAACCCTATCCCCAATCCTTATACCCTCCACACTCTACTTTAACCCTAATCCCTCGACCCTCAACCCTATCCCTAAACCCTTGACCCTCGAACCTCAACCCTCAACCCTCAACCCTCAACGTCAAACCCTAATCCCTCAACCCTTAACTCTTATCCCTCGACCCTCAACCCTATCCCTAAACCCTAAACCCTCAACCCTCAATGTCAAATCCTAATTCCTCAACCCTTCACTTTAATCCCTCAACCCTAAACCCTATCCCTAAACCCTCAACACTATACCTTAAACCCTAATCCCTTAACCCTCAACCCTAAACCTTATCCCTAAACCCTAATCCCTCAACCCTCAACCCTAATCTGTCATCCCTCAACTCTAATCCCTCATCCCTAAACCCTAAATGCTATCCCTATTCCTAAACGCTCAACAGACTCGATACTATACCTTAAACCCTAATCCCTTATCCCTAAACCCTCCAACCCTCCAACCCTATCCCCAATCCTTATACCGTCCACACTCTACTTTAACCCTAATTCCTCGACCCTCAACCCTATCCCTAAACCCTTGACCCTCGAACCTCAACCCTCAACGTCAAACCCTAATCCCTCAACCCTTAACTCTGATCCCTCGACCCTCAACCCTATCCCTAAACCCTAAACCCTAAAGCCTCAACCCTTAACATCAAATCCTAATCCCTCAACCCTTCACTCTAATCCCTCAACCCTAAACCCTATCCCTAAACCCCCAACACTATACCTTAAACCCTAATCCCTCAACCCTCAACCCTAAACCTTATCCCTAAACCCTAATCCTTCAACCCTAATCTGTCATCCCTCAACTCTAATCCCTCATCCCTAAACCCTAAACACTATCCCTATTCCTAGACCCTCAACGGGCTCGATACTATACCTTAAACCCTAATCCCTTATCCCTAAACCCTCCAACCCTATCCCTTAACCCTTGAACCTCAATGTACTCAACCCTCAACGTCAAACCCTAATCCCTCAACCCTTAACTCTGATCCCTCGACCCTTAACCCTTAAAACTTGAACCCTAAAACCTATCCCTACACACTCAACACTTGACACTATATCTTAAACCCTAATCCCTTAACCCTCATCCCTAAAGCCTCAACTCTAAATCATTAAACCTTCAACCCTAAACCCTATCCCTAATCCCTCTACCCTCGACACTCTTATTTAACCCTAATCCCTTGACCATTAACCCTATCCCTCAACCTCAACCCTCAACCCTCAACCCTTAACCCTCAACATTCAACCCTCAACTCTCAACATTAAACCCTAATTCATCAACCCTAAACCCTAATCCCTCAAACCTAAACCCTATCACTAAATCATCAACCCTCAACACTATACCTTAAACCCTAATACCTATCCCTCAACCCTCAACCCTTAAACCCTATCCCTACACCCTCAACACTTGACACTATATCTTAAGCCTTAAACCCTCATCCCTAAAGTCTCAACCCTCAATCCTTAAACCTTCAACCCTAAACCCTATCCCTAATCCCTCTACCCTCAACACTGTAACCCTAACCTCGACATTAAATGCTAATCTGTCAACCCTAAACCCTAATCTGTCAACCCTAAACCCTATCCCTAAACCCTCAACCCTCAACACTATACCTTAAACCCTAATCCATCAACCCTAAAACCTAATCCCTCAACCCTCAACCCTAAACACTATCAATAAACCCTCAACCCTCGACACTATACCTTAAACCCTAAGAGAAAAGCTTTGCGTATGGTACATCCACAGTGAGTAATTAACAGTTGAAATCATAAGGATGATCATTATGAGAAAAGATTTACATTGGGGTACATCTATGTTTCTTGTTGTCCACCCCGCACTTAGGGAAGGTATATTGTTATGAAACAGGCAAATAATCTCCCATTGTTTACTGGCTCTATCCACAAGAACTACTAAACTATACCTTAAACCCTAATCCCTCAACCCTAAACTTTCAACCCTAAACCCTATCCCTAATCCCTCTACCCTCAACACTCTACCTTAAACCTAATCCCTCGACCCTTAACCCTAAACGCTATCCCTAAAGCCTCAACCCTAAACCCTAATCCCTCAAGGTCCTAAACTCTAATCCCTTATCCCTAAACTCTAAATCCTATCCCTAAACACTCAACCCTCAACCTTAAATCTTAATCACTCAATCCTTATCCACCCCTCTCCTACCCTATCTGGTTCACTCCCATCTCTACCCTCCTCTGCCCTCGACACTATATATACATACATATAGGCATACATAGATACATAGATACATACACACATACATACATATAGGCATACATAGACACATACATACATACATACATGATTAATAGCCTTGAACATAAAAAAATTTAGGGGGATCATAATGCGAGCACGTTATAACGCGCTTGCGTTATGTCAAACATGACAAACAACAGACTTGCGGAAAAGGAAAATGCAAAGCAAAACATAACGCGAGCACATTATAACACGCTCGCATTATGTCTTGCTTTGGGAATCCCAAGCCTTGGGCTTGGGATTTGCTTTGGATTTCCAAACCAAAGTCTTGGAGTGCCTTTTGAATAGTAACAGACGTGTTTTTCCATATTCTTCAAGATTTCACATAATTTCATTCGTGCTAACCCTCAGATTTGCACGTGTTTCAAGGTCGAACAAATCAAACACCTAGGTAATGTTAGGCTTTCTCTTAGCTATTTGACGATGTGATTTTTTTCACATTTTAACAATGTTAAGCCTTTCATCTTTAATTTCTTTTGTTTGTGTGTCTGTTTTTGGGCAAAAACCACCGTTTGGTCTTTTTTTCATTGTAAATTAACTATTCATTGAAATTTCAAAAAAATTACATATTTAGAAACTAGACTCCATTCTAAAAATATTTAAAAAAATGATTTTCAATTAGTTTTAAAAATTTATAGGGGTAGCACGGCCAAAATTTTGTTTTTTAGGATGTGTCCACTTTGAAAATCAGTAAAAAATCAAATATTCATAAAAAAATTATCAGAAAAATCAGGCATAAACTACATGCTATTAGCTAATTTCTCACTGAAGTGATTTTAAAAATACCAAAAAAAAGTTGACCTTTTGAGGGAGCCACAAAACATGCTATGTTATGTTTTTTTGACAGAAACAACACCAATTTCTGTGACTCCCTCTTTTGAACCCCTTAATCTATGCCATTTTCAAAAAAAAATAGTAGTTTAGAAAGTAGACTCGGAGCACTACGAACATTGTTTTGGTTGCATCTCCAAATTTTGAGTGTAACTATGCTCAATTTCTCATCCAAGGCCAGTATTTCCTGATTTCAGAAAAAAAGTGGCCACTTAAGACCCCTTTTTGGCCCCCCATCTTGTTGCACTTACCCTACTTATATTAGTCAAAATGACACCTACTTTTTTTTTTGAAAATTTAGTAGTGCCTCATTGAAATATCCAATTTTGACCAAATAAATTTGATTTCTTTTCAAAAAAATAGTAGCCCATAAACTACATTCAATTTTCTACAAATTTTTTTCCTACATAATTTTCAAATTATGTCGATAACCCATTCGAATTTTCACATGAAGTTGATTAAATCTATTTTTTAGCATTTTCATTTCCACTTAGAGGTATTGTTTGGCCCATGCTGATCTCACATTCAACCATCTTCTTTATGGTGCCATTGTCCTTGGTCTTAATGCTCACCCTTTTTTCCTCCTTTTCAACATTTGTGTTAATTATATTTGGTCTATACTAGCAACATCATTCTTAGTAGTTACTTTTTGTTAGAATTAAGGTGCCATCAACCTTGTAAATCTTATATATGTAATTAATTACTCCTAATGTTTGTAAATTTCCATAAGGGAAGATGCATTCACTAAGAAGAGGTCTAATTTTTGGTGTTTTCACAATCGCGTTTGGAGCCCATTTCATTTTGGGCGAGTAAAGGGGGATTTACACCCCCCCTTTGAGGTTCAAGGGGCTATCCCCTCAGTGAGGGTTTGGGGCAGTGCCCCTAAAGCCAACTTTTATATATACATATTTAAAATTGTAAAGTGTTGTAATTTCATAGTCAATCTAGACCGTTCATCATTAAGTCATAGATCTAATGATAGAAATTATGTTCATTCGCAACACTCTTTTAATGAGGGCATTGTATTATGACTATGTTGTAGTAGAGAGTTGAGATCCAAAACAGGTGTTGGATTGAAGATTGAAGAGGAGGTTGTTAGTGTTGTATTATAAACTCTTTTGAAGTTAATACAGACTGGTGCATCTCTTCTTGTGTGGAGTTTTTTCTCAAAAGGGCTTCTCCATGTAATCACTGTGTTATATGTTCAGTTTTTCTATTATATATTTCCTATGTGTTGGTGATTTACTTTCATTCAATCTCCATTTTGTTATGCATAGTTTAAATCAGATTTACAATTGATTTCAGATTTCCATTTTATAGTTGTTCACCTTCATTTCTAACACTTTCATATTTCTTAGCTAATAAGGTCACCTTAAACTTGCATTATTGTTGCATTAGTGTGAATCTTTATGTCTTCATTTGATTGTTTGGATCTCTTATACCACCACTACATGATTTCCTTGAGGTATTCAAAATCATGAGCATGCAATTCATATTGATTTGAACTAGCATCATGATCTTACTAAAAGTTTGATGTGTTGTAGCTATCACAAGATACCCAAATTCATCATCCACAAGACCATATTCAAATACATCAAGCTAATCAATATCATCTTCATAATATTCTTCAAGTTACCTTCTTCATTAGGAAATTCTTTCTCCTTAGTCACCATGAGGGAAATAATACACTTCATTGGATCATGTGGAAGGTCGCATATCTCACACCATAGTGAATCTTCTTGAAGTCTCACATGGTCCATTTTTAAGGGATCTAGAGTTTCCTTATCTTGTTGCTTGAAATTTCCTTGTCTAGGAGCCACTTGTCTATCATTTTGTGGTTGTCTCTTTGACCAAATAGTGTACTAAGCTTTGTTATGGAAATGCTAACCTTTATTAAAATGTGTTGTTGATTATTTGGAAGTAATCCTTTCTCATTCCTTGGTACCATGTTTGGCAAGTATTTCATGGATCCCATCAGTTTATCTAATGTATCCTTATTAGTGTGAGGCTTATTTGAGATTCCTCTATCTAGTTGTGAAATCTTCACATTCAACCTCTTAACATGCTTTCCCAATTCTCTCATGTTACTTTTGATGTTTATTGTAGTGGCATAAGTTTCTCTAAATGTTTGTTGATTCTTGTCTCAAAGACAATATCCTATATTGGCATCAAAATTGCCATAGTAAAGGGCTAGACACATTGACTCATTAGGCCTAAGATTTGGTGGTACCTTCCTCATAGTCATATAATAAATCTATTGTTGAAGTCCATTTCATTAATCCTTTTCTTGATGGTTGTAAGTTCATGTATAGTAAATTTGGGATCTACCTGATCCCCATATTATAATCCTCTCATGAACTCCTCCCAAGAATCAACACTATTATTTGGAAGGTTTTTGTACCACTCTCTAGCACTCTCTTCCAAAAAATGTATGAATAACTTCATCATCACATCCTTGTAATCAATTTCATATTCAT
Organism: Cunninghamia lanceolata; assembly: GCA_027924645.1. Taxonomy (NCBI): domain Eukaryota; kingdom Viridiplantae; phylum Streptophyta; class Pinopsida; order Cupressales; family Cupressaceae; genus Cunninghamia; species Cunninghamia lanceolata. Next base: position 977,502 of record BSBN01000004.1, on the reverse strand, counting down.
CAATGACATTAATGAAGTGTCTCAAATGCTCTTCTCCTATGAATGTGTCATTGTTACCTTGAAAACTTGGTATCTTTCCTCTTATTTCATTTGGAATTGCATTAGGGTAATCTAGGATATTTGAGCTTGTGGGAATATTTGATCTTGTTTCTGGAACATGGGCCTTGCATTTAGAACATTAGCAAACTACTAGTTATGTTGATGTAGTAATGGCTAATTTGGGATGTTAAGAATATGATTTTGGTTTTATAGTTAGGATACTTATGTCTCTATTTGGGCATGATAAGCAAGTTGAGCATGTTCTCTTTCTATCTATTATTGAAGTTCTTGTTGCCTCTATCTAAGGCACCTGGTCAAGTAAATCTAATTCATGATCAATAATTCTCTCTTTGCTCAGCATCTAAATGTTTGGGCTCAATGGAATTATGAAATGTGGTATCATGCTCAAGCTCATTTCTTTATGTCAGAGTTGGACATGTGGGGTGTTGACCAACAAACTAGGTTTCTAAAGTTTGATCTTGCATATCAATAGTTCACACATGTGTATTATGGGGTCTATTTCTATTTCCTCTACTAATGATCATGTTATTTCTTTACACATTGTAGTCATGTCTTTGTATTCTTCTATATGTCCTAACTATGTCATCTGTTGAGTCTTCAAAAGTGTATTGATATTGATATCTTAAATCACCAAATGCATTATTTATACCTAATGTACTTACTTTTTTATCCAAATAATTTAGTCCAAATGACATACCAACATATTTATCTCTTCATTAGATTGGTTGTTTCCTAGAATGAGCTAATGTATCTTCTTGTCCTTATGGATCTCTAGACTATCTCTCTCTTTCCACCTTCAACATTTCTAAATGAAATAAGTTACCACTCTTTACTTAGAAGAAAAATACCTCCTTTATTAGTAAGGATCTTCACAATACAAATTTAAATTCCATGTTCCTTAGTAGTGGCACCATTCTATCAGGTCCCAAAACCATAGCTCCACAATCCTAAAGTATCAATCTATCTTCAAGGCCAGGGATTTGTCTTTGTGAAGATAAATCAAGAACTCATCAATAGAGTATAGATGATTAAATACTAATTTATGAGAGTGGGTATTATTTCCTTCACTTTGGGTTTAGCTAGACCTAGAAGACTGTTCTTAGAGGTATCCTAGGTAGGATTTACAATAGAGAATGATGAGACAAGCTAGACCTTTAAAACTATACCCAATGTATTCTTAGCCCCAAGATTTGTCACTAGGATAAAGACTAAACATATATATATATAAAACCTCTTCTTAAGATGATAGTGATATGATTATAGCTATGCAAGATATACACATGTAAGACATGATTCTACAAGATAAATGTCTATTACATTTCACTTAGGATATCTCCCTAGGTTATGCAACTGAACCATGAAAATGTGTAGGAGACTAACTAAATACCAACCTATTGTTGAATTTTGATTTTTTGATTAATGAGGTGATTGGTCATCAACTTCCAAGACCAGTGCTTATTCTAATGGGTAATAGAGTCCCAAGTTGCCAAGAAGAACAAGACATGCCTATAAATCACAATTGAAAGTGCATTTATGCATATACACATATTGAATACATCATGCCATATAACTAAAAATGGTTAATAATTAATAACAATGTTGTAAATATATATATAACAAGGAAATGACCACCACAAAAGCTTTGATATTATTTAAAAATGTTGTCACATTTATCAAACCCCATTTACATTTATGCCAACAAGTGTGGCAAGAGGAAACTCACAACTAGGATCAAAGTTCCCCTAAATATGTACAAATTACAATTGAGACATTTAGTTACAAACATCCTTATCATGCAAAACCCTTTACTATGATTTGCAGGATGTTCTTCTCTACCAACAAAGTAGGCTTGTAGAGACTGAATCCCGACATAGATTATGACACTCATGATTTTCTTGGAGGAATACAGATGACCAACTATTTTACATCCTACATACATGTACTTATACATCTTTAGATTGTGCCCTTCTACATCCTACTAGAACTTACAAGATCAACTAGAAATTGTGGAAATAAACAAGCAGGCATAGAAATCCCATAAAATATACCCTAACTAAGTCCAAAATGAGCAAATATGTTGTACATTCAAGTCTCCCTCTTGAAATAAGTAGCTAGGTACATGCATGTGGGCATGCTATGACTATGCTTTGTATTAATGTTTCTAGAAGAACCTAAAATTGTCTCCATTCTCAACACATATCCTTGCACATGGATCTTCTATGACTATTCTCAACTACAAAATTTATGGATGATTCATGACTCCTCCCCTACATCCTTCATTGAAACATATTCCCTAGATATAGAAGTTTTTTCAAATTTTGTAACCTTTGACATATGGCCAAAACATAGGGAAAGGAAATGAACAACATCAAGTATATTATTGATAAAAGGGGGCCATCAAAGAGTTCTCAAATCAATTATGAATGATAGGAAAAACAAGGCCAAGGCAACAAGGGAGCACCATACTTAAATAAATTTACAAATTTTAGGCTTGCGAAAATGGGTCCCAACACCTCCCATGTCTAGGATCCAAATATTCTACTCAAGGATCAAAACCACTTGCACATACATATTTTTCAAAATGTGAACTAGCTCTGCATCTCTGACCAAATCCATGATATTTGAAATAAAAAATGGAAGCAATTGTGCTAAAAAGGTATCATTGAGGAAACTTTGACAATATCCACTACCCCACAACTTTCTAGAATGCACTTTCTACAAGAAAAGAAATGATTACAAAGACTTTCCTTAATTTCTCCAAGTTACACCTTCCCAATTCCTTAAATTCACACTTCCATGGCTATAACAAAACCCTATAATTGACAATCATTGAAATCTTGAAAAACTAGAATAGATAAAAGAACTACTAGAATTTTAACTTTGAACTGATATATGTTACCATTAGAATCATTACAAATAGACCAAGCTCAAAATACAACTACTCCATTCACTGATTAAAATTGAATATGTTATGTGTGAGAGGTCACTCAATCTTATCAACACACCCTAAAAAATCTCCCTCATGTCCAAATAAGGATCTATCAACATCTCACTAATGAATTTACACCATGAGAGATACCTTAGAAATGATGACAAAGCTCACCTATGCTAAAAGTACCAAATTGTAATTTTGGAGCCAAATGATTAGTTTTTCCATATTCACCACTAACATGAGTTTTTCCATGAGATCATGCAAAAAACCTCCAACCAATTAGAAGTGAGCATGTGATTTTTTCTATGTTGACATGGAAACATAGTTAACTTAAGTGAAGCCACAAAAATAGGGATAGCATGTACACAGAGTGTCCTCCATCATCCCCAACAAATGGCCACATGCCAACATGTAATAGGGTAGTGGCAAAACTTTACTCAATGGTTGAACAACGATAGAGAACCTTCCTCTTGAGTAGGTTGTTAGATCCTTCACCTAGTCAGTAATAATCATCTAATAGACTTCTAGTTGGTCACTAGTTCAATCTATTTTTTCATTGCTTTTTAGATTAAATTGATGATTTAGTTTTTTATGAAGGTGACATTCTTGCACTTGTAGATACTCAAGCCAAACAATGCACCCTAAAAAGTCTTCCTCATGCCCAAATAAGAATCTATCAACTTGACATATTGGTGAGTTTCCATATCAAGGGCTACTTTAAAAATGATGAACAAAATTATAGAGCCAATCAACTAGTACCAAAGTGGAAACCTACAAATTAAATAAAGGTTAGCATAACTAGTTAAAACAAGAGCGCAATATGTGCTCGAGCACATTATCACCCCATGGATAGGATGTGGTAAATAATAGTAGATTCCTACATGGAACCAACATATCTCCTTCATATGCCAGTCTAGGGTATGTGCATGGAAATGGGGGACCAAAAGGGAGTCAAAAGTGGCCACTTTTTTTCTAAAATCAATAAAAATTGTTCTTGGATGAGAAAGTGAAGGTATTCACACTCAAAATTAGAAAATGTGATAAGAACAAGATTTGTAGTTCTCTCAATCTAGTTTCTAAACTACTATTTAAAAAAAAAATAGATGAGATTAAGAGGTCCAAATAGGGGGAGCACACAAAGTGCTGATTTTTTCAAAAAAAAATAACATAGCACCTGGTGTGCTCCCCCTAAAGTTTGGGAGGAGATTTAGGTGTTGTAGGATTTTTGTGTTCTAGTTTCTCTTACACATTTGGCCAAGGTTCAAGGTTTCGATAGGTTGTTTTTTAAAATTAAAAAAATGAGGAATGTAATTGAATAACAAATGAAAAATTCAATGGAATTCTAACTTGAAAATTGAACAAATTTACCTCAGATCTCCAATGTGGCATGATCTAAGCAGGAGTTAAGAGGTTGATTGGTCTTTAATTCTTCAAAATATGCTTGCATTAATTCAAGCTACTTGTGCTTTGAGGGAAAATAGAAGAAAAAATGAGGGTTTAGAACCCCTTTTTTATTTACATCAGACTAATACATTTTGCATTATGGATTGGTAATGGGCTAGACATAACACAACATATTAATGCTCAATCCTGCTTGACCCAACCCTTAAATATGTTGTTTTCTAGTCATAGTTCAAGATCATAGGTGTGTAATTGAACTTGGTTCACTTGATCACATGTACAATGTTGAACCCCACTTTTTAAATTTAAGTTTAATCACAGGCCCAAGCCAAATTACCTCCAACTAGTTATTGGCCACTAACTCAAGCACAAAATATTCAAATTTAGACAATAGGTTGTTGTATAAAAGGGAAAAACCCTAATTCATTTTAGATCAAACATCATCAATACACCATTCAATAGATCATTTATAAAGAGCATTGCATCAACATGTGCAACCATAAAAACATATATAGGCATTTGCATTATGCTTGCCATGTCTACAAACTTGTCAAAACCATTGAATTGATTAAGGGCCTTGATTGAAGGGAATCTAGTCATCTTTCGTTCACTACATATGGAAGTTCCATCAATGTTTTTAAGTACCATCATTTTGAGGTACAATGTGGCAAACATGAATTTGAAGTCCTAGAGTACACAATTCAAAGTCACACAAAAGGTTCAAGACTACAAGTGTGCATAATAGATTTTGCAAATGTAAGATTGAACAATAATAGAGTACATATCATTTCTCCATTGTCAAAACTACATAATTACAAGTTTAATAACATAAGTATAAATTAAATCAAAAACTTTATGCATCAAATGGATTGATGTTGGACACAAGTTAATAAAGTTACAAGGGAGCGACAAACCCTAACGAGTGAGAAAAACCCTAATCTGTGTGTAAGGCTGCCTAGATTTGAAATGCAATATAGAAGAATGCAATTAAAAGTTGAAGCTCGAATGAGTGGCCGAGATCTCAGAGTGGAAATGGTAGAAGGAGGACAAGAGGAGGATGCAAATAATACAGGTAAATCATCTTAAAATGTAGAATCTAGCAGTGGTGATAAGACTACAAAGGTCAAGAGGGTCTAGATAACAAGGATAGTTTCAGTGGCCTGATTAATCAAAACAATATGGACAGAGACAAGGATATGAATGAATCAAGCAACAAGGAAGCAAGTAAAACTTTAGAATTTATGCTTCATGATGATATTGTTGATGTCATTATTGAATGTCAAAATTGTACTGTCATTTTGTTTTTTCTGAGAGGGATTCCATCTGAAGTAGATTTCTACAAATGGGCTATGTTAAACTGGGAAAATAGGGGTTGGGAAATTGAAGCCTTGAGAGGGCTCGGTAAGGGTTATGTATCCTGCAAGTTCAAGTCTGCCGATCATGCTCAAGTTGTTTTACAATACGACACTTGGGTAATCTGTGGCCAGGTTTTTTGTCTTCAAGAGTGGACTCTTGATTTTCATCTTGAGGGTCCATCAAGGTCTTGGTACCCTATGTGGATCGAACTATCATTTTTGAACTTAGCCTTCAAACCTTTTTTACAAGATATAGTTTCCCAACTTAGAAGAGTTATTTGGTGCAAAAATAACACAGACAAATTTTCAAGCTTAAGGTTACACCCAAGAGTTTGTGTGGAAATGGATTTAAATAACCCTTTTCCTAAGAATATTAAGCTAATTGGTCCAAGGTTTGAATTTGATCATTCGATAGTTTATTTGAATAAGCCTAATACATGTTTTTTCTATTGAAAAGAAGGCCATCCGATAAGAAATTGCCCAACAAGAAGGAGTTGATTTGTTCAACCATCTGCGTTGTCACCTCCCAGCTAACAACCTGTGTAAACCACACCTCAATCTTCTGCTATGCCTAGGACAGATAAGCAACCTCAAAAATAGGCCAAGCCAATCACTCTTTGAAAGACCAGGACCAAAATGTTCTTAACAATCATTCCTCAAATTTTGTTCCTTCATACAAGGATATTGTAATGACGGATGGTTGGAGAATGGTAAGAAGAGGAAATAACCCTCAAGTTCTACTAACACTCAAAATGATCAAAATGTTACTCATAATTGTTACTTCTCTTCATCTCGGTCCAACTTAAGATCCCAAGGGCGAACTTCCTTGTCTCATCCTCCATCTGCAACACAAAGATCTAGATCTCCTCATGCCCAGAAGGATTTGGGTCAGTCAGATCAGTCTATTTCTCTTAATAATCATTTTGACGTGCTGCCACAAGAGGAGGACCTTCCTTACTCTTCTTCTTCATGAATTATAAACTACTATCATGGAATGTTAGAGGGTTATCTCTCCCTTAATGCAAATATAGGGTTAAAGATACAATTTTGAAATGGAAACCTGATATTGTGTTTCTCCAAGAAGTTAAGCTTAATGGCAGCGCCGCCTTGAAGCATCTCTATGTAACGTATGGAGAGATGCCACATTTATACATACATCACATAGTGATGGTATGGGGGGTGTTATTGGTTTATCTCCTTGGGTTAGCAAATATGTTATTGATAAAGGTGAGGACTCGGCACATAGTTGTGTTTGGGCCCTTACCGTTATTAATAAATAGTTCCTATTGGAGTTTGTTCTATGTATGCCCCTAATAATAATAATAAAGATAGATGTGAATTATGGGATTGGATGTCCAGAGCTCTCCCTATTGTAGATTAGATTATAGGAGGAGATTTTAACATGGTAGAACAACACCAAGACTGTAGCTGGTCAAATCAGACTAAGCTGAGTAATGAATAATTAGATAAATGGTTGAATTGTCGCAATACATTGGGTGTCATCGATCCAATTAATAATAAACAATCCAGTCATGTGCATAACTGGTTCACCTGGTCTAATTGTAGACTTGGGGATAACAGGAAATTGAGCAGGCTTGATAGGTTTTATCTATCACCTAATTTATAATTGATTCAAGATTCACATGGCAGTTATGTCTGAGATGATTACTCTACAACACTATTAGATCATTATCCTATTTTTTGCTCTTTTTCATTGGCTAAAAATTATAAGATGGACTATCAATTACCTTATAAACTCAACACTTCTCATCTAAAAATCCCTCCAGCATGGCTGCTCTAGTGGGCATTTGGACTGCTACCCCTAAACCTAAGGATGAAGAATCTTATCGGGAATGGTGGAATAATGTTATCCTTCAATGTGTTGAATTCCTATGCTCCTTTGGTAAAAGATTAGCTTGACCGTGAAAACAGAAAGAAAAATCTCTTCAAGGGAAGCTAGAATCTACTAGGAAAAAACTCATCTTAAACCCTCATAATAGGGATATTCAAGCTATTATAGCTACTACAGAAGCTCAACTTTGTAAAATTAATGAATCTAGGGGCTAAGGAGTTAAAATCAGATCCAAATTACACTGGATTAAATAAGGAAATAGAAGCTCTAAATACTTCTTCGATTATTTAAATTACAAACATAAAAAAATAGTATATTGGAGCTATTCAAGATGAATCGGGTGTTGTTCATACTAATCCTAAAGAGATACAAATTATTTTTCAGCATTTTTATGAGAAGCTTTTTAGAGAGGATTCTCATTGGTAGGATATTCAGTCAATATTAGAAAGCACTGTCAAAGACTACATTCCTAATAAGGTGGATTTTAAATACAATCAGTTTATAGATCGTGATCTATCCATTGAAGACTTGGAACATGTTGTTTTTCTTTGGCTCCTAATAAAAGTCCTGAAATTGATGGACTTTCAATTGAATTCTATCAATCCATGTGGCAACATATTAAAGAAGATTTTTACCTTTTATACTTGGAAGCTTTGGAACAAGGATCCCTAGGGCCTGTTATTAACAAAGGTTTAATTAAACTTATTCTGAAAGGGAAAAACAAAGACACTATTGTAGGATGGAGACCTATTACTTTGCTTAATACATCTTACAAAATCATTGCTAAAGCCCTAGCAACAAGGATTAAACCAATGGTGAAAGGTATAGTAAGGCCTGGACAAACAAGATTTCTTGGGGGAAGGTTTATTCTTGATAATTTAATTTTGGCTTGGGAAACCAGCAAATGGGCTCAACAATCGGGTCAAAATGTATTTCTTGTAAAGCTTGATTTTGAAAAAGCTTATGATAGAATCTGATGGAGCTTTATTATTAAAATGCTACAATGACTAGGATTTGGACTTAAGATATGTAAACACATTCAGATGTTATTTAATGAGGCCAATGCACAAATTGTTATTAATAAGCCTTTACTGATTCCTTCCCCCTACAACGCTCAATTAGATAGGGTTGTCCATTATCTCCTTTTCTATATGTTCTTATAGCTGATGCACTTGGTTACTTATTGCAAAAAGCTAATGAAATGAGCCTGATAAAGGGCATTTTCATCCCCAATAATTTTGTTGTGATTAACTCGCATTTTGCTGATGATCTAGTATGCTTTTTCTTCATAATTTTGAAGAGGAGATTAATAATGGTTTGGACATCTCAAACTTATACTATTCAGTTTTTGGTTCTCAATTGGCACATCAAAAAACTAAATTTTTCATGATTCAATCTGATCTAATTCCCTAGTAGATTCCTAGAGAATGGAAATAGATAAAACATGGATAGATTACATAGTACCTTGGTATTCCATTTGGGCTTGGTGTTTCCCTTTTTGAGATGTAGAACTGGTTTATTAACAAACTGAAAAATAAACTCTTTGCTTGGGGAAACATATTTTTATCACTTGCTGGCAAGATTCAGGTTGTGAATCATATATTCCTCACTTCCCATGTTTATTACTCCTCATGCTGGATGCCTTCCAATAAAGGATATGAGGATCTTAACAAAATTATTCATTAATTTTTGTGGTCTAATTGGGAAGGTAAAGGTGGTTCTAAATACTCTTCTTGGTCTCATTGTATTCAACCAAAATCTAAAGGTGGTTTGGGTATTCTGGATCCCAAGATGCAAGGTATGTACTTGTCCGCTAAATGGATAATCAAAGTTGTTTCAGGGGAAGAACCATGGAAAATATTGGTGTGTCATCATATCAACCTTGCCACGGTTAAGGGGAAATGACACTTAGTCAAATGGCTGGATAAAATCCTTATGGCCCCCTTCTTTCAACTTAAAGCATCATTCCAGTTACAATCTCTTTGGAAGGCTTGACAATAAGTCTATTAGTTCTTAAGCTGGAAAGGCTCCTCTTTGCAGCATGGTTTCAGTTTTGGTACATCTTCTGAAAGGGAAAAGAGAACCCAGCATGCACCTTACAACATCCTATATTTTACTTAAACATAGATTCAATAACTTGATGCAAGCACATACTACTATGCCCTTAAAGCAGAAACATACATAGTTGATTTCCCATCACATTAACCCTTAAAGGAAAGATAATGTAGCTTACAGATCTAAATAAATTTGAGCAGCATAACGACATATAAATTAACACTTTAAGAACATGAAACAAGAAGAATAGAAGAAAGATAGATAGAAGAGAAGAGACACCAATATATGTGGGGAAAACCCTTTTGAGTAAAAAACCCACACTCCAAAGCATCAAACCAATGTATTAATCTGCAACAACATGTTACAATACACTTGCAGGCTCAAATCCTTAACATGGAGATTTACATCTTGCTCTTCTAGAGGAAAAACTGATAGCATAACCCTGCATAAAACTCTCCTCTCACAAACTTCTCCTTAAGCCTCCAATTTATAGACTTCTCACAAGCAAGAAACCATTATGTGGTTTTACAAAACCATGTGCTTAACTTCTCAGCCAAGATTCCAATCTAAAAATAAGCTCTCACGTCCAAAATGTTCTCCCCTATTTTTGACCCTTACAGTTGTCATAGAATTTGTCATAATATTGCTAAAAATAGTCCTTCCATGATATACTACCATGTGGGCATCTTTTGACAACTAATATTTCAATTTTCAAGGCACCGACATGTGGCAAAAGTGCCAATTAAAAATTCAAACGCCCCTACATTATTTTGGAGCTAAATAAAAACAATAACTAATTGTGGGAAAATATTTAATACAAATAAATGCTACAAAAAATATGCAAGGTTGAGACACCTCATTTCCCAACATTCTCCCACTTGTCGAATACCTTGCAAGAGCCAGAGAAAACACAACCAGTCTGCGAACAACCAAGGTTACCATACTGCCTCAACTGAACTCCACTATGCTCACGAGCTTTACAAAAGCATTTGTAACATCTTCCAAGTGATCACCAACATGACAAAAAGATTAGAATTCCAAAAATATGATGAAACACTAAATGTCACATACACACACCAATGTATCCAACTTCAAACCCGTTACTAGAACACAACTTTGAAGTCCAAACACCTCCAAAACAAGATCAGGCATGAATGCTCCAGAACAGTTAGACCAACAACCACAGCTAGTTGTTTACATCCAACTAAAAAACCCACCATTGATAGAACTTTTGCACATGACATATCCAACCCATAATGCAGCTTTCATCCCTGTATAATCCACTGTCCTACTCAAAGTTACCATCTTCCATGATAACAAACACACCAAAACCATTGATGTGCAAAAAATCTGAAGACCTTTGATACTGCAGTCCCATGAAAACAATCTGCCAAAGACATACATACATCCTAGGAATCAAACTGCATGAGCAATGTCAACCAAAGTAACACAAAGTCTACCAATCAACACTTACATAAAAGTGTGGCTTATAATCAAATCACGTAATACAAAGAGCAATCACAACGATCTATAAAATGCAACCAACTGCTGCAAAATAGAGCATACTTCCACAAATAGTTTTCTGCTCACTCTTTTACCTTTGATGTCCTCCACTTCTCCCAAGTCCACATCTCAAATGATATGCATTAAAAGAACACATACAATGCTAAAAAACAATAAAGTACAACAACAATAGATGACCACAAACCCAGTGATCATACTGTTGGCAAGAGACACTATATGGATTCATGGTTGTTGTCATTGATGGCAACAAAGGTCATCCCACATATCCGCAAGTCATGATGTGTCTCTACCGGAAGTCAGAATAAAGAAAGTTGTGGTCCGGTAAAGAAGAACAGAGCATGTGGCAAGGTCCGACAGATTGGTCCGGACCTCTCAGAGGAAGTGTCTTGGTGCAGTGCGGATTTGGGGAAGTCAAGAGGACTACCTTTAGTAGTATATTCCAAGTATTTAGCCTCCGGTGATGGACAAGGAAAAAGATATGAATGGTTAAGTACCGGATTCCTGAGAGACAGTGAAAACAGAGGAAGAACTGACTGACAGAGTATCAGACTGCTTTCCGGATGGGTTACTGCTGATGACAGAGGTTGTGAAGGCATGAATCATGTTTGGCCGACATGATTAATGATATCTACAAGTATATGCTTGATCCGCATTGCTTGGTGAGGAAGGATTCAGCCGACAGAATGAGAGTTTGTAAGAAACTAAGACTGTTCCGGATGCCGACTAGAAAGGTGATGAAACTACTTGTGTGGATATATATAGAGGATGGATTTAGTTGTGAAGTGAGTGTGGGTGTGGAGAGATATGCGAATAAGTCCAGAGAAAGAGCAAAGGTAGCAAAAAGGATCCGGTATGTGAAAGATAGCAGAACAAAGAACAGAGGAAAGATGAAGTGCAGCAGATCAGTGTACTGAGCCTAACCGGAACTGAACTCCAGCATATGCAGATGCTTCCAATCAGTTCAAGACTGTGATTATCATCACTTTGTAGACAGTGTGTCTTCTTGTAGGCAGTGGGCCTCTTGTGAGCAGTGTGCTCGGGCAGTGAGCCCTAATTGGCAAGTGCCATTTTTGTAATTTCCTATTCTTCTAACAGAGAATAATTCTTGGGTTAATCACCCCGTGGTTTTCTCCCTTAACAGGGTTTCCACGTCAAAAATACTGTGTCATGTGTTTCTTACTTCATGGTTAATGTTTTGTGTTTGATTTTATGCTGCTTTAATTAAAAGGAAAGTTCAATAAGGGAAATAATTAGGATAACTGATTCACCCCCCCCCCTCTCAGTTATCAACAATTGGTATCAGAGCTAAGTTCCTCCTAATAGAGCCTAACAGCTTGAGGAAGATCTGGGATTTCAAATGGATGCATATGGTTTAAGGGAGCAACTCAAGACTGCCCTTGAGGATCTTGAACAGTCAAATTCTGAAGTCAGTGAATTAAAGGAAAGACTCAAACAGGCTGATGAATTCATGAGAGAATTAAAAGACAAATTAAGTCTCTCTATGAAAAAGAGAAAGGAGCTGCTTCAACAGTTGGCAAGACAAAGTGAAGAAAGCAATACAAATGAGGAATTGACTGAGCAAACCAAGTTATGTGAAAAGTTATCAAAAGAAGTCATTATGTTAAGACATGAAATGGAATCAGGAACTATAAAGTTTACTCAAGAGATTGAAGAAAAAAGAAAGGCTGAAGACAATCTAAGACAATCTCTTAAAGAAAAATCAGAAGAATGCCACCAGATGGACAGGATTATCAGACACCTTGAATCTGATCTTGAAGATGCCAAAGATAATGAAGGAAAACTTGAGGATCAAATTGCCTCTCTCAAAAGAGACCTTCAAACAGCAAATGAATATAAAGAGAAATTCAAGATAAGTTCTGCTCAACTTGAAGTTCTTCTTGGAAGTCAAAAGAGGACAGATGACAAGTATGGCTTGGGATATGAGAAAGGAGAAAGCTCCGGATCCGGTCAGAAGAATCTTGGATCAGAAAATCCAAGGAGCAGGCCTAGAAGACCTCCGGTAAGACAGCCAAATGCTCAAAGATATCCATCCTTCAATGGATACTGCCACAGCTGCAACCACTTTGGTCACAAAGCTAATCAGTGCAGAATGAGAATGAATCAGAATAATTCATCCTTCTCCGGACAGTGCTTCAACTGCAAAAGGTATGGACACAAATCCCATGAATGTAGAATTATGCAAGTAAACAAATCATTCAAAGGTAGATGCTTCACATGCAATAGAATAGGTCATAGGGCTAATCAATGCAGATCAAGAGGATATCAGTCAAATATGCAAAGGAATGTTATTTGCCAAATCTGTAATAGGTCCGGTCATAATGCTAAAGTCTGCAGAAACAAGAATCGGGACAAAAGAGGTCCGGTGTATAATCAGAATCAAGACAAGGGTAAACAAAAGATGAATGCGGATGAGGTTAGGAATCAGATGAGCAAGATTTGGGTGAAGAAAAGTTCAGAGAATGTAGAGGTTGGATCCGCACCAGACTCTGGTGCTGATATTTCTTCCGGAAATTAAAAGTGAGCTCTGGCTCAGGGGGAGACTCAAAGAAAATCTTGTTCCCCCAGCCAAACAAGTGGTGCCGGATGTGGCACAAGATGCGGATCAAAGGGTTTGTAGATATGAGTCTTGAGATACTTCAGTCAAGTTTTCAGAGGTCCGCATGGAGTTATGAAGAAGCTATGATCGATCAAATAAGACCTGTTCAGGGAAATGCTCCGGTATGATAAAGGATTACAAAAAGGTCCGGAAAGATCCGGAAATGCACTATCTTGTTCTGCGGATTGGACAGAGTGTTTGAGATGATCTTGTAATATGCCACCTCGATTTATTCATGATTGATAGATCCGGATGATATCCATAGATCAGGACTAATCCGGGATACTCCAAGCTATCCAGACAAGGCAAACCGGAATGATGTAGGTGAAGCATTTATTGCAGACAGGTATTAGGGTTCGCGGAGCAATTTAAGGGATTTCTCAAAGGTCATTTGCTCATTCTGCACTCGAGAAGAAGCGAAAAGTGGAGCTCTGCAACAAGGTTCTTCAAGCACTCCAAGGATCTCCTGCCGAAGCTATTGGATAAAGAAATCAATCCAACCACTCCGTGCAAACCGAAGGCGCATAAGGTATTCTCCGTTTTTCATTACCTCACTGCAAATCTTTGAAGAATGGCTACTCCAAACATAGTTAAGATCTCCGATAGACCTCGCCCCTCATTCAAGAAACATCCCTACAAATCATTGGAGGTTGACCCACTAGGAGCCTTCTCTAGTGTTCCTCACGGAGTTTTACACACCGAAGACATTAGGGTTTACATACATGCAAACATTGAGGAATTTGGGGATTTCAAATTAAGAGACCTCTATCACAAGCAGCTGATTGACAATGCCTTTGAGCTTAAACCAGAGTATAAGGATATTCAGAAGAAACAATTTGAGCAATTTATTCATTTCCCCTGTTTTGAAGAGGATGAATGGGTCCGGTATGTACTGAGCAGGATGCATGACAACTTTCTATGGCTAGATAGACCCTGCAAGATCACAAAAGAGGCAATTAGAGCAGTAACTGGCCTATACTCTTCCGGAGGAGTACCTATCCTCAAATCTGTCAAGAACAACATTGTAACTGAGGCCACCGGATCAAAATTTGACAAAAGGGCAATGACCATTGAAGACATCTCCGATCCGGATATCAAATATGCATCAATGATAATAGGATACAAGATCTATCACTCCATCAGGGAGAATTCTGTATCCGGAACTGCAATATACACTGCTTATGAAATGTTAAGAAAGAATGCAGAATATGATCTCTGCGAACTGCTACTAAGCCAATTAATGGAAAACATACAGAAAATCAAGAAGGATAAGAAGAATTCCTTTAAGTATGGTACTCTGATTGTATGTCTATTCTTCTACTTCATGAATGAGCTACCCGGAACAAATGGATGGGTATGGCAAAATGACAAACCTGTTGCAGTCCAGATAAGAGACTATTTGCATGGACTTGGGGATGCAAAAGCGAGAAATACAGCTCTATGGGGATACTTCAAAAACTTTCAGAGCATGATGCAAGCAAGAGAGAGAATTCCCCAGTCTCTCATTGAGAAATACAAGGACTCAGTGTGCTTTATGGTTGACACTGATCAGTGCCTAATGGAGGCAGTGGAGCCAAGGACTGTCTGGATCATGCCCATGGGGTATGAAGTTGATGAACAGATAGTGGAGCTGCATGTTCAACACATGCTAAGTCAGCCCAAAGATCCTAAGGCAGAAAGGTTTGGAACCTTTGAGGAGCTGAGTATAAAATTACATGTAGAACTCAGGGAACCTGAGATCAAAAGAAAAGTGAGAAAAGAAGTAGAGCACATTGCTCAAGGTCTTGGCATCTCAAAGGAGGCACTTGATGCCAGCCGGGAAAAGAGGAGGAAGGCCGAGGAAGAAGAGAAAAGCAAAGAAAGTGCTCCGGTTGGAGCTCCCACCCGGACCAGATCAACAAAGAGATCTGCACCTCCCTCAACCAAAAGTTCAAAACCGGAAGTCCAGGCATCCGGTAAGAGATCAAAGGCAAAAGCCACAAGGGCTTATGGAAGCCAAAAGGATGAAGAGGAGACAGAATCAGATGAAGGAGTAAGAGAAGTAAAGAAACAGAAAAAGAAAGGATCCGGTAAGCCCTCCACAGGCCAAGACAAGGAGGAAATGGCAGAGGTAACTGTTGAAAAGCCCACTCTGTCACTAGAGAGCATAATCAAGTCGGTCACGGTGGATGGAAACCTTCAACCAATGACTGAATCCTATGATGACTTTAGTGAGGCAGACCAAAAGAATCTGCAGGAAGCCACAGTTAAATATCTGAACATATACAATAAGGCTTTCATTGAGATCATATCTCTCATTCCTAAGAGCCTAGAGAAGGAAATGGAAGTAAGAAAGAATAATGCTCATGCCAAAGATCTTGAGATCCGGGAGCAGATAGCTATTCAGCTATATCCTCAAATTGATCCCAAGACAATGAACATTATCTTCAAGGACTGCAAAGATGAGTTCAGAAGCAAAGCCAGGATGAATCAACTCATGCTTGGTGAGACTGACAAAGTGGCTCAAGAAACAGAAGAGATCCTCCGGAAGGCTTTCAAAAGGTTCAATCTTCCTGTTGTAGAGGACTTAGGTGCAGAAACAGCTGTTGATCTGGAATCTTCTGTTCCGGAAGAAGTGAGCCCTGAACAGACAAGTGAGGACTTGGGACCCTCTGCTCCAGAAGAAGTGACCCATGAACAAGTTAGCATCTCTCCTCCGGTTTCCCCTACAGTCTCCGGATCCAAAGAAGAAGAGCAATTACAGGAGAAGGAAGCAGTGGTGAAGGACAAAGAGGTTGACAGTTCTAAGACTGCAGAAGAGAAGAAACATCTGTCTCCGGCAAGAGACACTGCACAAACTGTTCAACAATTTTTGAGCAAAGAAACTCTAGAGATTGATGAACCGGAGCTTCTAAAAGGCCCATTTGATTTTGACTCTCTCTCTCCGGTACAAACAATGAAGATAGCTTCATTTGCAAATGCCAAGGCAAATGAAAAGCTCCTGAAGTCTCATATGGAAGACTGTGAGTTGATAGAGGCTGCTTTCGGAGTACTTGTGAAGATCATGCCATCAATCCAGATAGATCCGACAGCCTCCACTTCCGGTAATCTAAAAACCTTAGTCAGCAGTGTTGATACACATTTTGATTCTTTAGAAAAATCAGCTGAAGAAAAGGTCCGGAAGGAATTTTTGGATAAGAGATTTTCAGAGATATTAGAATTAATCTCTAAAGACAAAAAGATTGTAAGCATTGGAATAAAGAGCTTAGAGAATGCTCTTAAGGATGGCGGTGATATCTACAAATTTTGTATATCCTGGTCAAAGGCAACAGCAGCATTTGACAAGAAAATAAAAGAGGAACAGGATAAGCTACAAAGCTTATCTCAAAGTTTTGATCCTCTCTCTTCCTCTATAATAAATCAAGAATGTCAAACTATTGCAGTCTTGAACGAAATAAAGAATCTTGAGAAGGAAAGGAAGAACATCACCAACCGGATGGGAGAACTTAGAAGGATTATAATCCCTAAGTTGGAAACCATGCATGAGGCCATCAGTGATGCTAGGACCACCGCCCAAACAAAAGATCCGACAGATCTCAAGCGGGCAGAAGCGTTTGCATTTTTGTTAAGTGGTCACATTTCAATTTTGGACAGAATGAAGCAAAGTTGGGCTACCGAAATGATTCAATTACAGACATCCTTTGCAGACATTCTTCAATATATGTGAGTATGTAAATATGCGGCTAAGTATAAGAAATTTTTGAAAATTTTGATATGCGGACCCTACCCTTTGCCATTGATGTCAAAGGGGGAGTGAGGAGCAGTGAAAAATGAGGAATCCAACTAAGGGGGAGTTCCGGAAATTGTATATAAAGACAGAGCATCAGCAAAGGGGGAGCATAGTGAAAACACTTAGTCATTTTTCACTAAGTGTTGCCATCAATGCCAAAGGGGGAGATTGTTGGCAAGAGACACTATATGGATTCATGGTTGTTGTCATTGATGGCAACAAAGGTCATCCCACATATCCGCAAGTCATGATGTGTCTCTACCGGAAGTCAGAATAAAGAAAGTTGTGGTCCGGTAAAGAAGAACAGAGCATGTGGCAAGGTCCGACAGATTGGTCCGGACCTCTCAGAGGAAGTGTCTTGGTGCAGTGCGGATTTGGGGAAGTCAAGAGGACTACCTTTAGTAGTATATTCCAAGTATTTAGCCTCCGGTGATGGACAAGGAAAAAGATATGAATGGTTAAGTACCGGATTCCTGAGAGACAGTGAAAACAGAGGAAGAACTGACTTATAGAGTATCAGACTGCTTTCCGGATGGGTTACTGCTGATGACAGAGGTTGTGAAGGCATGAATCATGTTTGGCCGACATGATTAATGATATCTACAAGTATATGCTTGATCCGCATTGCTTGGTGAGGAAGGATTCAGCCGACAGAATGAGAGTTTGTAAGAAACTAAGACTGTTCCGGATGCCGACTAGAAAGGTGATGAAACTACTTGTGCGGATATATATAGAGGATGGATTTAGTTGTGAAGTGAGTGTGGGTGTGGAGAGATATGCGAATAAGTCCAGAGAAAGAGCAGAGGTAGCAAAAAGGATCCGGTATGTGAAAGATAGCAGAACAAAGAACAGAGGAAAGATGAAGTGCAGCAGATCAGTGTACTGAGCCTAACCGGAACTGAACTCCAGCATATGCAGATGCTTCCAATCAGTTCAAGACTGTGATTATCATCACTTTGTAGACAGTGTGTCTTCTTGTAGGCAGTGGGCCTCTTGTGAGCAGTGTGCTCGGGCAGTGAGCCCTAATTGGCAAGTGCCATTTTTGTAATTTCCTATTCTTCTAACAGAGAATAATTCTTGGGTTAATCACCCCGTGGTTTTCTCCCTTAACAGGGTTTCCACGTCAAAAATACTGTGTCATGTGTTTCTTACTTCATGGTTAATGTTTTGTGTTTGATTTTATGCTGCTTTAATTAAAAGGAAAGTTCAATAAGGGAAATAATTAGGATAACTGATTCACCCCCCCCCCTCTCAGTTATCAACACATACTAGATGAATAAGAACCTCTAGGAAGAAATATGAGACCATAAAGAGAAACTGCAAACCATATCATGTCTCTATGTCAACACCACCAAGTGCTAAGTTGTGCCAAGTAAGATCTCCTTCACAAAACCCCAACTGAAAAGCCTTACCAACACCCAAACGTTCAATCTCAAAAGATCAAACAAAACATTTTAATCTCGTATAACAAAAAATGGATGTAAGCTTCTCTAACCAAAGAAGATCAAACTCAAAGAAAAAATCCATTCCAAAAATAGGAATACAACCCACTAACATCTCCAAAACTTCTCATAAATCAAACCATATACCTAAGGAGATAACCATGCCAAGTACTCCTCAAATGAACCCTCTAGAACTAGAAACTATAGCTCAAGATCCATATCCATGAGAAAGCAAAGCATAAAACAAAATGAATCTAAAATTACATGCACAATACCTATCAGATTATTTTCTGCCGAGTGAACTGAGAGTGGGAAATGAGAATGATCCACTAAGATACACCAAGCCTCATAGACTCTCTCCAAGAACAATCTCCTCTCAATTTCAAACATGAACTCATGTCCATAACAAGTGAAGGCTCCTCGATCTTTTTGCTAAAATTTCACCATTCCAACACATGATCCCCACAACAAGAGATCTCTAGCCTCACCTCAAGTCTCTCTAGTATCCATGAGCATCCATCATCTAATACATGCCAACTTCAAATGCATCCTGCAAAATCATGAAGCTTCAAGCAAATGATTAATACTCAAAACCAAAGAGAAATTCACTAGACCACTATCAAAGCTCCCACTGGATGTCTGCAAAATCCAGGAACACACATGACATCATGATCTAACATCTCCTCCTAGGAGATCACTACCTACTCCAATGAACATATCTTGCCAAAGGGGCACCATCATGCCAAAACTCCAATATTAGAAATAAGAATCCATCAGGGCACAATACCATCTCCAATCACATGAAGATAACCATCCCCTAACAATGGAACTCAAGATGTCAAAATAATTTCATAGCATATAAGAATCATAATCCAAAAGCTTTACCATGACACCTACAACCACTGTAGAAGATCATCCATCACCAAGTGATAGATCCACATCATTGCCAAAGCTCCCACTGAAACTATGATACCAAACTTATCAAGGCATTATGATAACCATCCTCTCAATGAAGATAATCCATGGCTCTAACACAATCTAATAATTAACCTACACAATACCATCAACACAAAAGAATAAAGTAGAATCAAGATCTCTAAGTCAATAAAATAAAACCATCACTATCAAAAGCTCACACTAAACTGTGTAACCAAGCTATCCATGACATAGTGATAAACATGCTACAAGTCCCAATAACCAACTATCTAGGTACTCTAATCATCCATTCTCTCATCCCAATGCAACATATCAATGCACAAATGACCACAGACAAGGCCAACTAACAAAGTCTACAAAAACACTAAATCAATCTCATGGATAAAGATAGTCCACATTTGAGTCATCCCACTGCAGCTAATGGGTAGCTAATCCACAGACTACATAACTCAAAGATCCAAAACAAATGTAACATGCAAACTCATCATTACATTAGTAACCTGCAAACTAAGATATCAAAGAAGACAACCTGTAGACTTCAAGATTCAAACACCAAATCATCACTAGATTTGAATTGCCAAACAAGTCCACATATGAATAACCATAGTCAAGGAACCCATCAAGCATATACTATAGAAATGATGAGTGACTAATCACATACTAACATCTCCACACTGAGAAAGCTACAAACCTCCTCACACCATGCACGAAGCATACATGCAAACCTGCAACTATCTTACATCCAGAAACACCCCCAAGGAATCATAATATGAAAAATAGTTTGTCCATAGATCTACAAAACCACAAGTTTTGATTAACCATGTAAAACTTCCAAAACCACCATGTCACTGACATACATGCAAATCCATATCCACTTATCATCTGGAAGACCCACAAGTCTAAAAACCACCAAAATAATTAAACCAGAATAATGGAATAACACAAATACACATAACCATAGATTTTGAACGAAAAATATACAAAACCCTCATATCAAATCAATATGAAACTGAGACATACAAGTACAACCAACCAAAAGGAAGAAGAGGTCTAGGAACTCCAGGCCCATTTGTAGGCCAATTCCACAACCACCACCATGTACAAGCATACGGAGGAGATAGGTTGTTCCAAAAGCTTTTAGATCATCCAATGATCAACTCTATAGCCTACATGCATTCGAGGTTAACAGAACAATGCCTTCCAATGCTAGGGACTAAAACCAAGCACCCAACGTAAGCACACCAAACCATAGTCATGACAACCCAAGTTTCTCCATGTGATTAGGGAGCCAAGAACAAACACCCAACATGAATACTTTGTTGCAAACAACCATAGGATGAAAGAACATAACCACCATGCATGAGGGTTATTACATACTATCAAATAGGAGCTCCAGATCAATATCATATTAAATGTAACCACATGATCAACTGCATTATACTCCATCTTTTCCATCCTTCAAATGCTTGTTGCACCCCGAAAACAAGATCAACTACAAGACTTCCACTCAAACAAGGATTAATAATCAGCCAATTCCTTCCTACAGATTCCCTCAAGCTTTCCAAGCTAAGAAATCACAACAGAAGAAATACCTAGAACCTTAAACACCATGGAACCAACACATGCAATCTCATGCAACCATGGAACCACCGTAGCTCTAATATCAAGTGAAAGGGCAAAGAGAACCCAACATGCACCTTACAACATCCTATATTTTACTTAAACGTATATTCAATAACTTGATGCAAGCACATACTACTATGCCCTTAAAGCGGAAACAAACATAGTTGATTTCCCATCGCATTAACCCTTAGAGGAAAGATAATGTAGCTTACAGACCTAAATAAATTTCAGCAGCATAATGGCATATAAATTAACACTTTAAGAACATGAAACAAGAAGAATAGAAGAAAGATGGACAGAAGAGAAGAGACACCAATATACGTGGGGAAAACCCTTTCAGGTAATAAACCCGACACTCCAAAGCATCAAACCAATGTATTAATCTGCAACAACATGTTACAATACACTTGCATGCTCAAAGCCTTAACATGGAGATTTACATCTTGCTCTTTTGGAGGAAAAACCGACAGCATAACCCTGCATAAAACTCTCCTCTCACAAACTTCTCCTTAAGCCTCCAATTTATAGACTTCTCACAACCAAGAAACCAATATGTGGTTTTACAAAACCATGTGCTTAACTTCTTAGCCAAGATTCCAGTCTAAAAATAAGCTCTCACGTCCAAAATGTTCTCCCCTATTTTTGACCCTTACAGTTGTCATAGAATCTGTCATAATATTGCTAAAAATAGTCCTTCCATGATATACTACCATGTGGGCATCTTTTGACAACTAATATTTCAATTTTCAAGGCACCGACATGTGGCAAAAGTGCCAATTAAAAATTCAAATGCCCCTACATTATTTTAGAGCTAAATAAAAACAATAACTGTGGGAAAATATTAAATACAAATAAATGCTACGAGAAATATGCAAGGTTGAGACACCTCATTTCCCAACATCTTCTATATGGTGGAACAAACTTATCCAATATCATGGACAACCTCTTGCTATTAGTTTCCCCAAACAAGCTCATTATTTATTTAAAAAGGGAATTCATCAATTTGACGATATTTGGGACTTCTCTGCCCTTGACTGGGATACATGGCAGAATATTAAAGACATGTTTAATCTTGATAACAAGTTGAAACACTTTTTAATTTTTCTGAAATCATTGGTGCCTATGGACTTAATGATGAAGCTATGTACTCCTATCCATTGTAACTTCTTCAAAGATTGGTTGTGGCTGGAAAAATATTTGTTTCTTTTCTTTCCCTTGAAAAAGATTTATTTAAGTCTTTTTCCGAGACTGCCATTGAATCCAAGGCTTAATATAAAAGGAAATACAAATTTTAAGAAAGAACTTGGCAGAAATTGAGTGCTCAAATCTGGAGGTCAAAAGCTGATGCAAATGCTCAAATTCTAACATGGAAAATCTTACATAACAAGCTACTTGTTGGGGATAGGTTGAGATGTATGATTATTCATCCAGTAAAATGCCCCTTTTGTAAGCAGTATAAAGACTTGAAACATATTTTCTGAGAGTGTCCATGGACAAGGAAAAAATGGAATGCTATTTTCTGGCACTTACCTACTATTTTTGACCTTTTTTTTGAGTTGGAAGGAAGCTTTATTCGGTGTGGGCTTTCACAAAATGTTATAACTAATTCTATGAGATAGACTATTTTACTGCACATTTGGAAAAGTAGATGCTTAACAGTGTTTTCAAATCATAATACTCATCAGGAATCATAAATGCTAAAGTTTTACATTGATATCTTATTTGAAATTGTTTCTCTTTGCTTTCAGCTACAGGGGCTCTAAGAAGCCTTCTCAGATCATTAACCAGCTGGACAAGATCAAACTATAGTGCCTTCTACTCCATGAAGGTGATATCTTATGCTCAAGACGGCTTCAATCTCTTTTTAGTTTCAAAGTTTAATTTGGTTATCCAGGCTTCATATTGGGAATATCAGGCTATGGACTATATATCTTCAATCTTGTGTTTGACTCAATATGGTTGATCAGTGGTTTAGTTGGTTCTTGATTTATATTAAGAACTTCAGGATCACTTAAGTGGTTATTTGCTTCATAAAGTTCAGAAGTTCTATAATGTTTGGTATTTTAGTGCTCAGTGGCGGTGACCGTTGGTATTGACATGGAAGGTTTTTATAGTCACATGTTCAGTTGACAGTTTCTCTATGGAGGGCAACTAATCTTGCTGTTGTCTTCTTCCTTATCGCAGCACCCAGATTGTTAGTCAAGACAGTGTTCTTGGTGTAATGTTTCGTCTGAGACTTTTAGTTGTTTACCTATAGCTCTGTGTGATCTTTGTGCCAGTTTCTGTGGTAGCTGCTCGGCTTCTCTTTCTACCTTTCTCTGTGTGCTCGTCGTTGTTTCTGTCCTCTAAGGGATACTGTTAAGATGCCTGCTAAGTCAAGGAACTGTTACAGTTTGCAATAACCTTTCATATGTCTTTCTCTGTCTCTGTAATTGTGGCATAGTGCCAGTTCAATATGCTTTCTATTTGGGAGAGGTTACAGGTTCCTTAGTATAGTCGTCTTCTGTGGCTGTATTGTTTGTTGCATACTGTTCCAGTGAGGTTTTTGGTGTTTCTTTTACAGTTCCTTTATGGATTGTTTGTATTATTCATTGTATTTTGCATTTCTTCAAAACAAAAAAATTAAATCTAAATTAAATCATTAAACATATAAACATACACATACACTATAACAAAACATCCATATCAAACACATAACTAAACACTTATATCCTCTTTTATCGATTTCAACATTTATTTAGATGCTTGTTTCCGAAGAATCTTGACAATTACATTAATTCAAGACTATTAAAGCTAAATTATATTTTCATCTAGCTCCTTATACTACTACTCTCATCTTCTTGTGGCTCTTTCACAATTTTACTTTCAGCCCTTTCTATGACTATTAAATACATACAAGTAGATAGCTGTTGCTTTCAAGTCCACCTAATTTGTGGATTGATACATTAAAATTAACTCTAGGCTCTTTTCACCACCTA
This sequence comes from Cunninghamia lanceolata, assembly GCA_027924645.1. NCBI lineage: Eukaryota > Viridiplantae > Streptophyta > Pinopsida > Cupressales > Cupressaceae > Cunninghamia > Cunninghamia lanceolata. The sequence continues at coordinate 952,958 of BSBN01000004.1, read as the reverse complement.
ATCTCAATTAAAATAATTTAATTTGTAGCACAAGGGACATGCTCGTCTCTATCATCTTTAGAGTGCATACTTAGAGACGTGTCAAGGATCAAACAAAAGGGAAAAACAAGAGAGAAAAAATAAAGAGCATGGTGTCCTCTTCATTGAAGTTATTAGAACAAAATAAAAAGGTAAGTAACTTTCATCATCACATTCACGCCCCCCTTGTTTGTTTTCAAAGCGGCCTACCTATAAAAATCATCGTTTTAATTGGTTTCTTATTTTCCTTTTCAACAATCATTCAACTAACATAATAAAGACGGAAAATTAAGCAAGACAGTTGTCATCCACCAACTTTCTTTAATAATTATAAGTTTCCAAATGTTTTAAATTTCGTTGGGATAATAATTTATTTCCGAAAAATCAAGATCCTTTTTCATTGAAAAGGGAAAAAGAAAATAAAAGAATATTGTAGTAGAATATACATGGACAAAGATCAAAGGGAGGAAGGGCAAACGTTTTTAATGAAAGATCTGGAAATGCAATTTATCAATGAAATTGGTAAACTTTAGGTCTGATTAAAGAGATGAATCCATCAAAACTAACACCATTATTAGTGCTTCAAGTTTACTCTGTAGAACCCTCGTAATAATGGCTGAATGTGGATATGGAAATATTTCAATATTTATTCATTAAATTGTTCAAAGTTTAAACATCCGTAACTTGAGTACTTAGTTTCATAAATCTACACTTATTAATTCTCTCCGGTTTAATTTCAAAAATCTAAGTCTCCATTTTTACGCCGAGAGGCGTTCTACATTCACAATATGGATGGAGTTGAAGAACTGAAAAATTCCAAGATTCCGTGTAATTTTATAAGATTCCATTCTAAAAAAAAATTATTATTATTATTTTTTATATATAAATACAAGTAATTTATAAATGTGAAGAATAAGAAATATATTTAAATGGGAAATAAAATGCTTGCATTCTAACTGCCAATAATTTATTAAAAATAAATAAATCAAAATAAAAAACCAATAATTTATTTTAAAAAAAAAATCAAAATCAAAAACCAAAAAGCAAAAAAAATTGGAAGATATCTCTCGAAGTACTATAGATATATTTTTTAAATATAAATATACTAGTTAAAAAATAATGGAAAGGGAATTCAGAAAAAAAATTTGATTATTTTTAAACATTATCTATTTGAGCAGTTAAAGGTAAATTTTAGCCAATAAAAATAGAATAAGTATTTACCACTTTTTGGTGTAGATGAGGTGTAAATTTGTTATTGATTATTTGACCATTGATTTAGATGATGTTTAAGTAGAGTGTAAAAATAGCGTTGTTCTTAAATATCGTCCACTTCATCAGTCAAAGGATTTTGGCTAGTAAAAATATGACAAATATACAAATATTTAACACTTTTTATTGTGAATGAGGTGTAAAATTGCTATTGGTTGTTTGACCATTGAAGTGGATGATGTTTAAGTAGAGTGTAAAAATAGTGTATGGTGATGTTTTATGTGTTTTTAGGTGATTGGATAAATGGTTTTCTATTGTTTTTGCAATTTGTTGGTATTGGATGTATGAATCAAAACTATAAGAAAAATTTTCTTTCTTTCTTTAACCCTTAAAAATTAAGGGGTATACATTCTGTCAAAGTACTCCAAGATGCAATTCTAACTTCATCCCTTTAAATTGGACCTTGCACTTAACAAGACTTGATCCTTACAAACTTTTTGTAAATTATTCAACTTTACAAATAAACCAAGAGCCACTTAACAATATTTGTATGTTTTTACCTACCACTCTAAAAAAATGTGTTGAAAAAATAAACCACACCTAATATAGGGGAGATGGCCCAATAGTGGTGCGGTACCGATATTTGTGATAGCATGGTGTATTGAAAGCCCAATATTTTAAATAGTATGGTGGTAGTTGTAAGAGAGGACTCAATAGTTGAATAAAATGTGCCCATTAGATTCAAAAAGCAACAAAGCATATGATGCCACATTGAATGGGCTATTCTTAAATATCATCAACTTTAACAATCAAAGATCAATTTTGACCAATAAAAATAGGACAAATATTTATCACTTATTATTGCCAATAAGGTGTAAAATTGCTATTAATTGAGTGACCATTCAAGTGGATGATATTTAAGTAGAGTGCATTGAATGACTTAATGCATAACTATCGGTCTCTTTTTGGGGGGGGGAGGGGGGTCTATCATGACACATTGACAAAAAGCATTCCAATGACACCTTTTTTCAGATCTATGCTGGCTAAACGAAATATTTAAATTATCCCATCCTTATCTGCTCTGCAATACAACTTTTTTGCTAATATTACATATAGAGTGCTATGTGAACTCATAAAATTAGGGTGCACCACTATAGGGCCCTCTCCCCTGCCCATAAAAAAACAATTGAAACAAAAGCTTTGTAATTTATTAATAGAGCATCCAACATACTCATGAGAGGTCTTAAATTCTCTGAATTCTAATCCGCACTGATTCATAAAAATATGATTTCAATATATAGGACTCATAACTTACTCAGTACTCTACCACTGAACTAGTGATTCTCTGTTGTTGGGATTTCCATTGTTTCCCCCAGTACCCAATTTAGACAAAATTAACCTTTGTTTTATGTACTATTATAAAAGTTACAATTGCCAATGGAGGCTTTAAAAAATATTGAACTCCAATTTATTTGTTGCTTGTATTCCACATTATCTCCAAATAAGATCTGCAGGCTGTTAATTCATGACCCACATAAAATCCCTGATCCAAACCAGGGACATACTCCTTCCCACTGATATTGGGCTTGGCAGAATGCCTGTATTCATTCGTGACTGTATTAAAAATACTTACTGGGAACATGTGAATTTTCACTTTTGGGTTCATCATATCTCGAACATATGCAAAAGCCAACTGATCCCGAGGATTGAACACTTGCATTTCATTGAAAACCAGGCATGAAAACAGATTCGCTGGAAGGTTATTCTTTCTCAATATCAATGCTGTATCACCCACATCTGCCAGACATGATCATAAATCAATTAATTACATTTCATAGTCATGCTATAACAATAATAAGGCTATAAAAATTTGCACAGAAGTTATAATATACCTGCATCGTATGGAAGCTTTTTTCTACTCCAAGGCTGTAAACCATCGGCACAGTAATGTTCCATCTGTTGTCTGACGCCCTCTTTACTCCATTTTCTCCATCTCACTGTAAAAATGGCTTCTTCCATAGTGTGGGAATTGTAAGCATGTCTTGATAGAGCCATGTCGGCCTTCTGCTTAATAAGAAGATTCCCCAAAATCAGCAGCGGATCCACAGTCACTTGTATTTTGGCGTCTGTCCAAATAGTGTACATACAGTTGGGAAAAAGTCTGTGTGGAAGATATTTGGGTATGACACCATTCATAACATGTTCCTTGTATGGCAGCTCCTCCACCAAAACAATGCGCCACAGTCCTATTTTATGAAACTTGTCAGGTTCGATCCCCTGACCTGCAAACTTTTCAAGAGTTACATTGTCCACAAACATGAAAAAACACACATTTTCTGCACTAATTCTCCTTACGCCCTTTGGCTGTCTAAGCCTGTCATAGCCTCCAAATATAGCAGAAATTACCACCAATCCTCTGCACTTATCCATGGCTTGTTTGTCTCCATCGCTCACTAGGAAACCAGGAGAATGGTAATTGGCAAAACCACATGGCAATTCCATTCCATCAGAGATCTTAAAATACTGCTTCCTGTTTTCTAAATCAAGGTTACCTCCAAAGCTCACTCTAATTGAAGATGAGTTGGGCCTGCCTTCTTCTATCTTCAAAAATTTTAAAGAGGAATTCTGAATCAAATCAGCTTTCTCAATTTGCCGAAGGACTTCTGCAGCTGAGATTAATGGCACAACATGGTCTTAGCTGAAATTTAAATCCAAAACTGTGAAGATTAAGGTTGAAGCAAAAACTATTGAATTACCTGAAGTATGGGAAAACAAGTCGCAGGATCGGTTCATGAGGAATGTAGCTCTCCTGAGTAAGTACTTTTCTGCCCTATATTGTGGAGGATATTTAAACAGTGGCCATTCAACCTCTGACTCAACCTCAATCCCAGAATTGTGGTTACAGATCTGACTGCTAAACTTTGGAAAAAGGGTAAGGAAGCTGTCCAGTAAGCAGTCCAGACTACATTTTTTAGTGGTAAGATGTGTGTAGTTCATTGTAGCTAACAAGACCAGGCATAGAATAAAGATTATGGAAATGGATAAGACTATGAATTTCATGGTGTTCATTTTGTACAGAAGCAGCTACTAAAACATTGGAGTGGATGTGAGGTATTGTCTCAGTTTTGAGCCCTTGGAACAGTTATAGCGGTTCAGTTATGCGGCTCTCCTTAACGATCAATCGGTTCCACGGTCAGCAGCTATTTAATGCTGACATGGAACCACTGGATCCACATTAACTCCCCTCCTGTCCCGTTATTCACCCCAGTTTAAAAAAAATCTTATGCATGATCCTCGCTTTCATCTTCATCTTTTTTTTATGTTATGATATCTTCAGGGCATTTAAACCTTGGCCTATGGGGTAATTAAAGGATATACCATCATTGTCACCAATTATGTTCAACCAATTAATCATCATCACCAACTACTATCAACCAATTAAATTACAACCTTTTATTCAAAGTTTCTATTCCAATGATATATTAAATTCTTATCATGTACTCTATTTCTTTGTATTTTTTTAATGTTTGCTTTCTATCTCAATATCTTTTTTAAGATTTTTCTTTTCTTTAAATTATTCTCAAATTTATTTATTATTTCAATTTTTATAAATATTCATTTTTTTAATTGAAAAAGTTCAAATTACATATAAACAACAGTCAAAGGACTGCAGAAAAGAAAACAGAAACTACAGCAAGACAACTAATAACCACAGAAGCAACCATCACAAGGCCTTAAAGATCAATCACTGTGCCCTTTACAACGGCAATAAAACAGTAATCCAATGCAATGAACTGTGCATCCAGAAGCCTCACAGCATAATCAAAACCACACGGCTCATACCATTTGCATCTTGGGATCTGCCACCTGCTACAAAGCCATTGCAATTACCAAAGAATACCTCCACCATTGATCTTTATGTCTTGATTGTGGTAAAGGAAATCACTGTAAATGTAGGCATGCCAGTGGTTACATTGATTTCGATGCTTGCAATCCGATCAGCGACGTAACTGGTTGTGCAACTTTATTCTTCTTACAAAGAGAATATTTACAAGGAATAAGCAGTCTTCAAAGACTGCCAAGAAGAATAGAACCTGTATACACTTAAAAATGACACGACTCTGTCTAAATAAATATTCTTAATATTTATTCCATCTAAATTCCTCTATCAATAAATAAATAAATAAATTTATTTATTCGATTCATATTTCCTCTAAGTTAATTAAATATCAAAATATTTAATTACATCTTCGAAAGTCAAAATTAAATAAAATCTTTTATTTAATTTATTTCTTCCAAACAATTAAATAATTTCTAATTATTTAATTAAGTTGTTCATTCCTCCAAATTTAAATAAACTAATTAAATTTATTTAAATCCTCTCACTCTCCAAAAATAAAATATAATTAAATATTTTATCTATTCTTCCAAAATCATGTGCAAGTAAATTAAATAAATTTATTTATTTAATTTGCATTCTTATCTTCCAAATCTTTATGCTTTCTTATCTTGTGAAAAATCTTTCTTATCTTCTAAAAATAAATTCTTCTTATCATACAAAAGCAAAAGCTGAGTTAAAGCAACTTTGCTTTTAAATTAGAAAAATAAATTCTAATTTAAGAAAAATAAAACTTATCCTCATCAAGAAAGCTTTTAATTCAACAAAGCTTCTTTTTGAATAACACATCTCCTTCTTCTATTCGCGCACATTCGCACGAACATTCTCCTCCATTGATCTTCTTATTTCTTCTCAACCATTGCTCTTCTCTCACCCAACTTATGCTGCGGGAACTATAGTGCGCCATTGGCACCCCTACCACCACTTCATCTATCATCCACTCACATTTGTGTTTGAAGCTCATCTTCAAATACAATAAGTATCAGAGCCAACTTCTCCTTGTCATCTTGAGGATTCAAAGCGAGGAAGCAAGCTCCCTGAGGGCCAACATTCATCTCCATCAAGATCAAGAAAGAAAAGGCAAGCAATGGAAGGCATAAGGTAAAGGTTGTAAGTATCATCTTTGTTCTTATTTTAATACCTTTTATCTTCATATTTCATTGGTGTTTGGGTTTATATTCTTAAATTGATTTTCCCATTTTTACCCACATAGAGCCAGTAGACTAGAACACCAAAAACATAACCATGACATCAACAATCAGCTGCATACATCCAATTGTCAGCTGAAGCAGCCATCATAAGAAAGAACTCAAAAACATATAACTCACTGTCTACCAGCAAACATACAGAACCATCATAAATCTTGAAACAACTAAGTATAATAAAGCCTATGCGAAGTGCTAAAAGAACAAACACAACCACAAAACCACCATCTAAGAGAACAAGAAACATGACAATATAGCATCCACTTTATTGCCGCCATTCACCTGGAGGAGAATAGGCTACACCTGAAGCTAGAAACCTCAAAGGAAAGAATTCTATGCAAGGTCCTATCTATTTTAGAGAAAATTTGGAAAGCAACTACAACATTCTCCTGTATCTTTGAACCAAGTCTGGGAAACAACCTCAACTAGAAGTCTGGAACAGTGAACATAATATTGTTCTGCAACCATCCGAGCAAAGGAAAACAAAGCACACAAGGCCCTGCCCAGTATAACAACTTGTCACGAAAGAAGTAATCATCCAATACTAGTATTTAAACCATCCAACCATCCCATCATTCTTTTTGTTTGTGCAGAACTCAAGAGTTGATTATTTGGAATTAGAGTAAATTGCAATTTGATTTGATTGAGTTGATAGGTGATCTTTTCATTTTTCTTCAAGACAATCCTTGAAGCTACAAATACAAAGAAGCAATTCAAAACAAAATGTCAAAGTAAAACCTTAGACTTGTTGATTCCAAATGAAAGTTACCAGAAAACACTGTTAAACATCTAGTCTTCCATAGATGAAATAAAATGTTCTGTCTAATAGAATCAACAATCAGATTATTATGAAGGTCGTGACCCAATAAGGCCTCTTTCCAATTTAATTGGTGATTAAAGATAGCAGACAGCAATTTAAACATAGCAGACCATTGTCCTTTGCTAAATGGGCATTCCCAGAAAATATGTTTCATAGTCTCTTTATAATGACAAAAAGGACACTTCATAGGCTGAATAGAAATAAACTTCAACCTATCGGTAACATGGAGCTTCTAATGTAAGATCTTCCAAGCCAAAACCTTAGCATCCTCTTTTGCTTTAGATTTCCAAATCTGAGAACTTGGTTTGATCCAAGACTTTTCTTTAAACTTACATTTCCATTTTTTGTTCAACCACGAATTAATTTTCATGTGGGGCAACAGAGGCAGATAAATTTTTTATAGAGAAAAATAACTAAATTAAATAGTGGATAACTGCTGCTAGTCCTTGAAAAAATTGCAGTGAACAGGGGTACCTAGCTTTATTGTCAGTTCTTCTGAAACTAATGATTGCAAAAAAATAAAAAACCTTTTATATCTCTCATTCAACCCAAAGTGTTCCATAATCATATACCATGGTGACCAGCTCAAAGAATTGAAATCCCATATATCTCCAAATTGTCAGACACCCTTTTTAAATAACATGTAAGCCTGCTTAGGAAAACTAATTAAGGCTGACCTTGATATTGAACATTCTTGTTCCACTAGATTGATGATGTGGTAAAACTAAAATCACGTTGTAGTGAAGAATCCTTCCACTTTAAGAAACGACAAACCTTCTATCAGGCTTTCCAGATTGATTATAAGGAAGGAGATGCTTTAGTTCAAAAAAAGGGGTGAGAAGAAGCTTATCAAACCAACTCACCTCCTACCATTTATCTTTAACATAGGCACATATGATTTTATGATGTACTAAGATCTTCCATGGTTCTTCACCATTAGCGACTCTAACTACTCATTTAGCAGCTAAGCAGATCCCTTGAGTCTTAGGATCTATCATTCCCAGTCCACCTTTCCTTCTAGGTTGAATGCAATATGCCCATGAAGCATATCTAAAGCTAGAGTTGCCATTCCAATTAGTCCATAAGAATTGACGAATGAGCTTGTTTAAATCCTCATAACCCTTTTTAAAAGGCATCAAACATGAAGAATAATATACATGTGAGGCTAGAAATATTTTATTAGCAACTTGTATTTTGCCTATCAAGGAAATAAATTTATTGTCCCAATTGAAGAGCTTTTTTTTAGCCTGGAGAGAAACCAATTCCACATCTCAAAAAGGGAAACTCCCAAACCAAATGGAATGCCAAGATATCTGGTAATTTCTCCATGCTTGATTTGCTTCCATTCCTTAGGGATCCACTACGGGATAAGAAAGTCATAGGAGAGGATAAACAAGTATTTAATTTTTGGAGCAAGCATCTTGAAAATGAAAACATGGGTAGCTTAAGTGTGAAGGAAATCTATATAAGGAGTAGGGAAACATGAAAGGGGTAAAATGACACATGGAAAGGGGGACAAACTAAGGGGAGATGGAAAATATGCTAGAAAAGGGTCAAAATGGGAACATTAGGAAAAATATTAAAGTGAGCATAAAACATGTAAACATAAATTGTACAACATATGCAATTTATGTTCTTACAATAAGGTTTAGCCTTATAAATAAATATGGAATTGGCCATATATTTGGGGAGTGATTATAATTAATTAATTAATTTAAACATTAATTTATTAATTAAATATCACATCATTTGGTGAAAAGTTGTAACCACTCCAATGTGGATTACACCTTATATTTAAAGGGAACATGATGTGGGAATGAAATAGATCAATTTGTTATATATTATGTGAATGTTTTACATTCATATATTGTCATACTATAAGAGGTGTTTGTGAGGCATTTAAAGGAAGATGGGGAGAAAAGAGATTGTGTAATGCCAAGTTACTTTTCTCTATAACTATATAGACTTGATGTAATCTTTCTATTGAATGATATTTTTTTGTAGGATTTTTTACCATATGGTTTTTCCCATGATAAATCTTGTGTACTATGCCACTTGCCTTTTGTAATTATTTATACAATTTTTTCATTGCAATATTTAATTTATTGGAGTGAGTGTGAGATCGTGAAGGGCCAAAGAATACCCCTAAGTGGAATTGAAAATGCTAGAAAACAAACTTAAGAAACTTCACATGAAAAATTAAATGGGTTATCTACACAATCTAAAAAATATGAAGTAATAAAAAGTTGTAATAAAATGTTCAAATGTAGTTTATGGGCTACTTGTTTTTTTGGAAAAAAATTTAATTTGGTGAAAATTGGACATTTCAATGAGACACTACTAACTTTTTTGAAAAAATAAAAAAAAATAGGTTGCAATCCAACCAACCTAAGTAATTGGATTTTTTTCCCCAAACTTTAGATATAAGTAAAAGACACATGAACAAATTTGATATATATTTTTGAGAATTTCTTTTGTAAGTAAATGATTAGCTATGGATTTTTTATTCTAACTTTTAAAAAATTAAAAATAATTTTCTAGCCACCCTAATATGGTCAAAAATATGAAATTAAAAAAAAATGGACCTACAACCAATTAAGCATGGAGTGTGATCCATCTTTTAGATTTGAAAAAGGATAAATAGTTTGGAAGTTATGAATATTTTTCAATTAGTATGTTTATCAAGATTTCAAACATAGAGTGTAGAAAATTAATAATGATTACCTATTAAAATTATAATTAGGGATTTATTATATTTTTAGAAACCTAAGAGTTTCTTGGATATATCTTTGTTGTTTGATCAAATTTGGGTAAAACAAGTTTGTCTTAATATCAAGGATGAAGTCAAGAAAATCTATGAAGACATCCCAACTTGTCATTTGCATGGAAAAGGTAGGTTTTGGATTCCCAAGCCTAATTCCCATGTAATTTTTAGAGGAAGGGAATTTTAATTTGTTTTCAATTTTGGTATGCAATAAATATAATGTTTTCAATTGTAAAGTGTGGTAGGGCTTGCAATTTTATTTTGTTTTTAGTTTTGGTATGCAATATGTGGATTTATGAAAGAGATTATTTTTAATTGCAAGTTTGTTTATCATTTCTGATTTGTGTGTGTGAACAAGAGTTTATTTATTACAATTTGTTGGCAAATTTTTGGTTTGTGTGTGATTGGGGTTTGGGTGTAAAGGGAGCGGATCTCCCCTGAGGGGTGAGAGCCTCCATCATGTGGGGTTGAGAGAGGTGTGGAACCTCTCTTGGGGAAATTTTGGATATGGTGTTTTGGTGGTTGGAAGGGTTGTGGAGTTGTGGTTGTGATGTGGCTTGGTTGGAAGGGTTGTGGTGTGAGGGTTTGAAGGGTTGTGGATATGGTGCTTTTGGTGGTAATGTATGTAGAAGGAAGTATATTTATTGTTGTGATTCCTTCCCCAAGAGGGAAGGAATCTCCTCTCTCCCCCTTTGCAAGAATCTAGAAAGGGATTCTTTGTGTGTGATTAGCCACTTGTAAATCTAGTTTTAATCTGTATTTTACTTGTTTGTTTTTCAAATTTAGCACTTGAGAATATCTCTCGGGGGTGGACTTGTAAAACAAGCCCTATGGTTGGGTGGAGAGTGGGACTGGGTTGTTCATTTGGTTGCAGGTGTTTGATTCTAGCAAGGAGAAGAAAATTGGTTGAGCTTGCATGCTTTGTCTTAATAGAAAATTAATTCCATCTTGCATATGGTTCTTGACAAATTTTATTGCAAATATTTCTAATTAAATGTGTTGTATAAAACAAAAAATTGTTATGCAATCTCTGTGGAAAATACCTCTATGTAATTTTGTATGTTGAGACTAGAAAATACCTCTGTTATAATTTAATCATCTTAGGATTTGGGGCATTCATATGTGATATATTGAAACAATATTTATAAATACCTCTGTATTATTTTATTCCTACCTCTACTATTATTATTCTGTTGTTATTATTAATCATCAGTTATTTGGATAATACACCGTTGTTATAAAATAGATTAATATGTGGGTGGGTTCAAAAAGTTGGGGGACCAAAAAGTGGCCAACTTTTTTTTTTTTTAATTTAAGCCATAACATGAGCGCGTTATAATGCGCTCGTGTTATGGCTTGGTGATGTCAAGCCTAAGGCTCGGCAACACCAAGCCAAAACGCACTCGCATTATAATGCGAATGTGTTTTGGCCTGCTATAGAAAAATCCATATTATTCATTTCTCCATGGATTTCTTCTATATCTCACCTCTCTATCTCTCACCTAGCTCTCCCCCTCACCTCTCTACCTCTCACTTATCTCTCCCCTTCACCTCCCTACCTCTTCCTCTTCCTCAACATTACACCTTAATCCCTCAACCTTAAACCTTAATCCCTCAAACCTAAACCTTAATCCCTCAACCCTCAACCCTAATTCCTTACCCCTAAACCCTAAACCCTAATCCCTCAAGGTCCTAAACCCTAATCCCTTATCCCTAAAATCTAAACCCTATCCCTAAACCCTCAACCTTAAACCTTAATTCCTCAACCCTAAACCTTAATCCCTCAACCCTAAACCCTAATCCCTCAACCCTAAAACCTAAATGCTATACCTATTCCTAAACCCTCAACCCTCGACACTATACCTTAAACCCTAATCCCTTATCCCTAAACCATCAACCCTAAACCCTAATCCCTCAACCCCAAACCTTCAACCCTAAACCCTATCCCTAATCACTCTACCCTTAACACTCTACCTTAACCATAATCCCTTGAGCCTCAACATTAATCCCTCAATCCTAAATGTTATCTGTAAAGCCTCAACCCTCAACCCTCAACCCTAATCCCTCAAGGTCCCAAACCCTAATCCCTTATCCTTACACTCTAAACCCTATCCCTAAACCCTAAACCCTCAACCTTCAAACTTAATCCCTCAAACCTAAACCTTAATCCCTCAACCCTCAACCCTAAACCTTAATCCCTCAACCCTCAACCCTAATCCCTTATCCCTAAACCCTCAACCCTTAACCCTAAACGCTATCCCTATTCCTAAACACTCAATCCTTGACACTATACCTTAAACCCTAATCCCTTATCCCTAAACCATCAACCCTAAATAATCCCTCAACCATAAACCCTATCCCTAATCCCTCTACCCTCAACACTCTACCTTAACCCTAATCCCTCGACCCTCAAACCTAATCCATCAACCCTAAATGCTATTCATAAAGCCTCAACCCTAAACCATAATCCCTCAAGGTCCTAAACCCTAATCCCTTATCCCTAAACTCTAAACCCTATCCCTAAACCCTCAACCCTCAACCTTAAACCTTAATCCCTCAACCCTAAACCTTAATCCCTAAACCCTCAACCCTAATCCCTAATCCCTAAACACTCAACCCTCATCCCTCAACCCTAAACCCTAAAGGCTATCGCTATTCCTAAAACCTCAACCCTCGACACTATACATTAAACCCTAATCCCTTATCCCTAAACCCTAAACCCTAAACCCTAATCCCTCAACCCTAAACCCTATCCCTAAACCCTATCCCTAATCCCTCTACCCTTAACACTCTACCTTAACCCAAATCCCTCAACCCTCAACCCTAAATTTTATCCATAAAGCCTCAACCCTAAAACCTAATCCCTCAAGGTCCTAAACCCTAATCCCTATCCCTAAACCCTCAGGTAGCCTCAACCCTCAACCCTAATCTCTTATCTGTAAACCCTAAACACTAATCCCTCAACCCTAAAACCTAATCCCTCAACCCTAAACCTTCAACCATAAACCCTATCCCTAATCCCTCTACCCTCAACACTCTACCTTAACCCTAATCCCTCGACCCTCAACCCTAATGACTCAACCCTAAACCCTATCTCTAAAGCCTCAAACCTAAACCCTAATCCCTCAAGGTCCTAAACCCTAATCCCTTATTCCTAAACTCTAAATCCTATCCCTAAACCTTCAACCCTAAACGCTATTCTTAAATCTTCAACCCTAAACCCTAATCCCTCAAGGTCCTAAACCCTAATCCCTTATCCCTAAACTCTAAACCCTATCCCCAAACCCTCAACCCTAATCCCTCAATCTTAAATGATATCTGTAAAGCCTCAACCCTAAACCCTAATCCCTCAAGGTCCTAAACCCTAATCCCTTATCCCTAAGCTATGAATCCTATCCCTAAACCCTAAACCCTCAATCTTAAACCTTAATCCCTCAACCCTAAACCTTAATCCCTCAACACTCAACCCTAATCCCTTATCCCTAAACCCTAAACCCTAATCCCTCTACCCTCAACACTCTACCTTAACCTTAATCCCTCAAGGTCCTAAACCCTAATCCCTTATCCCTAAACTCTAAACCCTATCCCTAAACCCTAAACCCTCAACCCTCAATCCTCAACCCTCAATCCTCAACCCTCAACCCTCAACCCTCAACCTTAAACCTTAATCCCTCAACCCTAAACCTTAATCCCTCAACCCACAACCCTAATCCCTTATGATTAAACCCTAAACCCTAATCCCTCAACCCTAAACCCTAAACGCTATCCCTATTCCTAAACCCTCAACCCTCGACAATATACCTTAAATCCTAATCCCTTATCCCTAAACCCTCAACCCTAAACCTTCAACCCTAAAGCCTATCCCTAATCCCTCTACCCTCAACACTCTACCTTAAACCTAATCCCTCAACCCTAAACGCTATCCATAAAGTCTCAACCCTAAACCCTAATCCCTCAAGGTCCTAAACCCTAATCCCTTATCCAGGTAAACTCTAAACCCTATCCCTAAACCCTCAACCTTAAACCTTAATCCATCAATCCTAAACCTTAATCCCTCAACCCTCAACCCTAATCTCTTATCCCTAAACCCCAAACCCTAATCCCTTAACCCTAAACCCTAAACGTTATCCCTATTCCTAAACCCTCAACCCTCGACACTATACTTAAACCCTAATCCCTTATCCCTAAACCCTCAACCCTAAACCCTAATCCCTCAACCCTAAACCTTCAACCCTAAACCCTATCCTTAATTTCTCTACCCTCAACACTCTACCTTAACCCTAATCCCTTGACCCTCAACCCTAATCCCTCAACCCTAAACGCTATTCATAAAACCTCAACCCTAAACCCTAATCCCTCAAGGTCCTAAACCCTAATCCATAAAGGTCTAAAACCCTAATCCCTCAAGGTCCTAAACCTTGATCCCTTATCCCTAAACTCTAAACCATATCCCTAAACCCTCAACCCTCAACTCTCAGCCTTAAACCTTAATCCCTCAACCCTAAACCTTAATCCCTCAACCCTAAATCCTAATCCCTAATCCCTCAACTCTAAACCCTAAACGCTATTCCTATTCCTAAACCCTCAACCCTTGACACTATACCTTAAACCCTAATCCCTTATCCCTAAACCCTCAACCCTAAACCCTAATCCCTCAACCCTAAACCCTATCCCTAATCCCTTTACCCTCAACACTCTACATTAACCCTAATCCGTCGACGTTCAAGCCTAATCCCTCGACATTCAACCCTAATCCCTCAACCCTAAACGCTATCCCTAAAGCCTCAACCCTAAACCCTAACCCCTTATCCCTAAACTCTAAACCCTATCCCTAAACCCTTAACCCTAATCCCTCAACCCTAAATGCTATCCCTAAAGCCTCAACCCTAAACCCTAATCCCTCAAGATCCTAAACCCTAATCCCTTATCCCTAAACTCTAAACCCTATCCCTAAACCCTCAACCCTAATCCCTCAACCCTAAATGCTATCCGTAAAGCCTCAACCCTCAACCCTAATCCCTCAAGGTCCTAAACCCTAATCCCTTGTCCCTAAACTTTAAGCCCTATCCCTAAACCCTCAACCTTAAACCTTAATCTCTCAACCCTAAACCTTAATCCCTCAATCCTCAACCCTAATTCCTTGTCCCTAAACCCTAAACCCTAATCCCTCAACCCTAAATACTATCCCTATTCCTAAACCCTTAACCCTCGACACTATACCTTAAACCATAATCCCTTATCCCTAAATCCTCAACCCTAAACCCTAATTCTTCAACCCTAAACCTTAAACCCTAAACCCTATCCCTAATCCCTCTACCCTCAAGAGTCTACCTCAACCCTAATCCCTTGACCCTTAACCCTAAATGCTATCCCTAAAGCCTCAACCCAAAACCCTAATCCCTCAAGGTCCTAAACCCTAATCCCTTATCCCTAAACTCTAAACCTTATCCCTAAACACTCAACCCTAATCCCTCAACCCTAAAAACTATCCCTAAAGCCTCAACCCTAAACCCTAATCCCTCAAGGTCCTAAACCCTAATCCCTTATCCCTAAACTCTAAACCCTATCCCTAAACCCTAAACCCTCAACCTTAAACCTTAATCCCTCAACCCTAAACCCTAAAACCTAATCCCTCAACCCTAAACTCTAAACACTATCCCTATTCCTAAACCCTCAACACTCGACACTATACTTTAAACCCTAATCCCTTATCCCTAAGTCATCAACCCTAAACCCAGATTCCTCAACCCTAAACCTTCAACATACATACATACATACAAACATGCATACATATATACATACATACTAGCATGCATACATACATACAACCATACATACATACATACATACATACAAGTATACATATATACATACAAGCATACATATATACATACATACATAAAAGCATACATATATACATACATATATACATATAAGTATACATACATACATATAGGCATACATACATACATACATACATACAAGTATACATACATACATGCTTAATAACCTTGAACATAAAACATTCCAAGGGAGACATAACACGAGCGCATCTCGCGTTATGTCAAACATGACAAACAATGGGCAAACTTTTGCGAAAAGGGAAAAAATGTAAAACAAAACATAACGCGAGCGCTTTATAACGCGCTCATGTTAAATTTTTCTTTGGGAATCCCAAGCCTTAGGATTGGTATTTTCTTTGGATTTCCAACCCAAAGGCTTGGAGTGCCTTCCCAACGTCTAAAGACGTGTTTTTGCATATTCTACAGGATTTCACATTATTTCATTTGTGCTAACCCTCAGATTTGCACGTGTTTCAAGGTTGAACAAATCAAACACCTGGGTAATGTTAGGCTTTCTCTTAGCTATTTAATGATGTAATTTTTTCACATTTTGACAATGTTAAGCTTTTCATCTTTAATTTCTTTTGTTTGTGTGTTTGTTTTTGGGCAAAAACCAGTGTTTGGTCTTTTTTTATTGTAAATTAATCGTTCATTGAAATTTTTTAAAAAATACATTTTTAGAAACTAGACTCCATTCTACACATATTAAAAAAAAAGATTTGTAATTAGTTTTCAAAATTTATAGGTGTAGCATGGCCAAAATTTTGTTTTTTAGGATGTGTCCACTTTAAAAATTAGTAAAAAATCAAATATTCATTAAAAAAATTATTAGAAAAATCAGGCATAAACTACATGCTATTAGCTAATTTCTCATCAAAGCGATTTTAAAAATACCAAAAAAGAAGTTAATCTTTTGAGGGAGCCACAAAACATGCTGTGCTATGTTTTTTGATAGAAACAACACCAATTTTTGTGGCTCCCTCTTTTGAACCCCTTAATCTATACCATTTTAAAAAAAATTCGTAGTTTAGAAAGTAGACTCAAAGCACTATGAACATTGTTTTTGTTGCATCTTAAAATTTTAAGTGTAACTATGCTCAATTTCTCATCCAAGGCCAACATTTCTTGATTTCAAAAAAAAAAGTGGCCACTTAAGACCCCTTTTTGGCTCCCCATCTTCTCGCACTTACCCATGTATTTTTTTTATTATCAAATACTTAAAATGTTTAATGTGTTTTTTTGTTTGTTTCCATGGCTTAGAGCCTATGGAAGTCATGGGTCACCATGGCTAGCATGGCTCCTTGGAGTCATGGGAGCCGTGGGGAGCCATGACCCCCAAAGGCTAGTCAAGTCATGGCAAGGCTTCGGCTCAACCAAGCCTCCACTCTATACAACGATGCAATAAATATTATGGTTCTGTTTTATTTCCCTAACGCTGGTCTAAAGGATTAATGTGACACACACACACACACACACACACACACACACACACACACACACACACGTATTAATATGTTGTTATATACATCTCCATGTAAGAGAATTGATATCTTTCTATCTTTCTTATAGTTGTTTTTAGAAAACAGAAGGGATACTTGGATATATATATACCGAAATATGAAAATGTGTGTGTGTGTGCATGCATAAATGCACGGATGAATATGTCTAAGTTTTTTGACTCACTACTTTATTAGATGAATTTGTAACTTTCTAGTTTTAGTTTATCAAGTTAAATAGATAAATTAGATTGGAATTAGATGTTTTAGTGATCATTCATTATTGTAGTTTTGTTGATACGGTTACATTGTTATTCAAATTCCATTGTTAAGTTTAAAATTGATTTCTTTATATAACTTGATCTTATAATAAATCAGTTTGACATATCTAACTAGTTTAAACTTTATCTTCTTTAGTTGCACAAATAAGAAGGATACCATGAGACACTCCTTTATCATTTAGGAGACTTGAAAAAAATAGGTAAACTACTCTTTTCAAAATTTGTTCATTGAGTTATTTCCGGCAAAAAGTTAGTTTTTAGAAAATGAAATTTGTAGCATTTTTGTGTTCATGTCCCTTCTTATGGTGATCATAAGGGTGGGCATGACAAATTTCAAATCAAAATGGATGTCCATTTTGAGGAGCAAATATCCATAATTTGAGCTTCATTGGAACTGTATTTCATGCATAAGTTAGATGCAATTGTAACAGTTCAATTTTGGTAGTGAGACACAACTCTTCTTCTATCTCTTTCTTTCAAGATAGTGAGTCTGTTGGTAGTGAGCCACATGCAGTGAGCATTCTTGGATAGTGAGTCCACCAATTGTATCAACCTTAACTGGTTACTTTATCATAATACATTGTGAGATAATCCTCACCATGGTTTTTCCCGTTTTGGATTTTCCATGTAAAAATCCTGGTGTTCGTGTATTATGTGTGGTTGTTACATGTTTTCTATTTCATTTCATTTACTACAAGTAATTATGCTAAAAGTATTGGATGTTCAATGTTTGAATGGTTTAAAAGAATACTAATTCACCCCCCCCTCTCAGTATTCTAGGTGTTCAACATGTACAGCCAGGGTTGTATGACCACTTCCCACACCTCATACTCATCCTTAATCCTTGCAGCAAATTTTGATTTGGGGCTGCATACAATAAAGCATTTGTTAGTCTTTAATACTCTCCTCTACAAAATCTCATTTTTTTTCATGGAATAGATAGACTCCAAGCAGAGGCCGTATGACCTTGTGAAATGGAGAATATTATTTCTGATTTTTTTTATTTACTTCCCTCTAAAACTATGTTGTAAGTTTCTATTAAACTATTGAGTTAAGTTAGAAAGTAAAATATGGTAACCATGAAAGTAGGAAATTTTAGGAAATTGATTTTATGAATAAAATGAAATACTTTTATATCTCCCACTAATATAGGATAATTGTAAATTAGCAATTAGATAAATGTAATTTCCTTTTATATAGTCCATATTTAAATAATTGTAGTAAAATGTTATAATTAATTAGAAATATGTATTGTCATATTGCCTTTATGAAATAAATGGTTTTTATTTGGAAATAATAGTGAATTATATATATAAGATTTATTTTAGAAAAAGGATCTTAGATATTTATAAGTTAGTAATTATGAAAAATGTTTCGAAAAGGAATCTTCTTTTATGTTTTGTATCTTGAGGAAAATAATAAAGTCTATTATTAGCATATATAATGTTATTTAAGGAAGAAGTAATAATGGTATGGAATAGATATATGAAGAATAAGGATCTAATAAGATAGTGTATTAAATATATAGCAATGAAAGCAGTAGAATTAATATTAAGTGACAATAATTTAATAAATAAGAAGCATTAAATAAATAATTTATTATAATCATTGCATAGAAAATAAATTATTAATTAAACACAATTGCAAATATTTTATATAATGTGTTGATAATTTTATATGAATTACTTTATATGATGTGTTGATAATTTATTTAGTTTTTAGATTTGATTTGATTGCTTTCTTTTTTATAATTAGGGTTAGAGTTTATAATTTTATTTTTAGCTTAGACTTAGATTTAATTCCTAATTTGATGATATGATTTTTGTAGTGCTTATCGATGGCAAAAAGGACAGAGAAGAGGCCCATTGCAGAGGAAAAGGAGGTCATGATTGACAAATCTATAGAAAAAAACAAGGTTTGTAAGGTTGAAAAGAAGGTACCTACAAAAGGTCAAGATGACAAAGGTACAAAAATAGATAAAAAGAACAAGCGGATCTTTAAGATCTACTTGTTTAAAACTCTTAAGCAAGTGCACCCAAATATCAATATTTCGAGCAAAGCTATGGTAATTATCGACAAGTTTATCAATGAGATGTTTGAGAAAATTGTGATCGAGGAAGCCAACTTTGCTCGCCACAAAAAAAAGAATATCATCAACATACGAGAGATTTAGACAAATGTGAGGGTTTGTCTTCCCCAGGAGCTTGCAAAGCGTGTAGTCGCTCACTATTCAAAGATTGTTGCTAAGTTCATGAAGGCTTGATCTTTTTGTCTCCATTTTGAATTAGGTTTTAGTTTGTGTAAAGGGTTATTATCCTTAACTTTTGTATAAGGGAAGTCTCTATAAATTATTTATGAAGGAATTTTTTGCTTTAGATTATTGAATCTTGATATTAAAATTTCATATTAATCTTTCAAATTATGTCTTACTTTTTAAAACTAAAACTATAATTTTATATATTTCCATTTTAAAATTAAATTATATGTAGGCTTAACACATGATTCTTTTATTTTTAAATAATAATGTATATTAGTTTGTGTAAAGAGTTAGATTAAGATTTTTTAATAAATGCTCATAAAAGATAATATGAGAAAGTCCTTTAAAGGGCAAGTATAGATTATACTACATAAAAATATTCATGAATATAAACTAATCTTATAGTTATAATATTTATTTTAAAGGGCAAGTAGAGATAATTACTTGGTATTAATGAGACAATATTACTTGGTATTAACCTTATCATGATTTAATAAAAACTCAAATCTATATAAAAATATGAGCAGAGAATTACAAAACAAGTTCTGAAAAACGTAAAACTAGAGGTAGCAATTTCATTATAGCTTAAAAATTTAAGCTCTTAATTGCCATGGAATTGCCAAAAAGGGCCTATAATATACATTAGAAAATGACACCATCTAGACCGAAAGAAATATTGTGGACCTTAAATGGAAAACATAACTAAGCATCTAATACTTTATCTACTCCCAACTATTGAAAAGAGATCAAATAACTTCCTCACTTAAGGCATAAATAATTTAGATAGAATAACATATAGCCAAATTATGTAATGTAATATTTTTCTAAAGATCAAAAGAAGGTACATAATAATAATATATAATAATTAAAATTATATATAATATTATTAATAATAGTATATAAGCTTAATCCTAACTCAATCCTTAAACAAAACCCTCACTTTAAACCTTACCTTCATTCAAATCCCAACTCTAAACCTAACCCTAACCTTAACCATAATTTGGTACATGAAAAAAACATTAAGTGTAACTAGATTTATAAACATATTCAAAATGTATGATGTATTCAAAATGTAATATTATTCTAAAGATCAAAAGAAGGTACATAAAGCAATTATTTGAGGATGATCATAGATTCATAAAGGTCGCTTGAAGCTACATACTTCATACTATTTTGAAGGAGGCTACTCAGAGGCCTTGCAACTGAAGCATTAATGATAGCAATAGCTAAATCCTCTCCATTCAACATATTAGAGTCAACCCAATTTGGTGGAGAGGTCTATACTAAGGATAGTGAACAAAAACAACCTTTAAGTAAAGAGGTCATCCTTATTTTTTGTTTAACTCTACAATTCAATTATTTTACACTTTAGAGTTAGAATTAAGGTTACAGTTAGAATTAGAATTAGGGTTCTAGTATTAGGGATACAATTAGGGTTAGGGTTATAGTTGCATTTAGGGATAGGGTTAGAATTATGGATAGCAATATAGTTCAAGTTACAATTAAGGTTCAGGTTAGAATTAGGGTTACAAATTATTAGAATTAGGGACTAGAAATAGGGTTTATGTTAGGAGTAGGGTTAGAACTATGATTAGAATTAGGGTTAGGGTTAGGGTTAAAATTAGGGTTAGTATTGGCCTAAATGTTAGGGTTAGGGTTTGAGTAAGAATTAATGTTAGAATTATGGTTAGGGTTAAAATTGGGATTAGGGTTACGATTATAATTAGGGTTGGGGTTTGGGTTAGGATTAGAATTAGGGTTACAACTATAATTAGGGTTAATGTTAGAATTAGAGCTAGGGTTAGGCTTACAATTAGGGTTAAGTTTAGTATTAAGGTTAGAGTTAGGGTTTCAATTAGGATCAGGCTTAGGGATAAAATTAAGGTTAGGGTTAGAATTAAAATTAGGGTAAGCATTAGAGTTACAATTATGGTTAGGGTTAGGGCTAGAGTTAGGGTTACAATTAGAGTTAGGGTTATGATTAGGGTTAGGGTTGGAATTGTAGATAAAATTAGGGTTAGGATTAGGGTTAGAATTAGAATTAGAATTCAAGTTATAGTTTAAAGAAGGGTGACAATTACAATGAGAATTAGGGTCAAAATTAGGGTTAGGGTTATAATAAAGGTTAGGGTGAGATTTAGGGTTATGATTCAAATTAATGTTAGGGTTACGATTATAGTTAGATTTGATTAGCGTTATAGTTAGGGATGGGGTTAGGGTTAGAGTTAGAAATAGAATTAGGGTTACTAAATGAGGGTAAGCATTAGAGTTATAGTTAGGGTTAGGGTTAGGCCTAGAGTTAGGATTAGAATTCAAGTTAGGGTTAGCATTAAATCATAGTTAGAATTAGGATTAAGGTAAGGGTTAGAATTAGGGTTGCTGTTAGATTGAAAATTAGGGTTATAGTTAGGGTAGAATCATGGTATGATTAGAATTAGGGTTAGGATTAGGGTTAGAGTTAGGATTAGGGTTCCTATTAGAATTAGGGTTAGAATTAAGGTGAGTTACTATTAGAATTTGGGTAGGAATTAATTAGAGTAAGCATTAGAGTTACAGTTAGGGTTAGGATTATGGCTAGAGTTACAATTAGGGTTAGGGTTAGGGCTAGAATTAGGGTTATAATTAGAGTTACAATTAGAGTTAGGGTTAGGGTTAAGGTTACGGTTATGATTAGGGTTATAATTAGGATTAAAATTAGGGTTACAACTATAATTAGGGTTAATGTTAGAATTAGAGTTAGGGTTAGGGTTACAATTAGGGTTAAGTTTAGTATTAAGGTTAGGGTTAGGATTTCAATTAGTATCAGGCTTCAAGTTAGAATTGAGGTTAGTGTTAGAATTAGAATTAGGGTTACTAAATTAGGTTAAGCATTAGAGTTACAATTAGGGTTAGGGATAGGGATAGAGTTAGGGTTACAATTCTAGAGTTACAATTAGAGTTAAGGTTAGGGTTATGATTAGGGTTATAATTAGGGTTAGGGTTATAATTGTAGATAAAATTAGGTTAGGATTAGGGTTAGAATTATAATTAGAATTCATGTTATAAATTAAAGAAGGGTGACAATTACAATGAGAATTAGGGTCAAAACTAGGGTTAGGGTTATAATAAGGGTTAGGGTGAGATTTAGGGTTACAATTAGAATTAGGGTAAGTGCAAAAAGATGGGGGGCCAAAAAGTGGCCAAATTATTTTTAAAAAAAATAATACAAAACACGAGCACGTTTTGACTTGCTATAAATAAAAAAAGGTTTCTATCTCATTTCATTTCCTTCTTCTCCTCTATGCCCATGGCCTGCAAACCCTAGAAAGCGCGCTCGCATTTTGTAAAACTCAATTCAACACAAAAACCTTATCGATTCATTGCCAAAATGCCGGCACGACGTCGAGCATGCCAAAGGAGTGAGTTATATTTGTTTTTTGTTTGAATTTGTTTCTAAATAGGTAGGTTTGAGTTGATTTTTGATGTATATTTCGTTAATTGTCAGGAAATGTTAATGCACCTCCTCCTCCTCCTCCTCCTCCTCCTCCTCCTCCTCCACAAAATTCTGTAAAACAACAACCTCCTCCATCCATTCCTCAACATGCCCCTAGAACACAAGAAAATATAATGGGGCAAATTGAAAACAACAAAAAAGAAATTGAAGATATAATTGCAAGGTTGAAAGATCCTTCCACTTCAACATTGCATAGGTCCACACTTGCTAAATCTCTTGAATCTATGTTGTCAA
This sequence comes from Cunninghamia lanceolata, assembly GCA_027924645.1. NCBI lineage: Eukaryota > Viridiplantae > Streptophyta > Pinopsida > Cupressales > Cupressaceae > Cunninghamia > Cunninghamia lanceolata. The sequence continues at coordinate 929,440 of BSBN01000004.1, read as the reverse complement.
AAGTAGATTCAATTAGCAAGAAAATAACTAGTTGGACAGATAAGATGAGAGACTTTAGAGATCATTATGTAGACAAGCTGTCATACCAAGATGTGAAAAAATTACAAATCACAAAATTAGACTTGTGTTCGATTTTCACAAACCCACAAACAAATCAACCTCCACCCATTACCTGCAAGAGGTTCCCTATCCATTGGTGCAACAACCAAGCGATAAGGGACAATTTTGGGCAGAGGTGGTGGATGGTTTTTGACCATCCTCCATGCAATAATAATGAGGTCCCACAATACTTTTTGAGGAAACTCTACTGCGAGTTTGTCCTCAATAAAGTGCCAAACTATTTTGATATGCAGGACTTCCAGGGTAGAGGTGGGGGGTTAGCACAAGATAGACTAGGGGCACATCTTGACCCACAGCGAGTAGTGAGATGAGTAATCAGTAGACCATCCCATGAGCATGTTTCTATCCCTTCCATTGTGAAGGAGAGTGTTGAGGTCGATACACTTCAATCCATTAGTGCCTTGACCTAGAGCATCATAGAGCATGCCGGTCCTGCAACACAGAGTGGGTTGGGAGATAGTGCGAGGAGTAGGGTCCCACCCCATGCTTGTTAGGCTTGTGGGTCAACCTGTGGTTATGACCTGATGGATAGTCAGAACGCAGGTGCACAGACTACATTTGTAGCTGAGCAGATGGTGATGATAGATACCCTCCTGAGTGAGACTTTTGTCCTTGATACTCAGGTAAATATTAGCAAGTTTATTGAATTTAATTTATTAAATTTCATTTTTGAAATGCAAGATTAAGTAATTTAAATTGAAGATTATTGATTTGAAGTTTAATTTCTATCTGGATGGTTTCTATAGGACATGACATCACCATGACCTATTTTTGCTACTGAGGCAAGTGAGGAGATAGATTATATGTTAGCGGTAAGTGATTATTTTGTTAAATGTTTCATTTTTTATAACATGTAATTTCTATATATTAATGTCTATACTTTTTATTGTAACAACTAAACATGCAGGAAGAACTAAATAGAAGGAGTAGCCCTCGGGTTCGTAGTAGACCACCCATATATGCATCTCCATCCCCTAGAAGATCAAAGGCTGCTGATGATCTATTCTCTTCACCAGCTAGAGGGGAATGACTTTTTATTGTGTTCCTTTGTTGTATGCCTATATGGCATTTGTGGACATATATTTTGTATTGTATATAGTTGACATTGTATGCCTATATGGCATTCTTGTAAGCCTATATGGCTATTTTGTATATATGTTATACTTATATCGACAGATATTGATGTATGCCTATATGGATATTTGGTTAATACAAATCTTTTTTATTGATGGCGTCCATACTTGCATTATAAATCCACATTTGAATGGATATTTGTAGATGGCTACTTCAAATATTTAAAATCCAATTATATTACATAGGATGTTTATTGATCTAATAAGCTAGCTATTGTTATTCAAGTATCACCTAAACCTCATTTTGGAACTAGAAGATAAAAGTTGTATTTAAAAAAAAATGAATCATCATGTTGAACAAAAAATATAAATATTCTTTATGAGTAGCATACAATGTCAACTATATGCAATACAGAAAAATGAATCATCATGTTATTCTTTATGTTTGAGATCCTGAAAATGACTAAGTCTGGTAGCCTGATATCCTGAAACACTAGGATGAGTATCCAAGTCATTAGGATGATTGCACCTTGAGAAAAAGTCATTAAGATGAGCACCTAAAGGAGACTTTCTTAAACATTCAAACATTGAGCAAGAAGCATGAAGGGTTAAGGCATAATTTGCAACTCATAAAGTCTCAAAAGGGCACCCAACTTGGAGAGGGCATTCATTTAAGATATGGCGCCCATTGACACTTGTTCCACCATAAAAGTGTGCCTAAGGTGGAAGTAGAACAAGCCTCTAGTAAGTGAAGCGCACCTATTGTCTAAACCACTTCATTATGGCACCCTAGCATGAGGAGGAGTATATAAGTCAATAGGAAATGGCACCTATAATGCAAATGAAGGACTAAGTGGCATTTTCAATAAGCATCAACTCACCTTGAGCTTTCAATAAATACATCAAATTGAGCCCCATAAGCCTAGGCACCCTTTGCCTTGAAAAGAACCTTGTATTGGCGCCTTGGAGGAAATCAACTTATAATGACAAGTCTTGGAGGTTTCTCATTTTGGATGATGCCTTTTGAGATTAACTACAATGATTGAAAGTTAAGATGAGTGGAAAAAACCTATCTTGAACATTAGGCACCCTTCATGTAATTTCCCACCATCATGAGCGCCTAGATCTAAGGAGTGAATGAAGGATCTTAACATCAAGAAGCATGTTATCAATCAACTTGGAGAAGTCTTTGACAATAATTATGATGAATTGAGTACATGAAAGTAAAGGAAATACATATCAACTCCAAAGTGTACCTAATGATCAATAAGAAATTCTTCCAAAGCAAAGGCGCTCATTGTGAATTTTCCTACTAGTTTTGGTGGCTTGAAGTCTAAGTGCATGAAAATCATGAGGATGAGCACTTAGGGATGAGATAGTCTTCATAAGAGTTTAAATAAGAACATCATCAAAATGCGCCTTGGTAGAGAGACTTAAGACCATCATCAAATAAGCCAAAATATCTATCTCCAATCTAGGCGCAATTTCTAGCTCCTCCCAACTCAAATGAGCGCCCAAGTTGAAGTCAACTTTCATCTATACAACCCTCAGTATGTGCCTTGATTGAAGAAAGGATTTGACCCTCAAAATTTAATCATCTCAAGACAAAAGCTTCCTTAGACACTTGGCATTTGATTGAAATCATTGAGAATTAGAAACAACCACCTAAGGATGTAAGGCGCACTTTTCACCCATACAAGCCTAAAATTGCGCCTAAGGGAAATAACTTGATTTCATATCAATAGGTGAGTGCCTTGAGAGAAAGGATCACTCTAGGTCATTTTCAATTGTTGAAAGCACAAAAATGATAAAGATAAAGGCAATTGAGTTAGGCGCACTTTAGCCTCTGAGGACACCTCAATGAGCACCTTGGGTGAAATTGCATGAGATGACCTTTTGGAGTGAGCACTTGAAAGATATAATTCATTATAAGACATGTCTCATCATTTAGAATTGCAAAAGTGCAAGTATAAAGACATTTAAATCTAGGCGCACTCTCCATCAGTACAAACCCATTCTGGGCGCCTAAGGGAGAATTGGATTGAAAGACACCTTTTGAATGAATCTCTTAAGGGAGATTGACCTCTTTAATCCATTACAATTGTTTGAAATCATTTAAAGTGATAAATATGGACCAACTTGTGTTAGGCGCCCTTTGCTCTTCTTTTTACCTATATATGCGCCTAGATTTGTAGTAAGATTATTCCATGTTTAAAGAGGATTCCTTTGTGTTATAAAATGTTTATCATGAGGATTGATGTGTTTCTTGGTTTGTATTGTAGGAAGATTGAAGGAAAAGGTAGGAGCAAGAGCTTGGAGTCGCCTAGAGTCATCATGTAGCTGCTCCAAAGGAGCCTTTCACATTCATTCATGCTAGAGAGTTAAGATGGAAGTAATCACTGCCAAGGAAACACCACTTCAAAAGGTAGCTGCTCCAAGATGTCACAACAAGATATATTTCAAGTCTTCTTCATCAACGACATCACCAGTTACATCATGTTCGAAGACTTCCATCTATCACTTCAAGTTCCATTCATCTTCAAGTATCAACTAGATTCTTCATCAATCATCACTTCAAGATCAGCATGTAGCTTCTCCAAAGGAACTTCTCATCATCATAAAGCATTCCAAAGACATCCATTCAATTTCAAGTCCCTCTGATACATTTAAGCCTCCTTGAGAAGTCATCTACTTCACATATAAGGGAAAGTGTTATCATCAATATCTACACTTCAAAGGACCTTTCAAGTTGGAACACTTCTTCATCGAACATTCAAAGACATCCATCCAAGCTTCAAGTTCTTTCACAATCTTCAAGTCTAGGAGAAATTGCATCTAGTGAACTCATTAATTGGTGCCTAGGAGGAAAAGACCTTAAACTTACATTATTGAGTCAACACTTTAGAAATTGAGCCATTCCTAGTCAATTGGAGTCATAAAATATCAAATACAAAGTCAAATTAGACTTCGGTGCCCCTTCATGTAATTTTCCACCATCATGAGCGCCTAGATCTAGGAATATCAGCTAATTGTGCCTAGGAATAAGATACAAGTCCAAGACCTCAAATTTGAGTGCCTCGAAGTGTGATGGATTGAAGAAGCTACATTGGCACCTAAGGGTAAGTTGTATCTAATGACATCACCTAATTAAGCACCTAGGAGGTATAAAGCTTAACATTGACATGAGGACAAGTGCTTAGTAAAGGAGAGTTTCTCAAACATTTAAACATGTGAATGAAGTCATAGAAATGCACTAAGTCATCTAGGCGCTATTTTCCCCTTGTGTACCCTTACATTTGTGCTTAAGAAGAAGTTGGTTCAGTTCATTAGAGTGTTTGAGTATTGAGGATTTCTTAGCAATGCTTTGCAACTTTACACTACTTCCTTTTGACAATTTTTGGGGCAACAGAAAACCTTTCACCACGGGAAAACACCTCAGAGATATAAAAAATTGAGAGAGGTTATTATAGAGGCACTCTACGTGATCATGTTGCCTTAGATAGAATGTTTCTAAGTGACACAATTTTTTAGTAACATCTTGTCAAATATTGCTGCCTTTTTGTACTTCGGACTCTTCAGGGATATCGTCGGTACAATGTAGCTCAGACTGTTTCGACTTGTTTGGGTGAAAAACAAGACCATGCCTAGCGTAAATGTACCCATCTGGACGTGTTGGAAAAATCAGTTTGCTCGCATCAAGAGCAGGATGAAAGTTACACCCCTTTGCAACTTTACACTGCCTCCTTATGACGACTTTTGGGGCAGCAGAAAATATTTCACCACGGGCAAATGTCTCAGAGATATAAAAACTGAGAGAGGTTATTGTAGAGGAACTCTACTTGATCATGTTACCTTAGACGGAATGTTTCTAAGTGACATAATTTTTGAGTAACATCTCGTCAAAGATTGCTTCCTTTTTGCACTTTGGACTCTTCAGGGATATCGTCGGTACAATGTAGATCAGACTGTTTCGACATGTTTGGGTGAAAAACAAGACCATGCCTAGTGTAAATGTACCCATCCAGACGTGTTGGAATAGTCATTTTGGTTGCATCAGAAGCAAGACGAAAGTTACACCCCTTTGCAACTTTACACTGCCTCCTTCTAATGATTTTTGGGGCAGTAGAAAACCTTTGACCACAGGCAAATGCCTAAGAGATATAAAAAACTGAGAGAGGTTATTGTAGAGGCACTCTATGTGATCACGTTGCCTCAGATGGAATGTTTCTAAGTGACACAATTTTTTAGTAACATCTCATCAAAGATTACTGCCTTTTTGCACTTTGGACTCTTCAGGGATATCATCGGTACAATATAGCTCGGACTGTTTCGACATGTTTGAGTGAAAAAAAGGACCATGCCTAATGTAAATGTACCCATCTAGACGTGTTGGAACAGTCATTTTGGTCACATCAGGAGCAGGACGAAAGTTACACCCCTTTGCAACTTTACACTACCTCCTTCTGACGATTTTTGGGGCAGCAGAAAACCTTTGACCACAGGTAAATGCCTCAGAGATATAAAAAAATGAGAGAGGTTATTGTAGAGGCACTCTACGTGATCGTGTTGCCTTAGACAAAAAGTTTCTAAGTGACATGGTTTTCGAGTAACATCTCGTCAAAGATTGCTTCCTTTTTGCACTTTGGACTCTTCAGGGATATCGTCGGTACAATGTAGCTCGAACTGTTTCGACATGTCTGGGTGAAAAATAGGACCATGCCAAGTGTAAATGTACCCATTTGGATGCGTTGGAACAGTCATTTTGGTCGCATCAGGAGCAGGACAAAAGTTACACCCCTTTGCAACTTTACACTGCATCCTTCTGATGATTTTTGGGGCAGCAGAAAACCTTTGACCAAGGGCAAATGCCTCAGAGATTATAAAAACTAAGAGAGGTTATTGTAGAGGCACTCTACATGATCGTGTTTCCTTAGACGGAATGTTTCTAAGTGACACAGTTTTTGAGTAACATCTCGTCAAAGATTGCTACCTTTTTGCACTTTGGACTCTTCAGGGATATTGTCGGTACAATGTAGCTCGGACTGTTTTGACATGTTTGGGTTAAAAAAAGGACCATGCCTAGTGTAAATGTACCCATCTAGACGCATTGGAATAGTCAGTTTGATTACATCAAGAGCAGGATGAAAGTTACACCCCTTTGCTACTTTACACTACCTCCTTCTAACGATTTTTGGGGTAACATAAAACCTTTCACCACAGGCAAATGCCTCAGAGATTTTAAAAAATGATAGAGGTTATTGTAGAGGTACTCTATGTGATCGCGTTGCCTCAGACGAAATGTTTCTAAGTGACATAGTTTTCGAGTAACATCTCGTCAAAAATTACTAGCTTTTTACACTTTGGACTCTTTAGGGATATCGTCGGCACAATGTAGCTCAGACTGTTTTGACATGTTTAGGTGAAAAACATAATCATGCTTAGCCTAAATGTACCCATCCAGATGCATTGGAACTGTCAGTTTGGTCGCATCAGGGGCATGACACCAAAAATGTAAAAGTTGCTTTGTGCAACTTGACAACATTGACACTTTTTTGCAACATGACTCAAAGACTCAAACTAACCCCAAATGACTCAAAGTGACTTAAAATCACCTTGATTTTGGCACACAATGTACATTATAGAGGTCTAGGTGCTCCTTAGCATTCAAACATCTTAGATGAGCACCTAGGAAAGGAAAAAACTCTAAGTTTCATCATTATGAGTGCCTAATATCAAGAGACTTTAATGGCTCAAACCTTAGCATGGAGTCCTAAGGCACATTTAATGTCTCCTTTCATCCATTTTGGCGCCCTTATGTAGATTTTTCAACTTGATTTGGCACCCTGTATGTGAAGGAAGATCTAAAGGCATGAAAGTGGATGTCAGTTTGCAAGAGTTTGGATCATCAAAATTGAAAGAAATTAGTCTATTAAGCTTGGGCACCCTTGGTCTTCTTTTCATTCATTATGAGCACCTTAGGAGAATGGTATATAGGTCATCATCGTGATTGGGCGCCCTAGATCCAGAGTGTTGCAGAGATCATCAAATGGTGTCTAGAGGAAGTAGGGTGAGTTATGAGTTTGGTCGCATCAGGAGCAGGACACCAAAAATGCATAACATGATGATGTAAAAATGTGTATATGTGTAAAAATGTAGGAGGAAATAAAAAAAAGACAAACCTTACAAATGAATGTGCATACTTACAACTCAATGTAACACGACTTTACAAAATCAATGTGAATACTTACAAATTAATCTAATGAACCATCTGGGTCTGCTCTACTCTTTATTGTGTCAAGTATTGCTTCATGGTCAAACTCACTTACCTTCCATAAGATTTTGTTCAAAGGTCTACCTCGATACTTTATCAAATGAACATTGGATGCCACGACAAGGTTCGAGTAATGAAGAATCTTCTGATGCGTGTCAAAGTCCTGAAACAGCCAAATATTAACACTCTTATGTGGGTACCTTCCAAGCCATCTTCTAGTAATAACCACTGAGCCTGTAGGGTATTCGATGTTTTCTCCATCTGTAACAGAGGCCTCGAATTTCTTTTTGGCCTCAACACAACGACATAAGTAATAATCTATTCCCTCTTCATTATCTTCATTTGTAATAACTGCATATACGTGCCCTACATTGATATGTGTAGCAATTAGATGAAATTAGTCAACATTACAAAAACACTACAAAGTAAGATGACATTACCTGGTTGAACTAGATGAAATTAGATGCATATACATGCCCTATATTACCTGGTTGAACTAAATCTGATATGTGGTCAAAGTCAACTGATGATTACATTTGTGTTAGTTCCAGTGCCGTCGGGGGTCGATACGTGTCAAGTGGGCTAAGATAACTTAACTGCCATTTGTCAACCCACTCCTTTGACTTACACTCATCCTAGACTTGAATTGTACAGGAAGAACAAAAGCATGACATCTTTCACATATGGATACTCCATGAACCTGCAATTGAGCTTCTGAAAGAGTGCATCTCATTTGATCTTGTCAGTGTACAACAGTCCTCATATGGTGCAATGTTAGTATCATCTATCAACCAAAAAAATCTATGAACTGAAGACTTACCTTCATTACCTAGACCCATGGAAGCATTACACCACTCAACAATCAATTTTGCATCTGTCAACTTTGCATTGTCTTTATACTTTAACTCTTCTCGTGCTATGGCTCTTTTGATACATGCTCCTGCACCATCATGCTCCCCTTTCCATGCCCGACCTCACAAAAGTTCCACATATGCTGAATACCTGTAAAATTATGCCTCCTACTCAGCCAATAGAAATTTTGTGAGTTCTTGAATTGTGACACACAGTTATTTGACCATATGATATGTTAACTGAATGATATGCCCCTTCTAGCCAAATCATTGTAGAAAACCTAAAAGCAACCTTGCACGAACTCCGTAGAATGCATGCGATCATCATTAATATAGAAATTATACTCCCTTATGATCTTTTTGTCATCCTTTATACTATCATTCACATGAATGAATGCGATGTGCACAAATATAGAAACCTGTGTGGAGTTGTAATATTGTGATTGCACCTCATGCTGTGGTTGTAGATTGTAGTTCTCTGCAAAGTTGACGACTGAAATAATGCTACCAACCGGAAATGTGTCATTGCATAACTTGAATTGCAAGTCCAACCATCGAGCTCTATGGGCATGTCTTGCATACTCATACACTATGCTATCACGAAATATAGGCATAAACTGATACACTAGAATCTTTTCAATAACCAAATCACACCTCTTTGCTTCTTTACCATCTTTTGTATTGTATTCCACTATTTTATACTTGCCAAACTCTACTAGTTCATTTCCAACCGCATGTGTTCTTTCCATATGTTCACATATTGGCAAATGTCGCAAGCCACCGCAACGATGACATGTGCCATCCAAGCATAATTTCTTGTAGAATATTTGACCTTCCTCTCTTTCACATAAAATTCTTGATATGAAGTCTCTTGAAGATGTTAGTGGGGCACATATGGCACAACCCTGCAAATCATTGTTAGTATGCATATCTAAACATATAGACCTATAAGCATCAAAATGGTTAGAAAATTCAATATGTAATCTACAACAAGTAGTGCGTGTGTGATTTATCTTGACATAGAAAGGTTTTAGCATTTCAAAATATCTTTGACAAATTTTAATTTGAGGATACTTCTCTATAAATTTACCATAAAATTGTGTTTGAGTCTCATCCAAAAAATGCTTTGGATTTGTCTCATGGTTCTGACTACTGATTCTCCTTCTTACCACATCCCTTTGATTCGGAGATACCCTTATGTAATTCTTCCAGAAGTCTTCAATTAGTGATCTCAATGCTTCAACAATTGGTTTATCTTTTCGTGGCAGTCTCCCCGAGAACGCCCATAATTCATTGGCATTAGTGTCCTCAATTCTTTGGCGTCTTCCAATGACTCTTGATAAAGTTTTCCTATTAATTCTCAATTCTTGACTCGTCTTTCTAATGAGACGAGCTTTCCTCATTTGACTACTTACTATAGTCGATGTAATCACACGCCGTGTTGCATTACTATCTTTTGTGCGTGAGGTGTTACCCACACTCTCATACGCACTCATTAGATTCTTGACAATAGATTTTTCACTTGAAGCCTCTGATGTTCTCAACCTAAGAATCTTCATGATGGACTTATACTTTATACTTCACATCATTTCAATGAATAGTTGACATCTTGCAGTCTCATTTAACTTTCAAAGAACAATCTCTGAATCTTATGAGCATATCTTCTACAAGTGCATTTTGGAATCTTACCTTCCATTGGCTGCAAAATATTCTCATCAATTTCAATCAAATACTTTGGCTTTCTATGCAAAATTCTGGGTGGTGTTAAGTTAGGTAAATTCATCTCAACATTAGGAATTTCATCAATATTTAAATGAGATGGGCTAGATGGCATACCTTCGATCGAAGATGGAATAGATGACATACCTTGAGGTTGAGGTGGGAACGATGGCGTACCTCCTTCATCACATGTGAGTGATGATGTACTCTCAACTTAGATGTGGTAGATGGTGTCCCTACATGTTGACTTGTGGTAGAGGATGTGTCTCCAACTATGGTATTCAAATCTCTCGTAGCACAAAGTTTTTGCATTTGTTCTCTTTGTGCCACCAATACCATATCTCTTTGTGATGGTTATGGTTCCTCTTCAATTGGTATGTCTTCATTTATCATGTCCAATTTCCTCTTCTCATGAAGTTCCCTCATAGCCACTACTTTCTTTGCATTCTTAGCTTCTATCTCTTCCTGTGTTGGTTTAATTCTTGATCGTTTCCTCAGCATGACAGAGAATTTGTCTATAGCATGATAAAGAGACCAATATTACTTCCTAAGAAATGAATACAAGATAATAGTGGGATTGTATTTTTATTATGTTGTAAGGATTTTTTCTTGTATAGTTTGACATCATGGTATGTTAAGGTCTGTTTATTACACATAATTATTAAAGAGCCCAAGTGTAGAAAATATACATGGCATCATGTGAGATTGTAGGTTGCTTTCTTGATTGGGAATGTGTCTATTTTAAACATGTATGATAAAGCATGATAAAGTAATTCAATCTGAATTAAGGAAAATGTAAAGAACATGCATGTAAAGACTTGACATACCTAAAAAATGAAGATTTGAATGAAAAGAGTAGCCAATTATGTAGTGTTTTTTTTCTTCTTGCATCAAACTCCTCAACAATTTGAGTTTTTCACCACTTGCTTCCTTTTCAATGTTAAATTGAATAACACTCAAATATAATTACTAACAACAATACTAATAACCAATCTATAATGTTAAATTCCTAAAATTGAATCACAATTAACATTGTAACACTACAAAAATTGAAACTTGAATAGATATATATCAAACTTGGTGTGAAAACTATGTTATTTCCTCCTTCTCAAGTTGGCAAAGCAGAAAAGGTGGTGGAAAGATCATGCAAAGGTGGTACAATGTGTCAAATGTGCATGTGAACTTCCCAACAGCATGAAAGCACTTCTTTTTTGTCAGAGCACGCACAGAATCAGTATGAAAATAGAGCATGTGGGCCTGGATCATGGGGGTCAACACTTTTTTACCATTTCTATAGCAAGACAAAATGTGAGTGCATTATAACGCGCTCACATTTTGTCCTGCTATAGATTGATCACATCCTGTGCATTTCTCTTTCCAAACCTTCCCCTTCAAACTTGAATGACCACAAGGTTTTTGAGGGAGAACTTTTCCTGTTTCCTACAAGAGCTTGCCAGATGCTCTGCCATATGATAGGCATAACAATGAAGGGGCAAGCCCTTGTAATCAAGTTCTTGATAGAAAATGCCCATCGAGGAAGAAAGACAGATCTTCTTTGGAAGTAGAAGTTCTAGTTTGTGACAAATCCTTATCCAAGCATAAATAGTAGGGGTTATGTCAAGTGATTGCCAATCCACTTCCACAAAGTCTCCTGAAGACTTCTTGATTGATTCCAAAACATCCACACCCCAAAACTAGAGAGGCAATCAATATAATCGAACCCATAAATCTATATTTGATGATAGAAACCCTCAACACTATACCTTAAACCCTAATCCCTCAACCTCAACCCTAAACCTTATCCTTAAACCCTAATCCCTCAACCCTTAACCCTAATCTGTCATCCCTCAACTCTAATCCCTCATCCCTAAACCCTAAATGCTATCCCTATTCCTAAACCCTCAACAGACTCGATACTATACCTTAAACCCTAATCCCTTATCCCTAAACCCTCCAACCCTATCCCTAATCCTTATACCCTCCACACTCTACTTTAACCCTAATCCCTCGACCCTCAACCCTATCCCTAAATCCTAAAGCCTCAACGTCAAATCCTAATCCCTCAACCCTTCACTCTAATCCCTCAACCCTCAACCCTATCCCTAAACCCTCAACACTATACCTTAAACCCTAATCCCTCAACCCTCAACCCTAAACCTTATCCCTAAACCCTCAACCCTAATCCATCATCCATCAACTCTAATCCCTCATCCCTAAACCCTAAATGCTATCCCTATTCCTAAACCCTCAACAGACTCGATACTGTACCTTAAACCCTAATCCCTTATCCCTAAACCCTCCAACCCTATCCCTAATCCTTATACCGTCCACACTCTACTTTAACCCTAATCCCTCGTCCCTCAACCCTATCCCTAAACCCTTGACCCTCAAACCTCAACTCTCAACATCAAACCCTAATCCCTTAACCCTTAACTCTGATCCCTTGACCCTCAACCCTATCCCTAAACCCTAAACCCCAAATCCTCAACCCTCAACATCAAATCCTAATCCTTCAACCCTTCACTCTAATCCCTCAACCCTAAACCCTATCCCTAAACCCTTAACACTATACCTTAAACCCTAATCCCTCAACCCTCAACCCTAATCCGACATCCCTCAACCTAATCCCTCATCCCTAAACCCTAAATGCTATCCCTATTCCTAAACAATCAACAAACTCGATACTATACCTTAAACCCTAATCCCTTATCCCTAAACCCTTTAACCCTATCCCTAATTCTTATACCCTCCACACTCTACTTTAACCCTAATCCCTCAACCCTCAACCCTATCCCTAAACCCTTGACCGTGAACCTCAACCCTCAACGTCAAACCCTAATCCCTCAACCCTTAACTTTGATCCCTCGACCCTCAACCCTATTCCTAAACCCTAAACCCTAAAGCCTCAACCCTCAACATCAAATCCTAATTCATTAGCCCTTCACTCTAATCCCTCAACCCTAAACCCTATCCCTAAACCCTCAACACTATACCTTAAACCCTCAACCCTCAACCCTCAACCCTAATCTGTCATCCCTCAACTCTAATCCCTCATCCCTAAACCCTAAATGCTATCCCTATTCCTAAACCCTCAATAGACTCGATACTATACCTTAAACCCTAATCCCTTACCCCTAAACCCTCCAACCCTATCCCTAATCCTTATACCCTCCACACTCTACTTTAACCCTAATCCCTCGACCCTCAACCCTATCCCTAAACCCTTGACACTCGAACCTCAACCCTCAACCCTCAACGTCAAACCCTAATCGCTCAACCCTTAACTATGATCTCTCGACCCTGAACCCTATCCCTAAACCCTAAAGCCTAAAGCCTTAACCCTCAACGTCAAATCCTAATCCCTCAACCCTTCACTCTAATCCTTCAACCCTAAACCCTATCCCTAAACCCTCAACACTATACCTTAAACCCTAATCCCTCAACCCTCAACCCTAAACCTTATCCCTAAACCCTAATCCCTCAACCCTCAATCCTAATCCATCATCCCTCATCCCCAAACCCTAAATGCTATCCCTATTCCTAAACCCTCAATAGACTCGATACTATACCTTAAACCCTAATCCCTTATCCCTAAACCCTCTAACCCTATCCCTAATCCTTATACCCTCCACACTCTAGTTTAACCCTAATCCCTTGACCCTCAACCCTATTCCTAAACACTTGACCCTAGAACCTCAACCCTCAACCCTCAACGTCAAACCCTAATCCCTCAACCCTTAACTCTGATCCCTTGACCCTCAACCCTATCCCTAAACCCTAAACCCTAAAGCCTCAACCCTCAACATCAAATCCTCATCCCTCAACCCTTCACTCTAATCCCTCAACCCTAATCCCTCAACCCTCAACCCTAAACCTTATCCCTAAACCCTAATCCCTCAACCCTAATCTGTCATCCCTCAACTCTAATCCCTCATCCGTAAACCGTAAATGCTATCCCTATTCCTAGACCCTCAACAGGCTCGATACTATACCTTAAACCCTAATCCCTTATCCCTAAACCCTCCAACCTTATCCCTTAACCCTAATCCCTTGACCCTCAACCCTATCCCTCAACCCTTAATCCTCGAACCTCAATGTACTCAACCCTCAACGTCAAACCCTAATCCCTCAACCCTTAACTCTGATCCCTCGACCCTTAACCCTTAAAACTTGAACCCTAAAACCTATCCCTACACGCTCGACACTCGACACTATATCTTAAACCCTAATCACTTAACCCTCATCCCTAAAGCCTCAACCCTAAATCATTAAACCTTCAACCCTAAACCCTATCCCTAATCCCTCTACCCTCGACACTCTTATTTAACCCTAATCCCTTGACCACTAACCCTAGCCCTCAACCTCAACCCTCAACCCTCAACCCTCAACATTAAACCCTAATTCATCAACTCTAAACCCTAATCCCTCAAACCTAAACCCTATCCCTAAACCATCAACCCTCAACACTATACCTTAAACCATAATCTCTATCCCTCAACCCTTAACCCTTAAAACTTAAACCCTATCCCTACACCCTCAACACTTGACACTATATCTTAAGCCTTAAACGCTTATCCCTAAAGCCTTAACCCTCAATCCTTAAACCTTCAACCCTAAACCCTATCCCTAATCCCTCTACCCTCGACACTCTAACCCTAACCTCGACATTAAATACTAATCTGTCAACCCTAAACCCTAATCCGTCAACCCTAAACCCTCAACCCTCAACACTATACCTTAAACCCTAATCCATCAACCCTAAAACCTAATCCCTCAACCCTCAACCCTAAACACTATCAATAAACCCTCAACCCTTGACACTATACCTTAAACCCTATGAGAAAAGCTTTGCATATGGTACATCCACAGTGATTAATTAACAGTTGAAATCAGAAGGATGATCATTATGAGAAAAGATTTGCATTGGGGTACATCTATGTTTCTTGTTGTCCACCCCGCACTTAGGGAAGGTATATTGTTATGAAACAGGCAAATAATCTCCCATTGTTTACTGGCTCTATCCACAAGAACTACTAAACTATACCTTAAACCCTAATCCATCAACCCTAAACTTTTAACCCTAAACCCTATCCGTAATCCCTCTACCCTCAACACTCTACCTTAAATATAATCCCTCGACCCTTAACCCTAAACACTATCCCTAAAGCCTCAATCCTAAACCCTAATCCCTCAAGGTCCTAAACTCTAATCCCTTATCCCTAAACTCTAAATCATATCCCTAAACGCTCAACCCTCAACCTTAAACCTTAATCACTCAATCCTTATCCACCCCTCTTCTCCCCTATCTAGCTCACTCCCATCTCTACCCTCCTCTGCCCTCGACACTATACATACATACATATAGGCATACATAGATACATACATACATATTGGCATACATAGATAGATAGATACATACATACATACATACATACAAACATGATTAATATCCTTGAACATAAAAAAATTTAAGGGGAACATAACGCGAGCGCGTTATAACACACTCGCATTATGACAAACAACACAGTTTTGCAGAAAAGGAAAAATTCAAAGAAAAACATAACGCGAGCGTGTTATAACGTACTCGCGTTATGTTTTTCTTTGGGAATCCCAAGCCTTGGGCTTGGGATTTACTTTGGATTTCCAACCCAAAGGCTTGGATTGCCTTTTGAATAGTCACAGACATATTTTTCCATATTCTTGAAAATTTCACATAATTTCGTTCGTGCTAACCCTCAGATTTGCACGTGTTTCAAGGTTAAACAAATCGAACACCTGGGTAATGTTAGGCTTTCTCTTAGCTATTTGACGATGTGATTTTTTTCACATTTTAACAATGTTAAGCCTTTCATCTTTAATTTCTTTTGTTTGTGTGTCCGTTTTTGGGCAAAAACCACTGTTTGATTTTTTTTTCATTGTAAATTAACTATTCATTAAAATTTCAAAAAAATTATATATTTAGAAACTAGACTCCATTCTACAAATACTAAAAAAATAAAAAAAATGATTTTCAATTAGTTTTCAAAATTTATAGGGGTAGCACGGCCAAAATTCTATTTTTTAGGATGTGTCCACTTTGAAAATTAGTAAAAAATCAAATATTCATCAAAAAATTATTAGAAAAATCACGCATAAACTACATGATATTAGATAAATTCTCACTGAAGTGATTTTAAAAATACCAAAAAAAAGTTGACCTTTTGAGGGAGCCACAAAACATGCTATATTATGTTTTTTTTATAGAAACAACACCAATTTCTGTGGCTCCCTCTTTTGAACCCCTTAATCTATGCCATTTTCAAAAAAAAATAGTAGTTTAGAAAGTAGACTCGGAGCACTACGAACATTTTTTTGGTTGCATCTCCAAATTTTGAGTGTAACTATGATCAATTTCTCATCCAAGGCCAGTATTTCCTAATTTCAGAAAAAAAGTGGCCACTTAAGACCCCTTTTTGGCCCCCCATATTCTTGCACTTACCTATTAATGTTAGGGTTGTTGGCAAGAGACACTGCTACACATGACAGGTGTTGTCATTAATGGCAACTAAGTCTATCTTAAACATCTGGATTACATAATTTGTGCATACCGGAAGTCAGAGTGAAGAATTGTCTAAGTCCGGTTAGTGAGAAATAGAGCATGTCATGGGGTCAAGTATCTTGGTCTGGATCTCTCTGGTGGTAAATCACAGTGTGTTGCGGTTCTGAGGGAGTCATAAGGATTTCCAGGACTATCTAAATCTAGAAATTTGGCCTCCGGTGATGAAGGATTCAAAAGTTATAAGCATCTGAGTATTGGATTCCAGTTAGTCAGTATAGTCAGAAGAAGAATAGGCTAACCTAGTATTTGATATTGGTCCAGATGAAGAAAAGTTGTTCGTTAAGCAATTTGTGATAATCAGTGGTATTGGCCAACATGATTGATGATTTGAGAACACAAGTTTTTGGTCCGCGTTGTTGTTTATGCATGGATTCAGCCGACAGAGCAAAGTTCTTAATAAATGTTCTAAGTTTTCTTGAAGCTGACTAGAGTTGATTAAACTTCTTGATGCGGATATATATAGCTGATGGATTCAAGTGTTTTCTAGTGTGTGTATGATGTGATGATGGAGTAAGTGTGAAAAGGGCAGAAAGAAGTGTGAAAGTGAGGATCTAAGCTTAGATTATGGCTGAAGAGTGAAACAGAGTAGAGTAAGGATGAAGTGTGTAAGATCAGTATTTTGTGCTTAACCAGAACTAAATTTTTGCATTGGTAGATGTCATTTATCAGTTCAAACATTCTGTAATCTTCGTGTAATCATTTCTGTAGGCAATGAGCCTCTTGGAGCAGTGAGCTCTGGGCAGTGCACCCTGAAGACATGTGCCTTCCCCATTTGTAATACTTTTAATAGAGTATAAATTCTTGTGGGTTAACCCCTACCGTGGTTTTTCCTTTAACCGTTTTTCCACATAAAAATCCTGGTGTTCATGTGTTGTAATCTTGTTGTTTTTATTCTTGTATTGATGCTTCTTTCTTTTGGATGTATGTGGTAAATTAATAAAGGAACAAAGTAAAAAGTTTTGTAGAACACTAATTCAGCCCCCTCTTAGTGTTCCTTATTCTCAACAATTGGTATCATAGCTTGGTTCCTTAAAAGAAGATTAATAATAGCTTGAGGAAGATCTGGGAAGGTGTTTTCAATGGGTTCATTCAAGTATTCTGATGGCATTCAGGAACAACTTAAACTTGCTTTAGAAGATCTTGATCAGTCCAGAGCAGAAGTCAAAGAACTGCAAGAGAACCTTAAAGATGCTAAAGACTTCATTGAGACCTTAAAAGAAAAATTGAGAAAATCTAATAGAAAGAGGAAGGAGCTACTTCTTCAACTAGGAAATCATAATGAAGACAATGACATGGATGAGGCCCTGAAAGAGATGATAAAGGAATATGAGAAGTTAGCAAAAGAAGTTGTTGTTCTAAAACATGAGATGGAATCCAGGGTGATGAGGCTAACAAAGGAAATTGAAGAAAGGAAGAAGACTGAAGAAAAACTGAATCAATCTCTGAAAGAAAGAACTGAAGAATGCTGCAGATTGGACAGAATAATTAGCCATCTAGAGTCTAATCTACACGAAAGTAGGGACAATGAGGAAGAACTTGAAAGGCAAATTGTCATTCTCAAACATGACCTAGAAGTTGCAAATGAATATAAAGAGAAATTCAAGATAAGTTCAGCTAAACCTGAAGTGCTGCACTTGATAATCAGAAGATGGTAGATGATAAGCATGGTCTGGGATTTGAGAAAGGTTAAAGTTCTAGATCCCATCAAAGAAATCCTGAAGCAAGAAAACAAAGAAGAAATTCTAGAAGACCTCCAGTAAGACAACCTAATGCTCAAAGGTATCCATCTTTCAATGGAAATTGTTTCAAATGCAATAAGTATGGTCATAGAGCTAATAAATGCAGAAGTGAAGTAAATCAAAATGAATCATCTTTCTCCGGTCAATGCTTTAATTACAAAAAGATAGGTCATAAGGCTGAGGAATGCAGAAGTGGATCAAGGAATCCTCCTGAGACCAAACAAGTTTTTAATGGAGGATGTTTTACTTGCAACAAGTTTGGGCATATGGCAATGCAATGCAGATCTAAACCTGCTCCAACATGTGATTGTCAGAGAAACAAGACTATATGTTTTAACTGCAACAAATCTGGACACATTGCTAAATTTTGCAAAAGCAAAAAGGTGAACTCACAGATAGGAAGAACAAAGCAGAAGATGGACAAAGGCAAAGGTAAAATAGATGTGAATGAGATTCAGAAAGAAATGAATAAAACATGGGTGAAGAAAGATGTAAACAATGAAGGTGATGGATTCGCACCAGAATCCGGTGCTGATAATTCCTCTAGGAATTGAATCAGGAGCTCTAGCTCAGGGGGGCTGCATTGAAAATCTAATTCCCCCTACCAGTAAGTGGGTGCCTAAATCTGGGACGATGAATGAAGATACAGTTTATCCTATTGCAGATCTATTGAAGCAAATTCTAGAAGAAAAAAAGCAAATGTGATTAATTGCAGAGCAATTGAAGATTGACTGCATGTAGAAGCAGTGTAACCGAATGTATTAGGGCAGAGCATTTATTACAATAACAAATTAGGTTTTGTGGAGAATAAAAAGTCATTCATTCAATCATTTGGATCACTTTGCATTTGAAGAGAACGAGCAGAAGAGCACCTGAGCTAAGATTTCAAGGATTTGAAGTGCAACCGATGAATTCATCAGCTAACCCTAATTTCGTGGAAGAAAAAGGTATTTTTCTGCGAAGCTTTGAACTTTTAGTCTTTTGCAATGGCTACACCTTTGGTTGTTGATATTACTGAAAGGTCCCGACCCAAACTCAAGAAGCATCCACACAAAATAGTAGAAGTCAACCCGTTAGGTGCATTTTCAAATGTTCCATATGGTGTATTGCATGTTGAAGATATTAGGGCCTATATTCATGCTAGCATAGATTAATTTAGGGATTCAAGGTTTGTAGATTTATTCAAGAATCATCTAAGGGATAAAATTCATGGTCTTAAACCTGAGTATAAGGCACTGCATGATAAACATTCCATTCAGATTATAGGGTTTCCATCCTTCGATGAAGATGAATGGGTCTGATATGTTTTAAGCCGAATGCATGATGAGTTTTTTTGGCTAATGAAACCTTTCAAGATCACCAAGGACGCCATCAAGGCCGTGACAAGGTTAAACTCATCTGGTGGACTGCCAATGTTAAAAATAATAAAGAATCAAATAGTAACTGATGCTACTGGTTCAAGGTTTGACAAAAGGGCAATGACAATAAATGACATCACTAATCCAGATGTCAAATTTAATTAAATGGTGATTGGATACAAGATATATCATTCCAACAGGGAGAATTCTATGTCCGGTACAGCTATCTATGTACCTTATAAGATGTTGAGAGAGAATGCTGATTATGAGTTGTGTGAGATTCTACAAAACCAACTAATGGAAAATTTGAATAAGGTTAAGAAGGATAAAAATAATACCTTCAAATATGGTACACTGGTCTTGTGTTTGTTCTTCTATTTCATGAATGAGTTACTCGACAAGAAAAGCATGTGTCGGACCAATGATAAACCTGTTGCAATACAGATAAGGGAGCACTTGAACAGTATTGGAGAGTCCAATACCCAAAGAATTATTCTTTGGGGATTTTTCAAGAATTTTTAGAACATGACGCATTCAAGGGAGAGAATTCCTACATCTGTGGTTGAAAAATACAAGGATATAGTCTGTTTTATGGTGGATACAAATCAATGTCTAATGGAAGCTGTTGAACCAAGAACAATATGGATCATGCCCATGGGGTATGAGGTTAATGAGAAAGTATTGGATATGTATGCTCAACACCTTTTGAGCAAGCCAAAGGACACAACCGTTGAAAGATTTGGGACATATAAAGAGCTAAGTGTGAAGCTATATGTTGAGCTCAGAGAATTTGAAATCAAGAGGAATGTTCAAAAGCAAGTAGAAATGTATGCTGAAAGCATTGGCATAACTAAGGAAGCTGTGAAGCAGAACAGAGAAAGGATAGAAAAAGATGAAAAGGAGAAACAAGGAAGTGCTCCGGTAGAATCCTCCTCCACGTCAAGGACTACTAGGAGCTCTGCTGCTACCCCTGTTCCCCCAAAACCTACCAAACCTGAGAAACCAGAAGGCAAATCATTCAGAAAAGAAGAGAGAAGGGTGAAAACTAAGGCCTCCCAGACATATAAAAGCATGAAAAATGATGAAGAAGAAACTGATTCTGATGTTGAGGTCAAAGAGTTGAAGGCCCCAGGTACTAAAGCAGCCAAGGTATCTAAGGAGAAGCCCTCTGCAAGCATAAGGACAAGCAAGAAGCAAAAGATTGAAACATATGTTGAAAAGCCTACTCTTTCTATGGATGACATAATCAAATCAATCACTATAGATGGGAACTTAAGGCCAATGACTAAATTTTATGATGATTATAGTGATGCTGATAAGAAGGTTTTAGAGGAAGCAACAGTCAAATATCTGAATATCTACAATAAGGCTTTAATTGAAATAACTTCTGAAATCCCAAAAGGTCTTACATATATTCTAGAGTTAAGAAAAGAAAATGTAAAAAGTAAAGACATTGAGCTTAGGGAGCATGTGCTGATAAAATTGTGCCCTCAGATTACTCCAGATCAAATGAACATGATATTCAAAGAAGTGAAAGATGACTTTAGGAGTAAGAAAAGAATGAATAAACTCATGCTTGGTGAAACTGATGAGATAGTCAAAGATACTCAAGATATTTTTTTGAGTGCATTGAAAAGGCATAATATTCCCATTGTTGAAGAAAAGATTGATGATGGGATTGATTCCTCAATTTCGGATGTTGAAGAATTGAAGATCAATGAGCAGCAAACTAAGATAGATGACTCCTCTGTTCCGGAAGAGGAAGCAATAAACAAAGAAGATCAAAAGATGTTAGATAAAACTGATGATGTAGGAGGTATTCAAACTCCCCCAGATCAATCTGACAAAGAAGATATAGAGATGAATGTTGAAATAGATGCTCAAACTGAAGATGATTCATTGAAGAATAAAGAGCATGAAACAGAAGAAGCTGACCAAAAATCAAAAAAGGCCAAGGACAAAAATGAAAAAGAAGAAGAGATTGCAAAGGTTGATGAAGAGCCCAAGCAGGACAGTCTGGTTGACAGTACCAATAAGGATCAAATAGATACATCAACATCTTGGGCAAGAGACACTGCATAAGCAGTGAAAGAAATTTTGGAAAATGATAAACTAGTTGCAGAAGAGTTGAAAGGTCCAATCAATTTGGACAGTCTTTCACCAATTTAGAAGATAAAGTGGGCCTCTCTCGCACAAGCTAAGGCTAGAGAAGATATTTTGAAGTCTCACATAGAAGACACTGAGCTACTTGGTCTGGCATCACTGATTTTGGAGAAAATCATGCCAACATACTAGAAAGACTCATCAGCTTCCCCCTCTAGTCAGTTAAAGAACTCGATAAACCCTGTAAGTATTCATTTTGAATCTCTTGAAAAGTCTATAGAGGTCAAGGTTCAAAATGAATTCAATGGTAAAATATTTGATGCTCTAAAAGGGATGATTGGAGTAGATAGAATTGTTCTGGATACTAGTATAAAGAGTATTCAAAATGCTTTTACAAAAGGAGGAAATGTATATAAATTTTGCTTATCTTGTCCTAAAGTTATAGAGGATATTGAAGATAAAATAAAGGAGTCTAAGCAAAAACTATCAAGTGTATTCAAATCTTTTGATTCTTTGACAACATCAGTGGCAAGCAAGGAGTGTCAGGGAATCAACTTGATTAAAAAAATAAAGAAATTGACAAAAGAAAAGGAGAGCATTGAGACAAGGATGTGTGAGCTCCAGGGATTGATTTCCCCCAAGTTGCAAGCAATGTTCAATACCATGACAGAAGCCCAAGCTGCTACTATGTCAAGTGATCCTATTGACTTGCAGAAAGCAAAGTCTCAAGCATTCTTACTCATTGGTCACATCTCAGTTTTGAACAACATGAAGAAGAGTTGGGACAATGAGTTGGTGCTGTTGAAGAATGTCTTTGGTGATGTGTTCAAACTTATGTAAATAAGTCATAGGGTTATTTGTATATATGCCCATGTACATAAAATTTTTGCATGAATTTTGGTATGTGGATCCCACCCTTTGCCATTGATGTCAAAGGGGGAGTGAAGAGTAGTGAAAAATGAGGAATCCAGCAAAGGGGGAGCACTGGAGAATAGTGAAAAACATAAGTGTACATGTAGTAAGGGGGAGTTGTTCTGACACTTAGTCATTTTTCACTAAGTGTTGCCATCAATGCCCAAGGGGGAGATTGTTGGCAAGACACACTACTACGCATGACAGGTGTTATCATTGATGGCAACTAAGTCTGTTTTACACATTCGGATTACATAATTTGTGCATACCGGAAGTTAAAGTGAAGATTTGTCCAAGTCTGGTTAGTCAGAAATAGAGCATGTGATAGGGTCCAGTATCTTGGTTTGGATCTCTCTGGTGGTAAATCACAGTGTGCTGCGGATCTGAGGGAGTCATAAGGATTGTCAGGACTATCTAAATCCAGAAATTTAGCCTCCGGTGATGAAGGGTTCAAAAGTTATAAGCATCTAAGTATCAGGTTTCAATTAGTCAGTACAATCAGAAGAAGAACAGGCCGACCTAGTATTTGATCTTGGTCCGGATGAAGAAAAGTTGTTGGTTAATCAATTTGCGATAATCAGTGGTAAATTGGCCGACATGATTGATGATTTGAGAACACAAGTTTTTTGTACGCATTGTTGTTTATACATGGATTCAGCTGACAGAGCAGAGTTCTTAATAAATGTTCTAAGTTTTCTTGAAGCTGACTACAGTTGATTGAATTTCTTAATGAGGATATATATAGTCGATGGATTCGAGTGTTTTGTAGTGTGTGTATGATGTGATTATGGAGTAAGTGCGAAAAGGGAAGAAAGAAGTGTGAAGTGAAGATCTAAGCTCAGATTATGGCCGAAGAGTGAAATAAGGTAGAGTAAGGATGAAGTGTGTAAGATCAGTATTCTGTGCTTAACCAGAACTGAATTTCTGCATTGGTAGATGTCATTTATTAGTTCAAACATTCTGTAATCTTCGTGTAATCATTTCTATAGGCAGTGAGCCTCTTGTAGCAGTGAGCTCTGGGCAGTGCACCCTGAAGGCATGTGCCTTCCCCATTTGTAATTCTTTTAACAGAGTATAAATTCTTGTGGGTTAACCCCCATCGTGGTTTTTTCCTTAACTGGGTTTCCATGTAAAAATCTAAATGTTCATGTGTTGTGATCTTGTTGTTTCTATTCTTGTAGTCATGCTTCTTTCTTTTGGATGTATTTGGTAAATTAATAAAGGAACAAAGTAAAAAGTTTTGCAGAACACTGATTCACCCCCTCTCAGTGTTCCTTATTCTCAATAAGGGTTAGGGTTATAGTTAGGTTTGATTAGGGTTATAACCAGGGTTGGGGTTAAGGTAGAGTTAGAAATAGAATTAGGGTAAACATTAGAGTTGCAATTAGGGTTAGGGTTCTAGGGCTAGAGTTAGGGTAGAATTCAAGTTAGGGTTAGCATTAAAATCATAGTTAGAATTAGGATTAAGGTAAGGGTTAGAATTAGTGTTGTTGTTAGATATAAATTAGGGTTACAGTTAGGGTAGAATCATGGTATGATTAGAATTAGGGTTAGGATTAGGGCTAGAATTAAGGTGAGTTATTATTAGAATTAGGGTAAAAATTACAGTTAGGGTAAGCATTAGAGTTATAGTTAGGGTTATGGCTAGAGTTACAATTAGGGTTAGGGTTAGGGCTAGAATTAGGGTTACAATTAGAGTTACAATTAGAATTAGGGTTAGGGTTAAGGTTAGGGTTATGATTAGGGTTATAATTAGGGTTAGTGTTGGAATTGGAGATAGAATTAGGGTTAGAATTATAAATTATAATTCGGGTTATAGTTTAAAGAAGAGTGACAATTAGAATGAGAATTAGGGTCAAAACTAGGGTTAGGATTAATATTAAGGGTTAGTGTTAGGGTTACAATTAGAATTAAGGTTAGGGTTAGGTTTGATTAGAGTTATAATTAGGGTTGGGGTTAGGGTTAGGGTCAAAATTCAGGTTAGGTTTAGCATTAAATCATAGTTAGAATTAGGATTAAGGTAAGGGTTAGAATTAGGGTTATTGTTAGATTTAAAATTAGGGTTATAGGTAGGGTAGAATCAGGTTTATGAGTAAAATTAGGGTTAGGGTTAGGGTTAGGGTTCCTATTAGAAATATAATATAATATTATATTTATTATATAATATAATACATAATTTTAATTATTATATATATTATAATTATAATTATTCTATATAATATAATATAATATAATATTATATTTAATTATTATTATTATAATATATTATAATAATATATCTAATCTATATTATACTATTATATTTAGATATGTTTTTAAAATATAGATATTGTAGTAGTATAAAATACTTTTAAAATATTTTATCTTCATAATTTCTTATAAAAATTAATTCAAAACTTTTAATTTGGACCAGTCTAATAATGATAGAAATGAAAAGTTAGATACAAAAATATAAATAAATAAAAGTATAAACAATATCATTAAAAAAATACCTAAAATACAAGAAAAAGAAAAAAATATTTTAATAAGAATCATTAAAAAAACTTAAAAAATAAAAATAAAACTAAAACTATCAAATAAATTTATAGAATCAAACAATTAATATAATATTTTAATGTCACCTTAATAATGATTAAATATAATGATGTATTAAAATATTTTAATATGTTTATTTATTATATTATAATCATTTTAAAATAAAGATATTAATATTTACATAATCCAATTGTTTGTTCTAAAATATTCAACACATATCATTAATAGATGATTTAAACATAAATAACTCAAGTTCTTCATTCCAAAATTTTACATCTAACGGCCTCATTGACAACATCTCTAAAGATTATCTTGACAATTATTTGTAATTCCATTTCTAAAATCATTTCCAATCAAAGCAAACACAAGCAATCAATGGAAAGCAATCCAGAATTAAAAATAGCATATGGCGATGTTTAGCTTTTTATAAAATTTCTAGTCTGGCACAAAAATGATTTGGATGAGCGCACTCCCATAGGGTGCTGAGCTGCCCTACAACTAAGTTTCCGGCCATTTATATGGAAGGAACTTAACAACTGCTGCGTTGAAATCAATGCACCACTCATTTACAGGGGAACCCATATATAAATAACCGGTGAGTTGACTCTCTTTAAGGAAGACAATTTGAATGTTCAGAACGTGCACGGTTTCCAACAGTACCATTTGTTTCATATACTATGGTGGATAAAGAAACATTTGTTTTATTGGATATTGTTAGTGGAAATCAATATAAGTCTGTACTCCGTAAATTCACTACCCACATAATACTCTTATAGCTCAAGTAATATTTTTATGCAAACCATCCAGTTTAAATGTGTTGAAATGTAAAGTGAGTTTTGTTTCTTTCCAGCCCTGGGCAAGACAGTTGTTTGCCGAGCATCCCTCTGCTACTTAATCCGCCGGGCATCAATCTAAACTTGACTGAATGGTGGGCCCTGGGGTGGGTGGGAAGAAGAGAATAGTACCCGGGCTATAATGGTTTCTTACTTATTCTAGTAGTGACGAGCAGTTGACAATGAATATCTAACTAGTGCATCAGATACCTGTCCGGCGGGGCCAAAGGCTGGCCTTGCTGGCCATGTGCCACGTGTACACCATACAAAATTGCATCATCCACTTCAATAGTCAAACAGTCAATAACAATTTTACGCCTCATTCACAATAAAAAGTGGTAAATATTTGTCCTATTTTTATTGGTTAAAATTTACCTTTGATTGTTGAAGTGGATGATATTTAAGAACCGCTGGAGGTGCTACTCCCGCTAAAAGCATGAGAACCTCTCTTTAGATTTAATTTGATTTTGCATGTGATTTTTCATGATTATTTAAGTTAGTTGAGCTTGAATGTCAAGACATGAGAAAAAAAGTTTTGTGACTGTGAATTTTCTTATCAGAATAAAGTTGAGAGATCTTTGCCCGTAATTTTTTCCTTGTACATTACCAGGTTTTCCACATAAATCTGTGTTATCTATTTTGTACTTTTTATTGCTAATTCACTGTTATTTCAATTCTACACTGCTTATTTTTCTAACAAAATGTTAGGTACATTTTCCAGGTAGAAAGTGCCTCCACTGTGAACAACATTGTTATTGAACAGGTTTATACTGAACAGTTTTGAGTGCAGACGAACCTATTATACTGTGTCCAGCCTACATTTACCATTTTTTTTTGTGGATGAGGTGTAAAATTGTTATTGACTATTAGCACGATACAGTTTTGTAATTAGTTTTTTAGTTCAGTTTTCAGTTTTTTGTTAGTTTGGCAGTTTAACTATTTCTAATTGCCTATAAATAAGATTGTAATCTTCTTTGATCAATAATATAATTTTCCATTCTATTTTGCCATTACAATCTGAGCCTAATATGTCTGACCATTGAAATGGATGATGTTTAATAAAGTGTAACACCATGTCTGACCATGGAAATGGATGATATTTAATAAAATGTAACACCAGAGAAGACTATATATAGAAAAAGACAAGACTACTGATGCCAGGGATTTCATGGTATAGATTCTGTGCTTCTGTAACATGAAAGTGGTATGTTCTTGCAGTTAACAAGCTGATTTATTGGGGGACTTATTAGTTCAATCATATATGTTCACTGAATTCCATTCACTTTTTTCAACTCCTCAGAACAGAAAAGATTTAAACCAGGAAGAATATTTCTTTAATGCAGTTCAGCTTAGGGATTAGAAAATTTGAGTTACAAGAACCATGAAGCGCACATGGATAGCTTAAGAAATCTAATTAAAAATGTCGCCTACCGGTCATTCCTCATTTGTGAAAGTTTAAAGTACTTATTATGCTTCAAAATATTGATATTTCGAAATACACCTGAGGATTAAAATCCGCCCAAGGATTCAAATACGCCTGTTTCGTTATATGAATTAAATAGATAGGTTTGTGTGGGTTTCCATGCTTTGTAATATATTAGTGATGCACATGCATAAGAGATTTGGAACAACGGCTCTGCTTTTATTAGTTCCTGCCTTCCTCAGGTCTATATGATTCATCTTCAAGTGTAAACTAACTTTGAAATTCGTATCTAATTTTTTTTCTCTATGTAGTGACATCATTTTAATATATATTTACAGTTGTCAAGGTGGGATGTTCTAAAGTCAAGCTATGTGTACAAATGGCTTTGAATTTCAGTTACCTAATTTTTGTAATCTATTAATCTTCCATTCACAATCTCAAAAAGTCATTACTCCATCCTAGATTTCAGAACTTCCCAAGCCTCTATCTAGTCTTTCTGTACTTCTCAAGTTAATTATCAATGGCAGGCTTAATGAAATGGCCTCAACGATTGCTTTCAGTAATATTGAGTGTGGTGGTAATACTAGCAGGAGCTGCAAATTATGGTGGTGTGGCTGCTCAACCTTCAGGGTGTGCAACTTCTCTGGCAACATTGTCTCCCTGTATGGGATATGTCACAAGTAATGTTTCCAGCACACCTCCATCACAGGGCTGCTGCAATGCCTTATCTTCTGTAATGCAGAGCAGCACAGCAGCATGCCTGTGCCAGATGTTCACTGCCAACAATCCGCTGGGCATTCCCATTAATCAGGCAAGTGCTCTGGCTCTGCCAGGCGCTTGCAAAATCACCACTCCACTCACTCAATGCAATGGTAAAAAAACAATCTTTAATGTTTCTTGGAAGTAATTATCCCATTCAATTTTAAAGAATTTTTAATTGGTATTGTTGTTGTTGTTTGTCAACAGTTGCAGGGGTTCCAGCTGCTTCTCCATATGCAGGTATGTATACATTTTTGGGCTTGGCTTAAATGCCACGTACATCTGAGTGAAATGGTACTAATGTCACCACACCATTAATGACTCTGTGAAGTATTTCTCCCATTCAGTTTTAAAGAAGTTGTAATTGGTATAGTAGTTGTTGTTAGTATGTGAAGTCAGTTTTTTATTCTAGTATTGATTAAATAGTTGTCGATTAGTTCCAGCGCGAATCATATGCATGGGGCATGGCTAAAGGCTTGAAAGTTCAACCGAAGGTTGAAGGGGGGTTGTAGGGGGCTACACGTAACCCCCCTATACTGAAGGTTGAAGGGCAAGGGATTGTAGGGGGCTTCACGTAGCTCCCCTACTATGGCGAAGCCATTCCGGCAAGGCCGTGCCAGAGAAAATGTTTGGTCATAGTACAACATGCAGAAATGCATGCAGAAGGGCAAGGGGTCGTAGGGGGCTACACATAGCCCCCTACCATGGCGAAGCCATTCCGGTGAGGCCGTTAGGCCTTGCCAGAGAAATGTTTGGTCATACAACACTGTACAACATGCAGAAGTGCCACTCGCATGTTCTATGCATGGAAATTCTTCTTTGGAAAGGATTTGATTAATTGCATGTTTTTTCATGGCTTTTTAAGTTAGTCGAACTTGAATGCAAATGCATGGTAAAAACTCTGTAACAGTGAATTTCTTCTGAGAATAAAATTATTGAGAGATCTTTGCCCGTGGTTTTTTCCTGGTACATAACCAGGTTTTCCACGTAAATCTATGTTGTCTATTTTGTACGATTTATTACTATTTCACTGTTTATTTCAATTCTGCACTGAATATTTTTCTAACAGTTGTTGCTGTTTGTCAACAGTTGCAGGGGTTCCAGCTACTTCTCCATATACAGGTATGTATACATTTTTGGGCTTGGCTTAAATAGCACGTACATATAAGTGAATTGGTACTAATGTCACCACTCCATTCATGTCTCTTGAAAGTATTTGTCCCATTCAATTTTAAAGAAGTTGTAATTGGTATAGTTGTTGTTGCTGTTTGTCAACAGTTGTAGAGGTTCCAGTTTCTTCTCCATTTACAGGTATGTATATTTTTTTGGGGCTTAACTTAAATGTCACATATATTTGAGTGATATTTATGTAGAGTGTTAATTTATTGTATTATTAGATTTAGGTAGAGTGTTAATTTATTGTATTGTTATATTTATGTAGAGTGTTAATTTATTGCATTGTTATTGTTAAATATGTATATAAATAACATCATGTATTGTTGCTTTTCAAACCCATATGCACATACATTTTATAACAAAGAGTAATGTGATTTAGTGGGTGGGTTTACAGGTCCTAGTGCAGCACCAACAACAGAAACTGCTCCTTCCTCTTCCCCTGCAACTCCAAAAGCAGTGTCTCCCTCATCTAAATCACCATCATTACTTCCTCCCACAACTTCTGTAAGAGGTATTTCACCCAGAGCCAGCGAGAAGCGAACATCTAAGGCAGGAGCCCTTTTCACACCATCCATAATTATCAGTGCTTTGGCAGTAGTAATAGTAGTGAGCAGTATTTGGTGAACATCTTTCTTCTATATCTGTGTTGGATACTCCAACATGGACGTGAGTGTATTGTGGAGTGCATAGAAGTCTTTCAGCGGTTTCGTCCTATTTGGGGAGTTGTCAAGGAGAACTGTTAATGTTGTTTAGGGTGTTTTGTAACCATTCTTTCTTCCTTTATAATTACTTGGGAGTACTGTCTGCTCATTCCTGTCTGTATGGTTAGCGTGAAAGGGGTATCTTGCTTTCGTTATAAACACTAGATGTAAAGCATGTTGTAGAACAGCAAATTATTAGTCTTTGGTGATTTCAAATGTGTTGACAAAAATTCAATTTCGGGTTCATAAAGTAGCCTGGAGGTACATTTATAGACTTTGTTGGATCATGAGGTAATTTGCTTTCATCTTTTTGGATCATAGGTGAATGTCGGGAGAGCCCATTGTAACCTTGTTTTTTAGAAGTATATTCATGGAAATGGGTATCAAAAATACCACTTTCAATTTTTCCACTATGTTTTAGTTGATTAATATAGAGACCTTATAATAATGTTGAAAATGCACAACATCAAAAGACTTCATCTATATTCTTTATATTCTTCAAGTTAAAGTATACCATCACTTGTGTTTAGGCAAGCCAAGTGGAAGGAACTTGATGTAAAGTATGTTGTAGAATTGCAAATTATTATAGAGGTTATTTTTTAGATTTTTTAATTAAATAAGAATATATATTATTTTTCTAAAAATAATAAAAGTTTATCATCAAAAGATAGTGGATGGAATTACATTTTAAAGGCATGTAAATAAAAGACAAATTATACACTAGTTTCAAAGAAGAAAATAGTTGTAAAAAATGACCTTAGTCCCAAAAAGGAAACAATCATTCATAACGTTACAATGTCATAACAACCTAATAATGAAAAAAAAAACTAAGCTACAAGAGCTATAAAACCTATAGCTAAAGAAGGGTTCCTATCATCAAGCTAACTCCGACTTCCATTAGGCAAGGCCTTTTCACTATCAATTGGCTCCCATCCAATGAGAGCATTTTCTTCATTCTCTCGTGGATGATCAAAACAATCTAATGTAACTTGATTATCATCAATTTGAACATTTTGGCACTAATTCAAAATAGCCAAATTCAACCAGTTCCCTTATGGTGGAGCCCACCCTCGTCAGTGAGAAGATGTCAAGGAGAGATTTCTAGCATGGAGGGGAGACCAAGCAATTAGATTTGTGTAGGGAGAAGATCAAGTTGTTTGTTGGCTAGCCAATGTAGGGAAGGGTCATCCTCAATGGCTTTGAGAATGGAGTTGGGAGGAGCCAAAGTAACCATATCTTTGGACCCATTAGGATGACCCATTATGAGGCGATGACATTAGGGGCACACATTACTCGATACACGAGGCATTACTTAGTGATACAACAAAGTTTGTAAACGTGCCACCTTCAGGGATACTTTATGAGCCTAAACTTGAATTTGTATTAACACATTTAAAATCACCAAAGACTTAGTGTAAGTAAAAAAATATCAATAGAATTCTAGTTAAAAACACCTAAATCCCTACCTTTCTAAATGAGATATAAAATCTCCACAATCTAAAAGCATGTGTCAAATCTTAAATGAACATAGCAGGGAAGTAAGCCCTATCCCATAACAAAACATTATGCCAGGGGAAAGGTTCTAGTCTAAGGGATTTGAAAAAATTGTATACAAGACCACGCAACTTGTTAATGGGTACAATACCAAAATAGATGTTTGATCATCTCAAAATACCACAAAAATGACATCTAGGGTTCAAAACACCTAGATGTATTAAGTGTGTGCCTCTGGTTAAGCCTCGGTACAACAAACACTAGGTAAAGTGAGCCAACTTGGGCTCCAAATCCACTTTTCAAATAGTCTAAGACTATGTACTCTAAATGAAGGAAGGAGTTTCAAGACTCCTTGCATTCACCTTTTGGATCATAGGCAAATGTGCGGAGAGCCAATTGTAACATTTTTTAGGAGTATATTCACAAAAATGGGTATCAAAATATCATTTCCATTTTTTCTAAAAATCAAAAGTTTGTTATAGTTAGGGTAAAGATTTAAAGCACTTCTAGATTGAATATTAACATGGTGTAAAAATATGAAATGCAAGATTTTGTTTCTATTTTTAAAATATGTAATTTATTCCAATACCTAAATGATAAAAGTTGGTTAAGTAAAGGATGTTCAAAAGTGACGTTTTTAAAAAAGTATGTTAGAGGCCAAAACATGCAAAAGAATGACCCATATAAAAAAAGTCAAAATCCTTGTGTTGTTGAAGTTTGGTTTGAATTTGTTTTGTAATTTTTAAGCAAATATATAATTTTTAATTAATTATTTAGTGGGATTAGGGTATAAATCTAAAATCCCTCATGTGTGATCTATTGAAAGTATTCTTAAAATTCCTCTAAATCATCCTTAGGGTTTTTGTGTTGACCACTGTGTTAGGGTTTATTCCATAATTATGTCCAAAACCCTTTACATTCTAAAGTACTTTTCCCTTGTTGAATTCTAATTCTATTTTATCATTGACTATTTTGGCTGGTTGAAATCCTTTAAGTTGTTTTCTCGAGCCCCTATTCTCATTTGTTTACCAGCCCCTTTGTAAGGCTACCTATCCCCGCCCTTCACCTAGTATTTTAGTACCCTGAATTTTATTTTTAATCTTTCAATGGATTCCAAGTCAACCCTCCACATGTTCGCCTATTATTGCATCGCATACTTAATTGTCTAGCCTTTGTTGAGTTCATGAGCTTGTGCACTTCCAACACATGTCAAGGTGATTGCTGACTAGTCTAAATGGTTTATTGAGTAGTAGCCTTTGCCAAGTGATGACATTCCATTACAGCGTTGGGTTCCTTCACATCATAGTTTCAAAAGGAAGGACCACTTCTGAGTTTGTAATGTGTGATATCCATCCATAGGGCTTTTACTTTGTGACCTGGGATACACATGGCCGATGCTTATTACATCACGGTAGCCTTAATGCAACGTGTGTTTCAAAATCCTTTTCCTTGTATGGATGTGATGTGCGATGGATGTTTTATAAGTAGAGGTGGTCCACAGGGTAGGTCCCTATTGTCAAAGTTTGATTAGACCATTTGGGAATTATCAGACTAAGTGGACTGATGTGTTGCTACTCAGGGTAAAAATTACATCTTTTCAAATGGTTGTAGGATTTTATAAGCACCATTGATCTTGATCATTAATCAATGACTAGAATTCAAAATTTATGTAAAAGGCCAATAGTTACACCACCCAAGGCCTACAACACATATGGACCTTAATTCGAAGGGTGGTGAGATGTTTGTATGAATTGAATTATTATTATGTGAAGTATTTTCATGTGATTTTTTCTAGTTGTAGACAGAGAATTGTATGAGCCACTATTGCCGAAGGTTGATAAATTCAACAAAGAATTGTGTTGAGAACGGGAAGAATTGTGTGTCTCTCAAACGTGCCAAAAAAGGTACATTCTCTGTGACTCTAAATTTCATATTTCCAAAGAGGGTTAGGGTTTCTTAGTTGGGATTAAATATAGTCGGTAGGGTTTATGTTTTGAAAATAATTGCCAAGACTACTAGCTATTAGACTTGTGTGGTCCTATGAGAATTGTAAATTGCCATCATGAGTTGTATGTCATCCCAATCCGATAGGTCTACAAGAAGTTTAGATTAGGATATTATCAATTTGCTACTTGGTTCATCCAAAAGGGATAAATAGGCCCAAGGTATTGGTATTCTCTCTCAAAGATTGGTAGATAAAAAAGAGGATATTAGGAACCTTGTTATCCCTATGACAAGATGGAATTTATTTATATATTATTGCAATCGTGCTAGTGAGCAGATCCTAGTTTCAAATATATGGCATTTTGATCTAGGGAAGTTAGTGGTCCATGATGTCTTTGTAATCCTTGAGTTGGTGTATATAGTATGTAGGCACTATGATCCAGAGACCAGATAGTTGAGGAATCAATAGGGTGATGAACTTTTCACACTAAATAGAGAGTTGATTGTGAAGGTTTTTTATTTAAACCCATATGTCAATGTCAAAATTAACTTTGATGCATTATGCCATGAGTATAAGAGGGATAGAAGCAATTATAGAGTGAAGTAGCTACCCTAGCATAGAAAACCTAACAATCAAGGAATAAAAAAGGTTCACCCGAATGAGATGGAACCATGGGATGTTGGCCCATTCTTAGATTACTTCAGTTGTACATACATAGCTCTATGCTAGGTTCTAGGAGTAGACTATAAAATACAGATACCTATCAATCTAATGATGATGGTTGCTAACATTAAACATTGAGAAGTCAATAGGTTATTTGATTATGCCTCTTTCATGGTAGATAAAATTCATCATGAATTGAAAGCTCTTAAAGAAAATGAAAATATTCCCTACTTTAGATGGCATTCAATGTTGTGTAATATCCTTTTCTATCAGGGAAAGAATTTATGGCACCCCGCCCTAAGAGAGACCCTTAGAACACTAGATAACTTACCCATGCCAATTCAAAGAAGAACTTACATATGGGACTCACATTGCCAAACATCTAATTATTTTATCTATGAGAGATTCTATGTGTGGATAGTATTGGAGCTGCTTTGGTATGAGAAAAGAAGATTGTCTCCCACCTTTATGAGATTCTTGAGACCAAAGCAAATAGAGCCAAAGAAGAATTGGGAACACAATCATGGAGATCGGTTCTCCCACAAGGATTATATAGTTATTAGAGCTTATGGGGCCAAGGTAGAGCCACACTTATTACCTTTATATGTGTTAGATAGAGTGGCATTCCTTGAAGAACTTTGGTAAAAGAATGAATCAGACAAGATGCACTTGAGAAACCAAAAGAAAGGATCCTTCTTTCTGATGAAGACAAGTTGTCATTGATGTCAAAAAGGTGTCCTCAGGTTGTTTGATGTCATCAGGACTTGATTGATCAGGTTTGGCCTTCAATGTGTCTTTTTATGTCCTTTGGTAAGTGAAGTCACAAGTTGATTTGTTTGGGGTTGTCAAGTGTGTTGCAAGTATGAGGTGAACCAGTGTTGTCATTGATGTCAACATACTCATATTACATTGACAAGAAGGATTGGATGAGCTGTGTGTTGAGGATATTGAGAAAATTACCCTCAGTCAGGAACAGTGAAGAACAGTGATGAGAAGAAGGCAAATATATTGGATAGGTTGAAAACCGGAGGATGCGGATTAAAGGGTTTGCAGATATGAGTCTTGAGATGCTTCAGTCAAGTTTTCAGAGGTCCGCATGAAGACCTGAAGAAGTTATGGCTGTCTGTGTGAAACCGGTTCCGGCAAGTGCTTAGAGGTGACAGAGGATCACAGAAAGGTCCGGTGAGGTCCGGAATTGTACAATCCTAATCTGCAGATTGGAAAGAGTATTTGGGATGTCCTTGTGATGTGCTATCTCTGTTGCAAGTATGAGGTTATCCAGTGTTGTCATTGATGTCAACATACTCATATTGCATTGACAAGAAGGATTTGATGAGCTGTGTGCTGAGGATATTGAGAAAATTAGTCTCAGTCAGGAACAGTGAAGAACAGTGATGAGAAGAAGGTAAATGTACTGTATAGGATGAGAACCGGAGGATGCGGATTAAAGGGTTAGTAGATATGAGTCTTGAGATGCTACAGTTAAGATTTCAGAGGTCCGCATGAAGATCTGAAGGAGTTGTGGCTGCCGGTATAGAACCGGGTCCGGCAAGTATCCGGAGGTGACAGAGGATCACAAAAAGGTCCGGTGAGGTCCGGAATTGTATTATCCTAATCTGCGGATTGGAAGGAGTGTTTGGGATGTCCTTGTGATGTATCATCCTGATTTGTGTATGATTTGGAGGTCCGGAAGTACCTCTTGCATTATGACAGTGGCGACAGACTGTGTTCTTGAAGTTCCGGATGAGGAAGACAAGAGATCCCAGTAAGCAGAGGAAGTGCGGATGTATCCGGACATTCAGACAGGCTTGTGAAGGTTCTTGGATCATGTTTAGGTTGTGTTGTTGGTCCGCATTGATGGTAGAGCCCGGAATTGAAGTTATTCTTCCGGATGAGGTTCTTGCTCTGTGTAGCCGACCGGATGAGTTGTTCATCCTGCGAATGTTCTTGTGATGGCCGACCGGATGTGTTATTCATCTTGCGGATACTCCTATGGTTGTTTGCCGACTTAGATGTTTGTTCCTAAGTCGATGTCTTGTATAAATAACGGTTTGTGAGTTCATTTCAGTGTGTGGTGTGAGGATGAGGATGGTATAGCGAAGAAACGTGCGAAAGGCAGAGCAGAGATTGTTGGGCTTAATTGGAACTGATCCGGACATGATAGAGATGTCTTTCTCCAGTTCAAGACTGTGATTTTTATCACTTTGTAGACAGTGTGTCTCCTTGTAGGCAGTGGGCCTCTTTGTGAGCAGTGTGCTCGGGCAGTGAGCCCTTATTGGCATGTGCCATTCATTTTTCTTTATTCTTCTAACAGAGAATAATTCTTGGGTTAATCACCCCGTGGTTTTTCCCTTAACCGGGTTTTCCACGTCAAAATCTTGGTGTTCAATGTGTTGATGCTTATTTGCTCTTGTGTTTATGTATTATGCTTCCATGGATGATTATTTGATATGCTGCTAACTAACAACAGTAAGTTAAGTGGTTGAATGAGAAGAAGTTTTATACAACTGATTCACCCCCCCCTCTCAGTTGTATGCCCTAGATCCAACAATTGGTATCAGAGCCAAGTTCCTCTGACAAGAGCTTAACCGCTTGAGGAGATCCAGGATGTCGTCATATAAGAAGGATAGTCCGAAGTTCGATGGAACCAACTTCACTCTCTAGAAAGGTCGCATGAAGTGTCACTTGGAATGCATGGGAAAAGCATACCTGGGTATGATTTCAAAACCATATGTACCTCCACAAGGTGGTCCGACAACTCTGAATGAAATCACAGAAGCTGAAAACAATCTGCGGACCAAGGAAGCTCTTCTAAGCGCATTGAATGACTCAGATCTCTCGAATGTCATTGACCTACCCACTGCATATGAGATTCTAACCAAACTGGAACTTCTGTATGAAGGAGATGAGTTTGTCAAAAGTGCAAGGTTGCAAAGTCTGAAAGGGAAATTTGAAAGATTGAAAATGAGAGATGATGAAAACATCACTACCTTTATGCCAAGAGTAAATGAGCTGGTATGTGGAATCAGAAATGCTGGTGGAACTTTAGATGAAAATGAGATTGTCTGCAAAATCCTAAGATCCCTTCCTGCTGCCTACAAAATCAAAGTTGCTGCCATTGATGAATTCAGAGCCCACACAACTGTCACAAGAGAACAACTGGCTGGCAAACTAGCTGCATTTGAAATGACCGAGTTTGGAGATGATCCTCCCAAGACTGAATCTGCTTTCAAAGCCAGTGCCTATGTGAAAGGCAAACAGAGATTTGATCCGGGTGAAAACTCATCAAAGAAAATGTCATGGTATGATCAAGCAAGAAGAGACATGGAAGAAGAAGAAGCAGAAATAGCTCAACTTGAAGCCCTCATTGCAAAGAGACTGCCAAGAGGATCCGGTAAGTATGAAGGAAAACTACCCTTTAAGTGTTTCAACTGCAATAAGATTGGTCATTTTGCCTCAAGATGTCCGGAGAGATCTGCAAGATCTAATACTCACAGACAAAGGTTTCAAAAGAATTGCTATTATGTTCATGAAGAAGAAGACAACGAAGGAGTAACAGATGATGAATCAGAACTAGGAAGCAAATCCGGAAATGAGTGGGTGTTTATAGCCATCAAGGAAGAAGATTCAATACTCTCTGAATCTGTCAATCACAAAGTTGTTGAAAAAGCCTTGGCTGCTCAAGTGGAAGAAAAGGATGATTGGGTTATTGACAGTGGATGTCCTCACCATATGACTGGTGACAAGAATAAGTTCTTAGATCTGGAAAGATATGAAGGAGGAATGGTAAAGTTTGGTGACAATTCTGCTGGCAGAATCAGAGGTAGGGGAACTATTTCTTTTGATGGTAAGAGCAAAACAGGAAATGTACTGTATGTTGAAGGATTGAAGCACAATCTTCTCAGTGTTGGTCAGTTGGTGGACAAAGGCTATGATCTCCGGTTCAAGAATGGAAAATGCAGAATCTTTACAAGCTCCGGAACTAAAATTGCATCCGGTACTCAGACAAGAGGTAACATCTTTCATCTGGTTGGTTCAAATAAAAGTTGTTTGTTTGTTCAAATTGATCAGAGTTGGTTATGGCATAGAAGAATGTGTCATGTAAATTTTGATAACATCATCAAAATAAGCAATACTCAGGCTGTGAGAGATCTTCCAAAGTTGATAAAACCTACAAATAGTGTGTGTAAAGAATGTCAGTTAGGCAAACAAAGCAGAGTCTCTTTTAAAAGCAAAGATCAGTCTTCTACCGGACTGTTGGAATTAGTACATACTGATCTATGTGGTCCGACAAGAATCAAGAGTCTGCAAGGTGATAGATATTTCATGTTGTTAATAGATGATCATTCCCGGATGATGTGGGTTACCTTTCTAAAAGAAAAATCAGAAGCTTTTGAGAAGTTCAAAATCTTCAAAGCTATGGTGGAGAATCAAACCGGATTGAAACTAAAGTGTCTAAGGTCTGATAGAGGTGGTGAATTTACATCTGGTGAATTCATTGACTTTTGTGAGAAACAGGGTATAAGGAGACAGTTGTCTACTCCTAAGACTCCACAGCAGAATGGAGTAGTTGAGAGAAAGAACCGGACCATCCAGGAAGCTGCTAGGACAATGATGTTGGAAGCAAATATTCCTCAAATGTTTTGGAAAGAAGCTATCAGCACTGCAGTCTACACTCTCAATCGAGTTCAAATCAGAAACAACACCGGTAAGACCCCCTATGAACTCTGGTTTGGTATCACTCCTACTGTGAAATATTTCAGAGTATTTGGTAGCAAGTGTTATATTAAAAGAGATGAAGATCTATGAAAGTTTGATGCTAGAAGTGATGAAGGAATTCTCTTGGGCTACTCCACTCAAAGCAAAGCATACCGGTGTTACAATAAGAGATTGAGGAAGATGATAGAAAGCACCAATGTAAAGGTTGATGAAGGAATTGAGAAGCCTTCAAGATTTTATGAGTTTGATGAAGATGACCAAGACAGTGTTCAAGGACCTCAATCCTCTCCGGTGAGACAGAGTCAGCCTGATCCGGTAAATCAGGAAGAAGAGTTAGGTTTGAATGAGGCTGATCAAGAAACAGCAGTGCTGGATACTCCCAAAATTCCAAGGTATGTAAGACTGAATCACTCTGAAGATCAGATCATAGGTGACAGAAGCAAAGGTGTACAAACTAGAAGGAATATTGCTCAAGATCAGAATGAATGTTGTCTGATTTCAAAGATTGAACCTAAAACAATAAATGAAGCCTGCAATGATGAAAACTGGACCAAAGCAATGGAAGATGAACTGATGCAAATTGAGAAAAATCATACTTGGGATCTTGTTCCCAGACCTAGAGACAGGAATGTAATTGGAACCAAGTGGGTCTTCCGGAACAAATTAAATGAAGCTGGTGAAGTAATCAGAAACAAAGCTAGATTGGTCTGCAAAGGCTACTCTCAAATAGAAGGAATTGACTTTGAAGAGACTTTTGCTCCGGTAGCAAGAATTGAAGCAGTCAGATTACTTCTTGCATTTGCTGCCTTCAAAGACTTCAAGGTATATCAGATGGATGTCAAGTCTGCCTTCCTAAATGGTGATCTGGAAGAAGAAGTCTACATTGAACAACCGGATGGATTTCAATTGTCTGATAATAATGATATGGTCTGCAAGTTGAAGAAAGCTTTGTATGGATTGAAGCAAGCCCCAAGAGCATGGTATGAAAGGTTGGATAAGCATCTTGTGCAGATTGGATTCAACAAAGGTACTGCTGACAGTAACTTATATTTCAAAATTGATCATGAAAACATTCTGATTGTTGAAGTGTTTGTGGATGATATCATTTTTGGAGGAAGAGATAGTATGTGCAAAACTTTTGCAAATCAGATGAAAAGTGAGTTTGAAATGTCTATGCTTGGTGAAATGAATTTCTTCTTGGGTCTGCAAATTACTCAAACAAAAAAAGGGATCTTCATTTCTCAGACCAAATATGTGAAAGAATTGTTAAAGAAATTTGGTATGGAAGACTCAAAGCCTATGAACACTCCTATGGCAACCGGATGTAAGTTAAGCAAAGATGATGATTCTCCAAAGGCAGATCAGACAAAGTATAGATCAATGATTGGTGGATTGTTGTATCTCACTCAAACTAGACCAGATATAATGCAGGTTGTTGGTCTTGTGGCAAGATTCCAGGCTGATCCTAGAGAATCTCATGTTATGGCAATCAAAAGAATTTTTAGATATTTGAAAGGAACAGTTGAGTATGGTCTATGGTATCCTAGAGATCCGGATTTCTCTCTTCATGCTTACACAGATGCAGATTGGGCAGGAGATGTGGATGACCGGAAGAGCACTAGTGGTGGAGCATTCTTTTTGGGGAAGAAATTGGTTTCTTGGCTAAGTAAGAAACAAGATGCAATATCTCTATCTACAACTGAAGCAGAATACATTGCAGCAGCAGGTAGTTGCACTCAAATCTTATGGATGAAGCAGATGCTAAGAGACATCAAAATTGAATATGAGGAGCCTATCACAATCTTCTGTGATAATTCAAGTGCAATTAATATTTCCAAGAATCCGGTATTGCATTCTAAGACTAAGCACATATCTATCAAATTTCACTTTTTGAGAGAACAAGTAAACAAGGAAGAAGTCAGATTGGAGTATGTTCCCTCCAAGGATCAGATTGCAGATATCTTTACAAAACCTCTTCCCAAGGACTCTTTTGAATATCTCCGGGAGAAGTTAGGGGTCATGGCCCCTCCGGTGATGAACTAAGATGCACTGATGTGCATCAGTCCGGTGGCTATCACAGTCATATCTTGTGATCCGGACTAATGGGGAGCTGCAACTAAGGGGGAGCAGCTGGTATGATTCTGATGCATGAGAATTGCAAGTATGAGCCCTTTGCCATTGATGTCAAAGGGGGAGAGAAGACATGTGAAAAACAAGTGGCTGATGATCAAAGGGGGAGCAGTAAAGGAAGAGAAGACATATGAAAAGTTGAAGTTCTTGTCTTAATGGTTTTTCACATCATATGTTGCCATCAATGACAAAGGGGGAGATTGTTGCAAGTATGAGGTTATCCAGTGTTGTCATTGATGTCAACATACTCATATTGCATTGACAAGAAGGATTTGATGAGCTGTGTGCTGAGGATATTGAGAAAATTAGTCTCAGTCAGGAACAGT
Source organism: Cunninghamia lanceolata (assembly GCA_027924645.1). NCBI lineage: Eukaryota > Viridiplantae > Streptophyta > Pinopsida > Cupressales > Cupressaceae > Cunninghamia > Cunninghamia lanceolata. Next base: position 887,992 of record BSBN01000004.1, on the reverse strand, counting down.
GAAGAACAGTGATGAGAAGAAGGTAAATGTACTGTATAGGATGAGAACCGGAGGATGCGGATTAAAGGGTTAGTAGATATGAGTCTTGAGATACTACAGTTAAGATTTCAGAGGTCCGCATGAAGATCTGAAGGAGTTGTGGCTGCCGGTATAGAACCGGGTCCGGCAAGTATCCGGAGGTGACAGAGGATCACAAAAAGGTCCGGTGAGGTCCGGAATTGTATTATCCTAATCTGCGGATTGGAAGGAGTGTTTGGGATGTCCTTGTGATGTATCATCCTGATTTGTGTATGATTTGGAGGTCCGGAAGTACCTCTTGCATTATGACAGTGGCGACAGACTGTGTTCTTGAAGTTCCGGATGAGGAAGACAAGAGATCCCAGTAAGCAGAGGAAGTGCGGATGTATCCGGACATTCAGACAGGCTTGTGAAGGTTCTTGGATCATGTTTAGGTTGTGTTGTTGGTCCGCATTGATGGTAGAGCCCGGAATTGAAGTTATTCTTCCGGATGAGGTTCTTGCTCTGTGTAGCCGACCGGATGAGTTGTTCATCCTGCGAATGTTCTTGTGATGGCCGACCGGATGTGTTATTCATCTTGCGGATACTCCTATGGTTGTTTGCCGACTTAGATGTTTGTTCCTAAGTCGATGTCTTGTATAAATAACGGTTTGTGAGTTCATTTCAATGTGTGGTGTGAGGATGAGGATGGTATAGCGAAGAAACGTGCGAAAGGCAGAGCAGAGATTGTTGGGCTTAATTGGAACTGATCCGGACATGATAGAGATGTCTTTCTCCAGTTCAAGACTGTGATTTTTATCACTTTGTAGACAGTGTGTCTCCTTGTAGGCAGTGGGCCTCTTTGTGAGCAGTGTGCTCGGGCAGTGAGCCCTTATTGGCATGTGCCATTCATTTTTCTTTATTCTTCTAACAGAGAATAATTCTTGGGTTAATCACCCCGTGGTTTTTCCCTTAACCGGGTTTTCCACGTCAAAATCTTGGTGTTCAATGTGTTGATGCTTATTTGCTCTTGTGTTTATGTATTATGCTTCCATGGATGATTATTTGATATGCTGCTAACTAACAACAGTAAGTTAAGTGGTTGAATGAGAAGAAGTTTTATACAACTGATTCACCCCCCCTTCTCAGTTGTATGCCCTAGATCCAACAATCTCGAGTTGTGTATGATTTGGAGGTCCGGAAGTACCTCTTGCATTATGACAGTGGCGACAGACTGTGTTCTTGAAGTTCCGGATAAGGAGGATAAGAGATTCCAGCAAGTAAAGGAAGTGCGGATGTATCCGGACATCCAGGCAGGCTTGTGAAGTTTTCTGGATCGTGTTGAGGTTGTGTTGTTGATCCGCATTGATAGTAGAGCCCGGAATTGAAGTTATTCTTCCGGATGAAGTTCTTGCTCTGTTTAGCCGACCGGATGAGTTGTTCATCCTGCGAATGTTCTTGTGGTGGCCGACCGGATGTGTTATTCATCTTGCGGATACTCTTATGATTGTTTGCCGACTTAGATGTTTGATCCTAAGTCGATGTCTTGTATAAATAACGGTCTGTGAGTTCATTTCGAGGTGTGGTGTGTGTGGATGAGTGTGGCATAGCGAAGAGAAGTGCGAAAGGCAGAACAGAGGTTTTTGGGCTTAATTGGAACTGATCCGGACATGGTAGAGATGTCATTCTCCAGTTCAAGACTGTGATTTTTATCACTTTGTAGACAGTGTGTCTCCTTGTAGGCAGTGGGCCTCTTTGTGAGCAGTGTGCTCGGGCAGTGAGCCCTAATTGGCATGTGCCATTCATTTTTCTTTATTCTTCTAACAGAGAATAATTCTTGGGTTAATCACCCCGTGGTTTTTCCCTTAACCGGGTTTTCCACGTCAAAATCTTGGTGTTCAATGTGTTGATACTTATCTGCTCTTGTGTTTATGTATTATGCTTTCATGGATGATTAATTGATATGCTGCTAACTAACAACAAAGAATCAAGTGTTGAAAGAACAAGAATTTTATACAACTGATTCACCCCCCCCCCTCTCAGTTGTATGCCCTAGATCCAACAATTGGTATCAGAGCTAAGTTCCTCTGATAGGAGCTTAACCGCTTGAGGAGATCCAAGATGTCGTCATACAAGAAGGATAGTCCGAAGTTTGATGGAACCAACTTCACTCTCTGGAAAGGTCGCATGAAGTGTCACTTGGAATGTATGGGAAAAGCATACTTGGCTATGTTTTCAAAACCATATGTACCTCCACAAGGTGGTCCGACAACTCTGAATGAAATCACAGAAGCTGAAAACAATCTGCGGACCAAGGAAGCTCTTCTAAGCGCATTGAATGACTCAGATCTCTCGAATGTTATTGACCTACCAACTGCATATGAGATCCTGACTAAACTAGAACTTCTGTATGAAGGAGATGAGTTTGTCAAAAGTGCAAGGTTGCAAAGTCTGAAAGGGAAATTTGAAAGATTGAAAATGAGAGATGATGAAAACATCACTACCTTTATGCCAAGAGTGAATGAGCTGGTATGTGGAATCAGAAATGCTGGTGGAACTTTAGATGAAAATGAGATTGTCTGCAAAATCCTAAGATCCCTTCCTGCTGCCTACAAAATCAAGGTTGCTGCCATTGATGAATTCAGAGCCCACACAACTGTCACAAGAGAACAACTGGCTGGCAAACTAGCTGCATTTGAAATGACTGAGTTTGGAGATGATCCTCTCAAGACTGAATCTGCTTTCAAAGCCAGTGCCTATGTGAAAGGCAAACAGAGATTTGATCCAGGAGAAAACTCATCAAGGAAAATGTCATGGTATGATCAAGCAAGAAGAGACATGGAGGAAGAAGAAGCAAAAACAGCTCAACTTGAAGCCCTCATTGCAAAGAGACTGCCAAGAGGATCCGGTAAGTATGAAGGAAAACTACCCTTTAAGTGTTTCAACTGCAATAAGATTGGTCATTTTGCTTCAAGATGTCCGGAAAGATCTGCAAGATCTAATACTAACAGACAAAGGTTTCAAAAGAATTGCTATTATGTTCACGAAGAAGATGACAATGAAGGAGTAACAGATGATGAATCAGAACTAGGAAGCAAATCCAGAAATGAGTGGGTGTTTATTGCCATCAAGGAAGAAGATTCAATACTCTCTGAATCTGTCAATCACAAAGTTGTTGAAAAAGCTTTGGCTGCTCAAGTGGAAGAAAAGGATGATTGGGTTATTGACAGTAGATGTTCTCACCATATGACTGGTGACAAGAATAAGTTCTTGAATTTGGAAAGGTATGAAGGAGGAATGGTAAAGTTTGGTGACAATTCTGCTGGCAGAATCAGAGGCAGGGGAACTATTTCCTTCGATGGAAAGAGCAAAACAGGTAACGTACTGTATGTTGAAGGATTGAAGCACAATCTTCTTAGTGTTGGTCAGTTAGTGGACAAAGGCTATGATCTCCGATTCAAAAATAGAAAATGCAGAATCTTTACAAACTCCGGAACTGAGATTGCATCCGGTACTCAGACAAAAGGTAATATCTTTCATCTGGTTGGTTCAAATAAAAGTTGTTTGTTTGCTCAAATTGATCAGAGTTGGTTGTGGCATAGAAGAATGTGCCATGTAAATTTTGATAACATCATCAAGATAAGCAATACTCAGGCCGTAAGAGATCTTCCAAAATTGATGAAACCTACAAATAGTTTGTGCAAAGAATGTCAGCTAGGTAAACAAAGCAGAGTCTCTTTCAAAAGCAAAGATCAGTCTTCTACCGGATTGTTGGAATTAGTACATACTGATCTCTGTGGTCCGACAAGAATCAAGAGTCTGCAAGGTGATAGATATTTCATGTTGTTAATTGATGATCATTCCCGGATGATGTGGGTTACCTTTCTAAAAGAAAAATCAGAAGCATTTGAGAAGTTCAAGATCTTCAAAGCTATGGTAGAGAATCAAACCGGATTGAAACTAAAGTGTCTAAGGTCTGATAGAGGTGGTGAATTTACATCTGGTGAGTTCATTGATTTTTGTGAGAAGCAGGGTATAAGGAGACAGTTGTCTGCTCCTAGGACTCCACAGCAGAATGGAGTGGTTGAGAGAAAGAACCGGACCATTCAGGAAGCTGCCAGGACAATGATGTTGGAAGCAAATGTTCCTCAAATATTTTGGAAGGAAGCTATCAGCACTGCAGTCTACACTCTCAATTGAGTTCAAATCAGAAACAACACCGGTAAGACCCCCTATGAACTCTGGTTTGGCATCACTCCTACTGTGAAATATTTCAGAGTATTTGGTAGCAAGTGTTATATTAAAAGAGATGAAGATCTAGGAAAGTTTGATGCTAGAAGTGATGAAGGAATTTTCTTGGGTTACTCCACTCAAAGCAAAGCATACCGATGTTACAATAAGAGATTGAGGAAGATGATAGAAAGCACCAATGTGAAAGTTGATGAAGGAATTGAGAAGCCTTCAAGATTTTATGAGTTTGATGAAGATGACCAAGATAGTGTTCAAGGACCTCAATCCTCTCCGGTGAGACAGAGTCAGCCTGATCCGGTAAATCAGGAAGAAGAGATAGGTTTGAATGAGCCTGATCAAGAAGCAGCAGTGCAGGATACTCCCAAAATTCCAAGGTATGTAAGACTGAACCACTCTGAAGATCAGATCATAGGTGACAAAAGCAAAGGTGTACAAACTAGAAGGAATGTTGCTCAAAATCAGGATGAATGTTGTCTGATTTCAAAGATTGAACCTAAAACAATAAATGAAGCCTGCAATGATGAAAACTGGACCAAAGCAATGAAAGATGAATTGATGCAAATTGAGAAAAATCATACTTGGGATCTTGTTCCCAGACCTAGAGACAGGAATGTAATTGGAACCAAGTGGGTCTTCCGGAACAAACTAAATGAAGCTGGTGAAGTAATCAGAAACAAAGCTAGATTGGTCTGCAAAGGCTACTCTCAAATAGAAGGAATTGACTTTGAAGAGACTTTTGCTCCGGTGGCAAGTATTGAAGCAGTCAGATTACTTCTTGCATTTGCTGCCTTCAAAGACTTCAAGGTATATCAGATGGATGTCAAGTCTGCCTTCCTAAATGGTGATCTGGAAGAAGAAGTCTACATTGAACAACCGGATGGATTTCAATTGTCTGATAATGATGATATGGTTTGCAAGTTGAAGAAAGCTTTGTATGGATTGAAGCAAGCCCCAAGAGCATGGTATGAAAGGTTGGATAAGCATCTTGTGCAGATTGGATTCAACAAAGGTACTGCTGACAGTAACTTATATTTCAAAATTGATCATGAAAACATATTGATTGTTGAAGTGTTTGTGGATGATATCATTTTTGGAGGAAGAGATAGTATGTGCAAAACTTTTGCAAATCAGACGAAAAGTGAGTTTGAAATGTCTATGCTTGGTGAAATGAATTTCTTCTTGGGTCTGCAAATTACTCAAACAAAAGAAGGGATCTTCATTTCTCAGACCAAATATGTGAAAGAATTGTTAAGGAAATTTGGTATGGAAGACTCAAAACCTATGAACACTCCTATGGCAACCGGATGTAAGTTAAGCAAAGATGATGACTCTCCAAAGGCAGATCAGACAAAATACAGATCAATGATTGGTGGATTGTTGTATCTCACTCAAACTAGACCAGATATAATGCAGGCTGTTGGTCTTGTGGCAAGATTCCAGGCTGATCCTAGAGAATCTCATGTTATGGCAATCAAAAGAATTTTTAGGTACTTGAAAGGAACAGTTGAGTATGGTCTATGGTACCCTAGAGATCCGGATTTCTCTCTTCATGCTTACACAGATGCAGATTGGGCAGGAGATGTGGATGACCGGAAGAGCACTAGTGGTGGAGCATTCTTTTTGGGGAAGAGATTGGTTTCTTGGCTAAGCAAGAAACAAGATGCAATATCTCTGTCTACAACTGAAGCAGAATACATTGCAGCAGCAGGTAGTTGCACTCAAATCTTATGGATGAAGCAGATGCTAAGAGACATCAAAGTTGAATATGAGGAGCCTATCACAATTTTCTGTGATAATTCAAGTGCAATTAATATTTCTAAGAATCCGGTATTGCACTCTAAGACTAAGCACATATCTATCAAATTTCACTTTTTGAGAGAACAAGTAAACAAGGAAAAAGTCAGATTGGAGTATGTTCCCTCCAAGGATCAGATTGCAGATATCTTTACAAAACCTCTTCCCAAGGACTCTTTTGAATATCTTCGGGAGAAGTTAGGGGTCATGGCCCCTCCAGTGATAAACTAAGATGCACTGATGTGCATCAGTCTGGTGGATATCACAGTCATATCTTGTGATCCGGATTGATGATGGGGAGCTGCTACTAAGGGGGAGCAGCTGGTATGATTCTGATGTATTAGAATTGCAAGTATGAGCCCTTTGCCATTGATGTCAAAGGGGGAGAGAAGACATGTGAAAAACAAGTGGTTAATGATCAAAGGGGGAGAGAAGACATGTAAAAAGCTGTTGTTGATAGGGGGAGCTGTGACAGAAAGGAGAAGTTCTTGTCTTGATGGTTTTTCACATCATATGTTGCCATCAATGACAAAGGGGGAGATTGTTGCAAGTATGAGGTGAACCAGTGTTGTCATTGATGTCAACATACTCATATTACATTGACAAGAAGGATTGGATGAGCTGTGTGTTGAGGATATTGAGAAAATTACCCTCAGTCAGGAACAGTGAAGAACAGTGATGAGAAGAAGGCAAATATATTGGATAGGTTGAAAATCGGAGGATGCGGATTAAAGGGTTTGCAGATATGAGTCTTGAGATGCTTCAGTCAAGTTTTCAGAGGTCTGCATGAAGACCTAAAGAAGTTATGGCTATCTGTGTGAAACCGGTTCTGGCAAGTGCTTAGAGGTGACAGAGGATCACAGAAAGGTCCGGTGAGGTCCGGAATTGTACAATCCTAATCTGTGGATTGGAAAGAGTATTTGGGATGTCCTTGTGATGTGCTATCTCGAGTTGTGTATGATTTGGAGGTCCGGAAGTACCTCTTGCATTATGACAGTGGCGACAGACTGTGTTCTTGAAGTTCCGGATAAGGAGGATAAGAGATTCCAGCAAGTAAAGGAAGTGCGGATGTATCCGGACATCCAGGCAGGCTTGTGAAGTTTTCTGGATCGTGTTGAGGTTGTGTTGTTGATCCGCATTGATAGTAGAGCCCAGAATTGAAGTTATTCTTCCGGATGAAGTTCTTGCTCTGTTTAGCCGACTAGATGAGTTGTTCATCCTGCGAATGTTCTTGTGGTGGCCGACCGGATGTGTTATTCATCTTGCGGATACTCTTATGATTGTTTGCCGACTTAGATGTTTGATCCTAAGTCGATGTCTTGTATAAATAATGGTCTGTGAGTTCATTTCGAGGTGTGGTGTGTGTGGATGAGTGTGGCATAGCGAAGAGAAGTGCGAAAGGCAGAACAGAGGTTTTTGGGCTTAATTGGAACTGATCCGGACATGGTAGAGATGTCATTCTCTAGTTCAAGACTGTGATTTTTATCACTTTGTAGACAGTGTGTCTCCTTGTAGGCAGTGGGCCTCTTTGTGAGCAGTGTGCTCGGGCAGTGAGCCCTAATTGGCATGTGCCATTCATTTTTCTTTATTCTTCTAACAGAGAATAATTCTTGGGTTAATCACCCCGTGGTTTTTCCCTTAACCAGGTTTTCCACGTCAAAATCTTGGTGTTCAATGTGTTGATACTTATCTGCTCTTGTGTTTATGTATTATGCTTTCATGGATGATTAATTGATATGCTGCTAACTAACAACAAAGAATCAAGTGTTGAAAGAACAAGAATTTTATACAACTGATTCACCCCCCCCCCCTCTCAGTTGTATGCCCTAGATCCAACAAAGTGTTCATCATCCATGATTATGCAGTGTGAAATGATGATCTTCATAAGTTCATGTTGTTGGAGTTTTACTCACAGGAGGTTGATCTCAAGAAATTTAGAATATGTTTGGACAAAATATGCTTAGAAGTCATCTCAGGATGTGCTCATCTTTATTGTTAGGAGTTGCATAACAAAGGGTCTCAACACATAGTTGATACTTTGTGAGAATGTGTTTGATAAAGACATTACATGTTGCCAATGGTCACCATTTCTTTTGATGGAATCATTGTTCATTCATATGGCTGAGGAGTTTGTCTCAGAAAGATCTTAACTCTGCCAATAATTTCATTTGATTATGTTCTCTCATACTCCAAAGTTTTGTATGTCTTAATACTCTTAAGAAACCCTAGAACATGTTTGAGACTGTCACATAAAGAAGTGACCTTTTGTTCTAATCAGTTAGTGACTTGTTAGTGCAAGTCATACAACTAAAAATGACCTGCAGAAGGGTTACAATGACATTAGGCCACCGGCCCCTCCTCTCCTTACCACCGTTGAAACAAGTGTGAGCGGGTTTTTAAAATGTTTTGAAAACATTTCAAATGTGTTAATAGTCCGATGCCTTTGTGAGTTCAACTTAAGTTTTTTTTTAAGGCATCAAATCACCGAATGGGGAGCATGTTAATAGACATGGGCATTGAATATATTTTTAGTGAGAGCCATCGGTTGGTTTAAGTGAAATTTATTATACATCCTAGTGAAAGGGGAGCAAAATGTATTTAAATGAAAAATGGTAAAAGGTTTGTGAAGAGTTTGTTTTGTTAGAAACTTTTGAAGCCCGATTTTTCATAAAGAAAAAGCATGTTTTTTTTAACACATTGTATGGGGAGTAAGACTTAAAAAAAAAGGCATTTGTTTTTAATGCTTTATTTATATAAAGCATATGTGGTGGCGAATACTTATGCCTTGTTTTTAAAAATTATAAGGCATCAAATTAAAATGCTTTGAAGATTTTTTTGGAGAGTTTAAATGTGCTTTATTAAAAAAGGGAGCCCGTTTAGCCATACAAATGGTTTTTGTTTATATATTTAATTTTTTTGGGGCCTATAAAGTCTATAAGGTGGAATTTAAATAGTATGATTTTTGAGCTATTTTTAAGCCCTCTTCAAAGCCTATTTTTAAGGGATATGGAAGCATATTTTTTAAAGGAGATTTTCAAGGAGATGTTGGAAGATTTATTTCTATTTTTTAGAAATTGGTAATCTTTGTAAGGCAAATATTTATGGGAATTATTTTGGCACAAAAAGATGATTTTTTTTATGGAAAGAAATTGTTAAGAAGAAGATCTTTTGAGAGAAGACAAAGAGATTTTTTTTTCAGATGAACATAAAGTTCCTACATAGATATGAAAAATAGAGGAAAGAAAATGCCTTTGAAAAAGATTATTTTTATTGTTTTTTGCACGGAATATGAATGGGTTTACAGATGGATTTTTGGAAGAAGAACATGAAAATAAGCATGAAAGTTTTTCTTAAGATGATTTTATTTTTGCAGATTAAAGGTTTGAGAAGATGAAAAGTTCTCAGAGATTATTTGCAGAGCATTGATTAGATTTTATTGAAGAATTTAGTAAAGTTTTTTTTAATGAAAAATTGAAGAGAGAAGAATTTCAAAAAGAACAGGATAACAATGATGCAAGGAGAAAATATAGTTGCATGTCGTTTATTCTTGCAAGTTGAAGAATAATTTATTGTGAGAATTGAAATGAAGTTTCTTCAAGGAATATGAAGAAATTGGAGTAGATTGAAGGAATTTAAAAAGAAAGAATATGAAGCATCATTTTGCAGATTGAAGGGAATTCCAAAATGAAATGATTTTTTTTAAGACAATTTGATATTATTTTTGCAGATAGTGGAAGATGATTGATGGATGTTGTTTTCCAGAGAAGAGGAACATCAATAGTCTTTTTATTGACAATAATCTTCCAGCTGCATTGATGCAACTTTATAAATAGACAAAGATGAAACATACAGAGGAAGTAGTGTGGTTGAGCATATTCGGATGTGGGATTGATTTTGAATAGAATGGCCATTTGACAGACATATGTGAGAGAAGAAATGTTTTGTTTTGAATGGAAACAGAGTATCCCTCTGATTTGTTTATTACTTCTATTGGTGATGGTTTGCCAGTGAGGCACAGTATGCCAGTGAGGCTTGTGGTCAGTGAAGACCTTTGTATTTGTCAGTGAGACAAAATATTCAGCCAGTGAGGCTTTGTAAGAAGTTTTTAAGGTTAAGCCAGTGAGGCACTTCATGAGTGGTTTTTCTACCCCTGAGGGTTTTCCACTCGGCAAAAAGCTTGTGTCATGCTTCTCATTATTTTTTTCTGTGTGTGCATATTAATGGTTTGATCATGTTTTGTTTATATCTGTTATCATAAATCTTGTGCATATAAACTCAACAAATCATTAATGTCCTCCTTTGTATTTGTCTTGTAAGATAAAGTTTGCAAAAAGTTAAAATTCATACAACACTGATTCACCCCCCCTCTCAGTGTTGTCCTTGACTCCTACAATTGGTATCAGAGTCAGTTTCCCTTTTGTAGCTTAATCAGCTTGGGTAGGTCCTGGTAGTGGAGTAAAATGGGTAAGAAGAATAGAATTAAGATGTCAAATAAAGATGCTGATCAAAAGATGGTAAAACAAGCCTCAGTTGTGCCCAGCAATGATTTGTTGCATTTGTCACCCTTGATAATTGATACAAAGAATGGTCATGTAGTTGAGAATTTTGATAAATTTAATGAAAGAAAAGATATCTTTGCTATTGAGACTAATGATGAAGATGAACAGGAATTTAATGAAGATATTTGTGAGGTTGATTTTGAAGGAGAGCTTCTATGTGCCCTGGATACAATTAAGCAACTTAGTAAAGAAAACAGGAGATTAAAAGATCAGCTTATACAAGAGAAAGAATTCAAGGACAAAGTTGTTTTAGATCTTGAAGAGGCCAGATGTCAGATTATTAGTTTAAAGACATATATTGATGATTCTGACAAACTAATTGCTAGATTGAAGATAGAAGTTGAAGAAGCTAAGAGGATAGCTGATGTCTCAATATCTGACCTTGAAGTTAGAAGGAGTGAGAATTTAAAACTAGAGGGTGAAATTATCAAACTCAGAAAAGATTATGATGGTCTTAAGACTTTATCTAAGAAACATCAGGAGTTTGAAGAAAGCACAAGCAAGTTACATGTGTTGTTGGGCAAACAGAAACACAACTGGATTAGGATTTGAAGAAGGAGAATGTTCAAAAGTCAGAGAGACTCCCAGAAAGAAGATTGATTTGAATACTGCCACTGAAAACAAAATGCATAATCAAAGAAGAAGAAATTTTAGAAGAAGTGCTCCTGTTAGACAAGCATACATGTACAGGTATAACTATTCATTTAATGGTTTTTGTTATACTTGTAATCAATTTGGGCACAAATCAGTTAATTGCAGAAGGAGGGACACTGATATTGTTTGTTACAAGTGCAATAATGTTGGACACATACAAAGAAATTGCAAAGTGCATAGAAGGTATAATCCCACAGAGAAGTTTAAAATCAGTGCTCAAAGGTATTATCAGTCAATTGATTTTGATTACAACATAATTTGTTATAATTGCAACTCTCTTGGTCATAAAGCACACAGTTGCAGGAGAGCATCACCTAATTTGAAAGGTTGGGAAAAGAAAAAGGTTGAAAAGGTTTGGAGAAAGAAAGCACCTATGAAAATTTGGAAGCAGAAAGAAAGTAAAGAGAAGTTAGAATCTAAGCTTGTGCATCTTGCACAAGTCATTTCATCTGTTGCATAATATAGTATGAAGTAAGGGGGAGGTATCAAATGTTCTATAAGTTAACCCCAAGAAGTTTCAGGAAGGAGACTATTTGATATAATGATCTTGTCTGTCTATCATTCTTGCCATGCTGTGAAATAGTTGATGATGATGTTGCTAACAATATTGATGTTTAGTGTATGATAGTGATACAGGTGTTCATTGGCTTATTATGCTTTCAAGATATTGAAAAGGTGTTTCAGGAGTTCAAATGCACAAATTGTTAATGATCCTGATTACAAAGATTGAATTGTCATGGTATTGCAATCCAAAGTGTTTTGGAAAGTGTTGTTGCAATAATATCTTGTTTTAGTCAAGAGGCAAGAGTTCTTGTTGATTGCAGTATGTTTCAGCTATGGTTTTGTACATATCAGATTTGACAGTGTGTCAAAAAGAATGTGCAAGAATAGATTAGTTACAGAATGAATGTTCTTTTAGAATTGATCATTTGTCTAATAATTTGACATGTTTCAGAAAGGTATTGACTGCAAATTGTGTGCCTCCAGTTTTGGAGTGGTTTTTCTACCCCTAATGGGTTTTCCACTCGTGCATATCTTGTGTCATGATTCATATTGATCTTCTTTGTGTGTGTTTGATTTACTTAAGAAGTTTTTATTCTCTTTCTGTATTCACAGTCATGTGCATATGAATTGTACAAATCAATGGTATCTTTCTTTTGAGCTCTGAAAGTTGAAGTTTAAACAAAGGTTTTGAAAATTCACACGACACTGATTCACCCCCCCTCTCAGTGTTGCCTTTGATTCCTACACTTTCCTCCTACTATTAATTGTCCAGACTTTCTAATCACTATTAAGGAGGGCCTTGATCAACTAGGATCAAAGTTGATGGGTTACCGATTGAAGTCGGGCATGAAGAGGAGATGTGACCCTGAGTATTATATTGATCAAGTAAGAAGATCAGTGGATAGGTCAAGATATAGTCACCAATTTAACCTTTCTTAAGACCTTAGTAGAAATTATGTAACTTTAGTAGAGATTGCAAGGAGAAGGGTACTATAGGAAAGAGTTATAGAGTGTGAGAATAAAATGAAGGAATTATGTTCCACTTACAAAGGTGCATTCCACACTATTGCAAGCTTACTCACTAGAGTGGAACTAATGATAAGAAATGTGTACATTTTAGAGGAGATGCCTAAAGTAACTATTGCAAGTATGTATTTTTAGTGTTTTCATTGATGTCAACAAGTTTCTGTTGTCATTGGTGTCAATTGTATGAGCAAGAGGATGTTGAGTGGATGTTGTCTCTAATGATGAGGAAGTGCTAAAGATGGTGATGATATGTTTCTGGTGCTTGGTTTCCAAGTGCTTTTGAGAAAATTTGAATAATAGAGGAAATAGTGTGTTGTAAAGATGTTTTGGCATACAGAGTGGTGTTCTAGTTTTCCTTCGCATTTCTTTTATATTGCAGATCTACTTATGCAATTCGGATATGTTGATTAGAGGTGTTCAGAGGTGCTAGATTCAAAATTTAGCATGCTGGATTATTGTGTGGAGGAAGGTGTGTTCACCAGTGTGTAACTGTGATTTGCAAAGGTGTCTAGGAGAAGTATTTTTGCTCCACATTTCTCTGCAGATTGGTTTCAGGTCTTGCAGTTTTGGAAGTATGTTTATAAGGTTCATATCTACCTTCAGTTGAAATTATTCATGATTTGGTGCTCCGAAAGTTGATTTCTTGAGTTACAGTGCATAATAGAGATATTTGAGCATACTAGGTAAATAGGATAAGTTTGTTTGGCAGGTGAAAGTTGTTGCGAAGGAATATCTTGGATTTCAAAATGTTTTTGGAATACTCTAGATTGTGTTCAAGCATGGTGTGTGGTCAGCAAGTCATCTTTGGTTTTGCAGAAGCGTGTACATAATTGTTTATGGTGTTAACACAGGTTTGACCGACCTTGGGTGTTTACACTAATTGTGGAGTTTCTTTGATGTTTGTGGAAGCATAGTGTGGCATGTATGGGTGGATTTAGGTCCAAACTAAGGTGTGTTGTGGTCCACCTTCATTCCTTTCCACCACGGGAATGTTTTAGTGTCAACCTAATTTGAATTTGCAAGATTAAGATGCTTTACCGACCTTGGAGAATGTTTTCAAGGTTGAAGATGGTATAAATAAGTGTTGAGTTGTTAAAGGATGGTAAGAGAGATGAGTATGATGTGCATGATGTGAATTGTAGAATTATAGAGTGCGAATTTGTGCAGTGCAGGGCAACCTTTCATGTGTTAGTTTACTGGATGCAGTGAGAATAAGGTATCTACAATTCCTTAGTGAGACTGTAGAGGTGATGATAGCATTGTGGTGGACTTCTTTGTTGCATTGAGATAGTTTTCTCCTTGTAACAATCTTCTCTATCTTCTTTTCTATTCTGGCAGTGAGCCTTTCAACAATGAGCCCTATTGTATTTCAGTCTTGATATTACTTTATATTGTGAGCTAATCCTCACCGTGGTTTTTCCCTTCTTGGGTTTTCCACGTAAATCTAGTGTTCTCTTGTGTTTGATGTTGATTTGATTTAGTTTCTATTATTTTCTTTCATGTTTAATCATCTTAATAGTTTAAGGGATTAATTGAATTAATGTGGATATGAATGTGTGTGAGGGTTCTAAAGTTTTAAGTTACAACTGATTCACCCCCCCTCTCAGTTGTCTTGTGCATTCAACAATTAGTATCAGAGCAAGGTTCCTTAGAAGAAAGCTTAACCACTTGAGGTAGATCTGGGATGGTGCACAAGAAAGATGTTCCCCTATTTGATGGATTAGACTGCATTCTAAAAAATAAGGATGGAAGGTTACCTAATTTCTCTTAGATATGAGATCTAGAAGTCTATTGAGTCTGGATACACTATACCTAAAAATGGTCCAAGTACTGCAAATGAGATCAAGGCCTATGTGTTAGGATTAAGGTGCCATCAACCTTGTAAGTCCTATGTAATTAATTACTCCTAATATTTTTTGTAAATCACCCATAAGGAATGAAAGGTTTCACCAACAACGGTCTTGTTTCAGTTACATGTTTATATCCGGTTCTTGACGCTCATTTGTTCGCGACAAGGAGTCGCAGGGGGGTTTCCCCCCTGCGAGGGATCCAGGGGGATCATCCCTCCGATAGGGGGTCTGGGGGCCATGCACCTCGGTGGAAGTTTGGGGGCAGCACCCTAGAAACCACATTTTATTTATATTTTTATCTAGACCATTTGTCATTAGGTCACAGATTTGACAGTAAATATTTTGTTGATTATCTTTCCTTAGAAGGCAACCCCCTTTTATAAGGATATTTGTACTATGTTTTTATCAGATTGGAGAGTAACAAGCACCACTGGATTGAAGACTGAAGAAATAGACGAAGTGCATGTATTGTAATCTCATATATTTGAAGATAATACAACTTGGAGCCTTTTTTCTTGGTGGAGTTTTTTACTCAAAAAGGGTTTTCTCCACATTACATACTGTGTTATGTGTTTAGATCTTAGTGCATGCTATTTTTGTTTAATGGGTTTTAATTTATGTTGCAATCTCCATTGACTCTACATTTTTTAGAGGATAATAAGGTTTGAATCAGATTTCCATTGTGGTTTGCACCTTCATTTCTAACATTTGGTATCAAAATCTGGCCAATTTTGATTCTTGGGTGTTAGTGTGAAGGTTTTTTAGCTATAGTGGGAGATTTGGTTGTTGTTTGTTTGCAGATCTTGTGTAGATATCATGGCTTCATCCACTATTGCTTCTACCTCTCGGTTGGACATCAAAAATTTTAATGTCATAGGGGTATGAATTGTGGAAGCTAAAAATGGAGGATTTGCTAGAATAAAGAAACCAATGGTTGGCTATTACGAAAGAGAAGAAACACGATGATTTTGCTCTTGATGAGTGGGAAAGAATAGATAAAAAGGCACGAGGTACAATCTGGCTATGTCTTGCAGATTCTGTTCTGCTGAATGTTGCAAGTGAGAAGTCTGCACATAGCTTATGGGAGTGTCTGAGTGAGATCTACCAAGCCAAGTGTATAGTAAATAAACTTTATTTAAAGCGTAAGTTATTTTCTATGAAAATGAAAGAGGGTGAATCTATTATAGAGCATTTGAATTTATTTAATTTGTTATTGAGAAAACTAACATCTGTAGATGTGGAGGTGAATGAGGAAGATAAATGTATATTGCTTCTTTGTTCTTTGCCTGAGTCATGGGAGAATGTTGTTTTGGCTATCACTACTAACTTCACAGATCCAAAGTTAGATGCTCTTGTTTCAGTTATGTTGTCACATGCATTGAGGAAGAAAAGTTTAGATAGTTTAGGGGATGCTCTCAGTGTCAAGGGAAGGTCTATGGAAAGAGGACCAAAAGGAGATAAAAAAGGGGCTAAAGACAAGTCCAAGGGCCGATCTAAGACTCCTGGGAAAAATAATAGAGTTAAGTGTTAGAATTGCGGTAAAAGGGGACATGTGAAGAAGGAGCGCATAAACCCAAAGAAATAGTGGGAGAGTGCTTTGGATAAGTCTTCAAATGTAGGTGAATATGTTTTACTTTCTACATGTAATGTTGTTTCTACTGATCACTAGTTAGTTGACTCAGAATGCTCGTTTCATATGACCCCACATACACAATGGTTTTACACATACGAAGAGTATGATGGAGGTGATATATACCTTGGGGACAACTCTATATATTTGATAGTTGGGAAAGGCAAGGTATTGTTGTGTTTCAGTGATGAGAGAATTAAAACCCTCCCTGGTGTTTTGCATGTTCCTAGATTAGCTAGAAATCTAATTTTAGTTTCAAAGTTGAATCATTTGGGAGTGCATATAACATTTGACAAGCATGGCTACAGATTGGTGAGAGGAAACTTGGTGGTAGCGATTGGAAAACTTGTTTAAGCTTGAAGCCACTATAGTTTGTAATGCCTCTTATGTATTTGAGGCTAGTACTGAAAATACATGTATGTTGTGGCATCGTAGATTGGGCCACACTAGTAATAACGTTTTGAAAACTTTCAAGAATAAAAATTTGTTGGATGGTTTCTCCTATTCTGATGAGCACTTTGATTTCTGAGAGCATTGTGTGTTTGGTAAACAAAACAAAAAATCATTTCCTTTAGGAAGCAATAGAGCAAAAGATAAGTTAGAAATTATTCATACATATGTGTTTGGACCTATGGATAATGATTCTATTGGAAAATCTCATTATTTTTTCACCTTCATTGATGATGTATCCAGATTTGCATGGATTTATTTTATGAAACACAAATATGAAGTTTTCACTAAGTTTAAGGATTTTAAAGTCTTAGTTGAAAACCAATCGGGATTGAAGATAAAAATATTAAGATCTGACAATGGAGGGGAATATTGCTCTAAGGAATTTGATGAGTTTTGCAAGCATGCAGGTTTCATCAGACAAAAGACAACTCCATATACACCACAACAGAATGGTGTTGCAGGAAGGATGAACCAAATAATCATGGAAAGAGCCAGAAGTATGTTGAGTGATGCATAGTTGGATAAATGCTTTTGGGTAGAGGTTGTGTGTACTGCTTGCTACTTGATTAACAAATCTCCTTGTAAGGCTCTTGATTCGACACCTTATGAAGTTTGGATAGGTAAGAAACCTTTTGTTTCACATTTAAGGGTTTTTGGTTGTGAGGCTTTTGTTCATGTGCTTAAGGAAAAGCGATCTAAGTTGGATCCAAAAGTTGAAAAGTGTACATTCATTGGATATGGTGATAATGTCAAAGGTTATAAGATTTGGAATCCACTAACCTGTAAGATTATCTATTCTAGAGATGTTATTTTTAGGGAACTTAGAGCTATTACTGAACCTGAGTATCCAAAAGAAAAAGAATAAAAGGTAAAAAGAGTGCACTTTTGATTTAGAGCAGCAAGATGCACCTCAAGAAGAACACAATGATGGATTGGGGGGTGAAGAAGAAGAAGATTTGAGTAGTTCTGATGAAGATGAATTTGTTGTTACAGAAGAAGTTGGTGCAAATGATTATGCAGAAGAACAAGTTGAGACTCTTACTCCACCCTTGAGGAGATCCACAAGACAACAAAATCTAGTTGACAGGTATAGCCCACCAGATTTTTGTTGTATATTTGCTTTATTGAGTACTGATGATGAGCCTAGATCCTACAGGGAAGCTATTCTTGTAGATGATAGTGAGTCTTGGCAATTAGCCATGCAGGAGGAGATGATGGCTTTAGACTCTTGTAACACCTGGGATCTTGTTCATTTTCCCAAATGAAGAAAGGCCATAGGTTGTAAGTGGGTCTTCAAGAAGAAGTTTGGAGCAGACAGTTCATTAGAGAAGTACAAGGCTAGACTAGTAGCCAAGGGCTACTCCCAGAGAGAGTTGATTTTGGTGAAATTTTCTCTCCTGTTGCTAAATTGACTTCTATTAGATTTCTTTTATCCATTGTTACAGCTTATGATTGGGAGATTGAGAAAATGGATGTTAAGACTACGTTCTTGCATGGAGATCTTGAGGAAGAAATTTATATGCAACAACCTACAGGTTTTGAGGTAAAAGGAAAAGAACATTGGGTTTGCAGGTTGAAGAGGTCTCTCTATGGTTTGAAACAGTCCCCCAGAATGTGGTATCAAAAGTTTGATTCATTTGTATTGAAATTGGGTTTTGTTAGGAGCGAAGAGGATCAATTTGTGTGCATTCACTATATAGATGATTCTATAATGATCATTGCATTTTATGTTGATGACATGTTATTTTTTAGCAATACTAAGGGTATGATCAGTGAGCTTAAAGCCCAACTTTTAGGTGCATTTGATATGAAGGATTTTGGAGCTGCCAAGTATATTTTGGGTATAGAGATTAGGTGGGATAGAGGTAACATAAAGCTTTGGTTGTCACAAAGTAAGTATGTGAATACCATTTTGCAGAGATTCAATATGCAGGATTGTAACCCAGTTAGAGTTCCTTTACTCATTGGTACTAAGCTTTCATTAGATATGTGTCCAAAGAATGAGGATGATTTAGAGGATATGTCTAATGTGTCATATGCTAGTGTTGTAGGGTAGGGAGTTTGATGTATGTAATGGTTTGCACTAGGCCAGATATTGCCCAAGCAGTGGGAGTTTTGATCAAATTTATGTCTAACCTTGGTAGACACCATTGGAATTATTGTGTTTAAGTATTAAGAGGGTGCTTAAGTATCTTGCAGGGACTCCTGATAATTGTTTGGTTTATTCGGGTACTGATAGTACTGATAAATCATTGGACATACATGGTTTTGTTGATGCAGATTGGGCAGGTGACTTGGATAGTTGAAGGTCCACTAGTGGCTATGTGTTTAATCTGTTTGGAGGAGCAGTGAGTTGGATGAGTAAGAGGCAGCCCACAATTACTTTGTCCACCATAGAAGCAAAGTATATGGCTGCTACTTATGTCTCTAAGGGGGCAGTTTGGTTAAGGAGAATGTGTACAGGTATTGGATTTGATTGCAGGATCATTAAGATTGGTTGTGATAGCTAGAGTGCTATATGTTTGGCCAAGAGTCCTATGTATCATGCTCAGACTAAGCATGTTGATGTACAGTATCACTTTGTTTGAGAAATGGTTGCAAACAGACAGATTGAGCTAAAGGTAGACACTTGGGAGAATGTTGCAGATGCTTTAACCAAGCCTATGAGCATAGAGAAATTTGTTTGGTGCAGAAAGGCCATGGGCCTTGCTTCTAGTGCCTGATTATTTTATGGCTTTCCTATGAGTATTTACAATGTATGATGTCAAGTGGGAGATTGTTAGGATTAAGGTGCCATCAACCTTGTAAATCCTATGTAATTAATTACTCCTAATATTATTTGTAAATCACCCATAAGGGATGAAAGGTTTCACCAGCAGCGGTCTTGTTTCAGCTACATGTTTATATCCGGTCCTCGACGCTCATGATGAGTCTAGTTTATGACTCAATTTTGTTAGAATTTATTATCCATTTGCTATAGTTATCATAGACTTTGGTACCTAGATCTTGATCTTTTTATGATATTTCCTCAAAACCATAAGATATTGGGCATAGGTTATTTCCTATAATCTTTAAATGACATTGACATGCTATATGAACTATCTATGTTAATTTTACATGTGGATTAATGAATGTTACTCTAAGATAGTTAAAGATATGCAATTATTGTGCATACTAATATTGTTATGTAAATATAATTAGCAGCCTATAAAATCAAGGAAGATTCTGTCAGTTGGTCACTCGCCATCAAAGTCAATAAGGTGGTCATTCAAATGTCAAATGGAGGGAAGATAACCACCTTGTAACTAGTCTTAATTGCTTGTTGAGAGAATATAGGAGTTACTGTTGTGCTAGATCTATGTCAAAGCGAACATACTTGACCAGATTCCACGCATGCATAACCTCCTCTCCACTTTCTATGCTTTCCCTAAAGTGGCATCCTCCTAATCTGTTGAAGTTGACCGCCTTGCTAGGTAGTTGGTTTGTAGTTCTTCTTTCTATAAATAAGACTCAGATGCTCCTTCTAAGGGGTTGATTAATCAAAGGTTGTACTCGCATTATTAAGTTTTTCAATAATACAGTTATGTTGCTCGTTTGTACTCATGTTTTTCAATGAATAAAATGAAGTTATGAGTTCGCATCTCTAAGTTTACATTTGTCTTAAGGGATACTCATCCAAGGGGGCCCACTTGGTGAGCATTCCATACTTTAGTTTAAGTTGTTATTTTTTATCAAGTAGTTAGTTAAAATCTAGCACTATATGTTCCTGCAGCCACTAGAATTCCATTATGAGTCTATTCCTGCAGCCAAAGCAGACAGAGTAGTTTCCTATTTGTTTGCCCAGATTTTTATTTTCTGTCATGTACTTCAGCTTAGTATAGTTGTTGGTTGGTGTTCAACATTTATGTTATTTCTTTCCAAGCAATTTACTTTCAGCATTATGTCTTTCTTAGCTATAGAATGAACTGTGCTGACCCATTTCAAGTTCATGTCCCTAGGTTGACAAGTTAAATGTACCTTCATAGTGATTAAGACAACTATTCAAGTTAGATGTCCAATCTCTGAGTCATAGCTTTATGGGCTTAGTTGTTAAGACCAACATTTTTGGTGCCATTGCCAGGGATGGTGTCAAACTAGGAAGATCTTTGGAGTTATTTTTAGTATTATTTCTTGCAGAAGTATTTTTGAAGTGTGCTCTTAGTATAGCCCTCATTTAGGAAGTAACGACCCACAATCCGTTCACAATATTCTTTGTGTGAGTTGGTTAATATTGAGTGTATATTGCATGCATAGAGGCAGAAGAAGAGATGATTTAGGGAGATTCCTTCCTAATGATCCTATTCCTGATGACAGCTTAGTTGAGTATCCAAACTACCCAGCCAAAGAAGAAGAGAATCCTTTTCCTGATGTATTTCCTAATTTGAATAGTTCTGAAACATCCTCTAAAGAACAAGCTGCCCAAAACTTGATTGACAATCCATTTGCTTTGATAATCAGCCAAGCAATTATGGCTACCTAAAATAGACCCAATCAACCAACCTTTCCATTTCCTATTGCTCATCAAAATGAAGTGGATAACCTCAAGAACATCCCTGCTTTAGTTCTCCCCAAGTTCTATGGACTTGCAACAGAGTGCCCAAACACCTTGTTTGAATTTGATATCCTCTGCAGAAGCTATGACTACACCACTAATGCTCATAGGCTTAAGCTGTGTCCTACTACCATGAAAGATGCTACATTGAGATGGTTTATGGGTCTAGGTAGTGATATTGTCAATACTTGGGATGAGATGAAAGAGAAATTTCTTGAGAAGTATAAAGACTACTATAGGGGTGGAGATATGAGAGGAGATGATATTTTCATAATGCAGTAGAAAGAGGATGAAAGTTTGGAGGATTACATCTCAAGGTTCTTGTTTTGTTTGCAAAAATTTCCCCATCATACACTCAATGAGGAGTCCCAGAAACTACTCTTCCTCAGAGGAATAAGTGAGCATTGCACGGATGCCTTGGATTTGATCGAAGGAGGAGATATTACCCAAGTGCCTTGGGAGGATATTAAGAAGATGTGCCAGAATTATTCCAGAGCAACCATGAAGAAAGGAAGAGGTTACCATTCCCTTATGGGAAAAACCCCTATCAATGGAGTTTCAAGGATGGAGATAACTCGCTGTCTAATTTTATGCAAGATATCATAAATAATATGGCCACCCAACTGAACACACTTCAAGCAAAGAAGAAGGAAGACGAGGCATAAGCAATGTTGGTAGAATATTGCCCTCATTGCAAACAAAAGAAGAGGGATTGCAGATGCAAGATGGTAGCTAATATTGACAATAAGAATATTCCAGCTGAGTTCAAGCCAATCCAGGTTGAAGAAGATCAAGTCTACTATGTTGCACAAAGGAGGCCATGGGCTCCAAGACAAGGTATGCCACCAGATCCATTATCATTTGCTGGACCATATTTCAATACTTATGCATCTGGTAACCAATGGTAACAACCATCTCCATCCAACTATTCACCTCAACCTTGGAATAACCCTCCAAACACTTGGTAAAATTACAAAAACCCTGCACCCCAGTGGCAGTAACCTCAGGGGAATTGGCAGTCACCTCCAGGAAACTAGTAGCAAACATCTCAATGGAGGGGAGGACAACAATGGCCAAACCAGACAACTAATTACATGCCGCCACCTTCTCAACCCAGCAGCCTGTAATAATGCCTCCTCCTACTAGTTCAAATTCAAATACACCTAAACCTACTCAGTTACCAGCTCAGCCCTCACCTAACCTAAATAACAGACCACAGCAGCAGCCGGTATACTCTGTTGATCCAAATCAATTCCCTACATATGCTGAGTGTAAGTGACATCCACCTGCATTCAGGAACTACCTTGGGAACTCCTTCCACACCCATTATTACTGAGCTTCCTGAGGAGGAAGAGGAGCCTTTAAATGCCCCCATTCAACCAAATGCACCTAAAAATCCTGAACTAATCCTGGTCAATCAGACTGCACAAGAACCACCATTTCCACAGAGGTTGGAAACTGTGAAACAAAAGGAAGAGAAAGAGGAACCCACCTTTGACACTCTAGAGTAGTTGAAACATGTATGTGTCAAGATCCCTCTATTTCAGGCCATAAAATATGTTCCTATATATGGAAAAGCAATCAAGGAAGCATGCCTTAAGAAGCCATGCAGAAAGAGGAAAGACCCCACTATGGTTCATGCGGTGGGACAATTGGCTAACATCATGCTTGGGAAAGTGACTATTCCCAAATATAATGATCCAGGGAGTCCTATGGTAAGAGTTGTTATAAATGGGATCCAAATAAGGAATGCTTTGATTGATTTGGGAGAAGCAATAAATGTAATGACCAAGGATATCCTGTAGCAACTAAATGTTGCAAACATGAGACCTACTCCTATTGTCTTGCAACTTACTGATAGTTCTACTATTAAACCTAATGGGATAGTAGAGGACCTTGTGGTATCCCTGGACTCATGGGAATATACACCTGATTTCATGGTACTTTCTCCTAAAGCTACATTGGGAGGGTATCCCATCATTCTAGGAAGGTCGTGGTTAGTCATAGCTGATGCTTATATTGGATACCAGTCAGGAGACATGACCATCTCTAATGGGAGAAGCACTAAAAAGCTTGTTCTTTACCCACCTGCATAACCATCTCATTATATGGATAATCCTATTTGGCCACATGTTGGTGAAGAGGCTGAGGAAGCTAATTTTGTGGTACAACTTATGATGTTAGGCAGAAGCTCTTTCATGCAGCTTCAAGAGGAAGATGAGGTATTGTCTAACATAATTCAAAATCATTGTGAAGTCGAGGAAGCATTATCCTCTCATTCTGTTGATCCAGTGAAGACACTTATTCCCACTTTTCCTACAGCAACAGGTATGTCTCATACATTGCTACCACAAGAAATCAAGGTACCAAGCATTAGTGAAGCAACTATGGTAGAGTTAACAACTCAAGTGGAGATTTTAGAAGAAAGATATCTGAATATTAACAACAAATTGACTCAAGAATAGCATCTATCTTTGACAAACTTGTTAAAGAAACACAAGAATGCCTTTGCATGGGATTACCATGATATGAAAGGACTAGATCCCACATTATGCATCCATAGGATTTACATAAGGGAAGATTGTACACTAGTAAGACTACAACAAAGGAAAATCAACCCTGCATTAAGAGAGATTGTCAAAGAAGAATTACAGAAGCTATTAGATGCAGGGTTTATCTACCCAATCTCAGATAACTAGTGGGTGTCTCCTCTAGTTCTTGTGCCCAAAAAGGGAGGGAAATGGAGAGTTTGTATTGATTACAGAGAATTAAACTCTACCACCAAAAAGGATCATTTTCCCCTTTTATAGACCAGGTATTGGACTCGCTTGCAGGAAAGCAGTACTTTTCCTTCTTGGATGGGTTCAACGGTTACAATCAGATACAAATTGCACCAGAGGACCAAGAGAAAACAACCTTTACCTATCCTTGGGGGACTTATGCCTACTCAGTGCTTCAATTTGGCTTATGCAATGCACCTACAACTTTCCAAAGGGCGGTCATTAGCATATTTTCTGATATCTCACATGATTGCATGGAAATCTATATGGATGATTTCACTACTTATGGTGCTACTTTTGATGAGGCATTGGAAAACTTAGGGAAGGTTTTGGAGAGATGTGAAGACCACAATTTGTCCCTAAACAGTGCAAAGTGCTTCATGATGATGTAGGAAGAAGTAGTGCTTTGCCACTATGTCTCTCCAAAAGGAATTCAGGTAGACCCAACAAAGATTGAAGTGATAATCAATCTACCTATTCTTGCAAAGCAAAGAGATGTCAAAATCTTCTTGGGTCATGCAAGGTACTATAGACATTTCATCAAGGATTTCAGCAAAATAGCAGCCCCATTATACACTCTTCTCACTAAAGATGCTAAATTTCAGTGGAATGAAGACTGTGACAAGGCATTTTCTAATTTAAAGGCAACATTAACTCATGCTCCTATACTCAAAGGGCCCAATTGGAAGCTCCCTTTCCACATCCATACTGAAGCATCATATTATGCCATAGGAGCAGTCTTAGGGCATAAAGAAGGAGCTATTGAACATGCTATTTATTTTGTCAGCAAAAACTTGTAGGGAGCTGAGTTCAATTATACAGTGACAGAAAAAGAAATGCTGGCAGTAATCTATGCCCTCAACAAATTCAGGCACTATAGAATAGGCTATCAAATCTTTGTGCACACAGATCATGCAACCATTAGGTATCTCATGAACAAACCCTTGATATCAGGTAGATTAGCAAGATGGGTGTTGCTAATGCAAGAATTTGACATTACCATTGTGGATAAGCCAGGGAAGGCCAATGTTGTTGCAAACTTTCTTTCAAGGCTGACTACATCAAAGGACAACCAAGTCATTGATGACTTTTTCCCTGATAAATACTTGTTTTCCATCACTATACAAACACCATGGTATGCTGACACAGCTAATTATCTGGTCACAGGGAGAGTCCCTCCTCATTTCTCCCCAACGGAGAAAAGGGTGCTCATTGAAAAGTCTTTTCCTTTTTCATGGATTGTTGGATGGTTGTTCTACACTGGACCAGACCATGTCATGTGGAGATGTGTGAGGGAAGATGAAACATATGACATTTTGCATGCATGCCACAATAAACCATGTGGAGGGTATTTTGCAGCCAAGAGGACATCAATGAAGATTTTAAATACAAGTTATTACTGGCCAACACTCCACAACGATGCAGGGAGATATACAAGGAAATGTGACAGATGCCAGAGGATGGGATGACCAACTAAATCTGATGAGATGCCCCTTTACCCACAGCTAGTGATCACTCCATTTGATAAGTGGGGATTAGATTTTGTAGGACCCATTAATCCTCCATCCAATGGTAAATCCTATATCTTAGTATGCACTGATTATGTAACCAAATGGGTAGAAGTTAAGGCCATGAAGCATGCAAGAGATAACAAGGTTGCATAATTTCTCTATGAGAAAATTTTCACACGGTATGGGGTTCCCAGAGAGATAGTGACTGATCAAGAAGCTCAATTCACCTCAACCCTAGTTGCAGCACTAGTCAATGAGCACAACATAAGGCACAATAAATCTACTCCTTATGACCCTCAAGCCAATGGCCAAGTTGAGGTGACTAACAGGGAAATTAAATCCATTCTAACCAAAACTCTGGCTAACCATAGGAAGGATTGGGAAAATAGGCTACCAGAAGCTGTCTGGGCCTATAGGACAACCTGTAAAACAACCATAGGCTTCACCCCTTTTGAGTTGCTGTATGGAAAGACAGCTATGATGCCCATTAAATTCAAACATAAGACTCTTCGAACTGCAATAGACTTGGGGATGGATATCTCTAAGGCACAAAAGGACATAATCATGTAGCTCAATGCTTTGGATGAGATGAGGAAAGCAACCTTGCATCACATAGAGGTAGTGCAGAATCATAGAATAAAGTGGCATGACAAATTCATCAAAGACAAGAAATTCTAGCCAGGTGACTGGGCACTGCTCTACAACTCAAGGTATCAGGATAATGCAGGAAAATTGAAGACAAGGTGGCTAGGACCATATGAGGTTTCTAAAGTTTTCCCCAATGGTGCTATTCAACTCACCACCATTGACCCTGTCAGATTTAAGTTGCTCGTCAATGGTCATCACCTCAAGTTGTATCACAAGCCAACTTTGAAGGATGAATTCCTGCAACAATTTAATCAGCATGCAACTCCTGAACTTCCTGTAGCCAAAGGCAGTGGACCTAGTGTCCCTCCTTCTAGCTAACCAAGGTACGACACTTGTCATAATAAAGACTTCCACCTTTGTGGGGGTCTACTTCTTCATTCATTCACCCATCCACCCATCCTTATCCATCATTCTCTCTTCCATCACATTGCCATGATCTCACTTCATTCCACCTCACTTTATTGTGCTCCGCTTTCATTCATTGCTCAATGAATTTCTTAAAAGGTGACCGGTACTTTCTCCATTATTTTTGCAACTAATCTTCCAAAAATCAAGGTACGTGTGCATCAATTTGTTATCTCTTACTCATCTTTTAGTATATTCATTTAATTATTGTAAATTAATGTTGATGTTCTCCATAGCATGTAATTATTCCCTGCCTTGTCAAATCAAGCATCACCATTCCACATGTGAGGACACATGCTCAAATTTAGGTTGGGGGGAGTGTGAATACCATGTCCACGTGTCAGTCCATGTTGGTTTACGCTAGCACATCAGCAAAGTTTCAAATTGATTTTTTATTTTCAGACAGCTAAACAATGGGAGGTGGGTTAATTCGAAATGAACCCTCATTTCATGAAGTATTACTACAGGATGCACCTAGCCAAGCTGAGTTTAGAAATTGCGGGTGGTTAGATTATTTCTTGAAGTTGAATGGTTTTAATGAAGATGTTGTATTGGAATTTGCCCAGACATTGTCTGAAGGTAAGGCCATGGTAAAAGGGTTAGAGGTATTGGCTACTAAAGAAAGGATTGTAGAAGTTATAGGGTTGCTTGCTGACGATGAAAATTACCCTATTTCCAGAGACGCCAGGTTAGCTAGGGCTGAATTTACAAAACCTGGTGACCCTCCATTAAGTGTGAACAAATAGGGAGCCAAGAGAACCTCTCTTCCTAAGCCATGGAAGCAAGTAGCTATTCATGTTGTGAGGTACATTACTTGTGAAGGTCGTCAGTTGAATCTACATTCTGTACATTTCAAACTTCTGAATCATATAAGGCATGGGAGAAGAATGAATGTGCCAAACGTGTTATACCACCTTCTCTCAATCATGGTGGTCGAGACCTAAAAAGGTAGGGCTAATTCTGTTTCCCACCAGTGTTTGATCAAATTGTTAGTTGAAAAGTCTCTGCATGATGTGTTTGACATGACTTGGGAAGAATTCCTAAATATTGATCAAATTAGACCAAAGCATTTGTGACCTACAGTTGTGCCTCAACCTTGTAGGACTAGGAGGAGAGTGAGTTTTGTTGAAGCTACTCCTGGAACCTCAACTTCTGGCATAAACCCTCTTGGAGCTGAACAAACTATAGAGATTAGTTCTTCTGAGGTAGAGCATTCAGACAAAGAGAGTTCTTCTTCAGATTCTAATGATGATATTCCTCTTGGCAACCTAATTCAAACTAGGGTAAAGCTAAAAGAAAATTGTAGGAAAGGAAGTGCCAGGGTCTAAGAAACAGAAAGTTGGCACTATTCCTCCTGCAGCCAAAGAAAAATATGAAAGCCCTCCTAGAAAATCAAGACCTGTGGGACAGCCTTTGGTGTGCCTCCACAGAGAAGCCCTAGGGTTGAAGAAGCATCACTAGAAGATACAGAGGCCCCAATGGGGCATGTGAATGTTGAAGAAAATGACATATTTGAGGAAGAAACAAATGTAACATTGACAGACCTTGCTGTCGTCGCTGGACAAATTGAGAGTCGAGGATATGAAGACGACTAGGAGTTCCTGCAACAAGAGGCCCTACAGCTGGAATTGGCTGAACATTCAGGAACCCTGCAGTTAGAGCTATATGAAGGGTAACCTTCAGTGCTAGGAAAATTTTTGGTAGGAATACATAAGCCCTCTGATTTTTCAATGCATATGGTAGCTATGAATTTATGGAATGAGATGCAGAGGAGAGAAGAAGAATGGAAAAAGGAGAAATGCAGGCTAAAGGAAGAAGTTCAAAAGAAAGATGAAGAGATTGAAGATAAGAATGTAGAAATTGCAACTTTAAAGGAGAGAGTGGATAATATGGCAGCCTTAGTGCCTTAGGTATTAGAGTGCAGGACTCCTCCAAGGGTCTATGCTCTATATTTGAAGGAGAAGTATCTTTCTTTTAAACTAACAAGGATTTTTTCAGGTTTGAATCCTTCCATTGAGACTCCTCTTGAATTTTTCAATGCTTATCAGATTGCTCCACCTAAAATGAAGAATTTGTTGTGTGAATTCTATTTACATAATTATGCTGTGTCCCAAGATGATGATTGGAATCCCTTGTTGTATGTTGGGGATATTCAATTAAGGGCATTTATGTCTTGGATACACAATGAGATTAGTTGGCAACAACAGTTCAGGGCTTATAGGCAAACAAAATTCAACACTCCTTTGTCCATCAAAGCTGAATCTAGAAATCTAGGGGCATTTTCAATGATTGGCACAGAATACTTTATAGACCAAGTTATGGCAATAGAATCTTGTCTGAGAGAGAAGTAGTTTATAGAGAATATGAGGAGGTAGCAAACACTCTAGGAGAATCTGTAAAGGGATATTTGGCCCAAAGGTGGAGTAGTTTGACTGATGAACTAAAACAAGTGGAGCCTCACTCTCTACAGAACTATGTTGCAGCATGTAAAAGAGTGAATAGATATATGTAGATTGGGAGGACAAAGAGGCAATTCTGGCTTCCCTTAATTTTCTAACCATCTTATTATCGCATGTGCCAAATTTTAGGTACTACCAGTATGATATTGCTAAAGAGAGACAGAGATGGAGCAAATTGGATAGACAACAAGGGTTCTATTGGGATCCTAATTCACACACTATGGAAACTGATATAGGATAGCTGGCAGTTGTAAATTTTAGGGTATTGGCCAAACAGAAGAACAACCCTTCCTCTGCTGGAGGACCAACAAAGTCTTGGATTAGGGAGAGTGATGAGTCTAGTTTATGACTCAATTTTGTTAGAATTTATTATCCATTTGTTGTAGTTATCATGGACTTTGGTACCTATATCTTGATCTTTTTATGATATTTCCTCAAAATCATAAGATATTGGGCATAGGTTATTTCCTATAATCTTTAAATGACATTGACATGCTATATGAACTATCTATGTTAATTTTACATGTGGATTAATGAACGTTACTCTAAGATAGTTACAGATATGCAATTATTGTGCGTACTAATATTGTTATGCAGATATAATTAGTAGCCTATAAAATCAAGGAAGATTCTGTCAATTGGTCACTCACCATCAAAGTCAACAAGGTGGTCGTTCAAATGTCAAATGGAGGGAAGATAACCACCTTGTAACTGGTCTTAATTGCTTGTTGAGCAAATATGGGAGTTACTGTTGTGCTAGATCTGCATCAAAGTGAACATGCTTGACCAGATTCTATGCATGCATAACCTCCTCTCCACTTTCTATGCTTTCCATAAAGTGGCATCCTCCTAATCTATTGGAGTTGATCACCTTTCTAGGTAATTGGTTTGTATTTTTTCTTTCTATAAATAAGACTCATATGCTTCTTCTAAGGGGTTGATTAATCAGAGGTTGTCTTCACATTATTAAGTTTTTCAGTAATACAGTTATGTTTCTTATTTGTACTCATGTTTTCCAATGAATAAAATGAAGTTATAAGTTTGCATCTCTGAGTTTACATTTGTCTTAAAGGATACTCATCCAAGGGGCCCCACTTGGTGAGCATTCCATCCCTTAGTTTAAGTTGTTATTTTCTGTCAAGCAGTTAGTTAAAATCTGGCACTATATGTTCTTGCAACCACTAGAATTCCATTCTGAGTCTGTTCCTGCAGCCAAAGCAAACAGAGTAGTTTCTTGTTTGTTTGCCCAGATTTTTATTTTGTCATGCACTTCAACTTAGTATAGTTGTTGGTTGATGTTCAACATTTATGTTATTTCTTTCCAAGTAATTTACTTTCAGCATTATGTCTTTCTTAGCCGTAGAATGAATGTGGCTACTTTGGGGTTCCTAGTGCACATACTATGCTGACCCATTTCAAGTTCACGTCCCTGGGTTGACAAGTTAAATGCACCTTCATAGTGATTAAGACAACTATTCAGGTTAGATGTCCAATATTTGAGTCACAACTTTATGGGCTTAGTTGTTAAATCATTGTAGGAGACCAACAACTTATTCAGCCCCTGAAACCACATTTTATTTATATTTTAATTTGGACTGTTCGTCATTAGGTCACAGATTTGACGGTCGATATTTTGTCAGTTATCTTTCCCTAGAAGGCAACCCCCTTTTATAAGGATATTTGTACTACATTTTTATCAGATTGGGGAGTAACAGGCACTACTGGATTGAAGACTAAAGAAACAAAGGAAGTGCATGTATTGTAATCTCATATATTTGAAGATAATACAACTTGGAGCCTCTTTTCTTGGTGGAGTTTTTTTTATCTAAAAGGGTTTTCTCCACGTTACATATTGTGTTATGTATCCAGATCTTAGTGCATGTTATTTCTATTTAATGGGTTTAATTTCTGTTGCAATCTCCATTGATTCTACATTGTTTAGAGGATAATAACGTTTGAATTAGATTTCCATTGTGTGGTTTGCACCATCATTTCTAACACTATGAAACCAGTGGTAAAGCAAGGTATGCTCTTTTAAGTGGTCTTACTAATTTTGATTTGGTGAAAGTTATGAATATGAAAATTGCTAATGAAATATGGAGAAAAAGTTAAAAAGTATTTATGAAGGAGATGATAAGGTCAAGAAAGCTAAGATGCACAATCTAAAGATCATGTTTGAGACCATGCGAATATCTAAAGATGAAAACATCACAAGCTACTTGGAGAAGGTGGATGAAGTTGTCAATAGCATCAGAGGTCTTAGTGGTGAACTGGAAGAAAAAGAAGTGGTAATGAAGGTACTCAGAACTATTCCCAAAGCTTATAGTCATAAAGTTTCTGCTATTGAAGAATTACAAAATTTGGATCAATTTACTAGAGATCAATTGTATGGTACTTTAACTGCTTTTGAAATAAGAGAATTTGGTACAAGTGTAAAAGTTGAAACTACTTTTAAGGCTGGTAAATCAGAGAAGACTATGGAATCAGATCAGGAGGATTCTGATGATATGGAAGCCAACTTTGTGAGAATAATGAAAAAGGGTACTAGTAAGTACAGTGGTAAGCTGCCCTTCAAGTGTTTCAGTTGTGGCAAGATTGGTCATTATGCTTCAAGATGTCCAAAAAGAATTTTGAGAAGAAAAAATAGGGAGAACAAAAATAAGGTGTTTAAGAAAAGCTATTATGTTAGAGAAAAATAAGGTGTTTAATAAACCCTTGTATTTTCGCCTAACGAAGACGAAGGGTGAGGTCCAGTTTGGAAAAAGGCCAATACCCCCTCACAAATAAAACCATTGAATTTTACTCTCTTTGATCATTCCAATGAGTAGTTGGAAGGCTAGGTTCACTCAAGGCATAGGCATTTTTTCTAATTTTTATTGCAAATGTATTAAAATAGACCATTTTTATGGGAAAATTGGTTTTGTCATAACTTTTGATCTGTAGCTCAAAATTGAGTGCCTCTTTTTTCAAAAGTTAATGTTTTTCATTTCCCATGTATTGGTCCCATTTTCATTATAAAACAAACTAAGTTATAAAGTGCCACAAATCTAGGGGGTCACCCAAATACTGAATTAGGGGGTATACAGAGTTGTGCCAAGAACACTTTCAAGTTGTGCCAAGAGCACTTCCATAGAGTCGTGTCAAGAGAACTTCCTTGAGTCATGCCAAGAACACTTCAAAGTTGTGCCAAGACCACTTCCATAGAGTCATGTTAAGAGCACTTCCTTGAGTTGTATCTAGAACACTTCCACACTTTTAGTTAAGGGGGCTTAATTAAGCAATTTGGTGATACACACACTCAACTTATAAAGTGCCACAAATCTAAAAGGAGATAAAAATATTGAATTATGGGGGGGTTCATCTAGAGTTGTGTCAAGATCACTTCTAAGTTGTGCCAAAAATAATTCCACAGAGATATGTCAAGAGCACTTCCATAGAGATATGTCAAGAGCACTTCCACTACTCCATCATCCGTCAACATTTATTTTTTGCATTGCATTGAGATGTGTCAAGAACACTTCCACATCACCATCATCTAATGCTACATGTGAATCTAAAATTGATTCTTAGAGGACTTTTAGAGATTCATCGCAATAGAAGATTGGTATCAATTCCTTTGCATCTACAAATTTCAAAGTTGCCTCCCAGAAGGTTTCCAAAGAATCTTCATAGCAAGACTTCATTGTAGCCACATGGCATGCAATTTTTCAAATTTCTCTCTTTTTGAGGAAAGTTTTTTTTCCACGGAGTTTTCTTTCTTTCTCCACCTTATGAGAGATGCGTTTGTACATGGGTACCTCATCAGGCCTAGTAACTAGGACTCATCTTTATTGTGCCCACCTAAGTTGTGCTTAAGGGGGTGTTTTAGTGTATAAATAATAATGTTATTACTTATTATTTAATAAGTAATTATACATATATTTCACACATGGATTTAAGCCACCTTAGGTAGGTTATGTGTTGACTTGGAGAGTCCATCAAACTCATCCAAGATACATGTCGACACTCATTAGCCACTTGGTGGAAACCTTCTTGCCACCATTACTTGAGTGCATGAGTCTACTCCTGAAGTGACTCAAACTCTCTACACTATATGTACAACACATTTGTTCATAATATACAACGATTATGCAATTATCTAATTAATCATCTTTTGTGTCATTTGTTCAATCTACTTTGATTTGATCCTAGTATTCTTTCAGTCGATCGAACAAATGACATGAAAGATGATTAATTAGATAATCACATAATCAGTGTATATTATGAAAAAATGTGTTGTACATATAGTGTAGAAAGTTTGAGTCACTTCAGGAGTCGACTCATGCACTCAAGTAGTTGTGGCAAGAAGGTTTCCATCAAGTGGCTAATGAGTGTTGACATCTATCTTGGATGAGTTTGATAGACTCTTAAAGTCGACACATAACCTACCTAAGGTGGCTTAAAGCCATGTATGAAATATATGTATAATTATGTATTAAATAACAAGTAATAACATTAGTATTTCTACACTAACAAATAGATGGGTTCATGTGAACCACTGATCATAAAATATGGGTGAATGAGTTTGACTCAAAAACTATGCAATTCAATTAGGACTAATAAAACATCACAATTTGATACACCATAGAAAACACCTCCTACTTATCATTTGATGAGCTAAAGGGGATCTATAACATGACTGGTTCATAAGTCACAAAACTTACTAAAGGTTTTAAAAATGGGGTAGCAAGCTATGTGGGTTTGATCTTGAGGGAATCTCCATCGTTAATTGCACTTGAGTCAAAGTAGTATGGGATGGGTGACCTCCGAGGAAGTCCCAATGCATCACCCTTGTAAGCATCACCTAGATTCAATGATTACTAAGTGGACCATTTATTCTCATGAGATATGGGTTCATATGAATCACAACTCATGAAATATGGGTGAGAGTTTGACTCAAAAATTATGTAGTTGAATCCTAATAAAATATCATAATTTGATACAATACAAAAAACACCTCATACTTGTCATCTAAATTATTAGTACAACCCTTAGGCTTGGAAAATTCAAATGTGCTACAAGCCTAATAGAGGGATTTGATTGGTTTAGAAGGTAACGCGTACATTCTCCAAAAAGTGTGAACAAACCATATCATGATTGCATTAGGCTCGTATATTCTTTTTGGAGTGCATATGCATTACCATTAAAATTGCATGTTTGACTACTTGTTTCCGCATCTTGGTGCACATACCATGTTTTTTGTGTTCTTACGTACTAATCTCACCTTAGATATTTTAAACTACATGATTGCCTTGTCCCACTTACAGGCATTTGCCTCTATTTTTCTATAACTTTTCTTTTTTGTCAGCATCCTCTTTGTTGACCTTGCAAATCTTATACTTAGTTTTTGTTCATCTTTGCCACGTTGATTTTTCTATTGTGACTTAAATTTCCTAATTTTATGATTGTTATGCATCCTTAAGCTTGATCTTTACCATGTTTGTTTGCTTATGCTTTTCATGCTCATTATCCCATTCTTTAGGATGCCCATATTCTACTTTGATTACTTGATGCTTATACTTATGACCTTTTACATACTTGGAATACATGTTTCCTTATCTTTCTTTTATGAGCCTTAGCATTCTACTTAAATTACCCTTATGTGCCTATGCTTATTACATACATATTATACAGCATAGGCACATAAGCATCATATTTCCCCACATATGCACTTACATTAGATCATCTCATATTTTTTTTATTTATCTTTTTGGATTGGGGAGATTTTGCCTTCCCCCCTTTCTCCATTATGCTATTAGTGTTTATCATGAACTATCCTATTACATTGGGATGACATTATGCCCTTCCACATATCATCTTGTGCCTATACACTTGATTATGTTCCTAGAGTTACTTTTTCCATATTTGGGGCACCATGCCTCCTCTAGTTCATATTATGTCTACATACCCTAGACCTATGTTACCACCAAGGGCCTATTACCTTACCTTGACCAATGTGTCCTCATGCTCTTAGATGTCGCATTAGGGGTGCATGCCTATCTTAGTGTCCTATATACTTACATGGGTGTTTCTAGCCATTTAGGCATTTTTATTTACCCATACAAGGGGCAACTAGATTATACCTTGATGCTTATTTCTAATCCATGTACTTTCATGCCTATCATATTGCATGCCTTGCCACTCTTTTTTACTTTACATGGTTATATGCCTAGCTTACATTTATATTTCATGTACTATTTTTCCCTCTCCTATAATTAACTACATATGATGGATGTAACTAGTTGAAGGGGGCATATCCTATCACTAACACTCCTTTGTGGAGCTTGTAGGTAGTTATAGGTATATATATTGAGACTCGTCACTATGTCCATCATTATCACATAGCATGACATTGCCTAAATATGTCATTCCACTTTCCATATAGATAGAATTTCCTAACCCTACTCCTACTTCTTTCTAAATAGCCAATCAAGTTCATGGTTTATTTCACTTGTGAGATAAACTCTACACATTGCATACTTTACTTTGTTGTGTAGTTTCCTATGGAGTGCAAATGGAATGGATAAACACACACAAAGAGATCTATCGAGGTCCATTACTTTATATGGACCTCTGTATGATTCCTTATGGAGCTGAGTATTTACTTTTGTGTATCCTTGTGAGTGCTCATTTACTTTGAAATACATGTTCATTTAGGATTCACATGCACCTAAATGTGGGGGCAAAATGTAATGGGGAAAATTTCTTACCCATGCTAATTCCCATTGAGTTTTGGACCCATTTCGATGGAATGATTTGTTGTAATTTTAAATATCAACTATATGTTATTGGTATCTGCACATATTTCCATGCATTTTAGATTCATTACACCCTCATATCAAGTCATTCATTCCCCACATCAATATTACCATTCCATTGTCCTCAGTCAATCCCACAACATGAGATCAATCCTACACCATGTACATTTAGGCCCTACAATTAAAAAATTCAAATTCAAATTTCACCAACTCCCATGCATTTCATTCCCACCATGAGCTAAATTGGTATGTGTTTCACATGATTTATTACTACATGCAAATAAAGGGTATTTATTAAAGGCATTCAATGTACATCATTTTGCATACAAGCATATCCAATCATAATTCAAATCCTAGTGTTCTAAGGAACATTCATTGTAGGAGCACTTTGATTGGAGCACTAAAAATAATTAGACTATTGTATCAAAATTTCCATCTAGATCACTTGCTGTTTGCCTATCATTTTCATGACTATAAAACTGGTCTAACAAGGAGGTTGACTTAGGAGAACTTGACCCTAGTGATCTAGCAATCTCCCCAAGGTATTTTTGAACATTTGTTGTTAGTCCTTAACAGTTAGCAACAAGTAGAGAATTCAATGAACTAGAGAGAATAAGTCTATTCTATGCTAGATCCAAATCATGTGTCAAAGCTCATATCCAGATGATGCTGAATTGATCTAAAGCCACCTAATCAACCTAGAGTTAGTTATAGTTTTACATAGAATTCCAAGTGACACATAGAGCAAGGATATATTTTTTCTTTTTGTATCAAGTCATCAAGTTTTGTGCTCCCATTTGGCTTGTATCTTTATTTCCATCCACAAAGCTAAGTACTTGAATCCCTCCCATTTAATTTTTTAAATTAATATTAAACAATTTTGATATTTTACCCTCAACTCCAATCTACATAGATTAATTTGTATTTACTGATTGCATTAATTAATTAACATAGGTAACACATTAAGAAATTGTCATTTTTCTTTACAATTATAATATTTTTATAGATAAGCTATAAACTCTAATTTGTTAAGTGATTGTTCGTCTATTGGTGTAATTGAATGACTTACAAAGAGCCGACTAGGGATCAAAGCTTGTTGAGTGCACATCCCATCATGATGCTTTAAAGGGACGAGGTTGGGATCTTGCCCTAGCCAACTTTGGCAGAATAGATACCCCTTAGTCAAAAGAAGTCCCTTTAGTCCTTTCCTTAGCTCTTAGCCAAAAGAAATCAATTATTCATACAACCTTGTTTGATGCTCCCAATACCAACAAATTACAAAAATGTTTAAAAATTAATTTTAAAACCTTGAAGGAAGAAAAAAGACTAAAATTTACTCTATATTATGTTCTTTTCCCTAAACAAATTAAGACTGCAACCTAAGAGATCCCCGTTGTCTATATGACCTGACTTTTAAATAGACTACAATGTGACTTATATCATCCAATACTGACTTTAGGTGCAAATACAGACGTGACGATTTTAATTTATTTTCATATCAATCAAGAAGCAGGACTTACATTCCACATTGTGTTCAAGTAGTTTTGACAGGCTGTTTTTTGGCCCAAAGATATTACAGACTCCTGCAAATGGATATCTACTAAATTGTTTGCCATGCTTTTCTTCTTGACAAGAAGATTATGACGATATTCAGAAGTGATTGAGTTGAACACACCAACCTCGAATATATTTATCACAGGCTTTGGGCTCATCATATCTCGGACATAAGCAAATGCAAGCTGATCTCTTGGGTTGAATGCCTCCAATTCGTTGAATAGCAGACATGAAAACAAATTTGTTGCAATTTCATGCTTTCTTAATATCAATCCAGTGTCTGGCACATCTGAAACAACAACCACCACCAAAGAAAAAAACCATTCAATGCAAATTACATTGAATTCCTAAAGCAAAAGAAGAAAAATAGCAGATGTATCCAATTACATACCACTATCATATGGTAGCTTTAAAGGATTCCATGGCTGCAACCCCTCTTTACAATAGCATTCCATTTGATAAAGCACAGCCTGTTTATTCCATTTGTGCCACCTGACTGTAAACATAGCTTCCTCCATAGTATGAATATTGTAAGGATGCTTTGCAATGGCCATGCTGGCATTTTTTCTTATAAGAAGTGCATCTAAAATTATCAATGGATCTATTACCAATTGAAGCTTGGCATCCACCCAAATGCTATAAATACTATTTGGGAAAATCCTGTGAATCAGATGCTTTGGTATGACTCCATTCATCACAGAAGTATTGTAAGGCAAGGTTGTAACCAACACAATCCTCCACAATCCAATTTTGTGGAATTCATCTGGCCTTATGTCACTGTGGGCTAGGTATTCAAGGGTTTCTTTATCTACAAACATGAAAAAACAAACACTTTGGGCTGTGATTTTCTGAACATGTCTTGGCTGCCTGAGCTTGTCATAACCTCCAAAAATGGCAGAAACTACAACTAGACCCCTGCAAGAATCCATAGCTTGGCGGTCTTTACTAGACACTTTAAATCCAGTGTCTTGAGGACTTAGAAACCCACAAGATATTTCTCTAGTCCCATCATACTGGAAAAATGATTTTCTTTCTTCAAGGCTCAGACTACCCCCAAATGAATTGGTTCCATTACTTTCTCTTGAATATATAAGAAATATATCATTCACATTTCTTCCATGTTTCATATTCTTGAGAACGTCTGTGGCTGGCATAACAGATTGATAGAAATAAATATATATTCAGAGCTATGTGGATGTTGTAAGACCCATGTCTATTACAAACAATTTAGGCTGCAACACTTTACTTAAATATCATCCATTTTAATGGTCAAACACTTAATAGAAATTTTACACCTCATTCACAACAAAAAGTGGTAAATATTTGTCCTCTTTTTATTGGTAAAAATTGATCTTTGACTGTTAAAGTAGATGATATTTAAGAATAGCCCGAAATGCAATGGCTAAACTGTTAGTCAACATGCAAAGGGCCTATCTGTGTGATTTTATGAATTATTAGGCAAAACAAGAAGAAAATGTTTTACAATATGGGTGATTAAGATTTTACCTGATCTATGTGACAAAAAGCTACAAGAGGAATTTTTCATGGCCATGCCTTGGCGCAGTCTGTACTTCTCTGCTCCATAAGATGCAGGATATAAAAACACAGGCCATAATATCTCCGCATCCAGATCTGATTGAAAACATGAGGCACCTCTGATATGTTGGCATTTGTAGAAAATATTGAACAGACTGCTCTTCAAAATGCAAAGAAATGGTAACATTAATAGGCATAGGAAGAGAATGGTTATACAATAAACCAATTTTTTTGTAGCAGAAGAAAGCATTTTCTCTTCTCTTTGTTATTAGCGTTAGTTTCTTTAATTGGTGTTTATCTATAGGCGGAGTACACTAACTTCAAATCTCAAAAGGTCCATATTTTTCTCCGCGGATATATGAATATAATAATATGTTCTTTTGTGCATGGAGATTAGTTTTGCAGGGAGACTTTTGCTCATATCCATTTCGAACGAGCAAAAGGGACACGTGCATAATTTATATCCAATGTTTGTCCAAGTTATATACAATATTTCAATTGTTAATTATGTTTACCTTTCGCTATTTAAGAGCGAGAAAGGGGAAAACGGTCATGGGATTTTTTCTCTCAAATGATTTTTTTAATTTTAGTTATGGTGCTTAGCTATATTTACGTCGGAGGCGTATTATAATTCCAGCAGCGTGGATCAATTTTTCTCTTAAATAAAAATCCAAAACACATTTTAAAATCAAAAGTGTCTATACTTAGGGGTGGATCTCACATATTCTTTAATTTTAGTAGTCCCCTATCTTTAGCAAGATAGATTCTCTCTAACTTTAGCACTCTAAATATTAACCAATATTAATGCATTTAAAAAATATATATTTAATGTTTTTATTTAAAGTTTTTATATTTAATGTTTTTTTCTTATAATTTAGAAAATATATTTAATATTTTTTTCTTATGCTTTCATATTTAATGTTTTTTTCTTATAGTTAAAAATATATATTTAATGATTCCATATATTAGTGCTAAACAAAACAAAATTAAATTAAAAAATTAAAAAAAGATGTGTGTCTATACTTAGGATATCT
This sequence comes from Cunninghamia lanceolata, assembly GCA_027924645.1. Lineage (NCBI taxonomy): Eukaryota > Viridiplantae > Streptophyta > Pinopsida > Cupressales > Cupressaceae > Cunninghamia > Cunninghamia lanceolata. The sequence continues at coordinate 847,959 of BSBN01000004.1, read as the reverse complement.
TCGGCATACTTTAGATATATATTTTTAAATATAAATATGCTAGTGTTAAGTATATTGTAGAGGTAAAAGCTGTATGTTTAATAGTCTTTTTATTTATTTTAGATTTGTTTTGACTTTTATTTTTAATGTAATAGTTTACTATTTATTTTGAATATTTTTATATAAGAGTTGGTATTAGCTTATACTTGAATTGAACTTGAGCTCCTATTTCTTTGTGGTTTGGATCTAGTCATTAATTTTTCGTGTTTCCAATCCTAGGTCAAGATCACCTGGGAGGCCTTGATTGTGGATCGAGACCAATAGGGAAGCCTCAACCTCTATGGATCAAGACCAATAGGAAAGCCTCAACCTCTATTTTTCAAATTCAATTTAATTTTGGGCCCAAGTTGATCCTATCCTAACTAATTGTTACCTATCCACTCATTTGCAAAATATTTAAATTCAAATGCTAGAGTATTATATAAAAGGACAAATCCCTAGGCCATTTGGATAAGAGAGAAAGATTGCACCATTACACACAATTATACTAAGACCAAGCACTTAAAGTAATCATTACATCAACATCTACATGCAAAAGGACATATACCTAGACATTCACATTTTGTGTGAAGTGTATTTAATCTTATCCAAACACATTTGAATCAATATAATAGGGTTTGACTGCAATCATGACAAGATGCAAATTCCCCCACTTAATAGGAGGTCTTATTGATGCTTTTAATAATCACCTAGTTTAAATACACACAAATGAATAAGTTTCTAAAGTGCAAGGACATAAATTTTAGCATTGCAACTATAGGATCATGGCCACAAGGGTAGTTTTAACCTAAGAAAAAGTGGATCTCAGTTTCATTCTATTAGAGCCCTAATAATGTAGATTTGATAGAAAATGTTAGAGTTAGACCATAGAATATTACAACATTAGGTTGTGCATGTGGTAAATCCTCATAGTGCAATCTTAACAATCCAACAAAAATAAAGTTGTTTTAAGTGTCAAGATCACCAAAATGAAGAGTAGGAAAACATACCCTTAAAAGTATATTGGCTAATTAAAAGCAATAAAGTAATCAATAGTTAAATTAACTTAGATAAAAGAGTTGAGTCTAGAATATTAGAATATAAAAGAATATTCCCCATAACACACAAAGCTAAGAGCATCTATCATTCTTTGTCAATTTTAGCATTTTTAGTACATGTCTAGACTCAACTCTTTTATCTAGGTTAATTTGACTATTGACTACTTTATTGATTTTAATTAGCCTAGATACTTTTAAGGGTGTGTTTTCCTACTCTTCATTTTGGTGAGCTTGACACTTGAAAAAACTTTATTTTTGTTGGAATGTTAAGGTTGCACTGCACGAGGATGTACCACATGCACAACCCAATGTTGTAATAATATATAGTGTGAATGTTTAAAGTGTTTTGGAAGCATAAAGTTGTGTCTCACTTATGGGTGACTATGAAAATCACGTATATAGGTTTCAAACAAATCACACCACTTTTAATTGAAGTTCATATGATCAAAGGTTGTAGGATATCCATGTGGACATAAACTTTAGTTAAAGGCCAAAAATTAAAAAAAATAGGCTCGACTATAGCTAAGCCCATATCATCTCTCCTAGCAGTGACTAGGGAAATGGACAAAACAATAGACAATCATCTTCAACCAAAATTTTAGCATACAATCAAGTATGCATGTTTTATGTTATGCTTTATTTTTTATTTTTTATTTTTTATTATAGTTTCTAGATTTTTATATAAAACCCTTATTTTTTGGTTTAAACCTTTAAACATGTAGAAACCCTAAACTCTATATCTACCATCCCAAACCCTAAATCTACCATCTTTAACCCTAAACTATCATGCCCTAAATCTAGAGACCTAGGGAATGAATCTAACTTTTCACAAGAGTGCATCACACATTGATTTGTAATTACATTAAGGAATTCTCTCAAAATGTGTTAGAAAAGAAGACAACAACTACTTAAACAAAAATCTAATTACAATATGTAAATGATCTCAAACAGTGTAATATCAATGGAGAATGCATTCAAAAATCAAATCACAACACAGGAACAAACACCATAGAAGAATGACACAAGATATAATGTGAAGAAAACCCTTTCAGGTAAAAAACTTCTCCAAGAAAAGAGGATCAAGTTGTATTATCTTCAAAAACTGAATAACATAATACATGCACTTCCTTCTTCCCTCCAACCTTCACTCCGGAAGCACCTGCATACAAAAATCTATTATACTACAACAATTACATGGCAAAAATACTCATAGAAATGTTCTCACACCAAACTATGCGTCCACTTTATCTCTCCTAAGAATCTCCAACATGCAAATATTAAATGCCACCTTACAAGCTCCTGCCACTTGTCCAAAGTTATCCATGCAAAGTTTGGTGCCCAAGGCTAAATATGGTCTCTTATAGCATATTATGACGCATCATAACTGTCATAGACTCCTCCAAAGAGTATCTTCCCAAGATGGGTGCCTAGGGCTAAACATAACAACTTACACATAATAAATAGCCGTCATATGTTGTCATAGTGTCATAGAATCTTATGACAACTTGCAGCTATCATAAATTCTCTTACATGCACTCACCAAACATTATGATGTGTGTAATATATGCTAAAAATAGCATATTCTCCCAAGGTGGTGCCTACCCTCATTTACTCATGATTTTTACAATTGCCAACCGTAAATGTCATTCCATAATTACCTCCAGTGAATTCGAAATTACCACTACTGGTGAAACTACCACATTCCCTTATGGGTAATTACAAATTACAAATAATAAAATGGAATAAATACAATATTGGGATTTACAAGGTTAATGGCACCTTATCCCAACATTCCCCTACATGACATTATACATTGTAAATCAACCCTTAGGAAATCAAATGAAAAATAATCAGGCACTAGAAACAAAGCCCATGGGTCTCTGCACCACACAAACTACTCTGTGCTCATAGGTTTGGTCAATGAATCTGCAACATTCTCTTGAGTGTCTATCTTTTTCAGTTCAATCTGTCTACTTGCAACCAATTATCGAATGAAGTGATACTGAACATCAACATACTTAGTCTAAGCATGATACATAAAATTCTTGGCCTAACAAAAACAGATAGCACTCTGGCTATCACAACCAATTTAAATAACCCTAAAATCAAAACCAATACCTGTACATAGTCTCTTCAACTAAGCTGCCTCCTTAGAGACATGAGTAGTAGCCATATACTATACTTTAGTGGTGGACAAAGAAGCTATGGGCTACCTCTTACTCATCCAACTCACTACTCCTCTAAACAGAGTAAACACATAGCCACTAGTGGACCTTCAACTATCCAAGTCACCTGCCCAATCTGTATCAACAAATCCATGTATGTCCAAAGATTTATCAAAACTATCAGTACAAGAATAAACCAAACAATAATCAGGAGTACCTGCAAGATATTTAAGCACCCTTTTTGCATAATTCCAATGCTGACTACCAAAGTTAGACATAAATCTGCCCAAAACTCGCACTGCTTGGGCAATAGTTGGCCTAGTGCAAACCATTGCGTACATCAAACTCCCTACAACACTAGCATATGGCACATTAGACATATCCTCAAAATCATCCTCACTCTTTGGACACATATCTAATTAAAGCTTAGTACCAATGGGTAAAGGAACTCTAATTGGGTTACAATCCTACATACTAAATCTCTTCAAAATGTTATTCACATACTTACTTTGAGACAACCAAAGCTTTATGTTACTTCTATCCCTCCTAATCTCCATACCCAAAATTTACCTGGTAGCTCCAAGATCTTTCATATTGAATGCAATTGAAAGTTGTGCTTTCAGCTCACTGATCATACCCTTCGTATTGCTGAAAAATAACATGTCATCAAGATACAATACAATGATCAGTAGAGAATCATCAATACAATGAATGTACACACAATGATCCTCCTCGCTTCTAACAAAACCCAATTTCAACACAAATGAGTCAAAATTTTGATACTGCATTCGGGGGGCTATTTCAGACCATAAAGAGACATCTTTAACCTACAAACCCAATATTATTTTCGTTTTACCTCAAAACCTGTAGGTTGTTACATATAAATTTCTTCCTCAAGATCTCCATGCAAGAATGCAGTCTTAACATCCATTTTCTCTATTTCCTAATCAAAAGCTACAGTAATGGATAAAAGAAATCTAATAGAAGTTAACTTAGCAATAGGAGAGAAAATTTCACCGAAATTAACTCCCTCTCTCTGGGAGTAACCCTTGGCTACCAATCTAGCCTTGTACTTCTCCAGTGAACTGTCTACTCCAAACTTCTTCTTGAAGACCCACTTGCGACCTATGGCCTTTCTTCCTTTGGGAAAACAAACAAGATCCTAGGTGTTACAAGAGTCTAAAGTCATCATCTTCTCCTGCATGGCTAATTGCCAAGACTCACTATCATCTACATGAATAGCTTCCCTATAGGATCTAGGCTCATCGTTAATACTCAATAAAGAAAATAGACAACGAAAATCTGGGGGGCTATACATGTCAACTGGGTTCTATTGTCTTGTGGATCTCTTCAAGGGTGGAGTAAGAGACTGTACTTGTTCTTCTGGATGATCATTTGTACCAACTTCTTTTGTAATAACAGATTCTTCTTCATCAGAACTACTCGAATCTTCTTCTTCTTCACCCTTCAATCCATCATTGTGTTTTTCTTGAGGTGCATTTTCCTATTCTAAGTCAAAGTGCACTCCCTTCACCTTTTCTTTCTCTTTTGGTTGCTCAGGTTTAGAAATAGCTCTAAGTTCCCTGAAAATAATATCTCTAGAATAGATAATCTTTCAGGTTAGTGGATTCCAAAGCTTATAACCTTTAACATTATCACTATATCTAATGAAAGTACACTTTTTAGCTTTTGGATCCAACTTAGATTGCGTTTCCTTAGGCACACAAACAAAAGCCTCATAGCCAAAAATCCTTAAATGTGAAACAGAAGGCTTCTTACCTATCCACACTTCATGAGGTGTTGAATCAAGAGCCTTACAAGGAGATTTGTTAATCAAGTAACAAGCGGTACACATAGTCTCTGCCCAAAAAAATTTATCCAATTATGAATCACTCAACATACTTCTGTCTCTTTCAATGATTATTTAGTTCATCCTTTCTGCAACACCATTCTGTTGTGGTGTATATAGAGTTGTCTTTTATTTGATTATACCTACATGCTTGCAAAACTCATCAAATTCCTTAGAGCAATAAATTCCCCTCCATTGTCAGATCTTAATATTTTTATCTTTAATCCTGATTGGTTTTCAACTAAGACTTTAAAATTCTTAAACTTAGTGAAAACTTCATATTTGTGTTTTATAAAATAAATCCATGTAAATCTAGATACATCATAAATGAAGGTGACAAAATAACGAGATTTTCTGATAGAGTCATTATCCACAAGTCCAAACACATTTGTATGAATAATCTCTAACTTCTCGTTTGCTCTTTTGCTTCCTAAAGGAAATGATTTTCTATTTTGTTTACCAAATACACAATGCTCACAAAAATCAAAGTGCTCATCAGAATAGGAAAAACCATCCAACAAATTTTTATTCTTAATTATTTTCAAAACATTATTACTTGTGTGGCCCAATCTATGGTGCCACAACATACACATGTTTTTAGAAGCCTTAGAAACATAAGAGGAATTACAAATTGTAGTGGCATCTAGCCTAAACAAGGTTCCCAATCTCTTCCCCTTCACTACCACTAAGTTTTCTCTCACCAATCTGCAACCATGCTTATCAAATGTTACATACATTCCCAAATCATTCAACTTTGAAACTGAAATTAGATTTCTAGCTAATCCAGGAACATGCAAAACACCAAGGAGGGTTTTAATCCTCCCATCATTGAAACACAACAATACCTTACCCTAACCAACTATTAGATATGTAGAGTTGTCCCCAAGGTACACTTTACCTCCATCATACTCTTTGTATGTGGAAAACCATTCCTTATGAGGGGTCATGTGATACGAGCATCCTGAGTCAACCAACCAGTGATTATTAGAAATAATATTGCATGCAAAAAGTAAAACATCTTCACCTGCATTTGAGGACTTATCAGAAGTGGACTCCCACTATTTCATTGGGTTTTCGTACTCCTTCACATGTCCCCTCTTTGCACAGTCCCAACACTTAACTATGTTCTTCTTTCCAAGAGTCATAGAACAACCCTTTGACTTGTCTTTAGACCCCTTCTAATCTCCTTTCAGTCCTCTTTCCTTAGACATTCCCCTGACACTGAGAGCATCACTTGAACTATATGAACTCTTCTTCCTCAATTCCTATGCCAAAAAAATTGCAACAAGAGCATCCAACTTTAGATCTGTGAGGTTAGCAGTGATAGCAAGGATAATATTCTCCCAAGACTCAGGTAAAGATCAAAGAAGTAAGATACATTTATCTTCCTCAGTAGCTTCAACATCTACAGATGCTAGCTAACTCAACAACAAATTAAATGAATATAAATGCTCTATAAACGATTCACCCTCTTTCATTTTCATATAAAATAATTTATGCTTCAAGTAAATCTTGTTTACCATACTCTTGGATTGGTAGATCTCACCCAAACACTTCCACAATCTATGTGCAGTCTCTTCCTTCATGACATTCAATAGGACAAAATCTGCAAGACACGATCGAATTGTACCTCGTGCCTTTTTATCTAGTCTATCCCACTCATCTTGAGAGACATCATCAAGTTTCTTCTCTTTTAGAACATCCAACCATTGGTTTCTTTCTTCTAGAAAATCCTCTATTTTCAGCCTCCACAACTCATACCCTGTACCATTGAACTTCTCAATGTCCAAACGAGAGGTTGTAGCAACGATGGATGCAGCCATAATATCAATTCAAGATCTTCAAAACAAATACAACCAAATCACCCACTATAGTTAAACAACCTTCACACTACCACCCAAGAGTCAAAGTTAGCCAGGCTCTGATACCAAATGTTAGAAAAGAAGACAACAACTACTTAAATGGAAATCTAATTACAATATGCAAATGATCTCAAACAGTGTAATATCAATGGAGATTACATTCAAAAATCAAATCACAACACAGAAACAAACATCATAGAAGAATGACACAAGATATAACGTATAGACAGCCCTTTCAGGTAAAAAACTTCACCAAGAAAAGAGGATCAAGTTGTATTATCTTTGAAAACTGAATAACATAATACATGCACTTCCTTCTTCTCTCCAAACTTCACTCCAGTAGCACCTGTGTACAAAAATATATCATGCTACAATAATTACATGGCAAAAATACTTATAGAAGTGTTCTCACACCAAACTAGGCATCCACTTTCTCTCTCCTGAGAATATCCAACATGCAAATATTAAATGCCTCCTTACAAGCTCCTACCACTTATCCAAAGTCAGCCATGCAAAGTTGGGTGCCCAAGGCTAAATATGGTCTCTTACATCATCTTATGACATGCCATAATTATCATAGATTCCTCCAAAGAGTATCTTCCCAAGATGTGTGCCTAGGGCTAAACATAGCAACTTACACATAATAAATATCCATCATATGTCATCATAGTGTCATAGAATCTTATGACAACTTGTAGTTGTCATAGATTCTCTTACATGCACTCACCAAACATTATGACGTGTCTTATATGCTAAAAATAGTAGATTCTCCCAAGGTGGTACCTACCCTCATTTACTTATATTTTTACAATTGTCAACCATAACTGTCACTCCATAATTACCTCCAGTGAATCTAGAATTACGATTGCTAGTGAAACTACCACATTCCCTTATGGGTAATTACAAATTACAAATAATAAAATGGAATAAATACAATATTGGGATTTACAAGGTTAATGGCACCTTATCCCAACAAAATGAGCACAAAAACAAATGGGAATCAACATGGGTATGCAAATTTCACCATTGCAATTACAAAACTGAACATTTCAGTGTACAATATGCATGTCATTTTTTGATATGTAATTACATTAAGCATTCTCTCAAAATGGGCACAAAACTAAATGTAATTGTATTAATCCATTCTCTCAAAATAGTTAGAAAACTAAATGGAAATTAGCATGGGCATGCAAATTTCACCTTTACAAAATTACTTAACTTAATAATTTAATAATATAATTTGTATATGTGGTATTTGTTGATATGTAATGGCATAAGACATTCTCTCAAATGGGCATAAAACTAAATGTAATTGCATTAAGTCCTATCGAAATGGGCACAAGACCAAATGGGAATTGACTTGGGTATGCAAATTTCACCATTACAAATTTAAAAAACTTAATATTTTAATTATATTAAAAATATACACCATTTGTTGATATGTAATTGCATGAAGTCGTTCTCTCAAGATGGATATAAAACTAAATGTAATTGCATGAAGCCATTCAGTCAAAATGGGTGCATAATACTAAAGTTCTAATATTCATAGCTCAATGATAATCTATTATCATTTTACCTATAATAAAACTTTTAACAAGTGGTTTTGTTCGCATGTGGTCCAAATACAACTTGCTTGTTGAATCATTTTGATAATTGATTTCCAGTAAAACACCTAATTTACCTTCTATGACTAGTGTGTGATATGTGATGTACATTTTTTAAATACTTACACATGTGACATTTCTAGACCTTTTCATGATAACTCTCTTACATGTCATGTTACCTCTATATCTATAGATTCACGTGCCTTTAATAAATTACCTTCTTTTATACATGATTATGTGTTTTATGATGATTACATTAGTACATCTCATGTTAATAGGAATATGGATGTTCAAGATAGTCTATCACATAATGATGCCTTACATGAGGATAGTATGTACATTGTGATGTTGATTCATTATCTTTTCATGTGGCTCACATTGATGTAACAAGTTATCTTATCTTTTCTACATGATGGCATTTAAGACCCTTAGTGAAGAACTAAATTACATGATTTGATTATTATGGTAGTAAAAATGCTTCTTTACATGTGTTAAATTGAATTAGATTGCTTAAATTTAATTATGAGTGTGTAGATGATGATATCTTATTGACTACTAAGTTTATATTCATCCCTTAAAGTGGTAAATATTTAAAATTGTTTGATTCTTCTTGTTTTATTTACTCATCTTTTATGAATTTGGCACATGCTTTCATTGCTTATTTTCTAAACCTAGTGACCATAATGATAGTATGGACCCAATGACACCTTCTCATGTGATTTATCATTTGATCTTTCTTCCCCTATGATCCATGTGGCTTATACATAGACATTAAACCTATCCTACAAATCTATGACATCCTCTCCTTAACTAACTGCTAGAGGCCAAGATGTTCCATTAGGTGTCCTCATTTTAGGTCTCCTACACAAGTGTGATGTTAGAACAACTTTTGAAATACATTCTCATTACCGTAAACCTCTTGTTAAACTGCATAAGGATAAAATATAAAGTTTATCTTCTTCAACATAACACACTCCACATTGAGATTACACGACATAAAAGAGAAACTATTTGTTTATGATGGCATGATATACTCATGATATTTTTTAACCAATCACTTATATAACATTATGATTTTAACCCTAATTCGTGATTTTAATGCACTTCTCTATCTTTTACCTTATTATTGCAACTCTATCTCTATAGAGATCCTAATAATATAGTATCATTTTGCCTACTATTTAATTATTGTCAAGGTATAATTATATTATTTTGATTTTCTTAAATATTTCCTACAATAATGATAATGCTTGAATTATGACATAAAAATTGAGATCACATTCATAATAATTTTTCCTTTCATCATTTAATTTCTTATATCTTATTATTGAAATATGATATTTGTCTTTCTTCTTGGCTCAATACCACTTCAATTTCTCTACTACTTGCATCACAATCAACCTAAAATATCTTATCAAAGTTTGGCAATTATAAAACTAGTTGTTTAGTGACCTTCTTTTTCATTAATTAAAATCTCACAATTATTGCTACAGTCCACCTAAATTTCCTTTTATCACATCTCAATATCTTAGTTATTGGTGCACATGTACCAATGAAATTTTGTGTAAACCCATAAAAACAGTTGGATTCTATGTGATGTAGCCATGACTAAGGTTCCCTTTAAAAGGAATCCAAATTCAAGTAGAAAAAACATGTGGTGAAAAGAACACAAAGAGAAAGGTGATTTACACAATAATATTCTCGATTTCTCTTTAACTCAAAAGATGCTAGTTACATACATGTACAATAGCTCTCATCAAGTGAAGAACAATTACAAAAGCCCTCTATATCATGGATCCAACCTCAGAAGATATTAATCTTATTTCTCTCCTCTCTTTTATACAATTCCTATTGGGTTCCAAGACTACACCTATTACCATAAATAAGACCCACTCCTCTTTCAAATTTACCTACTTAGCCCCTAGTATTAAATGCCTCAATTCAATTTTGGCCACTATTCCTTAACAACTACCTCATCTCTAGTGTATTTTGAACCACATTTTCTTCTTCTTTCAATAATTCATGTCTCCTTTGGATGTTAGTTACATTGTCCTACTACCCCTACATCATTCTCCCCAAGTAAGAAGAATTTAAACCATGAGCCCCTAAACATGTGTGTGCTTTGTTTGATCTTCAATCCTCTGGTTATAGAGAATGCACTTTGATGCATTAATCTAGGTTTCATATTTCATTTCTTAGCCCTTCCATTTTAGTAGATGTTCCTTGTACTCTTTTCTTCACATATTCTAGACTCTAGTATCTAACACCTAGTCTATCTCCTCACACTTTCTCTCTGGCATCTCATATCTCTAGTCTATTTCAACAATGCATGTTTCCATGCCATTATCACTATATACAAACTTGTGTCTTTCCACATAAGGATACAAGTTAGAAACATTAAAGATGGACCATGATATATCTATTCCTTATGATAGTTTAATCTTGCAAGCATTCTTTGGATCTAGTCATTAATTTTCATGTTTCCAACCCTAGGTCAAGATCGTCTGGGAGGCCTTTATTGTGGAGCAAGACCAATAGGGAAGCCTCAACCTCTATGGGTCAAGACCAATAGGAAAGCCTCGACCTTTATTTCTCAAATTCAATTTAATTTTGAGCCCAAGCTGATCCTATCCTAACTAATTGTTACCTATCAACTCATTTGCCAAGTATTTAAATTTAAATGCTAGAGTATTGTATAAAAGGACAAAGCCCTAGGCCATTTGGATAAGAAAGAAAGATCACACCATTACACACAATTATACTAAGACCAGGAAATTAGAGTAATCATTACACCAACATCTACATGCATAAGGACATATACCTAGACATTCACAATTTGTGTGAAGTGTATTTAATCTTATCCAAACACCATTGAATCAATATAATAGGGTTTGGCTGCAATCAAGACAAGATGCAAATTCCCCCACTTAATAGGAGGCCTTATTGATGCTTTTAATAATCACCTAGTTCAAATACACACAAATGAATAAGTTTCTAAAGTGCAAGGACATAAATTTTAGGGTTGCAACTATAGGATCATGGCCACAAGGGTAGTTTTAACTTAAGAAAAAGTGGATCTCAATTTCAGTCTATTAGAGCCCTACTAATGCAAATTTGACAGAAAATGTTAGAATTAGACCATATAATATTAAAACATTAGGTTGTGCATGTGGTAAATCCTCATAGTGCAATCTTAACAATCCAACAAAAATAAAGTTGTTTTAAGTGTCAAGCTCACCAAAATGAAGAGTAGGAAAACAAACCCTTGAAAGTATATAGGCTAATTAAAAGAAATAAAGTAATCAATAGTCAAATTTGTTGGGATAAGGTGTCATTAACTTTGTAAATCCAAATATTGTATTTATTCCATTTGTTATATGCAATTTGTAATTATGCATGAGGAGATGTACTAGTATCACTGGCAGGCATAATTTCAAATTAACTGGAGGTAATTACGGAGTGACTTTTACTGTTGGCAAATGTAAAAACTCAAAGTAAATAAGGGTAGCTATGCTCCATTGAGGGATCTACTATTTTTGGCATGTATGAGAAATGTCATAATGTTTGGTAAGTGAATCTATGACAACTACAAGTTGTCATAAGATTCTGAGATTCTATGATGAATATGACAGATATGTTAGTTGTATATTTGCTATATTTAGCCCAAGGTTCCTATCTTGGAAAGATACTCTTTTGTGGAATCTATGATGGTTATGACATGTCACAAGATGTTGTAAGAGGCCAGATTTAGTCTTTGGCACCCAACCTTTGCATGGTTGTTTTTAGACAAGTGTAAGATGCTTGTAAGATGGTAATTAATGTTTACAGGTTGGAGAATCTTAGAAGAGAGAAGGTGAATTCCTAGAATGGAGTGGAAAACATTTCTATAAGTATTTACAATGTATTTGTTGTTGTAATATAGATTTTAGGTACTCAGGTACTACCAAAATGTTGTTGGATTGAAGACTTGTGGAGAGAGTTGTGTAGTTGATGTATTGTACAGATCTTTTACGGATTAATACAAACTTGTGCCTCTTTCCTGGTGGAGTTTTTTACCCGCGAGGGTTTTCTCCATGTAAACACTGTGTCATTATGTTGATTTCTTCATGTTTGACATCTTTTCTATAGTGGGTTTTATGTTTTGTTACAATTTCCATTGTTAATGCACACTTAAAGATTATTGAAATTTATTCAAATTAGATTTCTATTAAAGTAGTGTTTCTTTCATTTCTAACATTTGGTATCAGAGCCTAGCCAACTTTGACTCTTAGGTGGTAGTGTGGAAGCTGTAGCTATAGTGGGAGATTTGGTTGTATTTATTTTGTAGATCTTGTGTTGTTATTATGGCTAGATCCACCGTTGCATCAACCTTTTGATTAGACACTGAGAAGTTCAACGGAATAGGGTATGAGTTGTGGAAGCTAAAAATGGAAGATTTGTTGGAAGAAAAAAAGGTCAATGGTTGGCTATTCAAAAAGAGAAGAAACCTGACTATGTCTCTCAAGATGAGTGGGATAGACTAGATAAGAAGGCATGGGGAACCATTTGGTTGTGTCTTTCAGACTCTGTCCTATTGAATGTCGCAAAGGAGGAGACCACACACAAGTTGGAGAATTGATTGGGTGAGATCTATCAAGCCAAGAGTATGGTAAATAAACTTTATTTAAAAATAAAATTATTTTCCATAAAAATATGAGAAGGTGAATCAATTGCAGAGCATTTAAATTCTTTTAATTTGTTATTGAGTCAGATTGATTCAGTAGATGTTGAGGTTAGTGAAGAAGATAAATGTATCTTACTTCTTTGTTCTTTACCTGATTCTTGGGAGAATGTTATCCTTGCTATCACTGCTAACCTTGTGGATCTGAAGTTGGATGCTCTTGTTTCAGTGCTATTGTCATAGGAATTGAGGAAGAAGAGTTCAGATAGTTCAGGGGATGCTCTCAATGTCAGGGGAAGGTCTAAGGAAAGGGGACCTAAAGGAGATCAGAAAGGGGCTAAGGATAAGTCCAAGGGTTGGTCTAAAACTCCTAGTAAAAAGAACAGAGTTAAGTGTTGGAACTGCGGTAAAAGGGGACATGTGAAGGAGTGTAGAAACCCAAAGAAACAGTGGGAAAGTGCTTTGGATAAGTCCTCTAATGCAAGTGAAGATATTTTACTTTCTACATGTAATGTTGTTTCTAATGATCATTGGTTAGTTGACTCAGGATGCTCATTTCATATGACCCCGCATAAGGAATGGTTCTCCACATATGAAGAATATGATGGAGGTAATATCTACCTTGGTGACAACTCTTCATATTCGATTGTCAGGAAAAGAAAGGTATTGTTGTTTTTCCATGATGGGAGGATTAAAATCCTCCCAGGTGTTTTGCATATTCCTAGATTATCTAGAAATCTAATTTTAGTTTCAAAGTTGAATGATTTGGGAATGCATGTGACATTTGACAAGCATGGCTGTAGATTGGTGAGAGGGAACTTGGTGGTAGCAAAAGGGAAGAGATTCGGGAACTTGTTTAAGATTGAAGCCACTATAGTTTGTAATGCCTCTTATGTATTTGAGGCCACTACTGAAAATACATGTATGTTGTGGCACCGTAGATTGGGCAACACAAGTAATAATGTATTAAAAACTATTAAGAATAAAAATTTGTTGGATGGTTTCTCCTATTCTGATGAGCACTTTGATTTCTATGAGCATTGTGTGTTTGGTAAACAAAACAAAAAAACATTTCCTTCAAGAAGCAATAGAGCAAAAGAGAAGTTAGAAATTATGCATATGGATGTGTTTGGACCTATGGATAATGAATCTATTAGAAAATCTCATTATTTTGTAACCTTCATTGATGATGTATCCAGATTTACATGGATTTATTTTATGAAGCATAAATATGAAGTTTTCACTAAGTTTAAGAATTCAAAGTCTTAGTAGAGAACCAATTAGGTTTAAAGATAAAAATATTAAGATTTGACAATGGAGGGGAATATTACTCTAAGGAATTTGATGAGTTTTGCAAGCATGCAGGTATAATCAGACAAAAGACAACTCCGTATACACCACAGCAAAATGGTGTTGCAGAAAGGATGAACCAAACAATTATGGAAAGAGCCAGATGTATGCTTAGTGATGCACAGTTGGATAAATACTTTTGGGAAGAGGCTGTGTGTACTGATTGCTATAAACAAATCTCCTTGTAAGGCTCTTGATTCGACACCTTATGAAGTGTGGACAAGTAAGAAACCTTATGTTTCACATTTAAGGGTTTTTGGCTATAAGGCTTTTGTTCATGTGCCTAAGGAAAAGCAATCTAAGTTGGATCTAAAGGCTGAAAAGTGTACATTCATTAGATATGGTGATAATGTGAAATGTTATAAGCTTTGGAATCCACTAACCCACAAGATTATATTTTATAGAGATTTTATTTTCATGGAACTTAGAGATATTTATGAACCTAAGCAGCCAAAAGAGAAAGAAGAAAAGGTAAAGAAGTGCACTTTGATTTAGAGTAGCAAGATGCACCTCAAGAAGAAGAGAATGATGGATTGGGGGGTGAAGAAGAAGAAGATTCGAGTAGTTCTGATGAAGATGAATTTGTTGTTACAGAAGAAGTTGGTGCAGATGATCATGCAGAAGAATGAGTAGAGTCTCTTACTCCACCCTTGAGGAGATCCACAAGACAATAGAATCCAGTTGACAGCTATAGCCCAACAAATTTCTATTGTGTATATGCTTTATTGAGTACTAATGATGAACCTAGTTCCTATAGGGAAGCTATTTCTATAGATGATAGTGAGTCTTGGCAGCTAGCCATTCAGGAGGAGATGATGGCTTTAGACTTTGTAACACTTGGGATCTTGTTCATTTGCCTAAAGGAAGAAAGGCCATAGGTTGTAAGTGGGTCTTCAAGAAGAAGTATGGAGTAGACGGGTCATTGGAGAAGTGCAAGGCTAGACTGATAGCCAAGGGCTACTCCGAGAGAGAGGGAGTTGATTTTGGTGAGATATTCTCTCCTGTTGGTAAATTGACTTCTATTAGATTTCTCTTATCCATTGCTGCAACTTATGATTGGGAGATTGAGCAAATGGATGTTAAGACTGCATTCTTACATGGAGATCTTGAAGAAGAAATTTTTATGCAACAACCTACAGGTTTTGAGGTAAAAGAAAAAAAACATTGGGTTTGCAGGTTAAAGAGGTCTCTTTATGGTTTGAAACAGTCCCCGAGAATGTGGTATCAAAAGTTTGACTCATTTGTTTTGAAATTGGGTTTTGTTAGAAGTGAGGAGGATCACTATGTTTACATTCATTGTGTTGATGATTCTATACTGGTTATTGCTTTGTATGTTGATGACATGTTTTTCAACAATGCTAAGGGTATGATCAGTGAGCTTAAAGCCCAACCTTCAAGTGCATTTGAGATGAAGGATCTTGGTTCTGCAAGGTATATTTTGGGAATGGAGATTAGGAGGGACAAAGTTAATAGAAAGCTTTGGTTGTCACAAAGTAAGTATGTGAATATAATTTCGTAGAGGTTTAGTTTGCAGGACTGTAACCCAGTTAGAATTCCTTTACCCATGGGCACTAAGATTTCATTAGATATGTGTCCAAAGACTGAGGATGATCTTGAGAATATGTCTAATGTGCCATATGCTAGTGCTATGGGGAGTTTGATGTATGCAATGGTTTCACTAGACCAGATATTGCCCAAGTAGTGGGAGTTTTGAGAAGATTTACGTCTAACCCTAGTAGACAACATTAGAACTATGTGAAGATGGTGTTTAAATATCTTGCAGGTACTCCTGATCATTGTTTGGTTTATTCTGGTACTGATAGTGCTGACAAATCTTTGGACATACAAGGTTTTGTTGATGCATATTGGGCAGGTGACTTGGATAGTTGAAGGTCCACTAGTGGCTATGTGTTTACTCTGTTTGAAGGTGCAGTAAGTTGGGTGAGTAAGAGGTAGCCCACAATTTATTTGTCCACCACAAAAGCAGAGTCTATGGCTGCTACTCATGTCTCTGACAAGGTAGTTTTGTTGAGGAGACTATGTACAGGCATTGGTTTTGATTGCAGGATCATTCAGATTGGTTGTGATAGCCAGAGTGCTATCTATTTGGCAAAGAATCCCATGTATCATGCTCGAACTAGGCATGTTGATGTTCAGTATCACTTTGTTCAAGAGTTGGTTACAATTAGAGAGATTGAGCGGAAGAAGATAGACACTCAAGAGAATGTTGTAGATTCATTGACCAAGCATGTGAGCACAGAGAAGTTCATATGGTGCAGAGAAGCCATGGGCCTTGTTTCTAGTGCTTGATAATTTTGATTTCCTATGGGTTGATTTACAATGTATAATGTCAAGTGGGAGAATGTTCGGATAAGGTGCTATTAACCTTGTAAATCCCAATATTGTATTTATTTCATTTATTATATGCAATTTGTAATTATCCATGAGGAGATGTACTAGTTTCACTGGCAGGGGTAATTTTAGAGTAACCAGAGGTAATTATGGAGTGACTTTTACTGTTGGTAAATGTAAAAAATCAAAGTAAATGAGGATAGGCATGCTCCCTTGAGGAATCTACTATTTTTGGCATGTATGACAACTATCATAATGTTTGGTAAGTGAATCTATGACAGCTACAAGTTGTCATAAGATTCTGAGATTCTATGATAGATATGTTAGTTGTATATTTGATATATTTAGCCCAAGGTTCATATCTTGGAAAGATACTCTTTTGTGGAATCTATGATGGTTATGACACGTCATAAGATGTTTTAAGAGGCCATATTTAGTCTTCGGTACCCAACCTTTGCATGGCTGTTTTTAGACAAGTGTAAGATGCTTGTAAGATGGTAATTAATGTTTACAGATTGGAGAATCTTAGGAGAGAGAAGGTGAATGCCTAGAATGGAGTGGAAAATATTTATATAAGTTTTTTCCATGTGTTTTTTGCTGCAATACAGATTTTAGGTGCTCAGGTGTTGTCGGAATATTGTTGGATTGAAGACTTGTGGAGAGAGTTGTGTAGTTGATGTATTGTACAGATCTTTTACAGATTAATACAAACTTGTGCCTCTTTCCTGGTGGAGGTTTTTACCAGCAAGGGTTTTCTCCATGTAAACACTGTGTCATTATGTTGAATTTTTTATGTTTGACATCTTTTTTGTAGTGGGTTTTATGTTTTGTTACAATCTCCATTGTTAATGCACATTTAAAGATTGCTGAAATTTATTCAATTCAGATTTCCATTAAAGTAGTTTTTCTTTCATTTCTAACTAAATTAACCTAGATAAAAGAGTTGAGTAGAATATTAGAATATTACAAGAGAATATTCCCCATAATACACAAAGCTAAGAGCATCTATCATTCTTTGTCAATTATAGCATTTTTAGTACATGTCTAGACTCAACTCTTTTATCTAGGTTAATTTGACTATTGACTACTTTATTTATTTTAATTAGCCTAGATACTTTTAAGGGTGTGTTTTCCTACTCTTCATTTTGGTGAGCTTGGCACTTAAAAAACTTTATTTTTGTTGGAATGTTAAGGTTGCACTACACGAGGATGTACCACATGCACAACCCGATGTTGTAATAATACATAGTTTGAATGTTTAAAGTGTTTTGGAAGCATAAATGTGTGTCTCACTTGTGGGCCACTATGAAAATCACGTATATAGGTTTCAAACAAATCACACCATTTTTAATTGAAGTTCATATGGTCAAAGGTTGTAAGATATCCATGTAGACATAAACTTCAATTAAAGGCCAAAAATTAATAAAAATAGGCTAGACTATAGTTGAGCCCATATCATCTCTCCTAGTAGTGACTAGGGCAATGGACAAAACAATAGACAATCATCTTCAACTAAAATTTTAGAATACAATCAAGTATGCATGTTTTATGTTGTCCTCTATTTTTTATTTTTTTATTTTATCATAGTTTCTAAATTTTTATATAAAAACCTAATTTTTTAGTTTAAACCTTTAAACATGAAGAAACCCTAAATTCGATATCTACCATCCTAAACCCTAAATCTACCATCTTTAATCCTAAACTATCATGCCCTAAATCTAGAGACCTAGGGAATGAATCTAACTTTTCATGAGAGTACATCATGCATCGATTTGTAATTACATTAAGGAATTCTCTCAAAATATGTTAGAAAAGAAGACTACTTAAATGGAAATCTGATTACAATATGTAAATGATCTCAAACAGTGCACTATCAATGGAGATTGCATTCAGAAATCAAATCACAACAAAAGAACAAACATCATAGAAGAATGACACAAGATATAACGTGAAGACAACCCTTTCGAGTAAAAAACTCCACCAAGAAAAGAGAATCAAGTTGTATTATCTTCAAAAACTAAATAACATAATACATGCACTTCCTTCTTCTCTCCAACCTTCACTCTAGCAGCACTTGTATACAAAAATATGTCATGCTACAACAATTACATGGAAAAAATACTTATAGAAGTGTTCTCACACCAAACTAGGTGTCCATTTTCTCTCTTGAGAATCTCCAACATGTAAATATTAAATGCCTCCTTACAAGATCCTAACACTTGTCCAAAGTCAGCCATGCAAAGTTGGGCACGCAAGGCTAAATATGGTCTCTTACAGCATCTTATGATGCATCATAATTGTCATAGATTCCTCAAGAGAGTATCTTCCCAAGATGGGTGCCTAGGGCTAAACATAGCAACTTACACATAATAAATATCCCTCATATGTTGTCATAGTGTCATAGAATCTTATGACAACTTGTAACTGTCATAGATTATCTTACATGCACTCACCAAACATTATGATGTGTGTCATATATGCTAAAAATAGCATATTCTCCCAAGATGGTGCCTACCCTAATTTACTCATGATTTTTACAATTGCCAACCATAAATGTCACTCCATAATTAACTCCGGTGAATCTGGAATTGCCATTGCCAGTGAAACTACCACATTCCCTTATGGGTAATTACAAATTACAAATGATAAAATGGAATAAATACAATATTGAGATTTACAAAGTTAATGGTACCTTATCCCAACATTCTCCCACTTGACATTATACATTGTAAATCAACCCATAGGAAATCAAATGAAAAATAATCAAGCACTAGAAACAATGCCCATGGCCTCTCTGCACCACAAAAACTTCTTTGTGCTCACAGGTTTGGTCAATGAATCTGCAAAATTCTCTTGAGTGTATACCTTCTTCAATTCAATATATCAACTTGCAACCAATTCTTGAATGAAGTGATATTGAACATCAACATGCTTAGTCTGAGCATGATACATAGGATTCTTGGCCAAACAGATAACACTCTGGCTCTGACAACCAATCTAAATGACCCTAAAATCAAAACCAATACCTGTACACAGTCTCCTCAACCAAATTGCCTCCTTAGAGACATGAGTAGCAGCCATATACTTTGCTTCAGTGGTGGACAAAGAAACTGTGGGCTTCCTCTTATTCATCCAACTCACTGCTCCTCTAAACAGAGTAAACACATAGCCACTAGTGGACCTTCGACTATCCAAGTCACCTGCCCAATCTGCATCAACAAATCCATGTATGTCGAAAGCTTTATCAACACTATCAGTACCAGAATAAACCAAACAATAATTAGGAGTACCTACAAGATATTTAAGCACCCTTTTCACATTATTCCAATGTTGTCTACTAGGGTTAGACATAAATCTTCTCAAAACTCCCATTGCTTGGGCAATATCTAGCCTAGTGCAAACCATTGCATACAACAAACTCCCTGCAACACTAGTATATGGCACATTAGACATATCCTCAAAATCATCCTCACTCTTTGGACGCATATCTAATGAAAGCTTAGTACCAATGGGTAAAGGAACTTTAACTAGGTTACGGTCCTACATACTAAGTCTCTGCAAAATGGTATTCACATACTTACTTTGAGACAACCAAAACTTTATGTTACCTCTGTCCCTCCTGATCTCCTTACCCAAAATATACCTGGTGGCTCCAAGATCCTTCATATCAAATGTACCTGAAAGTTGGGCTTTCAGCTCACTGATCATACCCTTAGTATTGCTGAAAAATAACATGTCATCAACATAGAATGCAATGATCAATATGGAATCATCAATACGATGAATGTACACACAATGATCCTCCTCACTTCCAAAAAAACCCAATTTCAACATAAATGAGTCAAACTTTTGATACCACATTCTGGGGGACTATTTTAGACCATAAAGTGACCTCTTTAACCTGCAAAACCAATGTTCTTTTCCTTGTACCTCAAAATCTATAGGTTGTTTCATATAAATTTCTTCCTCAAGATCTCCATGCAAGAATGTAGTCTTAACATCCATTTTCTCTATTTCCCAATCAAAAGTTGTAACAATGGATAAAACAAATCTAATAGAAGTTAGCTTAGAAACAAGAGAGAAAATTTCAATGAAATCAACTCCCTTCTTTGGGAGTAACCCTTGGCTACCAATCTAGCCTTGTACTTCTCCAATGAATCATCTGCTCCAAACTCCTTCTTAAAGACCCACTTACAACCTATGGCCTTTCTTCCTTTGGGCAAACGAACAAGATCCCAGGTGTTACAAGAGTCTAAAGCCATCATCTCCTCCTGCATAGCTAACTGCTAAGACTCACTATCATCTGCATGAATAGCTTCCCTATAGGACCTAGGCTCATCGTCAGTACTCAATAAACCAAATACACAACAAAAATCTGGTGGGCTATACCTGTCAACTGGGTTCCATTGTCTTGTGGATCTCCTCAAGTGTGGTGTAAGAGACTCTACTTGTTCTTCTGGATGATCATTTCTACCAACTTCTCACGTAACAACAAATTCTTCATCATAACTACTCGAATATTCTTCTCACTAGTACAAAAATAACAATATGTGATTAAAAAAACTACTAAAAACTGCTTATAAATGACTAAACTTGGTCACGTGACCAGTAGTAGTTTATTGCCAGTCATTTATAACATGACCAAATTTATGACTAAACCAATCTTAGTCATTTATTTGGTCATTTTGATTGATCGATTTGGTAGTATGTTTAAATAGTCATTAATTTAGTCATGTTATTCATTGAGCTTGGTCACGTGACCATTAGTAGTTCATTGCCTGTCATTTATTTGGTTGTTTGATTGATCAATTTGGTAGTATATTTTTAGTCATTGATTTAGTCATATTTATTGACTGATTTCTATCAATTGGTAGTCATATTTATTCACTAATTTCTATCAGTTGGTAGTATATTTAGTCAATTGGTAGTTTATTTAATTGTTTTTGAGGTTTAAACATAAAACACAGAAAAATATAATCAATCATTCATTTGCATATAATGAAATGACTATGAAGAAGGCAAAATACTAAAATTTTATTGAGAAAAGGTGTTCTTATAGCAAATACAAGACTTAAATATGTCTTTGCTTTGAAATTTTTTTTACAAAGTGTGTTTCTTAGTGTTGTGACTGAGAAAACTTAGTTACAATGCTCTAATTTTTGCTTATTCAGCTCCAAAACATGAAAGAACTACTTCAAAAATGAAGCCTAAATATTTCATCATGGGCTTTTAGATCTCAAAATCTGAATAAATGTATCAAAACATGCTTAATATTGCTAAGTGCTACATTACTTCTTCTTCTTTACTACATCTCCTACCTTGGTCTACACAAACAGAACCCAGCAATGCAATAAGTAAATTGCCCCTTTGTAACAAAAAGCAAATAACTTACTTTAACATGTTCTTTGAAAGAAAATTTACCTCCTTGACTCCACAGATCTTCTTAGATTTGTTCTTAGAGGAGCACAAAATGACAAGAGGAGAACAAAACACATTCCAAATGGTTTAGGGTGAATCAGACTTACAACATATCCACTCCTTCAACCATAGTACTTCTGTGCAATAGTGATGCTGCTATCATATTTGCCTCTGTATGTATCAACAAATGTAAAGTATTTAACTGAGTATGTAAATCATTTCCAAGTTAAATGCACACAAAAGATGCAAAAAATCACCTTTAATATGTCATTAGGTAATTTAAAAAATTCAAGTGCATTTTTGAAACATCATAAATCTTACAAAATAATTTTTAAATAACCTCTTACCTGTTGATTTCTGAAGGACACAACCAAACCCCCGTGATCTTCTAGATTTTTGATCCCACATAACCCTAGCAGCTCTGTGTAACAAGATATCATTACACCCCAAGATATCTATGTAAAAACTTCCTAATCTGGCCAAGTTTTCATAAGGAATTGTAAACTCTCCTCCCGAATTATAGACATAAGGAATTTGTTGAAAAGGCTTTAGAAATTTTAAAGAAAATGCAATTGGCTGGTGTAAAGCCAAATTCCACAACCTTTTCCAGCATCCTCCCTCCCTGTGTTAAAATGGGAGATTTGGAATAGGGTATGGACATCTATCAAAACATAAAGGATAGAGGAATTTTGTCAGATGTTGTAGTTGCAACTGTCTTGTTAAATATGTATGCAAAATGTGGAAGCATAGACAAGGCATGTGAACTGTTTGACAAAATGCCTCAAAGAAATTTGGTTTCATGGATTGCAATGATTGTAGGATATGCACAAAATGGATTTGTTGAAAAGGCTTTAGAAATTTTAAAGCAAATGCAGTTGGCTGGTATAAAGCCAAATTCCACAACCTTTGCTAGCATCCTCCCTACCTGTGTCAAAATGGGAGCTTTGGAATAGGGTATGGACATCCATCAAAACATAAAGGATAGAGGAATTTTGTTAGATGTTGTAGTTGCAAATGCCTTGTTAGACATGTATGCAAAATGTGGAAGCATAGACAAGGCATGTGAACTGTTTGACAAAATGCCTCAAAGAAATGTGGTCTCATGGACTGCAATGATTGCAGGATATGCACAAAATGGATTTGTTGAAAAGGCTTTAGAAATTTAAAGAAAATGCAATTAGTTGGTGTAAATCCAAATTCCACAACCTTTGCCAGCATCGTCCCTACCTATGTCAAAATGGGAGCTTTGGAATAGGGTATGGACATCCATCAAAACATAAAGGAAAGAGGAATTTTATCAGATGTTGTGGTTGCAACTACCCTGTTAGACATGTATGCAAAATGTGGAAGCATAGACAAGGCATGTGAACTGTTTGACAGAATGCCTCAAAGAAATGTGGTCTCATGGACTACAATGATTGCAGGATATGCACAAATGGATTTGTTGAATAGGCTTTAGAAATTTTAAGGCAAATGTAATTGGCTGGTGTAAAGCCAAATTTCACAACCTTTTCCAGTATCCTCCCTGCCTATGTCAAAATGGGAGCTTTGGAATAGGGTATGGACATCCATCAAAACATAATGGAAGGGGTTTTTTTTAAGATATTATAGTTGGAAATGCTCTGGTAGACATGAATGCAAAATGTGGAAGCATAGACAAGGCACAAGAACTATTTGATAGAATGCCTTAAAGAAATGTCATCTAATGGATGGAATGATTGTAGGATATGCACAAAATGGATTTGTTGAAAAGGCTTTAGAAATTCTGTTATTGTAGAATTATTCAGATTTATAAACTAATTTCTTAAAATTCAATATTGCACTCCTATAATGAATTCTTTAAAATGTGTTATGCAAATTCTTCTGTGTTTTGTCTATATTTCAATAATTCTCGTATTTTCATTCTATAGGACTCATACAACCCTCAATTAAAGATCATAAAAATAGCGACCTTGTGGTTTCTTCCATTCAACTGTAAGGCCATTGCATCCATAATGTAAATTGGGTATATTGCCATCTTCTCATTTTGTAGCCTAGTTGCATTTCACTCCTTTTTTCAAAGAAGACAAACACTCCGACAATGAAAAATAAAACAAACACAAAGCATGTTAAATGTTTCACGTTTCTACAATGCATTGCCATCTAAGCACTACCATGCCTGAAGTAGAGAATTAAAGATGCACAATATTTTCTTACCAGAGCATCAAGAATTGTGGACCTTGACTTTTCAATTTCAAAATGAGCTCTACCGACCTCCACTATCTTCCCCTATTGACCAAAACAGAAACCAAATTAGTTGTGATTTCAACAACAAAATAAGAGAAAAGCATTTAGCCAAACTGAAAATGCTAGTTTACCTTTGCACGCACTTCCTCATTTGTATCCATAATATATGCCATATACCTAAATCATCCAGGAGCAATAAGAGTGCCAGTGTTAACCAACAGTGCACCCAGGAGATTTATATTACATTACAAAACTTGCTTGTTAATGTACCTTAAAACACAAAATAACCAAAAAATACAAAACCAATTTACCATGGAGAGAGTGAACTAAGGTAATTCCCCTTGAAATGAAAAGACCATTTTCATAAGTATCACATGATAGCTCACATGAAACATACTACTTAAAATTTCAACCATGGTTACTATAGAATTCATGATTTAATTCTGCTACATTTAATCAATAACAAAGTGATCCTTCATAAATTATTTTCCTTTATGTTTTTATTATGCAACTCAGCAAGAATTTCTTCCCTTTAAACATAATAATTAATCTATAAAAGAAGTTTTACTTGCTCAATGAATTCCCCAGAAAGATTCAATTATGGTACAACTTCAGGTGATCTTTACCTTATAACAAAATCACAACCAATATTCTTATGAAGAAGGTTCTTGACAATTGATGATTACATTAAAAGTAGCAAGCAAATCAGAACAAATGCACAAAGAAAATAAAATATGCAAAAATATGCAAGAAAAGTGTAATCTGCTACAACACTAACAAGATTGATAATTTTCAAAAAAGAATAATAGTTTCTAGTTTGCAATAATAACGGCAAGAACATAGGCAGGTTACATGATTAAAAAGTCAGCATTTCATCAAGACCTACAAGCTAGAAAACTTTTAGAAATAGAGCTACAGATCAAAGTACTCACCAACTTTCTCGATGTTTTTCCTTTACTTCCTTTTCATATTTTTGAATTGTCCTTTTATCCACCATATTACTCAAAAACAATATCTTCCCACCAATAGTTGATTTTCCAGCATCTACCTAGCAAAGGTCCACGAAAGCATTAGCAAACCCATGATTTAAAAAAAAAATTATAGGTGTCAAAAACTGAAATAGAAACAAACACACAAAAATAATAAAGAGATTTGTTGTAATATCATGTATACATGGATGTATCAATAAAAAGTATAAGAGAGAAACCATAATAAAAAGCATCCCAAAACAGTCCATCATTACTGTTAACTGTGAAATCCTCTGTTACTAGTTTGTCACTAAAAACCCCTAGATCTAGTTCTAGTTTTAACCCAGTAAGGGTCCAAGGGGGCTCTACTAAACAGATGTAGATTCAACCGGGTCCATTGCGGGGCAAACCTGGGTGAATCTGGGTATATTTGGCATGACCCAGACAGACCCTAGCCTAACCTATCTGAAAAAAGACACCTTTTTATTTATTTATTTTAAATTTTAGCAACAAACCTAGACAAATCTGGGTCTGTCTGGCAGGAACCAGACTGAACCCAGGCAAACCCATCTGAAAAAGATAATCAAGTCAAATTCCCTCTCAACTAATTTCCACAAACCTTAGTAAGATTAAATCAAATAACATACCAATGACTATGCTTCGAAACCAAGCCCTTTCAACCAATGCCCATACAAGATCCGCAACTATTAGGGTTTCAAATAACTCCTCTATCCTTTTTCCTGTGATGGATGTCCATACCGTGTTCCAAAGCTCCCATTTTGGCATAGGCAGGGAGGATACTGGTAAAGGTTGCGAAGTCTAGCTTTACACCTGCCATTGCATTTTCTTGAAATCTTCTGAAGCTTTTTCAACAAAGCCATTTCGTGCATATCCTACAATCATAGCATTCCAATGAGAAACCCTTCGCTGTGAAGGATAAAGGCAAGAAATTTCTTCCAAATGTTTTAACTATGACTTTTACTTGTAATGACAGTTTTAAATGGTGGGGAAGAGGGAAATTACAATTTGAAATATTTTTTTATTTGTGTGACTAATTATTTAGTTGTGTTTTTACCCGATGATCAAATTAGTCATTAATTAGTCATTTATAGTTGTGTTGCAAAAAATTGGTAGAATTTAATCATTTTTAGTTGTCATGACTAAAAGTTTTAGTCATGTAGTCATTTATTTGCCAAAATTCTACTAGTGTCTTCTTCTTCACCCTCCAATCCATCATTGTGTTCTTCTTGAGGTACATCTTCCTAATCTAAGTCAAAGTGCACTCTCTTCACCTTTTCTTTCTCTTTTTACTACTTAGGTTCAAAAATAGCTCTAAGTTCCCTAAAAATAACATCTCTAGAATAGATTATCTTTTGGGTAGTGGATTCCAAAGCTTATAACCTTGTACATTATCACCATATCCAATGAAAGTACACTTTTTAGCTTTTGGATCCAACTTAGATCACTTTTCCTTAGGCACATGAACAATAGCCTCACAGCCAAAAACCCTTAACTATGAAACAAAAGGCTTCTTACATATCCACACTTCATAAGGTGTTGAATCAAGAGCCTTACAAGGAGATTTGTTAATCAAATAACAAGTGGTACACATAGCCTTTGCCCAAAAGCATTTATCCAACTATGAATCACTCAACATACTTATGGCTCTTTCCATGATTGTTCTGTTCATCCTTTTTGCAACACCATTCTATTTTGGTGTATACAGAGTTGTCTTTTGTCTAATTATACATGCATGCTTGCAAAACCTATCAAATTCCTTAGAGCAATAAATTCCCCTCCATTGTCAGATCTTAATATTTTTATCTTTAGTCCTAATTGGTTTTCAACTAAGACTTTAAAATCCTTAAAGTTATTGAAAACTTTAGATTTGTGTTTCATAAAATAAATTCATGTAAATCTGGATACATCATCAATGAAAGTGAAAAAATAACAAGATTTTCTGATAGAGTCATTATCCACAGGTCCAAACACATCTGTATGAATAATATCTAATCTCTCTTTTGCTCTATTGCTTCCTAAAGGATATGATTTTCTATTTTGTTTACCAAACACACAGTGCTCATAGAAATCAAAGTGCTTATCAAAATAGGAGAAACCATCCAATAAACTTTCATTCTTAATTGTTTTCAAAACATTATTAATTGTGTGGCCCAATCATAGTGCCACAACATACAAGTGTTTTTAGAAGCCTCAAAAACATAAGAGGAATTACAAACTATAGTGGCATCTAGCCTAAACAATGTTCTCAATCTCTTTCCCTTCACTACCACCAAGTTTCCTCTCACTAATCTGCAACCATGCTTATCAAATGTTACATGCATTCTCAAATCATTCAACTTTAAAATTGAAATCAATTTTCTAGCTAATCCAGGAACATGCAAAACACCAGGGAGGGTTTTAATCCTCCCATCACTGAAACACAACAATACCTTATCTTGCCTATTTATCAGATATATGGAGTTGTCCCCAAGGTACACTTTACCTCCATCATACTCTTCGTATGTGGAAAACTATTCCTTATGAGGGGTCATGTGATACGAGCATCTTGAGTCAACCAACTAGTGATCATTAGAAATAATATTGCATGCAGAAAATAAAACATCTTCACCTGCATTTGAGGACTTATCAAAAGTAGACTCCCACTATTTCTTTGGGTTTATGTGCTCCTTCACATGTCCCCTATTTCTGTAGTTCCAACACTTAACTATGTTCTTCTTTCTAGGAGTCTTAGAACAACCCTTTGACTTGTCTTTGGACCCCTTCTAATCTCCTTTTGATCCTCTTTCCTTAGACCTTCCCCAACACTGAGAGCATCACCTGACCTATTTGAACTCTTCTTCCTTAATTCATGTGCTAGCAAAACTGTAATAAGAGCATCCAACATCGGATCTGTGAGGTTAGCAGTGATAGCAAGGATAACATTCTCCCAAGACTTAGGTAAAGAACAAAGAAGTAAGATACATCTATCTTCCTTAGTAACTTCAACATCTACAGATGCTAGCTAACTCAACAACAAATTAAATGAATTTAAATGCTCTGCAATTGATTCACCCTCTTTCATTTTCATAGAAAATAGTTTACATTTCAAATAAAACTTGTTTACCATTCTCTTGTCTTGATAGTGTTGGCAAGAGACACTATATGGACTCATGAATGTTGTCATTGATGGCAACAAAGGTTATCCCACACATCCGCAGGACATGATGAGTCTTTACCGAAAGTCAGATTGAAGAAGTGTTGAGGTCCAGTAAGCAAGAACAGAGCAGTCAGTAAGGTCTGACAAAGAGGTCCAGATCTCTCAGAAGAAGTATCTCAGTGAAGTGTGGATTTGGGGAAGTCACGAGGAGTACCTTGACTAATAGAATCCAAGGATTTAGCCTCCGATGTTGAAAGGATGAAAAGATATGAATATTTGAGTGTCAGGTTCCTGATTGGCAGTTTGGACAGAGGAATAACTGACTGACAAAACATCAAACATTATTCCGGATGTGTTACTGATGATGGTAAAGGTTCTCAAGGCATAAGTTATGATTGGCCGACATGATTGATGACTTCTACAAGTATATCCTTGATCCGCATTACTTGGTATACAAGGATTCAGCCGACAGATCAGAATTTGAGGAAAATATTGACTATTCCGGATGCTGACTAGAAAGGTGATGAAATCACTTGTACGGATATATATACAAGATGGATTTAGATGTGAAGGGGCACAGGGTATTGCAATTATGCGAAGAAAAGCAAAAAAAGTAGAGTGAAGACAGGGAGACAGGTCCAGAATGTGAAAGTACAGCAACATTAAAAGAGAGTAAGAATGAAGTGTAGTAGATCAGTTTATTGAGCCAGACTAGAACTGAACCTCAGCATGAGTAGATGCTTCACATCAGTTCAAACTTTGAGTTACCTTCCCTTCTTGTAGATAGTGAGTCTCTTGTAAGCAATGTGCTTGGGCAGTGAGCCCTAATTGGCATGTGCCATTTTGTTCTTTTTATTCTTCTAATAGAGAATACAATCTTGGGTTAATCACCCCGTGGTTTTTCCCTTAACAGGGTTTTCAAGTCAAAATCATTGTGTCATGTGTATTGGTGTTATTTCCATTTTTTTATTATGCTTGCTTATTTGATTTAATGTTGCATTAACTATTAAGAAAATTCAGAAAGTGGAATAATTGGGATAACTGATTCACCCCCCCTCTCAGCTATTTACAATTGGTATTAGAGTTAAGTTCTTCTAAACAGAGCCTAACAGCTTGAGGAAGATCTAGGAATTAAAATGGATATGTATGGTTTGAAGGAACAACTTCAGTCTGCCCTAGATGATCTTGAACATTCCAACTCTGAAGTCAATGAATTGAAGGAAAGACTTAAACAGGCTGATGATTTCATAAATTAATTAAAAGGGAAACTAAGCATCTCTATGAAGAAGAGAAAGGAACTTCTTTAGCAATTAGCAAGTCAAAGTGAAGTAAATGATACAAATGAATAGCTAAAGGAGAAAACTCAATTATGTGAAAAATTGTCAAAAGAGGTTATTATGATAAGACATGAAATGGAATCAGGAGTTATGAAATTCACCCAAGAAATTGAAGAAAAAAGGAAGACTGAAGATAATCTAAGACAATCTCTCAAGGAGAAATCAGAAGACTGCCACAAGATGGATAGAATAATCAAACATCTTGAATCTAATCTTGAAGATGCCAAAGATAATGAAGAAAAACTTGAGAATCAAATTGACTCTCTTAAAAAGGATCTTCAAACAGCAAATGAATACAAAGAGAAATTCAAGATAAGTTCTGCTCAACTTGAAGTTCTTCTTGAAAGCCAAAAGAGGGTAGATGACAAGCATGGCTTAGGATATGAGAAAGGTGAAAGCTCTGGATCTGGTCAGAAGAATTTTGGATTAGGAAATCCAAGGAACAAACCTAGAAGACCTTCGGTAAGACAGCCCAATGCTCAAAGATATCCATCTTTCAATGGATACTACCACAACTACAATAACTTTGGTCATAAAGCCAATCAATGCAGAAAGAGAATGAATCAAACTAATTCATCCTTCTCTGGATAGTGCTTCAACTGTAAAAGGTATGGTCACAAATCTCATGAATGTAGAAATATGCAAATAAACAATTCATTCAATGGTAGATGCTATACATGCAATAGAGTAGGTCATATGTCTAATCAGTGTAGATCAAGAGGTTATCAGTCAAATATGCAATGAAATGTTGTTTGCTACAATTGCAATAGATCTGGTCATATTGCCAAAATTTTTAGAAGCAAGAACCAGGACAAAAGGGGTCCGATGCATCATAATCAGAATCAAGACAAAGGAAAAGGGAAAGTGAATGCAGATGAAGTTAAGAGTGAAATGAACAAGATTTGGGTAAAGAGAATTACAGAGAATGTAGGGGATGGATCCGCACTAGAATCCGGTGCTGACATTCCTTCCAGAAATTGAATAGATGGGCTTTGGCTCTGGGGGAGTAACAAAAGAAAAACCAATTCCCCCAACCAGTCAATTGGTGCCTGAAATTGGCACTTGAAAGGTTGCAGATCAAAAGGGTTTTCAGAGAAACATCAAAAGAAGGCTTGGTTAAGATTGGGAAGATCTGCAAGAAAATTTGAAAAGTTTAATCTATCAAGATTGATCCAGTTTAATAGTCATCCAGTATGAACAAGACTTTCACAGTTAAATCTGGTACGATTCAAATTTTGAGATACCTTGATCTGTGGATAGATCAAATGGTTGAGGAAAGTAAGAAAGCTCATTGTTAATCACCAAGGACAACTCTAAGCATATTACAGTGATCTAGAAAAAGATCTACTTCAAAATAAGAATAGTGCATTCGGAATAACTTAAGTTGCGCATTTATTACAGTATGAATTTAGGGTTTCTCTAGAAAATAAAAGGGTTCTTGCACTCGTCAGTTGCACATTTGCATTTGAAAGGAAAGAAAGGAGAGCTCTGCAACAAATTGCTTCAAACTTCTCAAAGGCCAACCTTTGGAGTAGATTCAATCAACAAAGTATTCAAGTTCACTCCGCGAACCCTACATGTGCAAAAGGTATTTTCCGTTATCAAATATCTCTCTGTAAATCCTTGAATGATGGGTACTCCAAATATTGTGAAGATCTCTGATAGGCCTTGCCCCAAATTCAAGAAACATCCATACAAATCCTTGGAAGTAGATCCCCAAGGAGTATTTTCCAGTGTTCCGCATGGTGTGTTGCATACAGAAGATATTAGGGTTTACATACACGCGAATATTGAAGAGTTTGGGGAATTCAAACTAAGAGACATCTATCACAAACAATTAATAGATGATGCTTTTGAACTTAAACCACAATATAAGGGCATCCAGGAGAAACATTTTGATCGGTACATTCATTTCCCCTCCGTTGAAGAAGATGAATGGGTCTGGTATGTATCGAGGAGGGTGCATGATAACTTCTTATGGCTGAATGGGCCTTGCAAGATCACTAAGGAAGTAATTAGGGCAGTAACTGGTTTACACTCCTCCGGAGGGATACTTGTCCTCAAATCTGTCAAAAACCCCATTGTAACTGAGGCCATTGGATCAAAATTTGATAAGAGGGCAATGACCATTGAAGATATCACTGACCTGGATATCAAGTTTGCATCTATGATAATAGGGTATAAGATATATCACTCCAGTAGGGAGAATTTAGTATCTGGAACTGCAGTGTATACTGCCTATGAGATGCTGAGAAAGAATGCAGAGTATGATCTCTGTGAACTCCTTTTGAGTCAATTGATGGAAAACATACAGGAGATCAAAAAGGACAAGAAGAACTCCTTTAAATATGGTGGACTGATATTGTGTTTATTTTTCTACTTCATGAATGAGCTGCCCGGATCCAATGGATGGGTATGGCAAAATAACAAACCGGTAGCAATTCAAATTAGAGATTACTTGCATGAACTTGGGGATGCCAAGGCAAGGAATATAGCTCTGTGGGGGTACTTTAAGAACTTCCAAAATACTATGCAAATTAGAGAAAGAATCCCAAAATCATTGGTTGAGAAATATAAAGATACAGTGTGCTTCATGGTAGACACTGATCAATGCCTAATGGAGGTAGTGGAGCCAAGTACAGTTTGGATCATGCCTATGGGGTATGAAGTTGATGAACAAATTGTGGAGCTACATATCCAACACATGCTAAGCCAGACAAAGGATCCAAAAGCAGAAAGATTTGGAACCTTTGAAGAACTGAGTGTAAAAGTTCATGTGGAACTCAGACAATCAGAAATGAAGAGAAAAGCAAGAAAAGAGGTTGAAAACATTGCCAAAAGCTTTGGCATATCAAAAGAGGTGCTTGATGCCAATAGAGAAAAGATGGAAAGAGCAGAGAAAGAAAAGGGAGAGGCAGAAAAGGAAAGTGCTCCGGTAGAATCTTCCACCCGGACCAGATCATCAAAGAAATCTGCACCTGCCACTGCTAAGAGCTCAAGGGCATCAAAACCGGAAGCAAAATCATCTGGCAGAGGAGAGAAAAGAACTAAAACAAAGGCCACAAGGTCTTATGTCAGTCAGAAAGATGATGAATCAGATGAGGAGATAAAGAAAATGAAGAAGTAGAAGAAGAAAACATCCAGTGAACCTTCGACTGGTCAAGGTGAAGAAGAAAAGGCAGAGGAATTTGTAGAAAAGCCCACTCTGTCTTTAGATGATGTCATCAAATTAGTTACTGTGGATGGAAACCTTCAACCAATGGCTAAATTCTATGATGACTATAATGAAGCTGACTAAAAGATCTTGCAAGAAGCAACAATTAAGTATCTGAATATATATAATAAGGCTTTTATTGAAATTATATCTCTTATTCCCAAAAGCCTAGAAAAAGAGTTAGAAGTAAGAAAGAATAATGCCATGGCAAAAGATCTTGAGATCCAGGAGCAGATAGCTATTCAGCTTTATCCTTCAATCACTCAGAAACAAATGAATATGATCTTCAAAGATTGCAAGGATGAGTTCTAAAGTAAAGCTAGAAAGAATCAGCTTATGCTTGGAGAAACTAAAAAAGTGGCAAACAAAACTAAAGAGATCCTCCAAAATGCCTTCAAAAGATTCAATCTTCCTGTCTTAGAGGACTTAGGTGTTGATCCCTCGGCCACAAGTGTTGAGGAAGAGTCTACTGAGAAAATGGCAGAAGAAGTAATGGACACTGGTGCAGAAAAAGATAAAGATTTGGAATCCTCTGCTCTGGAAGAGGAAATCCTTGAACAAGCAAACACCTCTCCTCTAGTTTCCCCTGCAGTCTCCGGATCTAAAGGAGAAGAAAGAGTAGAAGAGAAAATCAGCCAAGAAGTAGAAGTGAAGGAAAAAGAAGATAACAGTACTAAGGTTGTAGAAGGAGAGAAAGCTCCAAGAGACAGTTCTGTGACTGCAGAAGAAATGAAGAATCTATTTCCGGCAAGAGACACTACAGAATCTGTCAAGGACTTGTTGACAAAAGAGACTATGGAGATTGATGAACTAAAACTGCTAAAAGGGCCACTTGATTTTGACTCTCTTTCTCTGGTACAAACAATGAAGATAGCTTCATTTGCTAATGCAAAGGCCAAAGAAAAACTCCTGAAGTCTCACATGGAAGACTGTGACCTTATAGTAGCCGCATCCGGAGTGTTAGAAAAGATTATGCCATCTTTTCAGAAGGATCCCTTAGCCTCCTCATCTGGTAATCTCAAATCTCTGATTAATAGTATTAGTACACATTTCAACTCTCTAGAGAAATCAGCTGAGGAGAAGGTCAGGAAAGAGTTTTTGGATAAGAGATTCTCTGAGCTGCAAGGGCTAATAACAAAAGACAGGAGAGTTATGGGTATTGGAATAAAGAGCTTGGAAAATGCTCTCAAGGATGGAGGAGATGTATACAAATTTTGTATACCCTAGTCTAAAGCAACAGTGGAGATTGAGAAGAAAGTGAAAGAATAGGAGGACAAACTAACAAAACTTTCTCAAAATTTTGATCCACTTACCACATCCATAATAAATCAAGAATGTCAGACGATTGCATCTTTGAATGAAATTAAAAAGCTTGAAAAAGAGAAGAAAAATAGAATCCATAGGTTGAATGAACTTAGAGGAATAATTATCCCTAAGTTGGAGGCCATGCATGAGGCCCTAACTGATGCTCAAACTATAGCCAAGACAAATGATCTGACATAGCTAAAAAAGGCAGAAGCTTATGCATTCCTGTTGAGTGGTCACATCGCTATTTTGGACAGAATGAAGCAAAGTTGGGCAACAGAATTTGTCCAGTTGAAGACATCTTTTGCAGATATCCTTCAGTTTATGTAAAGTATAGCATGTATAAATACTTATGCGGCTAAGTATAGAAGTGTTTTTGAGAAATTTTTGATGTACGGACCCTACCCCTTGCCATTGATGTCAGAGGGGGAGTGAGGAGCAGTGAAAAATGAGGAATCGAACTAAGGGGGAGCTTCAGAAAATGTACATAAAAATAGAGCATCAGCTAAGGGGGAGTACAGTGTGACACTTAGTCATTTTTCACTAAGTGTTGCCATCAATGCCAAAGGGGGAGATTGTTGGCAAGAGACACTATATGGACTCATGAATGTTGTCATTGATGGAAAGAAAGGTTATCCCACACATCTGCAGGACATGATGAGTCTTTACCAGAAGTCAGATTGAAGAAGTGTTGAGGTCCAATATGCAAGAACAGAGCAGTCAGTAAGGTCTGACAGAAAGGTCTGGATCTCTCAGAAGAAGTATCTCAGTGAAGTGTAGATTTGGGGAAGTCACGAGGAGTACCTTGAATAATAGAATCCAAGGATTTAGCCTTCGGTGTTGAAAGGATGAAAATATATGAATACTTGAGTGTCAGGTTCCTGATTGGCAGTGTGGACAGAGGAAGAACTGACTGACAAAACATCAGACATTATTTTGGATATGTTACTGATGATGGTAAAGGTTCTCAAGGCATAAGTTATGATTGGCCAACATGATTGATGACTTCTACAAGTATATCCTTGATCCGCATTACTTGGTATGCAAGGATTCAGTCGACTGATCAGAGTTTGAGGAAAATATTGACTATTCCAGATGCCTACTAGAAAGGTGATGAAATCACTTGTACAGATATATATACAAGATGGATTTGGATGTGAAGGGGTGTGGGATATTGCAATTATGTGAATAAAAGCAAAAAAAGTAGAGTGAAGACAGGGAGACAGGTCTGGAATGTGAAAGTACAGCAGCATTAAAAAAGAGTAAGAATGAAGTGCAGCAGATTAGTTTATTGAGCCAAACCAAAACTGAACCTCAGCATGAGTAGATGCTTCACATCAGTTCAAACTTTGAGTTACCTTCCCTTCTTGTAGACAGTGAGTCTCTTGTAGGTAGTGAGCCTCTTGTGAGCAGTGTGCTCAGGCAGTGAGCCCTAATTGGCATGTGCCATTTTATTCTTTTTATTCTTCTAACAGAGAATACAATCTTGGGTTAATCACCCCGTGTTTTTTTCCCTTAACAGGGTTTCCATGTTAAAATCATTGTGTCATGTGTATTGGTGTTATTCCCATTTTTTATTATGCTTGCTTATTTGATTTAATGTTGCATTAACTATTAAGAAAATTTAGAAAGTGGAATAATTGGGATAACTGATTCGCCCCCCTCTTAGTTATCAACAGATAGATCTCACCCAAATGCTTCCACAAGCTATGTAAAGTCTCTTCCTTCATGACATCCAATAGGATGGAATCTGCAAGACACAATTGAATTGTACCTCGTTCATTTTTATCTAGTCTATCCCACTCATCTTGAGAGACATCATCAGGTTTCTTCTCTTTTAGAACAGCCAACCATTGGTTTCTTTCTTCCAAAAAATCTTCCATTTTTAGCTTCCACAACTCATACCCTATACCATTAAACTTGTTAATGTCCAAATGAGAGGTTGAAGCAATGATGGATGCAGCCATAATATTAGCTCAAGATCTTCAAAGAAAATACAACCAAATCTCCCTACAATTTTCTACCATGTATAGAGCATTTGCTGGTTCAGACAGAATATCTGGAGAATCATCATCAGAAGAATCATCTACTTTTGTTAGAAGTTCTCGAAGTTCTCAAATTTCCCCCACTGCAGAAATGAGTTATCCAAGGCTTTTTGTTGCAGAGCACATTGCCGAGCCAAGATATCAACAGATTCATTACATCTGTCAACTTTAGCACATAGAGTATCAATGCTTCTACCAAGGGACACAGAGGGTGAATGGCGAGGACGATGCTTGGAAGTAGATGATTTAGAAGATACCCAAGAAGGTTGGGTGTAACCATGGGATGACTTTGGTTTTGGGGATGGTGATGGTGATGGTGAGCTAGACACAGAATGCTTAGATGACCGTTTGGATCTTCTAGAAAGAGCAAGTTTCTCTTTTTCCCAGGCCTTGATATCTTTAACCTGTTGTTTGGCAGCAGCTTTGCGGTCTTCCAGTGATCCGGGCATGTGATAAGGATCCTTGGATTTGGCCATACTTATCTTGAAATCAAGATTTTTAATGGCCCTTTTAATTGTCTTAGAGACAACCTTCTTGTCAGATGAACTGGATCGTTCAGACTCAGATTCTGAACTAGTAGAAGAATACTTTCTTCTATATTTATCTCTTGCCATGTAGTATTGATCAGGTAAAATTTCAACCAACTCAAACAAATCAACATGAGAAGAACCAAGTACTTCATTGGAAGAAATGATTTCCTAGTTTCCTGACCTATGCTGTTCATCAAACATTTCATAAACTTTATTCTCTGGCTTATATCTTTTTGGACAATCTGTAGCATAGTGTGGACCTTTGCAAATAAAACACTGAACAGATTTTCCACTTTTCTTAAAATCTTTATTCTTTTTAAATAGAAACTTTGGTGGCTTTCTATTCTTGAAAGAATTTTTATTTACAGGAGCAAACCTGTATCTTTTTCTAAACTGCTTCTTCTTATAAGGAGTATGTCTCCTATAGTCATCATTGTCATAAGCATATTTACATTTCTTGCAATGACAATCTTTTCCACATGATTTCCTACTGAATTTTCTGACATGTTTGAATTCTTTTATCTGATTAATGGGTGGCAAGCTGCAATAATCTTTCATATTACAAGAGGAATTATATTGATCTCTATTATCACTTAAAGCTTTAAGCAGACATCCTTTATCTAACTTGTAGGTAACCAAGGTCCTTAATTCACTAAAACCATAAGCATCAATTTTGGTCTTATACTTGTTACCTATATATTCTTCAGCATATTCTCCCAATCCACAAGGTAGTGAATTCAAATAAAACTTCTTTGTGGTAGAATCATGCAATTTCCCTGCAGCTATCATATATTTTTCAAAGACTAAATTATACTTATGCAGTTTTCCTAAGTCTTTGAGCTGCAATGAATAAAGGATTTTTTCTGCTTCAAGTATATCATTTTTTCTATTGCCACAAAATAAACCAATCAGATATAATTTCAAGGTAGCAAATCCTTCAGCAGAAATGTCATTCCTACCCATGTCTTTTTCTTTGACATACTCATCTCCATCTTCATCCATTGAAATTATACCATTATCAGGGAGAGAGTTCCACCAACTGCGGAGTTTACCAGACATGAGTCGGACTGCATATAAAACTTTGTTTGCCTCAGACCATACAGATCCCCTAGTATCAAAGAAATTCTCAAGTGTATCACACCATGTGCAAATAGTGTCATAGGGGTCTATAATTTTAGCTATATTCAGAATATAACTAGATGTTGCATAAGCTCTCAAATTTTCTGGCCGGGCATTTTCTGACACAGCATCTCTCATTTCTATATCTAGCTGATTTTCTATAGTAGTTTGGCTAGCCATGCATAAAGGTTCCCAATCCTCTATAATTTCTATATCTGGAGTTTCGTCAGAAGACATATATTCAGGTTCAGAAGAGGAATCATGATAAGAAATTGTTTCAAATATTTCTTCATCAGATGAATTCATGGCTGCAGCTAGTTCTTCCATGTAAACAGGTTCATTATCTTCTAATTCATTTTCTTGTAACCAATCTTTTAATGGTTCAGAAACCTGCAATAAATGTTCCTTCTATTTGGGCAGAACTATTTTAGAAGGCATCTAAGGTGTATGACTTCTAGTTGTGGAAGATGCTGGGTGTTCTTCAATTTCTTCAGAAAAGAGAATGCTTTTTCTTCTCTGTATTTTAGGTCTGGGCTTGGGATCTATTTTCTGAGATTTCTGAGTTTTTGTGTCCTCAGTTTCTTCCTCAGAACTATCTTTGCCTTTCTGGGATACTCTAATCTTTTTGGCATATTTCCTTACCTTCTCTAAATTTCTCGCCACATGATCAAGTAAGACTTTGTTTTCCTGAGCTTGAGTATCTCTTTTAGAGTCAGACGTAGAGACATGAGAATATATTTGTCCTGCCACATTTTCTAATCTTTCACCACTTGACTGTATGCTTGTGGCCATTGTGTGGGTCTGACTGACTTGGTAATTTAATGAGCCAAAATTATTTAGGGTAGAAGTGCATTGCTTATCAATTCTACCTATAGCAGTTTCTATTTTATATTGACTATTCTGTACTTGTAACATGCCATCATAAACAGAAATAGTCCTATTGATTCCTTGTTTGACATCTACTGCTATGTCGTCAATGTTCTCTGAAGCTGTTTGCATCCATGCAAACTGCCAGTTTCTCTGTGCTTCAAAATTCTTTTGTTTTGTCCCTACCTTAGTATGAATTTTTGCTTCATATCTGCCCATTGTTTTATCATCAGGTGTAACAACCTGATAGCTATCCTGTGTCGGCCATCTACCAGGAGAATAGCTGACTAAATCTACAGCAGTAGCAGAATCTAACTGTAGAGTATGCTTAGTTCTTCTTTCTGATCCATACCTAGGTAAATGTTCTCTCATCATACTGGCATGTTCACCTAGTTTTGCTATTTTAATCCCTTTTCCTTTTCGTTTCTTATCTTGGTCTTCATCCTGTTTTGGTGCAAGATGTAATCTAGCACTTACTTGTCTAGCAAGTTCATCTATTTCATCAGGATGAGATCGTTGGGATCTGGAAGAGAAAGATGATCGAGAGGGCATTTGCTTGAATCTCTGTGAGCTACCAGAGGTTGAGCATTCTTCAGGATTGTAATCCACATAAGGCTTTTTATTGGAGCTAGCATATATATGGGCCACGGATCTACTGCGAGACAGGGGTTGAGCTCTGGCTTGAGTTTCATCTATTAATGGTTGCTCTAGGATAGTTTGACCAGGGACAGATTGGAGGGTTATGGTGCCTACTCTTCAGGATTGGAAAAGAGGTCTATCTGAGAATCTATTTCTGTGAATGGGAAGGTCGATGAACTATGGTTTTTGCCTATCAAGCAATTGTTCTATAATTGGAAAACCAATGTCAAAACCTGTTGAATCAATAAATCTGCCATAATCAAGAAGATTGGAAGATCCTCTTGGGAAAGATACCCCCGTGGGTAAGGAAACAGGTGGAGACACAGTGTTCATGAGTCTGTAAATACAGCGACCTCCGATGGTGGCATAGACAGAACCGGGCATTAACGAGACACCTTTGACTTGTAGAAGTAAACAGAAAGCAGAAGAAATGAATTTATCAGATAAAGAAAGAGTAAAATTAGGTTGGACTGACAAGACTCCATCGCCTTTCTCAGCACTGAGTATTCCACGAAACTGGGCAACTACAGCTTGTTCCCAAATTTGACATCTAGTATCAATTAAAGTGGCGAAGAACTCAGCACCTATGTTATAATTAAAATGTGGATGGACGATAAGATCAACATGAGGGAAATGAACATGAAAGAAACCTTTGTCTTGCCATCTAGAGACATCTTCAGGAAGAAGGAAAGGTAAATAAATAGGACAAATTCTGGTACCCGAAACTAAAAGATTAATTTCACTTTGATGCACTGAGTCACAGACCTTAGCCTTAATTCCTTTTTCTGGATAGAAAGTATTAATTTTAACATCTGGAAATTTGAAGTCTCCCTTATCATCTATGACATGAGTATTGCCATCTTGGAAATAGTTGTGTAAAACATCAGATAGAGCTGAACTTGCATCTAGAGATCTACGTAATGCCATTGGTGAGAAATAAGACTTACTGATTGCTCGTTCGCGATATTCCTTGCTACTTTTCGCGACTCACTACCCTTCAACACGGCACTTTCCTTCAGCCTTTAACAACGGGTCTTACTGCACACCTCCACAAGTACTACAGCACGCTACTAGACGCACGTTCAGTGATAGAACTCACCCACAGCAAAAGAACTTGTCTCTGATACCACTTTCACAATTTCACACAGCGGAGATTATACAAAAGGAACTTATTTATTGCATGTAGATAAAGGGATTACAACTTAATGTAATTTCTGATTGTTCAGATCGCTCAAAGCGCAGAACAAGAGCATACTATTGCGAAGAACTAAGACTTAGACTCACTTCCTAATTCCTGACTCTGACTCCGAATGCCTCAACACTAGCATTGGATTCTTATTTATAACATAAATCAGATGTCAAAAGATTATGACCATTTTGAGTTCCGACCATACAAAACTGACACGCGTCTAACACTGTAGGTAGTGGAGGTAGAGAAAAAGCACTACAGTGGAGCGTACAAAGATTCTTCACATGTGACACACCGCATGTGATTACGGCTCACTTTACACCTGAAAGTGACTACGGGGATCTTGCTTTTTAGATAGGGTTGCATCCTATTGTCGGATCATAACGTGGCCAACATCACGGCACAGACAAGCCCATGTGCTAGCTACCATCTGAGTTATATCCATTATCATCTTCGTCAGTGGAGGTACTATTATTATCTGACACGAGATCCAGCTCATCATAGTCATGATCCAGGTTTGTGGGTGGAAGCAAATGTCGTGGAAGAGGCCTGAAAGCAATTGCCAAGTCATCATCTCGTTGATTGAAAGTATATATAATTTTGGTAACTTCATCAGGGGAAGCAAAATCTATCTTAGTTCTTGCAGCAATTAAAGCAGGAAGTAAGGCAACTTCCATGTCTTCCACCTGGGCCTGTGGGAACCAATTATGAGTTAAAGGATAATATTCAATTCTTGGTAATGCATAATGAAAACTATTTTGCAAATACCCTGATGGTCCACTCATTCCTTCTTCAACAGCCCAACAGAAATTTCCTTGCAAATAGTCAAAAAATTCTTTCATATCATCCTGGATGATCTTATCATTATATCCAAGAAATAAATCTGCATAGTCCTCAAATTCTGTCTGCAAAAGAGTAATGCTGTTAAACAAACCAAATTTTGCACACTTAAGAAAATTCCTTTTGATCTTTATGGGCCAATTCATAGGCAACAAAGATGTAATGTAAACATCAAATGTAATGTTATTTCTTAGTGCAAAATAAATAGCAGCATTTTGAAGACCAAAGTGGGATAGAAATTCTGTTTACTGGGGACCTGTAAGGATTCCTTTATCATAATTATCTCTGATCTGGTTCCTTAATTCTTGAAGCCATTTATTCAAGAAATGTGTGTGGAGTATGGGAGTAATAATCTCTGGAGGTAGCTAAGGTATCCATATATCATTACCTTGTTCATCTTGGCTGAGGAAAATTTCTGTACCATCATTTCTTACCAATGTGTCACCAATTTCAATCATCATATACATTGACTCTGCAATCTTGGCCATTTCTCTCGTAAGAGAATCTGCTAATGGATTATTATCACCTTTAATCCATTCTATCTCAAAATCATAGCTGGTAAAATCAAGATACCAACGTGCAATTCGGCCATGAGCAATATCTTTATTTGGCTTCTTGCTGAGCAAAGATCTCATTGGCTGACTGTCAGTTTTAACAATGAAATGAACAGGTTTAAGAAAAATCTTAAACTTCTCTATACCCTTTTTTACAGCCAAAATTTCCTTTTCATATATGGTGTACCTACATTCTGTATCAATGAAAGTTCCTGATCTGTAACCACACACTTGGGCTCCTTTTGATGGAATATCCTGTATGAGAACAGCACCCCAAACATCATTAGATGCATCAGTGAATAACATTAAAGGATATCCATTTTTAGGTAAATGAAGAGTGGGCAAATACTGGCATTTCTGTTTTATCTTTTGAACAATTTCCGTTAACTCTTCATTCCAGGGACCTGCTCCTTCTTTCAACTGAGCCTGAAGTTTTTTCCTGTCTTTAGCTAATCCATTATAGAATGGACTAACATAATTGAGACATCCTAAAAATCTTTGTATTTGCTTGGTTCCAACCAGAACATCAGGAAATTCTGAAATATGCTTAAGGATATGAGGCTGAAGTTTTACCTTGCCATGTGACAGAACCAGACCCAAGAAATCAATCTCTTGTTTGCCAATTACCATTTTCTTAGCTGATA
The DNA here is from genome assembly GCA_027924645.1 of Cunninghamia lanceolata. Taxonomy (NCBI): domain Eukaryota; kingdom Viridiplantae; phylum Streptophyta; class Pinopsida; order Cupressales; family Cupressaceae; genus Cunninghamia; species Cunninghamia lanceolata. Next base: position 804,989 of record BSBN01000004.1, on the reverse strand, counting down.
AGCATATCCCATTATCTCTGATTGCATTATATAAAGCTTCCAAATGCTTCAAATGCTGGGAATCATTTTCAGAATAAATAATTATGTCATCAATATATACGGAACAAAAATCTTTCAAACTTCTTAAAGCTTTATCCATTCTGCGCTGAAAATAGGCAGGTGCAGTCTTGAGACCAAAAGGCATCACATTCCACTCATACAAACCTTGTGGTACTGAGAGAGCTGTTTTGAATCTGTCTTCCTCTTTTACCTTAATTTGCCAGAAACCTGACTTGCAATCAAATTTAGAAAACACATTCTTTGAAGCTGCTCTCATTATCAAATCTATACTGAATGGAATAGGATAATTGAATGGCAGAATGATATCATTCAGAGGTTTATAGTTTATACAAAATCTTTTCTTACCTCTCTATTGTTCTGCCCTTTTATTAACCAAGAAAGCTGGGCAACTGAATGGACTCTTGCTTTCTCTGATAAACTTTCCTTCAATGAGCTCATTCAAATGCTCATCCATTTCTTTTACTTCTGTGGGGCTCATGAGATAGGCTGGTTCAAATGGTATAACAGTTTTACATTCAGGTTTCAACCTAATCTCGCATTCTTCGTGCTCCTTAGACCAAAATTGTAAAGGATTCATGCTACAACAATCTTGTTCAAATTTTGCCTTAACTGGTTCTAAGAGCAGAGGTAACTGTGGTCCTTGGGACTTTAAAGGCTCTTTCTTTTGTTTGGCTTTATCAGACAGCTTATGGTTGACTAATTTCAAGGAGGGAATCCTAACGGGACCATCTGTATGCTTAAGAGATATTTCATGGGTGCGTAAAACAAATGGCTGATATTTGGTTAGGAAAGTGTAACCAATCAAAATATCTTCCCTCAAACTGTCAAGTTCAATTAGATCAACAACAAACTGCTTACCTTGGATTTCAATTCTGACATCCTGAGCAAATCTCCCCATTTTGATTTCTTCTCCATTTATGGCATAGCCGACTGGTAAATCATTCTTCGTTTTCCAAAACTCAGAAGGAATAGCATTAGTTTTGGCAAAACTACGAGAAGAACCAGAATCTACAAATGCATCCATTGGAATAGGTTTATATCCAAAAAAACAAAGATTTACACGGATATATGTACAATTTTCTACCATGTATAGAGCATTTGCTGGTTCAGATAGAATATCTGGAGAATCATCATCAGAAGAATCGTCTGCTTTTGTTAGAAGTTGTCCATAATATTAGCTCAAGATCTTCAAAGAAAATACAACCAAATCTCCCACTACAGCTAAATAGCCTTCACACTACCACCCAATAGTCAAAGTTGGCCAAGCTTTGATACCAAAAGTTAGAAAAGAAGACAACAACAACTTAAATGGAAATCTGATTACAATATGTAAATGATCTGAAACAGTGTAATATCAATGGAGATTACATTCAGAAATCAAATCACAACACATGAATAAACACCATACAAGAATGACACAAGATATAATGTAAAGAATGCCCTTTCAGGTAAAAAACTCCACCAAGAAAAGAGGATCGAGTTGCATTACCTTTGAAAACTGAATAACATAATACAAGCACTTCCTTCTTCTCTCCAACCTTCACTCCAGCAGCACCTGTGTACAAAAATGTGTCATGCTACAACAATTACATGGCAAAAATACTTATAGAAGTGTTCTCACACCAAACTAGGCATCCACTTTCTCTCAGAATCTCCAACATGCAAATATTAAATGTCTCCTTACAAGCTCCTGTCACTTGTCCAAAGTCAACCATGCAAAGTTAGGTACCCAAGGCTAAATATGGTCTCTTACAGCATCTTATGATGTGTCATAATTTTCATAGATTCCTCCAAAGAGTATCTTCCCAAGATGGGCACCTAGGGCTAAACATAGCAAATTACACATAATAAATATCTGTAGATTCTCTTACATGCACTCACCAAACATTATGACATGTGTCACATATGCTAAAAACAACAAATTCTTCCAAGGTGGCACCTACCCTCATTTACTCATGATTTTTACAATTGCGAACCATAAATGTCACTTCATAATTACCTCCGGTGAATCCAGAATTACCACTATCGGTGAAACTACCACATTCCGTTATGGGTAATTGTAGACACTTAAATTTCTCCTCATGATCATCCTACTTTTCTTCTATTAATTAAATAGATATTTTTAAGGGAAAATTGGAGTAAACATGAATAATCAATATAGTATATCAATAATACCCAAAACTCAATGAAAAGGGAAATAATCAAGATCAAACAAAGAAAGATGAAAAACCATTGCAAACCTCAATACTTCATAACTTCCATTGATTGCCTATCTCAATCGACCTTGCATGTATGAATAAGGCCCTCAGAGAGTACACTTCTTTTCCATTCCAAGATTGTCAATGGAGAATGGATATGATAATGCTTTTTAATGAAGATGAGCTTCACAACAATGGTAATGATATGGTAACATGTTGATCACAAGCAAATGGAATGGTGTGGGTTCCAAAGGTGCACTGTAATTCCTATAGAGTAACAATACTGAAAGCTTGGATTAATGAAATGGAAGAAGAGGGTTCAATTTATAGACTTGAGATTGAGAAGATCAACAGTATAGAAAGAATGAGAAGATCAGCGATACATAATGGTTGAGGAATGTCCACAAATAAGAAGAAGACATGTGTCTTGCTCTATTTTGCATGAGAGGAATTAAAGAAATAGAAGAATGAGTTAATTGAAGAGATTAATCAATAAAAAGAATAGATCAATTAGTTTAAGAGAATAGAACTAGAGAATGGAAATTGCATGAGGATGAGAAGATATTTTAGCTCATTAAATATTTAGAATATTCAATTGCATGTGCACAAGGATTGAATTATATTTAGAGATAACTCAATTTAGAAGAAATAGACAACTTAAATAAATATTTGATTTATTTAAATTTAGAGAAGATATTATTGGAAGAAACAATTAAATAATTGATATTATTTAATTTAGAATGAATTTGGAAGAACTAATTAAATAATTTAGATTATATAATTTTTTGGAGGAATTAGAAGAATTTAGGAATTTTAATTAAATAAATTGATTTTATTTAATTCTTGGGAGAATATGAATCAAATAAATAAATTTGTTTATTTATTTATTGATAGAGGAATTTGACTTAAATAAATATTAAGAATATTTATTTGGACACAGTCGTCATTTTTAGGCATATACATTTTTCCCCTCTTTGATGCAATGCAGTTTACGAGGTTGCTTCAAAGAATAGAATTTCTGATAATGATACATGTTCCAGTTTGAACCTGGTACAGGTTATGACGATAGGATGCCCCCTCAGGAGATTGGATGAGAAGAAGGCAGAAGGACGAGAGACGGACAGTCTCACGAAGACGAATGGAAAAAATAGTTTTAGGTTTGAAGAAAATAGGATACATTTTGGAGAAATGGGAAGAAACGAGCTAGGGAAGTAGTCATAGTCACCACACAGCTAGTTTAGGGTTTACATGCTATAAATAGGAGCTGGGTCCACAAGACAAGTCATTTGTACACTTGGCTTTGTTTGGTTTGTCCTTGAGAGATTAGGAGAGTGCAAAGCATAGAGCAGTCGACACTAGGATGGATATTTCATGCCAGGAGGACCGCTTTGAGCGAGTTCGATGGTTCGACCGGCTAGCTGAGGTAGGACCACCGATATGTATCTCAAAAAATTTCACCTAGGGTCAATTATAGGCGTAATAAATGCTAGGCAAAAATAGGCAAAACAAAATTGCAGGATCGCAATTCGGTCCATATGACATGCAGAACTGCATATCTATCTTCTTGCGGTGCATATAGGCTATGAAACTGCACATGCATGTTATAAGTCAGTGCATGCAGTAGGAAAGTATGCACTTGACATGAGAATCGACGCATGCGATTTGGCTACACATATACAGTATGGATTAGCGCATGTGATATGGTTCAGCGCATTTGAGAAATACTGCTGCACATTTGCCAGAAGTGGCACATTTGTTGAGAAATGGCACACTTAGCTTTTGTTTTTGCGCATATGATATAGATAGTTTAATTAACAAGATTGACTCGATTGGCATCCTGTTTAATGTGTCAATTGATAAGCTATCTCTGAGATTGCAAGACTCTAGTCAAGAGATGTAGTGTGTTGTTTTGATCAATTTGATATGTTAAGTTAGTTGATATGATTCTATAGATATGTTGAGCATGATACTTACAGCTTTAGGGTGACGCATTGCCTTGCGTGCTTGTAGGAGGACATTCGAGATATACTCATGTTGAGGGAGTAGTTTGCCCTACTAATGTTGTAGCACTATATGCTTATGGAGATAGATCGAGAGGCTCTCAGTGCGATGGGCCTAGATTACGTTTGCTTCATGCCTATGGTTCATGTGAACCTCAGTTTACTGACTACTGTAGTGGAGAGATTTCATAGCGAGGATGGGACTTTTCACTTCCCGACTGGCGAGATGACGGTGATGCTTGAGGATGTCTATAGGATACTTCACTTGCCAATACAGGGTGAGCTTGTGGTGTACGATCCTTAGTGGGATGCAGGACTTGTAGAGTGCAGACGGGTGTTTGATGACCCTGAGCTAGACTGTCAGGTTATCTCCTGGCAGGATATACATGATTACTATGACTACTTCCATGGTATAGTGGCAGGACTGATCAAAGACGTTTGTCTCGATAGGAGATCACATGGGTTCTTGATTGGATGGGGACGAACCATGGAGAGCATGATCATAGAGGGCACCTGCTATGCTTGGGGTGTCTATGTATTGGCACACTTATACCACAATATGCATCAGGTGGTATACCATAGGGGTGTGAGTCTATCAACAGGTGTTTCTCTACTACAATTTTGGCTATGGGAGCACATTGCCATCACTAGACCAATTTGTGTGTTTTCTAGACAAAAGGGAGATCCCTATAGCTATGGTTATGCAAGAGTGATTTCCTAGTATAGGCTAGGGAAGTTGGAGTATTGGAGGCATGCACTAGATGGCATAGATGCAGTTATCTGGTGGCCATATCTAGACTGTGAGCCTTGGGATGATGAGAATGATGAGCTTCCATACTGCTTTGAGACTCGGTGGCTCATAGGTAGGATTCAATTTATATAAGCATAAAACATTAGTTCAAATAGTATCATTAGAGCAATAAACAAGTATCATCATCAAACAATAAATCCAGGATGTCATAATGTCTAGATATAAAGAAATAACTAATAGTGTATTAGAAGGCCAAAATGAGGGGCACTACATTCTCTATGAAAGTATTCCAACACTTGGTCTCTAACTTGAAACTTGAATTCTTGTCTTTCTTTGTTTGTGTGATTTTGTATTGTGTGTTTCTCTTTTCTAACCACTCTCACACTTTCTCATGGATGTTGCACATATATTCTATAAAATCTTCCCCTCCAATGCTATTTCCCTATTCTTATAGTATGGCATAAAATTATATGACTCCCTTTGGAATCATTCCATAAACAATCTAGAGTGGACTTTTCCAATACCCTAGTTCATTGAATTGTGAATTCTTCTTGTGTGAAAATGGAATCTTGGAATATTGGCCTTTCTCCTACCAAACACCTCAATAGGTCTCCTAGACTTTTATTGACAACCTCAGCCTACCCATTTATTTGGGGTTGGTATCCTAAGATAAACTACACCTTAGTTCCCAACTTTGTAATGTCCTCTAAAAATTCTTGAAATGTACAAAAACAAAATATTTATAACCAACAATCAAATCTGAAAAATGAATTTTAATTAACTTCCAAAACACCCAATTTTCCCTACACCGATTGATCTCAAATTTGGCAATTTCTTCACAAATGTAAAGGGAAACTTATTTAAATCACAAAGACTGATAAATATCAGAAAATTTCTAGATTTGACCATCAACACAAATCTGCAAACAAAAACATCAATTTCACTACATTTGAATTTACTAGAAAGCATAGAAATGATCAAATAAGAAATCTGGCTTGTATTATTTGATTTTTCTAATGAATTGTAGTAGAAATATATTTTTGTACAACCTCAATGATAGAAATAACAATTGGAACAAATCTAGAAATGATATACTAAAATTTACTCACAAAACACACACTAAAATCCTACATACACACCCAACTGGAAGTAGAATCACACGAAACAACATACAACCACATAGATTTGTTGTAGTGTCTTTGGAATCTTGTTACACATCACATAAATATTCTCTAATAGAAAACACAAGGTACAAAAACTCAACTAAACAAACTACTCCACAAACTACTCTAAAATCTATAAACAGACAAACTAGTCAAGTTGAAATCTTGCAACTATGTGAAGCTCCAATGCAATTTGTGGATGAGATTACCCTCATGTATCAAATAGATTTTATCCTCCAATACCTAAAACCAATATATTTTTTTCCATTGATCACCAATCTTCAATGGTTTTTCATCCATACAAGATTATTTGTTGAACACAAGTGTAGACAAATTTTGACAAAATTTTGATAAAATGAAAAGAGATGCCTAGAATGTGAAATTACCTACAAAGAAATATAGTACCAAATCCAAACAACTCCCTCTTGGAAAATAAATAAAATAATATTATTTTCATCAATTTCCCTCCAAAATAGACCCAATAAAGAGTTGGCACAACCATCATTGGATTCTTAGTTAAAAATAGACTGTAACTCCCACTATGATAATATGTCATAAAATCTATCATAACTGTCATAGAATATTCTAAAATTAGGTGCAACATGATCTTGGAAATTACTAATTGCAACATAAGAAACTCCACACCCCGCTTAGGATTTCCCACACAAAATAAAATATTAAAATATTTAATTGGGCCCAATTAAGCAACTTGAAAATATAAATTAATTATGGGTCAAAATATTAATATTAAATAAATTATTTTCCAAATTCCTTCCTTATCCCATGGAAAATATTGGAATGGGAATTTTTCCTGCAAAATTAAATTAATTAAAAATGGGACATGACAAGTCCATCCTTTCCAAAATTGCTTGCCCAAAAGCAATTGCAAACCATGATGCTCAAGAATCATTGTGTCAATGTGATGAGTCATGATATACTACCCATAGAACATGGATCATGTACTTGATAGATGATGTATCTCCTACCAAAGAACACTATGTAAACCCAAATACTTGTTGGCAAATGTGTTGTCATTGATGTCGACTCAATATCTGTCTTGAGGTCATGATTGTATAGAGATCTTGTATATAAGTTGAAGAGACTAATTAGAGATAGTTTGATGTAGTTAATGGGCAGTGGAAGTTTTGAGAGATATGGTTTGACATAGTTAGAGACACGGGGTTAGCATGATTGAATACAGTGGAATATTTTGGAGAGATTGATATAGTAAGGGAGAGTACATACAGTTTGGTTTTGGGCTGTTATATGTAGAAGATATTATACCCTTTCTCCTTGATGTCAAAGGGGAGAATGTGTTGATGATTGACTTAACAATTGGGAGAGAGGACTTGTAAATAAATGTATGTTTCCATAAATGACAAAGAGGGAGATTGTTGGAAATATGTGTTGTCATTGATGTCAAGTCAATATGTGTCTTGAGGTTATGATTGTATAGAGATTTTGTATAGAAGTTGAAGAGACTAATTGGAGATAGATAATGGACATTGGAAGATTTGAGAGAGATGGTTTGACATAGTTAGAGACATGGAGTTAACATGATTGATACAGTGGGAGATTTGAGAGAGATGGTTTGACACAATTTAAGACATGGGGTTAGCATGTTTAGGGAAAGATAGTCTGAAAGACCTAGCAGATGCTGAAATGTTTGGAAGCATGTTAATAATTTTGATGTTTTGTTCATACTTGTGTTGTTGAGAGAAGTTGTCTAAGGTAAAAACTGCACATTTTCCTAAGTCCATGAACCTGTTTCTTGGTCTGCATTCCTCCACATTGCATTATGTGGTTGTGCAATTTTGGAGTTAAGTTTGGTAGTTAGTACAGAAGTTATTTCCAGAATTTCATGTCATAAACATTTCTACAACAAGAGTTATATGTGATTGTTCTCCAGATTGCAGTATAATTGTGTTAAGCATCTTAGAATGCTCTGCATTCATCCAGAGTCATAGATATGGTTGTATAGATTTGGAGATATGTTATGAGTGGTGTATTGGTGCATCCATATGTGTTTTATATGTTTTTGTAAACCGCAACACAATATCCTAAGTGTTGATGGGTCACAGTCAGTCCAGGATGCTCTGTTTTTAGCAGTTCAATATTTTTCTCTTTTTGTGGTAGCATATAATGATCAAATACTTCAAGAAATGGTTGTAAGGATACTATTGATAAAATGTATTTCTCATATTTTCATTTGCATAACATTTTTGGTTTCTCCCCGATAGTACAAAGATGAATAGTTGGCAATTTTGATGTTGGTTGGGTCGACAATCTGGTTTCCTTCATTTACAGTTGATCCTAATTAATTATTTTTGCTTTGAAGGATGCGCTGTGATGAATTTGACCCTATTATGTCATGTGTAGTGGTCCGCAACTCATTTTCTCTTCATAATGTATTTGTTTGGGGCTGACCTATACAGTATCATACGTTTCATCCAAAGGTCATCTTGGTGCTGACCTAATTGTGGTTTTGAGTTGTTGCAGAGGGTATTTATAGAAGAACAAAATCATTGGTGAGGGTGCTAAGGATAGATTGAGGAGTATGTTAAGTATGAAGTGTGTGAAGCCAATATGATGGAGTAATTGTGTGAAAAGGCGACTACAACATCAGCATATATTAGATGTCTTCTTTACAACAGTTCATGTTCATGTTTCCATTGCAATTTTCATGTATCCTACTATTAGGCGGTGAGTCTCTTTAGTAGGTCCTTGTATCTTACCCTAAGGTTGTGAGCCTTAGTATTCAAGTCCATCAGGGAGCAGTGAGCCTTAAAAAAAATTGTAATTTTATAAGCAGTGAACTTCATATATTGTGAGTTAATCCTCACTGTGGTTTTTCCCTCATTAGGTTTTCCATGTAAAACTCTTGGTGGCCTTGTGTGGTTCATGCTTTCCTTTCTGTTCTTCTTCTTTTGATTTGATGTTTAAGTTGTAAATGGAATTGATTTAAATTTTAAGAATAGACTGATTCACTCCCCCCTCTCAGTCTCCAGATGTGTTCAATAATACTCAAATGTCTATGTGCCAATGTAATAAATCAAACTATAATATCTATGTAATTTAGATATTTTGCTTGTCAAGCGAGATAATTTTTTCCAAAAGATACTAATAAATCTTCTATTTCTTTCACTAACAACAATTTTAGGCAACCCATATAACCTAAATACCTTCTTGAAGAATAATTCAGTTACATTATTTGCTTTGAATTAAAAATAAATAGGAAAGTAGTATGCATACCCATCTTGCCTATCCACAACATAAATTCAACCTTTATCATGTACCTTTGGAGTACTAAAGATAAATTCCTTGTACACATTTTTCTAATTTTGATAAGGAGTAAGCAATGGCTGCAACATACTTACTAGAAAAACATGCCTTACCTCATTCTGATGGAAGATGATGTACTCCTAGTAGTGTGTCTAAAAATATCCTCCTCAAACCTCATCCATGGGAATCTCTCTTGTTTAGTTCTACAAATATTGTAGGATCTAAAGTGCCCAACCATGGGTGTGTCATGCAAAGTGAAGATGGAAGAAATATTTGAAAGCAAATAAACAAGAAAATAAACTAAAAATACAAGATTTATACCTTTCACAAGCTCCAAATCTCCCTCATTCCTTGATAAGGTTGAGGAGAGTGCACCCAAGAGCTCTCCTAGCTTTACCCAATATTGAATGTGTAATGTAGAGAATATGTGGATTGCTCTAGCTTTCAACACAATATGATGAGGATTTGGCTATGGATTGATAGAAGGTTTGATAGAGATGAGGATGAGAGATTGTTTGGCTATGGAGATTTTGGCATTATGAGGGTAAGATGAGAAGATTGGAATGATATTTGGACAGCATAAGGATGGAATGAAGAAGTTAAAATAGTTGGGTTGGCCTTGTATTATAGGCAATTTTGGAGGGATTTGAATCCAATGGCTAGGATTCAAAGTAGAGATCAATGGTTGAGATGGGAGGATGAGATGAAGGGTTGAGATCTCATCAACAAAGATGAAGGGTTGGGATTAAATTTTAATTTTAAATTCACATTGGGAAGGATGAGAAATGAATTAAAAAATTATTTACATGGGATAGTGTGAGGATGATGTGGACTTGTCAGTGAATTAAAAAATTAATTTTTGTGGGGGAGTGTTTGAATAAATAATTATTTTTTATTGAGGAGTGTGAGGACATGTGACACATGAACATTTTTGGCACCTTACATGTGTAAGCTAATTTTATCGAAAATGTTTTAACATGAAAATAGAAAGGTGAGTAAGAAGGATCATGTGACCTTTTGAATAAAAAAATGTTTTTTATTCAAAGTATGTGGGAAGATGGGTTAAGCAAGGTTTGACCAAGTTAATCAAGTGATTAAATTAATTAATGTGCCTGTAGTAAATTAGTAGATGGGCTAACAAAGGATTAAAATTAATTAAATAATAATTTATTTAATTAATTTAGGTCTAGGGGTCATGTAGGTTAGACTAGCTAATTAAATAATTGATATTTATTCAATTAGACTAGGTTTAGGCTATAGGCTAGAGGGATTAATTAAATAAGTATGGTTTATCTAATTAATCATGGTAAGTAAGATGGATAAATTAACTAAATAAATATTAGAAATATTTATTTAATTAATTGAGGATGTTGTAAGGTCTAGTAATGAATTAATTGAATTAATTCATTATTAAGGATGAATAATATGAATGGTTAGAGGTAAATGGTTTAGGATAAATTAATCAAATAAATTGATTTTATTTAACTAATTGGTAAAGGTTAAATTAGTGAAGTGAGGATGCAGGAAAGTGGCTTGCATGGCAAGTTATTTTTAGGTGTCTACACAAAGCTTTCAAAATATTTTGCTTCATTTTAGATTCAAGCATTGGAAAGATTCCATCCTTATACCAAATGAGACTTTCTGCTAGCACATACATTTCATCCTTCACATCTCCATCTAAAATGTTAGCAACAAATGTATTCTTGACATAATCTACCATGAGAGAAATCTTCCAATCATAATAAATTATATAAATAGAACAAGGAATGGGCATGATAGAAAAATAATCAATAATTACACTCTTTCTTCCCTTCATGTTATCATAAGCTTGGATTTTTCTTACCCTATTTTGTTCTTGATCATGCAAGTAAATTTGACCAAAGAAGAACTTGAATCTATTGTAGTCTATCTTAGCCAAATATCTACCACAAATCAAATGTTTTCTAAACTTTCCCACAATATGTATGATGGTAAGAATTTTCTTGTCATTCATAGAAAAACCATTTCCTGAATCTTTTAACTTCATGATCTCAACTTTAACGAAGTTTCATTTTTTCATGAATGTGGCCCAAATACCATCTCCTGAAACACCATATTCTAGCACAAATGAATGTGAGAAATATGAAATGAAAAATACAAAACATGAGTTGATTACCTTCATAGGCTTATCAAAAACTTCTTGTGTTCTATCTATCCATGCATGAGTTCCAAGTTCTTTGTTCTTTTATTTAAGGGTGTTGCCATATGTGAAAATCCCTTAAATGATTCTATCATGACTACATAAACTAAAGAGCTTTCTCAATAGAGTTATTCTGGCTGGGGATGCCCAAACTATAAAAATTTGAATCCTCTTCTAATCCACCTATTTCACCATAAATTTGAGAGTAGCTAGAGCATTGAATGTCATGACCAAAAACTCAATGTAAACCAAGAGGCCTCTAAAAAATGTCTTGTGCACATGTTCCTTGTATACACTAATCTGATGGTAGGTTGTTCTCAATTCAATCTTTGAAAAATAATGAGTGATGATGGCATGCTTATAGTACTTCCCATGACAACCAAAATATTCAAAGTATATAGTGTAAAGTAAATCTACACTTTTACAATCTCTTTCATATTTTGAATTGTATGCATAGGAATGATTGAAACATGCTTACCATTTTCTTCCTTGATGAGGTTAAACAAACTAAGCCTTTCTAGTCCTTTGTGGATAAAATAATCAATCACTCTAAATTGTAGCCCATAAATTGTTATCTTTAACATATCCTTCTGAAGTTCCCAAGCATGATGTATATTTACACCTAGATCCATGATATAGAAATATTTGCATAAAAGTGATAAAATTTTGATTTTTCTTCTTGATGCTAGAAAATGAAGCCATATCATGGTATCACACCCTATTATTTAAGAAAATTGGGAATGATGAGGTTGAGATAGTGTTTTAGATAGATTTAATCAAACTTGCCTTTCATACATAATCATTCAAGGACATAAATCAAGTTCAATCACTTCTCTTACAAGAGGAATTAGCTATAGGTTCAGTTTCACTTTGAGATGATAAGGAAAGTTGGATGTATTGATAAATTTGTTAAACCCTAATCTAATTAAGACTTAAAACTTAATTATATGAAATTGTATATAGACGGACGAAACATGACAAATTGTCACACATAAATGCGCTAAATACAAATTAGAAACATACCAGGATTCAGATTCTAGAAAGCAAAAACTTTAGGGACACTAGGGTGGGTGCCCTAGTCCAATAGGTAACTTTTTTTGTGGATCTAGAACTGTAAGGTGAAGTCTGCAACTTGTTTTAGAGTTTCTGACAATGGCAATCTAGAGGACACAAGGGCAGACACCCTTGTCCAGAAAGGAATATTCCTCACTATTTTCTTCAAATCCTGAATCTTTATCCTAAGCCCTAATCTCCTACAACTCCTCTCTACAAGATCTTGCACCTGTAACCTGCAATCACAAGAGAGGGGTTGGGGATTGTGGTGTTTAGGAGCTTGCCTCAGTCAAGCCCCAAAATGGCATTCAATCCTTCCAATACCGTTGTTAGATAGAGTGCATTCCTTGGTGGACAGAGGCAAAAGAAAATGACAAGATAGATTGTTTGAAACACAATAAGATATCACCTTGGAGGTGAAAACCATCATGAGAAAATGAAGATCTTTAACACCATGAAGAGATGGATTGATGAAGCCAGATCTGCAACAAACAAGTACAAACACAACACAATGAAAGCATTGAATATCTTTAGCTCAATATCACAAGTTCACATTATCCATCTAGGTTTAAAATAAATTCCTAAACATGTTTATATATGCATTCCTACTAACATTCATAATTTAAATTGAAAAGGCTAACAAAGGGAAACCTTTTAACGGTCATAAACTGACATTTTAAAATTTAGGTCTCAACAAAATAGGTCTGGACTAGGGCATGGGCGCCCAAGTCTAAAGGCCTATTTTTGGTCTTGATTAAACATTAAGATAGGCCCCTAAGCTCATTTGTCATGGGTTTTAGGGGATTTCACTCTAGGATAGGTTTACACATGCATGATTAATCTAAGGGGACCTAGGAGCTAAACTTAGGAGGTAAAAGTCCTAGGGGGACATTTTATGACATAACACATCCTTCTTGAATTATCCTCCATACATCCAAGGGTAGAAAACCTATATGTATCTTGATCCCAAAAATACCATTCCATGCTTAGTGATAAAATCAACAACATCAAAATGACATCTATTTTTCTTACCACATTCCCACACTAAGCATCTCATTGTCCCTATCTCCATTTTTCCATCACCTAAAATCTTGTCTTCAACTATGGGGCTTAGCTCCAAGGAGTGATCTATGAATCGTGAGTATTGATCCTTTACAATGTGGTTATAATGTACAACAAGCCATGTATGACTCCTCACAAAATTCCTTTTGACCCAAATACAAGAGATGGAAATCTTAATAGTGATATCAATGCCTCTATTCATTTTAACCCTCAAAAGATCACCTAGATCCCATATGCAAAAATAATCTTGAACTTGAATCAAAGAGACTACATGCCTTATGTTGCAAGTTGTATCCCTTACTCTATCACCCTTTCTAGCATCCTTTCCATGATGACAAGAATTTTGCAATGAAAAAGAAGGAAATAAAAAATTTAAAATATGCTAATATTTTTCATACCTTAGACTACCCACATGGCATCCATCTTCATTTGGTAAAATAAGAAATGTGGATATACCATCAACACTTCTATCCTTGTAAGTTAAAATATTTTCTTCAATTGTGTACAATAGTTCTTTATTTTGTTGAACAAGTAGAAACTCGCCAATGGAATACAACCATTGTATACTGAAACCATTTTTGTTCTCGAATAATAGAATGTATTACATACCTCATGTTTTAGTATTACAATTTTTTATTTCCCTAGTGGTCACCTCAAATGGAAAATGCATTCACCACCATGCTTTCACTATGCTAATCTAATATGACTAGAAGTTAAGAAACTTGAACTAGAAATAACTTCTAAAAATATGAGATTCAACCCATCAAAATTTGTAGCCTTCATGTGTTCCTCAATGTATTCATTTTGTAGTTCTTTGAATAAAGAACCAAGATCCTATTGTCCTATTTTGCTCCATAGCCAAATAATCCAAATCCATAAAATCTCTAAGTGTTTTGCTCTTTAGAAATGTAATGAAAAGACATCCAAAATCGGCTAAGTCCCCAACAACTTGAGTTTTCCTTTGTGTTTTCTAGCTTTTTAGAGTTTTGGAGTTCAGAGTTCTACCCTTTGTCCTTCCTTCTTGCACCACTCTAAACTCTTATCCTTTTCCTTTGAAAATAAAGCTAAGTGTTTTAACCTTTTCTAAGTTTTGGACTTCAGATGTTTCCTCTTCCCTCTTCCTTTTCTCTTGGAAGGTGTAAGGTGGAAGGCCCAAAGCCTAATCCCTGACAAGTGTTAAATTTTCTAAGGCATTCTACCATTCTGTAGAGCCTTGTTGGTGGGCTCCAATAGGCTCGTGGAACCGTAGAAAGTAGACACGTGGTAGATTTCAACAACTCAACATTAAAAGAACCCAAGGGGAGGCCACGTGGCATAATCTGTGGCTTTTCTGCCATTCCACAGAGTATTCCATCAACGCTTTATTAAAAGACCACAAAATGGTGGGGAGCTACCACGTGGACAAAGGGAAAGTGAAATGTGGAAAGCCCGAGGCCATAAGAAGGTAAATAAATGCCTTATCGGTGTTTTTCTAAAATGGTGAACTCAAACAAGTGGTTCAAAAATTTTGAGTTTCGCCTATCGGGTGAAGTCCCAATAAAAGGAAAGAAAAGGGAAGGATTTGCGAGAATTGGCTAAGTCAAAAGACAACAAAAGATGCCTTTGTCGGTAAAGTTCATAAAGCATAAACTTTCCATAAGTTTGAAATCTCTACGGTTCTTTGATGGAGCATTTTGCTGATAAGGCAAGGAAGTAAAATGGAATTTTGTTGATAAGGGCAAAAATGAAGAATCAAGCCACAGTTCAAAAAAAGACAAAGTTCTCGACTAGAGATGGAAAAATACAGAGAGCAAGATAAAATGGTTTGCAATAAGTAGATTTTACCGATAGGGCAAAATATAGGCTAGAAATATGCAAAAATTAGTGAAACAGAGCTATAATGTATTGTAAACTTTAAATATTTGAATGTAGATATTTAAAGTGTTGTAAAATCTCTATAAAAGGGATTATGGAGGGAAAATCTATTTGGATTTTCCTCATCAGCCATTAGTGTAGAATCTGATCTGCTCAACTACTCCATTTTAAGATATTTTTGCATTAATTCTTGTAGGTGATGAATTAGTTGTTTGAATTAAAAAAAATATCTCCCAACTACTCCATGATCCAAGAGATTGTATGCATTGAATTCTTTCAGAATAACATTATCTTTGTAAAATATCTTTTGATAGGGCCCATGGGGGCAAATTTATTGAGAAATGACTAAGGTCAATGTAATTGAAATGCTATATATGCATATTTGTAAGATGTAATGAGGGTTGGAAAATAGTTGGATAGTTGCATTCTTTTGTATTCCAAACAGAGCCTTCCTCTGCTGTAACCGTGCCTTTTGTTGAAATACACATTGTGTTTTTACCTTTTCTATTGTTCTAGTTATGTATCATTCAGATCTAGTTGTCTGTGAATATTTATTTCCTCTCAATCTTGTTCTTTTCTTTAAATATGTTAGAATTTTCTAGATGTGTGTTAGTTATCAGTTGCATTTCCTTATTTTGTGAATTTTCAATTCTGTGAGAGCTTTATATTCAAACCTGGTGTATCACCTCCATTAATTTCCAATTTTATCCCTCTTCCTCTTTTCCTCAATGGTGGATAGATTAGGTTTAGTCTTAGGAATAGATGAATCTCCCATTCAGTAAAGGAACTAGCCTCTCTCTGGAGATCATCTCAATGTTTCATTAGATTGTTGGAGCCCTAAAAGACTCCAACACAAGGTGCAAATCTAAGTGACAATAGTTTTTGGCATGCCTAGTGGGACACTTTTCACATCTAAATCAAGGATTAAGCTGAGAATTTGGTGTCTTCTTAGTACTCTGTAGTTTGGCAGATGTTTGCATGCACCTGGTGACTCTACAAGCTCCTATTTTTGACTAGTTCAATGTTTTATGCTTGTGCAAACAAGAGCTTATTCAAGAGGTAGTTATTATCTTGTTCAACTCTTTGTCACTGCTTCAAGGAGAAAAAGTGGGTTATCTATCTCGCCTCCAAGAAGGAATAACAATCTCATTCATCCTCATCCAAGAGCTCAATCTACACCTCCTCCTGTTAGGTTTCAGTATACAAGAAGAGGCTTGCACATACCCAGATAAAATTTGAACATTCCTAGTATGGAAAGAAATTTGCCTTTTGTGACCTTCAATGGAGGTAGCCCTTTAGATTTAGCTGTGCATAATGATATACCCAATGCAGCCCTAAAAAGTACTTCATCCTTCATGGGTGATGGTTCTACTACCCTTGCTAAACACATCAAAGACATATCTAATGTGTGTTCAATCCATCATATACAATGTGAAGATGTTGTTGTTCGACTTATGGTCTCAACTTTCAAGGGGAGAGCTCTCCAATGGTATAGCAGCTTGACTCCTACTTCAATACATGATTGGGATGAGTTAAAAAAACCACTATATAAGTAGTTTGGAGAGAGGGCAGATAATGTTTCACTGCTAGAATAGCTAACAACAATTAAGAGAGCTCTGAGTGAGATGTTGGTGGATTTCAACTTTAGATTTCAGAGGACATGGGAGAGAATCCCAGCGCTTCTCATACCATCTCCACAAGGTGCCTTTTTGTATTTTTTAAGAGCTGTAAGTTCTGACATAGCAATAATGATGCAATCTATGGGTGTTGATACCCTACAAGATGCCTATGAGATAGCTTTGAGAGTTGAGAATTATTTAATACAAGCTAGGAAAATTACTCTTAGACCTCTTGTCTCCTTTTTCCTAGAGCTGCATTCACAGTCCTAGCAACCTATTATTGCTCCCATTCTAGAGCCTAAAGCTTCCAAATCTTCTCTTTCTTGAGAAGACAATGATCTTAAAACCCTAATGGCCAATTTGACCAATAAAATGAATAGCATAGCTATTTAAACTACCCCCAAACTGTTGGATTTAGGGCACACAACTAAGAGGGGGGGTGAATCAGTTGTGCAAAACTTTCTTTCACTTAAACACTTATCTTTATTTTTCAATACAGCAACATAATAATAAATCAACCATAAAAGCACAATGCAACAAATCAAGAGCAAAAATACATCAACACATGAGACACCAAGATTTTGACGTGGAAAACCTAGTTAAGGGAAAAACCACGGGGTGATTAACCCAAGATATATTCTCTGTTAGAAGAATAGAAAGAACAAATGGCACATACCAATTAGGGCTCAATGCCTGAGCACACTGCTCACAAGAGGCTCACTGCCTACAAGAGACACACTGTCTACAAAGAAATAAGTATCACATACTTGAATTGGTAAATAGCATCTTCACCATGCTTGAATCAGTTCCATTTAAGCCCAAAAATTCTACTCTACCTTTTGCTCTTCTCTTTGCTACCACACACTCATCTTCACCATGGACAACTTTGAAATGACTTCACAATCCCTTCTTTATACAAGACATCAACTTAGGAATGATCATCTAAGTCAGCAAACATCAACAAGAACATCCGTAGAACGTGTAACTCATCCGGTCGGCCAGTCACAAGAAGAACACCATCATTCAGAAGTTATTCTTCAAATGCGAGCTCCAACTTCAATGCAGATCACCAACACGAACTAGACACACTTCAAAGACTTCCACAAGCTTGCATGAATCACCACAAACATCTGCACTTCATCTGCTTACTGAAATCAATCTCTCCTATATCCAGAACCTCAAGAACACAGACTGTCATTACTGTCACAAAGGACTAGATGCTTGCGGACCTTCAAACCATGAACAAATCAAGTTGACACACCAAAGAGACTTCCCAAACACTTCCTCAAATCCGTAGAACATGAAAATACATTTCCAGATCTCACCGAACCTTTCTAAAACACTCTATCACCTCTGAACGCCTACCGAAACCAATTTTACTTAAGCAGCCACAACTTCTTCAAATCTTCATACAGACCTCTAAAATCTCTACTGGACCACCTCAAGGCACATATCTACAAACCCTTTAATCCACATCCTCTTATCGTCTTCCTATCTTGGACTATTGGCTTAAAGTCATCACTGTTCTTCACTGTTCCTGATTGAGGCTAATTTTCTCAATATCCTCAGCACACAGCTCATCCAATTCTTATCATTAATGCAACAGAAGTATGTTGACATCAATGACAACACTGGTTAGGTCCATACTTGCAACAATCTCCCCCTTTGTCATTGATGGCAACATATTATGTGAAAAACTGTTTTAACCATCAAGACAAGAAACTTCTCCTTACTGTCTCAACTCCCCCTATCAACAACAACCATTCACATGTCTTCTCTTCCTTTACAGTTCCCCCTTTGATCATCAACCACTTGTTTTTCACATGTCTTCTCTCCCCCTTTGACATCAATGGCAAAGGGCACATACTTGCAATTCCATCACTTCATAATCATAACTGCTGCTCCCCCTGAGTAGCAGCTCCCCATTCATCAATCCGGACCACAAGATGTGACTGTGATATCCACCAGACTTATGCACATCAGTGCACCTTAGTTCATCACCGGAGGGGCAATAACCCCTAACTTCTCCCTGAGGAAATCAAAAGAGTCCTTAGGTAGAGGTTTAGTAAAGATGTCTGTAATATGATCCTTGGAAGGCACAAACTCCAATTTGACTTCATTCTTGTTTACTTGTTCTCTCAAAAAGTGAAACTTGATGGATATATGCTTAGTCTTTGAATTCAACACCGGATTCTTAGATATGTTTATTGTACTTGAATTATCACAGAAAATTGTGATGGGCTCCTCATACTCCACTCTGATGTCTCTTAACATCTGCTTTATCCACAAAACTTGAGTACAACTACCTGCTGCTGCAATATATTCTACTTTTGCAGTGGACAGAGATATTGCCTCTTGTTTCCTGCTTAGCCAAGAAACCAAACTCTTCCCCAAAAAGAATGCTCCACCACTAGTACTCTTCCAGTCATCCACATCCCCTGCCCAATCAACATTTGTATAAGCATGAAGAGAAAAATTATGATCTCTAGGATACCACAGACCATACTCAACTGTCCCTTTTAGATATCTAAAAATCCTCTTGACTGCCATGACATGCGATTCTCTAGGATCAGCTTGGAATCTAGCAACAAGACCAATAGCCTGCATAATGTCTGGTCTAGTTTGAGTGAGATACAACAATCCTCCAATCATTGACCTGTACTTTATCTGATCAGCCTTGGGAGAGTCATTATCTTTGCTCAACTTACATCCAGTTGCCATAGGAGTGTTCATTGGCTTTGAGTCTTCCATCCCAAATTTCTTCAACAATTCTTTCACATATTTTGACTGAGAAATGAAGATTCCTTTCTTTGTTTGAGTGATTTGTAGACCAAAGAAGAAATTCATTTCACCAAGCATGGACATCTGAAACTCACTTTTCATTTGATTTGCAAAAGTTTTACACATACTCTCTCTTCCTCCAAAAATGATATCATCAACAAACACTTCAACAATCAACATGTTTTCATGATCAATTTTGAAATATAAATTACTGTCAGTAGTACCTTTGTTGAAACCAATCTTCAAAGGATGCTTGTCCAATCTTTCATACCAGGCTCTTGGGGCTTGCTTTAATCCATACAGTGCCTTCTTTAATTTGCAGACTATATCACCATGATCAGACAACTGAAATCCATCTGGTTGCTCAATGTACACTTCTTCTTCCAAGTCACCATTTAGGAAGGCAGACTTGACATCCATCTGATACACTTTGAAATCTTTGAAAGAAGAAAATGTAAGAAATAATCTAACTGCCTCAATTCTTGCCACCGAAGCAAAAGTTTCTTCAAAATCAACTCCTTCTATTTGAGAATAGCCTTTACAAACCAATCTGGCTTTATTTCTGACTACTTCACCAACTTCATTCAATTTGTTCTGGAAGACCCATTTGGTTCCAATCACATTTTTGTTTCTAGGTCTGGGAACAAGATCCCAAGTATGATTTTTCTCAATTTGCATTAGTTCTTCCTCCATAGCTTTAAACCAATTTTCATCATTGCAAGCTTCATTTACTATCTTAGGTTCAATCTTTGAAATCAGACAATACTCATCTGAATCTTGAGCAATTCTTCTTCTTGTTTGTACACCTTTGCTTTTGTCACCTATGATCTGATCTTCAGAGTGGTTCAATCTTACATACCTTGGAACTTTGGGAGTTTCTTGCACTTCTAACTCTTGATCAGGCTCATTGAAACTTATCTCTTCTTCCTGACTTGCCGGATCAGCTTGAATCAGTTTTTCAGAAGAGGCTTGGGCACCTTGAATCAAAGCACCATTCTGATCATCTTCATCATACTCATAAAACCTTGAGGTTTTTTCAATTCCTTCATCAACCTTCACATTTGTACTTTCTATAATCTTTCTATCTCTTGTTATAGCAACGGTATGCTTTGCTTTGAGTAGAGTAACCCAAGAATATTCCTTCATCACTTTTAACATCAAACTTTCCTAGATCTTCATCCCTTTTAATGTAACATTTGCTACCAAAAACTCTGAAATACCTCACAGAGGGAGTGATACCAAACTAAAGTTCATAAGGAATCTTATCGGTATTGCTTCTGCTTTGAACTCGATTGAGAGTGTAGACTGCAGTGCTGACAGCTTCTCTCCAATAGATTTGAGGAATATTAGCTTCCATCATCATGGTCCTAGATGCTTCCTGGATGGTCTGGTTCTTTCTCTCAACTACTCCATTCTACTGTGGAGTCCTAGGAACAGACAACTGTCTCTGTATTCCATGTTTCTCACAAAAGTCTATGAACTCACCAGATGTGAATTCTCCACCTCTATCAGACCTCAAACACTTCAATTTTAATTTGGTTTCATTCTCTACCATAGCCTTGAATATTTTGAATTTCTCAAGTGCTTCTGATTTCTCCTTTAGAAAGGTTACCCACATCATCCGGGAATAGTCATCAATTAGCAACATAAAGTATCTATCACCTTGTATACTCCTAGTTCTTGCCAGACCACAAAGATCAGTATGAACTAAGTCCAATAATCTGATAGAAGACAGTTCCTTACTTTTGAAAGTGACTCTGCTCAACTTACCCAACTGATATTCTTTGCACAAGCTATTAGTAGGTTTCACCAATTTGGGAAGATCTCTCACAGCTTGAGTATTGCTTATCTTGATGATATTATCAAAATTCACATGACACATCCTCCTATGCCATAACCAACTTTGATCAACTTGAGCAAATAAGCAACTTTTACCAGTACCAACCAAGTGGAAGATATTACCTTTAGTTTGAGTACTAGATGCAATCTCTATTCCAGAACTTTCAAATATCTTGCATTTTCCATTTTTGAATCTGAGATCATAGCCTTTGTCCACTAACTGTCCAACACTGAGAAGATTGTGCTTAAGTCCTTCAACATACAATACATTGCCGGTTTTGTTCTTTCCATCAAAAGAAATAGTTCCTCTACCTCTAATTCTACCCGCAGAATTATCACCAAACTTTACTACTCCTCCTTCGTATCTTTCCAAATCTAAGAACTTATTTCTGTCACCTGTCATATGGTGAGAACATCCACTATCAATAACCCAATCATCTTTTTCTTCAACTTGGGCAGCCAGAGCTCTTTCTTCAACTTATGATTGACAGATTCAGAGGGCATTGGATCTTCTTCCTTGATGGCAATGAACACCCAGTCATTTCCAGATTTGTCTCCTATCTATGATTCATCATCTGTTACTCCTTCATCATCTCTTTCATGAGCATAGTAACAATTCTTCTGGAATCTTGGTCTATTAGAATTTGGCCTTGAAAATCTTTCCGGACACTTTGAGGCAAAATGACCAATCTTATTACAGTTAAAACACTTAAAAGGCAATTTCCCTTCATACTTACTGGATCCTCTTGGTAGTATTTTTGCAATGAGAGCTTCAAGATGAGCAGTTTTAGCTTCTTCTTCTTCCAAGTCTTTTATTGCTTTTTTATACCAGGATAGATTCCTTGAAGAGTTTTCTCCTGGATAAAACCTTTGTTTCCCTTTTACAAAGGCACTGGCTTTGAATGCAGATTCAGTCTTTGGGGGTTCATCTCCAAACTCGGCCATTTCAAATGCAGCCAATTTACCAACCAATTGTTCTCTTGTAACTATTGTGTGAGCTCTCAATTCTTCAATTGCAGCAGCCTTGATTTTATAAGAAGTAGGAAGGGATCTGAGAACTTTGCAAACAATCTCATCTTCACTCAAGACACCACCAGCATTTTTGATTCCACAAACAATCTCATTTACTCTTGGCATGAAAGTAGTAATGTTTTCATCATCTCTCATCTTCAAATTTTCAAATCTTCCTTTCAGACTCTGAAGTCTTGCACTTTTAACATACTTGTCTCCTTCATGCAACAGTTCTAGTTTTTGCCAGATATCATGAGCAGTTGGTAGGTCAATAACATTTGAGATCTCTATATCCGATAATGAGCTTAGAAGAGCCTCAATGGTCTGCAGATTATTTTTAGCATCAGTGATTTCATCCTTAGTTGTTGGACCACCCTATGGAGGTGTATATGGTGTTGAAGCCATGGTCCAATACGCATTTCCCATACATTGCAAGTGACATTTCATGCGACCTTTGCAAAGATTAAAATTGGTTCCATCAAATTTTGGATTGTCCTTCTTGTAAGATTACATCCTGGATCTCCTCAAGCGGTTAAGCTCCTTTTAGAGGAACTTGGCTCTGATACCAATTGTTAGATTTAGGGCACGCAACTGAGAGGGGGGGTGAATCAGTTGTGCAAAACTTTCTTTCACTTAAACACTTATCTTTATTTTTCAATACAGCAACATAAAAATAAATCAACCATGAAAGCACAATGCAACAAATCAAGAGCAGAAATACATCAACACATGAGACATCAAGATTTTGACGTGGAAAACCCAGTTAAGGGAAAAACCATGGGGTGATTAACCCAAGATATATTCTATGTTAGAAGAATAGAAAGAAAAAATGGCACATGCCAATTAGGGCTCACTGCCCGAGCACACTACTCACAAGAGGCTCATTGCCTACAAGAGACACATTGTCTACAAAGAAATAAGTATGACATACATGAACTGGTAAATAGCATCTTCACCATGCTTGAATCAGTTCCATTTAAGCCCAAAACTTCTGCTCTGCCTTTCGCTTTTCTCTTCACTACCACACACTCATCTTCACCATGGACAACTTTGAAATGACTTCACAATCCCTTCTTTATACAAGACATCAACTTATGAATGATCATCTAAGTCGGCAAACATCAACAAGAAAATCCGCAGAATGTGTAACTCATCCGGTCAGCTAGTCACAAGAAGAACACCATCATCCGGAAGTTATTCTTCAAATGCAAGCTCCAACTTCAATGCGGATCACCAACATGAACTGGACACACTTCAAAGACTTCCACAAGCTTGCATGAATCACCACAAACATCTGCACTTCATCTGCTTACTGAAATTAATCTCTCCTATATCTGGAACCTCAAGAACATAGACTGTCATTACTGTCACAAAGGACTAGATGCTTCCAGACCTTTAAACCATGAACAAATCAAGTTGACACACCATAGAGACTTCCCAAAAACTTCCTCAAATCTGCAGAACATGAAAATACATTTCTGGATCTCACTGGACCTTTCTGTAACACTCTGTCACCTCTGAACGCCTACCAGAACTAGTTTTACTTAAGCAGCCACAACTTCTTCAAATCTTCATGCGGACCTCTAAAATCTCTACTGGACCACCTCAAGGCACATATCTACAAACCCTTTAATCTGTATCCTCTGATCTTCTTCCTATCTTGGACTATTGCCTTACAGTCATCATTGTTCTTCACTGTTCTTGATTGAGGCTAATTTTCTCAATATCCTCAGCACACAGCTCATCCAATTCTTATCATTAATGCAACAAGAGTATGTTGACATCAATGAAAACACTAGTTAGGCCCATACTTACAACACAAACCTCATCAAAATTATAGCCAAGGGTAGTATCCTCATCGAAATTGGAACCAGGGGTACAATTCCAATAGAAATCAGGACTAGAATCAGGGATACCAACCTAATAGGTATCAAAACCCTAACCCTGGTCAGCCTTTGCAAATAGTCAGACCTATCCAATAGATACCTATTGTTAATCTAGTTAAGGCTTTGGTCCCCACTCAAAATAATCTAGCCCAAGAGGCAAATTGGTGTTACCCATGCAACCAACCTCACAATCAATCCACTTGTGTTTTTGGAGCATAAGAAAGAGCCTTAATGGTACAAAACTTTCACACACAACAAGCATCATTGGTGGAAGCATCCAACAACAACCCTGAGGTAGAAAATGAGGATGCCTTTAGTTCCAATTTGATGTTGTGGACTCCTAAAGATTTTGTGTTGTCAATTAACATATGGACAGTGTAATTATGCCTGTAAGTAGTATTGCAGACAACACTAGATCCAAAAAGAGGTAGTTGGAGGATAGCCTTATACTTATTGTGTTACCAAAAGAGCCTATTTCAAATGTGAAGGTGGCCAGTGCCATAGTTCCAATCTAGAGCAATAGATTTGTTGTTGTTATGTTATAAAATGTCCCATAGGACTTTTACCTCCTAAGTTTAGGTCCTGGGTCCCTTAATTTTCATCATGCATGTTAGAAATGAATCCTGACACAAAATGCCCTGAAACCCATGACAAATGGGACTGAGGGATATTGTAGAGGTTAACCATATCCCAAAATAGGTCCCAAGACAAGGGTGCCCGTGCCCTTGCCCTGCCCTATTTTGGCGGGGTCCCAAATTTGAATGTCAGTAAAGTTACCGTTAACGGTGTTCCTTGCTGACATTTTAAGTTTGAATTACAAAATTTGTAGTGGGAATGCATATATAATCATGTTTAGGACTTCATTTAAAAACTAGAAGATGATTATGATCTTTTGGTGAACTTATAATTTTAAAGCATTCAAGGCATTCATTGTGGCAAAGCAGGATATTGTTGTTGTGTTTGTTATTGTAGATTTGGCTTCATCTTCTCATGTTGTGAAAGATCTTCATCTATTTGTGAGCTAAACCTTGGAGGTGATATCTATTTGTGCTTCAATCAATCATTTATCAATTTTTTTTGCCTTTATCCTACAAGGACACGCACTCTCTATCTAACAACAGTGTTGGAAGGCTTGAATGTTATTTTGGGGCTTGACTAAGGCAAGCTCCTAAACACCACAACCCCCAACCCCTCTCCTTGTGATTGTAGATGACAAGTGTCAAATTCTGTGGATTGGAGTTGCAAAGGAGTGTTGCAAAGCATATGGATCTTGGATCTAATAGAAAAAGGCAAAGAAGAGAACTATCAGGGCTTGGGTGCTAGTCCCTTTGGTCTCTAGTTTTGTAGAGCTTAAAATCTTCAGAATAGTGATAATTAGTAGCAGAAACGGTCCAGAAACCCTCGACAAAAATACCACCTTGGGATTGGGCATGAGTTCCTTTGTGCCTGACTGTTCAAGATTTTGAACTTCAAAATCTGGTATATTTCTAATCTTCATTTAGTTTATCTGTGTGTAAACATTTGTCAAAATTCGTCTATTTATTCATGATATTGCATAATTAGGGTTTTGAGCATAATTGGGCTTAAATTAACACATTAATCATCATTTTCTAAATTTCCCTATCATTCCAAGTGACAACCAACCTATAGATGAATCCTCTTGTAGAAGTTGTGATTCAACTCAGTTAAAAGTCCTTGAATGTGTGTAGTGAAAGGAGGATCTAGTTAAATCATCCATCAATCCCATCAACCCCCTTTTATACATTACATTTTCGTAAACCCATGTTTTTGTTGAACATTGCATCTTGCTAAGTGTTATACTTCAAATTTGCATTCATACATTTCATTATCCTCATATTGCATTTGAAAATCTACAAAAAAATTGAAAAAATTTGGAAAAATTATCCTAGGCTTGCATTTTTGACATAGTTTACACTATTTTCATCGTATCTCATCTAAATCATCTAATTCTCTGATATTTACATCAGATCTGATATAAATTACAGTATTACATCATTACATAATCATTTACATTGCATTTTCATGCTTTATTTGTTAGAATTTGCTTGAAATTGTTCATCTTTCATATAACCTAGTCTTTGCAATAGCTAGGTTTTGTGGTTAAAATCTTGTTTCAGATTTTACTACTCATTTTTAACACTTATTCAAATCTGATTTTGATAGTAGTGTTTTTGCATCTACATCTCAGTTTTTGCATTTACACATTGTGTATTTCAACAACTATACCTTCATCTTAGGATTTGCTCTATTAGTTTGTGCATTGAGTGTTGTATGCTTTTGCATGAGTCTTAGAACCTGCTGACCTAACAGAAATATCTCTTTAAGGAGAAGTATTAGATTAATGGATTCTAGTGCTCCCGATAGCAATGGTGTTCCTACATCAGAAAATCCATTGAACACCTTCTTTACAAAAGGAGAAACACAAACTTTACAAGATATCATTCCTCCTAAAACTACAATGGAATAACAAGTATTTCATGTTGTTGAGGACCCTATTGATGTGATAACACATGCACCTGATGAGCAAATAAACAAACTTGATAAAGAATTAACTAATTTTTAAGCATTTATGAAAAATGAAAGGATAGTGGAAGAAGTTGTACCTGTAGTTCATAATATAAGAGTCATTAAAAGAGGGACAAGATAGTGTTAACATGCTTCAAGGCTTAGTGCATATAGTGCATCATAATGTTATGTTGGTGACCGAATGTGTGAATGTTATTAATAACATGTCATCACTGACTCATACACAAGTATTAACACCTATACCGACTACTAGAATGTCTACTTTTACATCATCAATTCTCACTACTAACGCACATGTTTGTAGTAATTCTACCACTAGTATTGGAGTATCTAATAACACTAATTCATGAAATTACAAGGTTATAGGATTCAACTATCAAAAGAAACCACCTAGGGTGACTTCTTTTATGAATAATCACTCTCAACCACCTCTCCATCCCACTTATTCCCAATCACCTTTCACTACCACCTATTCTCAACCACCTTACACTTACAATTATTCTCAACCACCACTCATAACCTCTCACAATCAATCTCCTCAAAACTTCATGCACACGACTTCTAATTCTCAAACTGCATCTCCTAATGATGCCCTCCTAAACTAACTTTCACAAAGCATGACATCTTTACAAAACAAGGTGACAAACTTGAAAAATTCCTCTCAACCTAATTTACCAACATATCATGCTTGAAATCATCTATCTTTTGCAATCTTAAGAACTCCTATGCTTGACAAGTTTGAAACTCCTCGCTTTGAAAAATATGGTGGAAAAGGTGATCCCAATACTCATGTGGCAGCATTCACGGCTATGTGTAGTGATTTCTTCTTTGGAGAAGACTTGTTATTGAAACTCTTCCTGCGATCTCTCAAAGATACTTCTTTGGACTGGTTTTGCTCTTTACCTTTGAATTCAATACACTCTTTCTCTCATCTAGTTAATCAATTTTTACATTTTCAAGAAAACATTGGAGCTCAAGTCTCATTGATTGATTTAGTTCATTGCAAACAAGGTCTGAAAGAGAAGTTAACTGAGTTTATTAGCCGGTATCAAACTCTTTATGTATAAATTCAATACCAGATGAATGATGAGGATGTTCAGAAGGTATTTATTACAAATCTACAACCTAACATCCATGATAAAATCCTCTTGATGAAATATAACTCTTTTCAACATTTATGGACAACCCTTCATGATTACCAACTTTCATCTGGTCAATATGAAAACCAAAACTCATCGGCTCAAGTTGTTCAATCCATGACTGGATCTTCACAAAACAACTTTAAGAGGAATAATAAGAGTTTCATCAAGGTTAATGGATAGAATTAAAAAAAAATCACAAGTGTCCAATATCACTAATCCAAAGAGGGCACCATTTCAATATTGACAACATGTTGTTATATGGAGCTTAATCAGACTCGGAGGTTAAATTTTCCCCACTTCTATTGACGCAATTTCCCCCCAAATTCCTATGGAGTCAAGGGGCAGTGCCCCCGAAACCTCACACAGTTTTTAATTATTTTATAAGGGCACCGGGAGTTATTTTTTCATTGACCAACATAAGAAAACCCTATTTTTTGTAACTGACAAAAAGCTTGATAAAAGCGGCTGAGGGTTAGGGTTTTGATATTGTATTGTAGCATTTGCAGCGGTATTGAGTTGTAGGGATTGCTGGTTGTAATCAGTTTGATTTACTAGATAATAATATTGGACTCTCTGTTTGGTGGATGTAGCCTGAGTTTGAGTGAACCACATTAAAACTTGTCTCTCGCTGTTATTAATTCTATGTATTTCCATTCCTCTATTTAATCTTTATTTGCATTTAATTGATATCTTCTGTCGGCTAACTGTTGGATTTAGGGCATACAACTGAGAGGGGGGGTGAATCAGTTGTGCAAAACTTTCTTCCACTTAAACTCTTAACTTTATTATTCAATACAGCAGCATAATAATAAATCAACCATGAAAGCACAATGCAACAAATCAAGAGTAGAAATACATCAACACATGAGACACCAAAATTTTGACGTGGAAAACTAGTTAAGGGAAAAACCACGGGGTGATTAACCCAAGATATATTCTTTGTTAGAAGAATAGAAAGAACAAATGGCACATGCCAATTAGGGCTCACTGCCTAAGCACATTGCTCACAAGAGGCTCACTGCCTACAAAAGACACACTATCTACAAAGAAATAAGTATCACATACTTGAACTAGTAAATAGCATCTTCACCATGCTTGAGTCAGTTCCATTTAATCCCAAAACTTCTGCTCTGCCTTTCACTCTTCTCCTCAACACACTCATCTTCACATCCACAACTTTGAAATGACAAACCCTTTTATACAAGACATCAACTTAGGAATGATCATCTAAGTCGGCAAACATCAACAAGAACATCCGCAAGATGCGTAACTCATCCGGTCGGCTAGTCACAAGAAGAACACCATCATCTAGAAGTTATTCTTCAATTGTGAGCTCCATCTTCAATGCGGACCACCAACATGAACTGGACATACTCCAAAGACTTCCACAAGCTTTCATGAATCACCACTAACATCCGCACTTTATCTTCTTACTGGAATCCATCTCTCCTACATCTGAAACCTCAAGAACACAGACTGTCATTATTGTCACAAGGGAATAGATACTTGCGGACCTCTAGATCATGAACAAATCAAGTTGACACACCAAAAGGACTTCCCAAACACTTCTTCAAATCTATAGAACATGAAAATGCATTTCTGGATCTCACCGGACCTTTCTGTAACACTCTGTCACCTCTGAACACCTACCGGAACCGGTTTTACTTAAGTAGCCACAACTTCTTTAGATCTTCATACAGACCTCTGAAATCTCTACTGGACTACCTCAAGACACATATCTACAAACCCTTTAATCTGCATCTTTTGATCTTCCTCCCATCTTGGACTAATGCATTACAGTCATCACTGTTCTTCATTGTTCCTGATTGAGGCTAATTTTCTCGATATCCTCAGCACACTGCTCATCCAATTCTTATCATTAATGCAACAGGAGTATGTTGACATCAATGAAAACACCAGTTAGGCCCATACTTGCAACACTAACCCTAACACAACAAAGACAGTTTACTCTGATATCTGACTCCTTACATTCTATCATGAATCAATCAATGAGTAATAATCTCTTGAAGCTCCCTCTAATCAAACCATTGAATAGTAGTAGAATGCAAGGACCTCACTTTGATGCTAATGCTTTTTGTCATTATCATCGGCAACAAGGGCATGATACTAAATGATGCATGTGTCTTAAACATGAATTTCAAGACCTCATGGACTCGAATGTTATAATATAGGTAAGTGGAGTGAATGACAATGGAAATAAGTCAGTTGTGCCTCTAAATCAAAATTTACAAATCCATTTCCTAGGCATAACGACAACAATATGATGGAAAAAATATAGAAGAAATAGAAGACGACTATTTGGATTATGATGAAATAGTTGGTATGATAGAAATGGATAAGGAGAAAATTGAAAATTCACCTCATCCATGGGGAATAGGTATCTATGCTAAGGTTCCTTTGCCATTATCCCTTCAAGGATCAAGACTCAACCAAGATGCATTGAAATTACAAATTGAACAACCATGACAAGAAATTATGATACAAGGAAAGGATGACATGGTGGAAGATACCCCATTCTACTGCCAAAAGATTAAAAGAAGATTAAAGGATCAGAAAAGAACAAGACAATTATCATTAGTGGGAAATAGTAATGATTCCCCTCCTCACAAGTAACAGAAGATTTTGAATATACGAGTTGACAAATAAACACCGATTGGTCATCCCGGAAATACGAATCAAACAAATGCAAACTATTCACACTTTTTACAAAACTTGATGGAGCACTTCCCTAAGATGCTCACAATTTCAAGAACTTCCTAGCAACAAGTAAGTATTTCTAACCCTGATGGTCACCTATTTCATAGCATTATTTTCTCATTTATGTGACCTCTCCTCTTGTGTTGTGTTCCCTCGTGATGTTTTATGTGTTGTTTAGGCCTCCTTGGATGACCCTTGATACTCTTGTAAGGTCAAGGATACCGAAAGATTGCCTTTGTTGTGACCATTCTTCTATTTGTATCATCATTCTTCTATCTTGCTTCTCCTCTATTTTTATTATTGTGTGTCATGCCTTGGGGGCATAGCATTGTGGTTGATGACCTGGGGGCATCTTCCTATGTGATTGTTCCTAATACGCTTGTTCTCCTCTCTCATTTTATTGTTTACCTTCTTCTAGTGATTCTATCTAGTCAGTAGATGATAAAAAACAAACAACTAACTGATACAGACCGTGTGTCCCTTCAGCAAGCAAGCAGAAATGGACCTAGTCCATACATGAATATGGGGTTGATTTATATATCTAACACTTGGCTAGTATAATCACTCTGTGTGATATTTGATGTTGTCTTATCTTTCTAACAAATCATAACAATACATTTTCTCTATGCACTTTGATTATTTTAGGTGTCTCACCTTGTTGTTACACTTGTTTTGAGATGCCTGTAGTATACACCTAACGGCCATACTCAAATTCAAACCCATATGTGTAGCCATAGATTATTTGTTTTCATGCATAACTTTCATGTTTCTCTTAGATTAAGATGTGTTTGTGGGAATATTCATCAATCGTGAGCACATGTCACCTTGGGGGCATTGGCTTTGTGAAAGTTCTCGTTTCCTTGTGTGTTTTCTCTCTACCTTAACGTGCTTGATATTGGTACATGACATCAACCACCTTAAGGTGGGGGAATATATAAGGTAAGTTGTCTAATGATTTTGGTACTAACGAAGTGTGTTTGTAAGCCTTCTGTGAAGGCAGGATGTTGTATCTCTGGCATGAGTGCACATCTTTATTCTGTATTGCAATCAAAAAGCCCTCTACGGAGGTGGGTTATTGTGCATATCCGTTTTATTCAAAATTCCCTCTATGGAGGTGGGGATGGTGTATCTCTTGAGCTAGTGCACATCCTTTTATTCCAAAAGGCCTCCGAGTAAGTGGGGTTGGATCTGAGACTATCCTCCCTTAAGCATGTCTTTGGCGGTTGTTGTGACATAAGCCCAACCATCACGTGTGCCTGTAGCATGTTTGAGATGGTGGGAACTTAGCAATAAGTTCCTTCTATCACCTTGTTTGTTGTGTTTAAGACATATAGTATGTCTATGGCATGCTATACGACACTCATGTCTTCTATGTGTCTTCCATGTGTTTTCCCCCTCATGTAGTGTAAAGGGTGTGGCAATGAGTCTCCCCTATGCTTGGGTTTTGTATGGTGTGTTTTCCCCCTCACGTAGTGTAAAGGGTGTGGTGATGAGTCTCCCTATGCTTGGGTTTTGTATGGTGTGTTTTCCCCCTCGTGTAGTGTAAAGGGTGTGGCGATGAGTCTCCCCTACGCTTGGGTTTTGTATGGTGTGTTTTCTCCCCTTGTTATAGTGTAAAGGGTGTGGTGATGAATCTCCCCTATATTCTTGGGGTTGTGTGTTGCAATTTTTATTTCCATGCATTTATATATGAAAATGAAAATGTTATATTACTATCTTCTCTATGTCTTATGTGCCTATTATTGTCTTCTCCATGTTTTACATGCCTGTTACTATCTTCTCTGTGTTTTATGTGCTTGTAATGTGTTTTCTCTAATGTTTACCTGAAACTGGGGGCTAGAAATAGTTCCTCAATCTTTGTGTATGCATTAGCTTCAAGTGCTTGGCATGTTTGTTGTGTTTTGACCGTACTTTAATTCATGTATAGGTTGTAAGATCATGCATACATTAAAGTGGGAGCTAAATGTTATGTCATACAATGTCCACATAGGACTTTTACCTCCTAAGTTTAGTTCCTGGGTCCCTTAATTTTCATCATGCATGTTAGAAATAAATCTTAAGACAAAATTCCCTAAACCCATAACAAATGGGACATGGGGGACATTGTAGAGCCTAACCTTGTCCCAAAATAGGTCCCAAGACAAGGGCACTCGCGCCCTTGCCCTACCCTATTTCAAATTTGAATTTCGATAAAGTTATCATTAAAGGTGTTCCTTACCGACATCTTAAGTTTGAATTATGAAATTTGTAGTGGAAATGCATATATAATCATGTTTAGGACTTCATTTGAAAATTAGAAGATGATTATAATATTTTGGTGAACTTGAGATTTTAGAGTATTCAAGGCATTCATTGTGCTAGAGCAGGATATTGTTGTTATGTTTGTTATTGCAAAATTGCCTTCATCTTCTCATGTTGTGAAAGATCTTCATCTATTTGTGAGCTACACCTCCAAGGTGATATCTATTTGTGCTTCAATCAATCATCTATCAATTTGTTTTTCCTTTGTCCTATAAGGACACACACTCTCTATCTAACAATGGTGTTGGGAGGCTTGAATGCCATTCTGGGGCTTGACTAAGGCAAGCTCCTAAACATCACAACCCCAAACCCCTTTCCTTCTGATTGTAGGTGACAGGTATCAAATTCTATGGAGTGGAGTTACAAAGTGTTACAGAGCGTAAGGATCTCAGATCTTATGGAAAAAGGTAGAGAAGAGCATATCAAGGATTGGGCACTAGTCCCTTTGCCCTCCAGGTTTGTAGAGCTTAAAATATCTAGAATAGTGATAATCAATAGTAGAAAAGGTCTAGAAACCATCAACAAAAATACCACCTTGGGCTTGGGCACGAGTCCCTTTGCCCCTGACTGTTCAAGATTTCAAACTTTGAAATCTAGTATATTTCTAATGTTCATTTAGTATCTATGTGTGTGAACATTTGTTGAAATTTGTCTATTTATTCATGATATTGCATAATTAGGGTTTTGAGCATAATTGGGCTTAGATTAACACATTAATCGTCATTTTCCAAATTTCCCTATCATTCCAAGTGACAACCAACTTGTAGATGAATCCTCTTGTAGAAGTTGTGATTCAACTCAGTTAAATGTCCTTGAATATGTGTAGTGAAAGGAGGATCTTGTTAAATCATCCATCAATCCCATCAACCCCCTTTTTCTACATTACAGCTGCTAAAAAAGAAATTACATGAGGCTAAAAAATGCCTAATCAAGCTATGGATTAATCAAAGAAGGGAACATGGATTTTCTCAATGCATAAGGTAGCAATTATTCCTCTAAATATTATGGAACAAATGAGGAAAATAAATATAATTGACTCAATATGGCAAGTAATGTCAATCCCCTCTCAAAGGGATTTATTACGAGAAGCTTTAAGGCAATTCCCATCAGCTGAATCAGCTACAACTAACTCAATAGACAAATAGAAAGAAAAGAGCCCAATTAGTCTTGTACAACCATGTGAAGGACAAGTAAGTCCAAAAAAAGAAGCCATCCCCTTTCTACTTGTCCCTAATCATTGGTAAATTTCTAGTGCATAATTTCATGATTGAATTAGAGGCTAGTGTTTCAATTATGCCCAAAAAAATAGTAGATTTTTTAAGCATCAAATATACTCCTGTTTCATCAAGAGTATTACAGTTGGATAGCAGTTCTGTCAACACAGTTGGAGTGATCAAAGGACTAGACTTGACTCTACATGTTTTTCCAAACTTGACTTTCAGTCAGGACATCTCAGTCATTGATCTACCTCCTTTCTTTGACATTTTCTTGTCAAGGGACTTCACAACCAAGATAGGTGGTTACCTTTCTTCTGACTAGTCTCATATGCTTTTGAGGACAAGATATGGCACAAGGTTCACCATCACAGCTGAACCAATTTCAATTTATCACGTGGAGAACCATGACCAAATCCTGGTGAATCCTCATGTTATGATTCAGGGTGAGGAAGTCCATGATTCAAAGTCTCTTGAGATAGCATCTTCACCTCTTCCAACCACTGATCTTCTCCTTGATGAGTGGGCAAGGAACCATTGTGATCTTGATCCTTATGACACCACTAAAACAACTGGCTTGGGGACCTACATGATCCATGAGGGGGATTCTTCAATCCCTTCTATATTGAAACTAGATGATGACTCTAATGGTCCATGGAAAATGTTCTTTAATGGGGCAAAGAGTAGAAATGGAGCTGGTGCAGGGGTTTTACTAGTCTCTCTGACTGGTAAGCAGTTGTATTTTGCTCATAGACTACATTTTTCTTGTACCAACAATGTAGCAAAGTATGAGGCATTGGTTCATGGTTTGCTACTTGCTGAGAGGAAGGACATCAAACATTTGCAGATCTTTGGAGACATTGAATTGGTGGTCAACCAAGTCAGAGAAAGGTGTGCAACAAAAAATCAACTTCTTTGAGCTTACAGACATAGAGTTTGGGGCCTGTTTGAGATTTTTGTTGCTCTCAATCTACAAGTAATCCCAAGAAAATTGAATGCTAAGGCGGACCAACTAGCAAAAATTAGAGCCTAGTTTTCACATCCTACAGATTTGTTCCAGGGTCCTGATCAGCATGTTAAAATAGTAGTCAGGCCCTATGTTCCTGACAATGATATACATTGGCAAGTTTTTTATAGAAATGAGCAAATTGTAAACTTCATCTAAAATGAAGTTGAGTTCTCATCAACTGCACAGTCCAAGCAGCAAGAAGGGTATGGTGATCAGATCATTTAGTTGAAAACAAACAAGTTACCCAAAGTCCTAGTCACTCTTGATGCTCTTTTTAGCCCAGATGATGAATTCAAGGGCGAAAGGAAGAACATGACGTTAAAAAGGGAGGACTATTAAAAGGTTACTGTTGCCCAGAATAAAGAGTTATTACTGGGAAAGGTATGTAGTGATGTTAAAAAGCAAGATTTTATACACCTTCCTCAAAAATATAGTGATTTTTTGGCATGGGGTTATGAAGACCTAAAGGGTTTTAACCCAGATATTGCCCAACACTCCATTGACCTTGATCCAAATGCCAATCTCAGCTACCAAAAGTAGTGACCCATAAACCCTAAAATTGAGCTGCTTATGAGGAAAGAGCTTGCCAAGCTCATCCAGGCTAGAATTATCTTTCCCATCAAGCACTCCAACTGGGTAGCTTATTTAGTACCAATGAGGAAGAAAAATGGTGAAATAAGGTTGTGCGTGGATTTTAGAGATCTGAATCACATCTCTTTAAAGGATCATTACCCTATGTCATCCATGGATCAAATTTGATAGACTGTTGCAAGGGTAGAGAGGTTTTCACTTCTTGATGGCTTTTCTGGCTATAACCAAATCTTTGTCAAAGAAGAAGATAGATTCAAAACAACATTCAAAACCAAATGGGGAACCATGGCATATGCAAAAATGCCATTTGGTCTTTCTAATGTTGGTGCCACATTTCAAAGGGCAGTAGATATTGCCTTCAAAGATTTTACAAACAAGTTCATCCTAATTTATCTGGATAACATTACAGTCTTCTCCAAGAGAAGAGAAAATCATATGGAACATCTAGAGAAAGTCTTCTAGAGATGAAAAGAGTTTGGGGTGTCTCTGAACCCCAAGAAATGTATTTTTGTTGTTGCTCAGAGTAAGCTTCTGGGTCATCTACTATCTAAGGATGGGATCTCCATAGATCCTGAAAGAACTTCAGCCCTTCTTTCTCTTCCTCTACCCACTCATAAGAAGTCTCTACAGTCATTTCTAGGGTAGATCAATTTTGTTAGGAAGTTCATTCCTAACTATGCTGGCTTGGTAAAGCCTCTAACCCTTATGCTTAAGAAAGATGTTTTTAGATGGACTAAAGAAGGGAAAGATGGTTTTGAGAAAATCAAAGAAGAGATTGCCTAGGCTCCTACTCTCATGAACCCAAATTATAAGAAGGAATTTGTCCTTTATGCACATGGAGGAGAGAACAACATTGTTGTTGTTCTAATGCAACAAAATGAACAAGGAATGGAACAGCCCCTGGCCTTCTTCAGTCAAACCTTGAAGGATTATGAGATCAGATACAGCCCCATGGATAAATAGGTATTTGCCATTGTTAGAGCTTTAAAACATTTAGATATATGCTGGAAAATAACCATATTAAAGTCCTACTTTCTCACCCTAGTGTGAGGGACTACATAATGGGGATTGAAATTAGTGAAAAAAGAGCAAGTTGGGTCACTAAGATCCTGGAGTATGATGTGATCATCAAAGCCACTAAGTTGATTAGAGGTAGAGGATTGTGTGAATAGCTATCTTAGACTACTTTAGATGAAGTGAGTTCATCCTACCATTTGAATGAGGTAGAACCTACAGCTGAATCGACAGTTGTGAGTTCTTAGATAATAGATATGGCCATGTTCCTGTCTACTAGTGAATATCCTTTTGGATTGGATAGGACAAAAGGAAGACATTTTAGGTTGCATTCCATTTCTTATGCCTTGGTGGATGGTGTTCTCTTCAAAATAAGTCTGGATGGAGTTTTACTGAGATGCATAGAAACAGATTAGATTGATAGGTTACTCAGTGAATTCCATGCTGGTCCAGTTGGAGGTCACTTCTCTGCTAGATCTATAGTAATGAAAATAATGAGGGAATGTTACTTTTGGCCCACATTATTCAATTATGCCCATGTATGGGTAAGAAAGTGCAAAGAGTATGCTCTCTTTGTAGGAAAGAAATGATTGGCAACACTCCCACTCCACCCTATTCAAGTGGATCATCCCTTCTCACAATGGGGATTGGATTTCATTGGCACAATAAACCCTACTTATAGTGCCAGTCATAAGTGGGTTTTGACTACAATGGACTACTTCACCATGTGGGTTGAAGTGGTCCCACTCAAAGAGACCACTGAGTCATCAATCGTGGATTTCTTAGAAGAAATCATGACGGGGTTTGGAGCTCCTCATATAATTATTTTTGATAATGCAAAAACTTTCACTAGTTTTAGAATTGTTGATTGGGCTCTAAGGTATAATGTGTTCTTGAAAACTTCATCCAACTATTACCACCAAGGTAATGGGATGGATGAATTCACCAACAAGAACATAATCAGAATTCTAAAGAGGACCATAGAGACAAACCAGAGGCAATGGTACAACAAAATTAAATTAGCTCTTTGGGCTAATAGGATCACTTACAAGAGAGCCATTGGAAACTCTCCTTTTGTTCCTATGTATGGAAGAGAAGCTAGATTGCCTATATCCTTGGAGATTCCTTCATTTGAAATGGCTCAATAATTAGAACTAGAGGGAGAAGATACTAGGTCTAGTAGAATGGTTGAATTGACCGAACTAGAAGAACAAAGATAATCAGCCATGAATACATTGGAAGAGCATCAAAAGAAGACCAAAAAGTATTTTGACAAGAAAGCCAAGGTTCAAACCTTCAAAGAGGGTGATCTTGTTTTGAAATGGGATGCTAACCGAGCCAAACCTAGAGACCACACTAAGTTTGATGCACCTTGGAGTGGGCTAAATATCATAATCAGCTACAAGCAAGCAAATGCTTTCATTCTTTCAAAGCTAGATGGTGAAGTTATACTGATCTTAGTCAGTGGGATCCATCTCAAACCTTACCATTAAGGTTGGTCTAAGATTTTGTACATATTGTTTTAGTTTTATTTCTACTTTATCTTTCCCTCTTCAATAAATGCTTTGGCACAGGCTGCGCTCTCATTAGGAGAATGCAGGCCTTGTTCATTTTTGGCGTTGTTTCAAAAAGTAGGGTTTTAGTTATTTTGACCTACTGCAGTCCCTTTTGACTCCATGCCCAATGGATACAAAAGGCCACTAGTTTCCATTTTTTTAGTAGGCAAACAACCCTAAGAAGTCACCAAAATGTTGTCCTATTTTGCTCCCCAGCCAAATAGCCCAAATCCATAAAATCTCTAAGTGTTTTCCTCTTTAGAAATGCAAGGAAAAACATCCAAAATTGGTTGTCCCAAAAAACTTGAGTTTTCCTTGTGTTTTCTAGTGTTTCAAAGTTTCAAATTTTGTAGTTCTACCCTTCGTCCTTCCATCCTACATCGCTCCAAACTCTGATCCTTTCCTTTTGAAAATAAAGATAAGTATTTTAACCTTTTCAGAGTTTTGGCTTCAGACTTTTCCTCTTCCGTCTTCCTTTTCTTTTGAAAGATGTAAGGTGGAAGGCCTAAAGCCCAACCCCTGATGAGTGTTAAATTTTCTAAGGCATTCCACCATTCTATGGAGCCTTTTTGGTAGGCCCCAGTAGGCTCATAGAACCGTAGAAAGTAGACACGTGGCAAGTTTCGTCAACTCAAACATTAAAAGAACCCAAGGGGAGACCACATGGCATAATCTGTGGCTTTTTTTTCCATTCCATGGAGTATTCCATTAACATTTTATTAAAAGACTGCAGAATGGTGGGGAGCTACCATGTGGACAAAGGGAAAGTGAAATCTAGAAAGATCAAGGCCCGAAGTCCATCAATATTGTAATTCGTCTAAGGCATAAGAAGGCAAAGAAACAACTTATCGGTGATCTTCCCAAATGGCGAACTCAAACAAGTGGTTCAGAAATTATGAGGTTCAGCGATCGGGCAAAGTCTAGATAAAAGGAAAGCAAAGGGAAGGATTTGTGAGAATCAGCTAAGTCAAAAGAGAACAAAAGATGCCTTTGTCAGCAAAGTTCATAAAGTATGAACTTTCCATAAGTTCAAAACCTCCACGGTTCGCCAATGGAGCATTTTATCGACAAGACAAGGAAATAAAATGGAATTTTGCCGATAAGGGAAAAAATGAAGAAACAAGCCATAGTTCATAAAAAGACAAAGTTGATGACTGAAGATAGAAAAATACATAGAGCAAGACAGAATGGTTTGTAATAAGTAGATTTTGTTGATAGGGCAAAATATAGGCTAGAAATATGCAGAAATCAGTGAAACAAAGCTATAATGTATTGCAAACTTTAAATATCTAAATGTAGATATTTAAAGTGTTGTAAAAGCTCTATAAAAGGGATTATGGAGGGAAAATCTATTTTGATTTTCCTCATCATCCATTAGTGCAGAATATGATCTGCTCAACTACTCCATTTTAAGATATTTTTGCATTAATTGTTGCAAGTGATGAATCATTTGTTTGCATTGAAGACCAAAATATCTCATAGCTACTCAATGATCTAAGAGATTGTATACATTGAATTCTTGCAAACTGACATTCTCTTTGTAAAATATCTTCTGACAGGGCCCATGGGGGCGAATTTATTGAGAAATAACTGAGGTCAATGTAATTGAAATGCTATATATGCATATTTGTAAGATGTAATGAGGGTTGGAAAATAGTTGGATACTTTCATTCTTCTGTATTCCAAACAGATCCCTCCTCTCTTGTAATCATGCCCTTTGTTGAAATACACACTGTGTTTTTTACATTTTCTATTGTTCTATCTGTGTAATTTAGAACTAGTTGTCTGTGAATGTTTATTTCTTCTCAATCTTGTTCTTTTCTTTACCTTTGTTAGAATTTACTATATTTGTGTTAGTTATCAGTTGCATTTCCTTATTTTTGCATTTTGAATTCTGTGAGAGATTTATATTCAAACCTAGTTTATCACCTCCATTAATTTCCAACTTTATCCCTCTTCCTCTTTTCCTCAATGGTGGATAGATTAGGTTTAGTCTTAGGAATAGTTGAACCTCCCATTCAGCAAAGGAACCAGCCTCTCTCTGGAGATTTGATCTCCCTGTAGGGTCCCACACCTGGAGATCATCTCAATGTTTCATTGGATAGTTGAAACCCTAAAAGACTCCAACACAGGGTGCAAATCCAAGTGACAACATATCCCACATAATCATGTATGAGAAATTTTGAAGTTGAGAGAAAGGATTCCCTTTCCATTTTGTACCCTTCATCTTTTCAGCATTATTAGAATACTTCTCATTATGACAAAAATATTGTAATGACTTTATATCAAAATGTTGCAATAAACCCTTGCTTCTACTTTCAAAAAGGTAATTCTGGAGCTCCACCATACT
Organism: Cunninghamia lanceolata; assembly: GCA_027924645.1. Classification (NCBI taxonomy): domain Eukaryota; kingdom Viridiplantae; phylum Streptophyta; class Pinopsida; order Cupressales; family Cupressaceae; genus Cunninghamia; species Cunninghamia lanceolata. Next base: position 763,809 of record BSBN01000004.1, on the reverse strand, counting down.
TACTTCTTGATTCAATAATTTTTCTTCTTCACAGGAATGATGTAAGTGTTCTTCCTTGACTTCATTAGTGTTTTTTGACACATGCAATCATTAGAAGTCAAATAAACATCTTCTATTATCAAAGAATTTTTATCTTCAACCTATGTAGTGAAATCCTTATATTATTGCTCAATGGGTTATATTGAATTTGATTTCTCTTATTTTTTAAAACATGTCCTACTTCTTTCATTATTAAATTTTCAACATCCAATGTGGATTCCTTTGTGACATGCTCAATAGTTTGTTTCTCTATCTTTTCTCTGGCGCTTTATCTAACTTTTCACCAACCTTCACTAGTTCTTTCTTCAAAATAATTTTCTTTGTGACTAGATCCTCCATCCATGCTATTAGATTTTTCTGAAATTTCTTAAATTATTAGAATATTTATATCATGGATTCTTGAAATGTCTTCATCTTTATGTAATCCATACCGACATACAATCATTGAACACTAACATGCAAATGAAGATCTACAACAAGAAATTAATTTTCCAATAGGCTAGAAAGATCATAGATCTAATACCACTAAAACGTCTCAAACAAAATATTTTCAACCAACAATCAAATCTGAAAATGACTTTTAACTTCCAAAACACCTGATTTTCCCCTACACCGATTGATCCTAAATTTGGCAATTTCTTCACAAATGTAAAGGGAAACTTCTTTAAATCATAAATACTTGTAAATATAAGAAAATAATAGTAATGGTATAGCCTAATTCTATTCTATATCAGAAAATTTCCATATTTAACTATCAAAACAAATCTGCAAACAAAAACAATAATTTCACTACACCAAAATTTACTAGAAAGCATATGACTGACCAAATAAGAAACCAAACTTGTATTATTTAGTTTTTCTGATGGAGTACATTTGAAATGGACTATTGTGAATCCTTAATGACATCAAGAACAAATGGAACAAATCTAGAAATGATATATTGAAATCTGCTCATAAAACACACATTGAAATCCTACATACACACCCAACTGGAAGTTGAATCACACCAAAAAACATACAACCACCCAGATCTGATGTAGACTCTTTGGAGGCCTAGTACACATCACATAATTCTACTCTAATAGAAAAAACAATGTACAACAACTTAGGTAAACAAATTACTCCACAAACTACTCTAAAATATGCAAATAGACAAACTAGTCAAGTTGAAATCCTACAACTACGTGAAGCTCCAATGCAATCTCTGGATGAGATCACCCTCATGTGCTAAAGGGGTTTCATTGTCGGATACTTGTAACCAATGGTTCGTCATCCACTGATCACCAATCTTCAATGGTTTTTTCTACAGAAGATTATTTGTTGAACACAAGTGTCCAGAGAAACTTTGAAAAAGTTTTGATAAAATGAAAAGAGATGCCTCGAATGTGAAATTGTTTGTAAATAAATAGAGGAACAAATCCAAATGACCCCCTCTCTCAAAAATAAATAAAATAATATTATTTTTGTCACGACCTCCTCCTAAACCCAGGAAATTGATGGTTAAATAAGTATTAAATATTAAATAAATAAAGTAATAAACAATAAATTAAACAAATAATAAACTTCATATTTAAATATCAAGTTAGAACCCATTTGAGTTATTCATAGTGCATAAAATAATATTAAGAATTAAAAATGATAATAGTATTAACAATTATTATTTTAAATAGAATTAATTAGCTAAAATCAAGCTTGCATGATTTAGGGAAAACTTGATTTTTATTATTAAACGGATAACTTCATTTTATTTAGCTGGTTGAATTAGCTTTAGTCCTCTGGTTTTCAGAATTGATGGAGATGATTTCTCTCGAGATTTCAAGGAAGGGGGTTAAATAAATGAATGGAAGATGAGGGGGTTCACCAAGGAAATTTTGGGGGGAGATCTGGCGAGAAGCTCTCTATTGGTAGAGGGTTGAAATGTAAAGTTTAATAATCTTTTCAATACATTTTATTGGCTTCATTTTTCTTGTGAGGGTTTCGAATCACAACAAATCATATAATTTTTCTCATGTATGTGTGTATATATATAGTATAGAATACATAATAATGAGTTAGGTTTTAATAAAGAAAATTATTAAATAAAAAAACAAAACAAAAAAAAATTCTTTCAATTTCCTTCAGCCTAGCATGCAAGCCACCCAAAAGAGGGTCATGGCTTGCATGTGCAGGCTGCCCCCTTAATGGGGCTTATGACCTACATATGTAGGTCGACCCTCAGATGACCTACGTATGTAGGCAACCCTTTGGTTGCCTACATATGCAAGACATTAGAAGGCTTGGGCCAAGGAAAGATCTTTCCTTTCTTTGGGATATTTCCTTTTTTTTAAATAATTTTTTTTAATTTTAAAATTTTAAAATTTTAGTTTTTAAAAATATCTTAAATGGTTATTAAATATTCTTTTTTAGTTTTAGTTTTTAAATAAATAATTTTTAGTCTTTAGTTTTAGTTTTTAAATAAATAATTTTTAGTTTTTAGTTTTAGTTTTTAAATAATATATATTTTTTAAATTAGTTATTAAATACCGAATAATATAAGATTTTTATAATGGTTAAATTATTAATTAGAAACTTTAATTAGTCATGTTTTAATGGTAATAAGTTAATCTAATTCTTTTTTTTCTTCAATTTAGGATTACTCTAAATGTTTTTAAATGTTAAAATTGATTAGTTCTTAATATGGTTGAAATAGAGTTATATTTTATTTTATTAGTTAGATAATTCCTTAGCTATAATAATTAAATTATTGTTTAATTCATTAAGCCATATGAAATTAAATGAGTTTACATCAGTTGAACAATCCACTTTTGTTATTAATCAATACGATGTTTGCATAGTTAATTATATAATTAATTTAATAATTTAGTAGCTAAGTAAACATGTTTAGGATTTCCATAAACACTATCAAATAGTCACTTTATTTATTCATTTAATATAAAAATCATGGGAACAAATATAATGTTTATATTGTACAAGTTTATCAAATTTCTAAAAGACCTAATAGTAATTGAACAAATGTAGATTAGAGGAATTAACCCAATCTCAATCAAACAATTCAGTTAAAGTATCTTATTAAATGAACCTTTAGAATATCATTCAAGTTAATCTACTAAGCTCATTAACAAATTTTAAATCACAAATTTGTAGTTAAGACGATTTAATTCCATTAACAAATTTTTTAATTAGGAAATCTTACAAATATGGACAAACTTGTCAATTTTCTTTCCTTACAAATGGTTTTTCTAAATGTTTAGTAATTAGTTGGATGTGAATAAAATAGTTAATCTTTCTTCAATTTTTGCAATTTATGGAGTACAAATTAATGGAATGAATTAAACTTAATGATCAAATGGTCACAATGTCTCACTTAATTTTATCAGTTTATTCAATTCTATTTTGAAGGTTCTACTTAAATAACTTAATCAAGAGAAACCCAAAAACTATATCATAGTGTTCAATTTTGACGGTGCCTCTGGTTCGTGTTTACGGATAATGTCCTCGCATTGAACTACTACACTTAGTGCCTAACATAGCTGCAACAACAGCATATGTGGCATCGTCCCTATAAATCACCCAAGAATAATAAGGAACATCATGATGTTAAGTTTGAGAGATGGGTAATCTCCCTCGGACACCAAACTAACAAGATTTAATCGAATTTATTCTACTTAGAAAATAACTCCCTTCTCGTGGTTTGAAAAGAATCTAGAATCACCTGGTAGATTTTTTGATTTAGCTCATCTTTCTTGTAAGGGAACATTCTTATCAAGAGGGGGATAAGGGATTATTGAACATGTGTTTGCAAGTTTTATTTGATAGGACTAGGAAGTAGTGTTCTTAGTAAACAAGGCATGGTTCAGAAAGATCAAATACTTTAAAATTGCTCCCCTTTGTGGGTAGTAGTCATAGAGGAACTATCTGGGGAAACTAGGCCCTAGAAAGAGTTGTGTACCCACACTTAATAGTTCACATAAAACATAGAGTAGAAACTAGAACTACATATAAATTATACATTGATCTCATTTGGAAGTAGGTATGTACGTAGCCTAGGGAAGAAAGTATGTTCTTAGTACACAGGTTTTCAGGCATGGGGTTGGGAGGTTTGAAATTCTCTTTTGCTCGATTTAAACTTTCAACTTAGGAATCCCATCAAGTGAAGCCTTCCAACTAACCATAAGTGGAACATCAAGCGTAGGGTCAAATTAGGAAAATAATCAACGTATACTTAAAAGAATCTCATATGGATTCACTTGACTCCCTACGGCCTAGGGCCAAATTCCAATGTGGGAATCAAGCTACTAAACTTGAATATTTTTACTCCCGAAGACAACAACCTCAGTGCAATCCTAGAGGGAGTGTATTCTTCAAAGAGTGGCTCAAGATCCATTAGATTCTGATGAGCCTAAGTCTCTAGCCAGAGAACATACCTATCCCTTGTGGATGGATGTCTATCCCATTAGGATAGATGCACATCCTGTTTGGATGGAAGAATACCTGCCTCTTTGGATAGATGCATATCCCATAAGGATGGATACTTGTCCCGATTGGATGAATACCTATCCCATTGGATAGAATTACCTGATTATATGATTGAGTCAAACACTTAAAATAGACTTAGAAAAAAAAAAATTAGTTTTAATTTTGGGGATTTAGTATTGGGATTGTTATGTGTGGTATCAAAGTGAGGTTTGAAAGTTGGGCCTCAAGCCTACTACGACTCACATAAATTAAGAAACAAATGAGAATGAGATTTATTATATTAAGTTTTGAGTATAAACTATGGGAAGTTATTGATTTAAAATATTTGAATTTTAGGGAAACACAATGGTCAAAACAAGAGAAAACTGTGCTAACACTACTTGAAGGAAAAAGAAAGCCCCTGATGAACAAACTAAGGCATAAGAGAACACTGAGGTAGGAATAGAGGCAATAATTGATTTGTTGATAGAAGAGAGGGATAAAATATACTCCTTAGAGAAAATAGTTAAGGACCTCAGGGCAAGGCAAGCAAACATTGAGAACATAGTGGAACTTAAATTTGAAAATCCTCTTGGTGGGGTCAATCTCCTTGGAAATGCAAGTAACATGGATGCACCTAGGAAAGAACTTTCCATCATGGAACTTTCAAAGGACTTGAAAAAGATTACACCTCCCCAGTTTGATGGTAAACAATTAGGAGAAGGGGCTGAAAATTGGTTGAATGAAATGGAAAAGTATTTTGAACTTAGAGACTACAATGAGATGACCAAGGCATTAAGGGGGTCTTATCAACTAACAGGTGAGGCAAAAATTTGGTGGACAATGTCAAGAAACAAAATGGTTACACTAAGAAAAACATGACATGGGAACTATTTGTTCATCATTTCTGCAAAAGATGGCTACCACAATTGTTATTTGATGAAAATGTGATAGAATTTCATAACCTTCAACAAGGATCTCTAACAGTACAATAGTATTGGGATAAATTTTCCAAATTACTAAACTATGTACCAATATATCAAGGTGATGAAAAGAATCAAACCAGGAAGTTTATACTAGGGCTAAATGCTAGTATTGGTGCTAAATTAGATATGCATTGCCCCAAAAGCATGAATGAAGTACTATAAAAGTCCTTAAAACAAAAAAGAAAACTTCAAGACCTAGTAGCAACAAGCAAAAACTTCAATAATAGCAGGACCCAATCTTTCAAAAGGAAACAAGAATTCAAGGGAAATCCAAATCTCAAAACTAAAGGGCTAATTTCATAGAAAGGAAACCACCACCAAATAAAAATACAAGGAATGGTCAAAATTGGAATAATAACAAGGGAAATTATAACAAGAACAATCAAAGAAACTTTAATGGGCTAGCTCTTCCACCAGGACTTAATGAAACAAGGAATGATCCCCTAGGAATCCTACATAGCAAGGACCACTAGGTGGATGCTTTATGTATGGAGGAAACCATTATGATAGAGAATTCCCAAGGATGCAAGAAAGTATTAGATCAAATCAATCTAAAAAAGGACCTCCACAAAGGATTCATGTTGTAGTAAGAAATCGATAAAATTAGTTTCAAAATGTGCCCATAGAAACTACAGGTACGCTCTCAAGGAAATCAATTTCCATATTAATAGACACTAGATCATATAAATGCTTTATTTCTTCATATCTTATTAAGAGAGTGTAATTAAGAGTTAGTCAAATGGAAACATCGTGGATGGTCTAGTATGGGGATAATGCGATTAGAGAAGTAACCAAGTGCATGTCTAACACTACCATACAGTTTCCTGAGTTTGAATCAAAGTTAGACTTTTATGTGGCACCTCTAGGATCATATGACGTAATTATTGGGATGAGTTGGCTAACTCAACATAAATAAAATGTGGATTGTTATCATAAAATAGGTGGAGTGTTTGGATGATAAAGGGAACAAGGTAAAACCGCAAGGAACCCTTAGGCCGATAATTGTGGAAACCATATTAGCAATGCAACTAAAGAAAGAAAGGAGAAGGGATCCCAAATATTTATGGTTACCTTAGATGAAGAAGAAGAAGAAGATACTCCAACCTTTGATAACTCCCCTTTTCTTCAAAATTTTAAGGACATGTATTTCCAGAAGAATTGCCAGGATTTCCCCCAAAAAGGAATTTTGACTTCTCCATTGAAATAGTACATGGGTTTGAACCTATGTCAAAGGTTCCTCACATGAATACAAATGAGCTATTAGAACTTAAGATGCAACTAGAAGAACTTTTAGAAAATGGATTAATAAGCCCAAGTGTGTCGCCCTAGGGAGCACCAATTATTTTTGTTAAGAAAGATGGAACCTTGAGGTTGTGCATAGATTATAGAATGCTAAACAAGGTAACAATAAAGAATAGGTAACCATTTCCTCACATTGAGGACCTCTTTGATCAAATGAAAGGGGCAACTTTGTTTTCCAAAATTGACCTTAGGTTAGGATATTATCAACTTAGAATCAAGGAAGAAGATATTCCAAAAATAGCTTTTCAAACAAGGTATGGACACTACAAATTCACAGTTGTACCTTTTGGTGTCACTAATGCCCCTGCTGCCTTCATGAACTTGATGAACATCATTTTTTATGACTACTTGGACAAATTTGTCCTAGTGTTCTTGGATGATATCTTAATTTATTCTAGGAGTGAAGAGGAGCATCGAGCACATCTCCGTCTAGTCTTGCAAAGGTTGAGAGAAAATAATTTATATGGGAAATTATCAAAATGTGCATTCTTTGAAAGGAAGATCCATTATCTAGGGCACATCATATCTAAGGAAGGGATAATAGTATACCCTTACAAAATAAAGGCTATAATGGAATGGCCAATCCCCAAAAATGTTTCATAAGTAAGGATTTTCATGGGTCTAGCAGGATATTATACGAGGCTTGTAGAGGGGTTCTTTTGAAATGCAAATTGTATCACCTCATTGCAAAGAAAGAGTAAAATATTTGTTTGGACAAAACAATGTGAAAAAGCATTTCAAACCTTGAAGGAAAAGTTGACTACAACTCCTATCTTAAAGGTTGTTGATCCTAATGGACATTTTGTAGTCATCACAAATGCTTCTACTGAAGGTATAGGGGGTGTACTTATGCAAGATGAAGGGGTAATAGCTTATGAGTCTAGAAAGTTGAAGATACATGAAATAAACTATGCACCTCATGACCTAGAATTGGTAGTAATTGTACATGCCCTTCAAAAATGGAGGCATTTCTTGTTAGGTAAACCTTTTGAGTTGAAAACTGACCACCAAGGGCTAAGGTACATCTTTCACCCAACCAAACTTAAATGCAAGGTGTTGGTTTAAAGATTTGCCACCTAACTCTATTTTCTCATGCCCATACAAGTGACAAATGTAACAATAGTTGAATCAGTTGCAATGGTATTTTACAATGATTCTCTGCTTATATACCAAGGTGCAACTACCTTCTTGTAATATTCAATGAATGAAAACTCAGATTGCAATAAATAAAAGGTGGTGCTTTTAACCAAAAAGCATAAAAGGCAATATATCCTAAAAATAACTAAATTCAAAGAAGTGCAAAGACTTCAACAGCAATCATTTCAACTGAATCAATAAAGAATTCCACCATATATCATACAATCACCACCATAAACCATATACCAAAAGATAGATAATTCATAGCAATGCGTAAGAATTAAAGATACCCAACCACTTTAATATAGAAATACCATCAACATCAATAGGAGTATATCCAACATAAGAAGAATATAAATTCAAATAACCATAGAACAAAGTTTACGATCATCCAAATTCCACTGCTTTGATTTCTATTCAATATATAAAAGCAATTGAACAGAAAGAAAAATTGATCTATCACAAACACAAAGTTTCCTAAAAGATCCTAAACATCGACATGATCTCTAAATTTATAGCCATGCCTCCTAATAACTATTTTTCAAAGATAACAACTTCTTGAAGATAGCCAGTTATAAGGTCTTTAAATTAACATAATTAAAATAAAGGGCCCTCCAGAGCCAATAGTTTTTGAGCAAATATGGAAATGATACTAAAGCATATGAAAAGAAAGCTCATTAATGATAGCCACATCCTCGTCCTCCCTATTATCTTCTTGTGTCACTTCATTCTCCTCCACCTATCCATCACTAGCTCCTGCATCCACTTGCATCACCTATGCCCTCAATCTTGCCTTGTATGCCTTGTACATGTTGATAATGGGTGATAATGATATGCTAGTTGGAGTCTTTTTACTTACTCCTCTATTAGCATTACTCACTTTTTGATGAACGTCATCCAGCCCGCTTTTGACAGTCTTGATATAAGCAGTAATCCTTGCAAGCTTACCAAATGACTCACCTATTAAGGTATCATAGTTCACCATCTCTTCGGTCACCAATTTCTTAAAGTTTTGTTTGATTTCTTTAATATCCAGCAACATATCGTCATCGTCTCCAGTGGCTTCTATTTCTATGATGGAAAAATTGGTTTTAATTCCTCTCATGTTTTAATAGTAAAGTGCAATAGCATTTCTCATTTCATCCTCAGTTGATATCAAAACACATAACTTCCACTCAGTTATGTCAACCCACATAGGTGCATCCAATTCTCTAGGATCATTTAAAACTTTCTCAGCCACTAATATATTGACATCTATATTGGTCATTTCTTATATCTCTTTCGAGGCTAAGGATAGAATGTTATGGTCACTTATAGCGGTTTGGAACTCAATTATCAAGGTCTCCCTTTTACTAGAAATAGAATCAAACAATTTAATAGCTTCTTCAATGAACAAAAGACAATCAAAAACCACTTTTTCCACCCACTGGTCCATGGCATTACTCAAAGCTCGAGATCGTTTTATTTGTTGCAATAAATTTGGATCAGGGGCACTAATACTCAAGTCAGGCAAGGCATCTATTGATTCTATAGTGACTTTTAGAATAGATTGAATGAAAAGAGACAGTGAACTTACTTGTGTTCTCATCTTACCATTCTCCTGTTGCTCCTTTTTAACTCTTTTCGACAAATTGCTCACTAAGAATTTAGCATGATAAATATCTCCCTCAATAGTGGAGGGTCTCATATCTACTATACTCAAGTTGAAATCTATTTCAGTGACCTCATTCTCATTTTTATTTCCAATAGGATCAGCTAGGTGCCATGTGGCAGAGTCAGCCACCATTCTTGACATTTTGTTAGCCTATTTAGGCTTGGGCATTTTTTGCAAGAGTTTGGCCACAGTATCAACATCGGCATCCATCGCAGGAGTATATCTTTTCTTTTTCTCAACTGCCTTTCTTGACCAGGCAAGGGATGAAGAAGGAACATTAACATTTCCAATCATATTCATTGCACCATTCAAATGCATAGGAGGAGAATTGTGCTCCGGGGGATTATTTAGAAGAGGTGAATTTTCAGGACTCAACAAAGATTGTAACATATTTTCTTCGTCCAATTGAGTAAAGATTAGAGAATCATTGTCACTTACAAATGGAGGTGTAAGGGGCACATGGTCTTCTTGTAATGATGAAGCAACCAATCTGGCATTACTTTTTATTAGTTGATCATCCTGTTCATAGGAAATTTTTAACTTATTAACATCATCATCAGGCTGCTCACCGTCACCACCTGATTGTGAGCCAACTCTAAGAAGAGCTAGGTCCAAACTCGAGGATCTTCTTCTAGTGTGACTAGGTTGGGATCTATTCTATGCTTGATCATATGAATCCTTTGGTGTTGTTGAACCAACCTGCTCTCTAAACTTTCCTTTCATCCATTTTTCCATTCTTCTTATTATAGGATAGGAGTGCAACAAGAGATTAGTACATTCCTTATCAGACCATTTAATAAGAGGGAGTGGTTGCATGGAGGAATTTTGATAGTCCTCATCCAAGATATTTTAATTGTCATCAACCAAGTCAGGAACTTCTATTGGTAGATCAAATGCACAGACTTGATCGATAGTCAACCTCATGAAACCTCTTCTCTACACTTCTCTTCCATCCAGGCAGTCCTCCCAGATCTTCCAGCTAGGGTTTGTGCTGATAAGAGCCACCACCATGCATATTCCTTTTTACAAAATTCTTACTATCAAAAGCCACACGAATAGACAACCGATTAAGATTGAATTTAGCTAATAATTTCTCAGCACCTTTAGCACTGTCATTGCTCTTACAGGAATAAAATGAAAGACAGGGAAAGAATACCCTCTTTTCTTCATCACATGGTGTTTTGTATTAACTAATACCATATGATGACATACCTCAAGAAATATGAGATAGTTAGATGGATACCTCAGCAATTTCACTGGAGTACTTTCATAACCCCCAATTCTTAAGTACGAAATGCAAACAAATTGCACATAAAAGCTACCAAAATTCATCACCAGGGAAGCCACTTCTATAGAGAACCTCCACTCTAACAAGCCCTCAATTTCTTTAACAAGCAACATGGAAAAAGCGTCATTAATGCAATGAAAATATTTCATACCAACATTTCTCTACAATTGTGAAAATGTTTGGAACACAGGTGTGCCTAGGGCAGGAGCTCCTTGAGCTCTTAAACCAAGCCAAGTAACCTCTTTAGTGGCTAACATGTATATTAGCTAAGAGAACATATGAAAGCTAACTTTCTATGGGAAATTTATCAATTTATCATGCATGCATTTGTTGATAATTCTCATCTAATATATGTGGTGATCTCCACGGATAAATAGTATGAATCAGCACATCCAATACTTGAAAGAATCTAAATCTGTACTTCCAACCACACGATGCAAGAGGGTAATCATATCAGGAATTTCCTCTTTTAAATGCCCCATTTTTAGATTGGCGGGAAGTCTAGATTTTCCCTTCTTCTCAGCTTCCAACCATGTTTTAGCAATATGGTTCTGACACCAATCCTTTTTCTCATGATAATATGTCCAAGCAGAAGTCACTGAAACATCAACATTGTCCTCATACTCATCTAAATTCAAAGCTAGAGCCATAGATTCTGCATCAATCTAAGCAATTACAAAACCATCACAAGCTCTTATCTCCTAATCATTTGGGAAATAGTTATTGGCATATGTGACTATCAAGTCTAGATAGCACACACCAAGTGGAAAACCTCTAGCCTGGTCCAAACCACTGCTTATAATTTTATCGGCTAGGGGTTCCTACCCTCAGGTCACATTCTTTTCCAAAAATCATCAAGGTTGATATGATCCAATTCAATATCCTTCACATTGGATAATCCATTCTCCACCATAGGAACTATAGGAGCTCCTTGGAATTTAAATTTCATCTTAACCAACTTAAAAACCTAGTCAGCCAATAACTCATAAATATTTACAGGCACAAAAAAAACCACAATATAGGGGAAGAACTATGAAGATTTATGAAAACAAAGGTTTCTGCCACCAAAGAACTTTTGTATTTCTTAAATAAAATGGAGAAAATCAGAGAGAGAGCCAACTAAGCTAACCTGTTTCTCAAGAATTCCATGAACTCCAAGCAAATGGCAAATTCCACTCTGCAAAGTAATCCCCTTCATGAAATTATGAATTCTTTCTTGGTAGGATGATAAACGTATTTAGTTTTCATATCTCCTCTCATAAATTTACTCATAAATTTCCATAAATGCTAGCGGTGGATCAAGTCTTGAAATTCATAATTTATCCCCTATAATTTCCCTCTGAAAAGGGTGCCCACGTACTTTCACACATTCCAAATTAAATGTGAAATGACAAGCATCATTCCACCATACTTCTTGCCAACTCATTAAAGGCACCAAGGGAGCAGCGAGCACATTCGGTTGGCAAGTCAGAGATTTATGGAACTTTTGAACCACAAAATTTGAGAAATTGAAAGTTCTTTGAACTTCTGACCTCCTAACAACAAAGGTTTTATTTTAAACAAAGGCAACCAAGACTGATGACAAAAAAGTCTTAGAGATGCAAGACTTGGGGACTAGTCAGGAAGTCAGGCGGTTGATGAACTTTTGAACCTACAAACTTAGGTTCAAAGACTCAAAGACTTTCTGACAAAATGTGAAAATGACTAAGTAAAAGACACAACTTGGGTAAGGATGAGGACAATTATGAGTAAAAGAATATGGACTTTCCTAAGATACAAATGCTTTAGCAAATTTTAAAAGTGGGGCAACAACAAACTCTAATTGGGGACAAGGACTAAGGAGGACATAGAGAATCCAGACAAACTTTGGCAACAAATCCTTATTCTAGAAGGGCGATAGAGTCACACCAAAAACATGACAATAAAAATAGGAAAGGCAAGGAAAGAAACTATAGTACAAGGTAAAACTCAGGAGTGTTACAAATTGTATAGCTTCATATCTTGCCCATAGAGGCAACGATGTCCAGTCAGGATATGCCAGTAGAAATGCATTCTCTCCAATGACTTGTCTGATCTGGAAAGGTCCCTTCCACAAAGAATCAAACTTATTATGAGCCCCCTTTGGCTCTCTTCTCTTGTCCCATAAAAGCACAAAGTCTCCCACAACAAAACTTCTTTGCTTAGCTTTCTTATCAAAAATCTTCTTAACAACCTACTGGTGACTGGTAATCCTATCCACAACTTCTCTTTGTTCCTCCAACTTGTTCAAATACATTATCCTCTTTTCCATTGTGTATTTAAATTGTTCACCTTCAATTGCCTTCTGTAAATTTAGTGCAAATAATTTCAAAGGGATAGGAATCCAATTGTCAATTCCATAAACTAGCTGAAAAGAGGACATACCAATGGCTCTTTTGTAAGTTATTCTATCTACCTAAAGAGTATCATATAAACTCCTATGTCATCCTCTTTGATTTTCATCCACTAGCATTTTGACAATTGAAATGAGATTCTTATTGATACATTTAGCTTGCCCATTGTCTTATGGATAATAGTCAAATAAGTGAGCAAGGCTGATACCATAATCATAACAGAAAAGAGTGAATTCAGAAGAGGAGAAACTAGTGGAATTATTAGCTACAATATTTTTAGGCACACCAAACCTAACCAAGATATTTTCCTTAAGGAAATTACAGAGTACCTCAAAGGTGGTGTGTTTTACAAGAACTGCTTCCAACCATTTGGTAAAGTAATCTATAGTTGTCAGGATGTGAGTATATCCAGTACTAGAATTGGGATTAATAGGTCTAATGAAATCCAATCCCCACTGTTGAAATGGTTCATCAATTACCACTGGTTTTAGAGGCAATGCTACTAATTGAGGTCTACTGGTAGACCTTAAGCACTTCTCACATTTAGATACCCAGTTATAGGCATCCTTGAACATGCCTAACAAATAAAAACATTGTCTTAAGATTTTGAAAGCAGTCATAGATGCTGAGAAATGTCCTCTGCAGGCTTCATTATGAAAGGTCTCCAATAGTTTCTTCTACTATTCCTTATCTACACACCTCAAAAATGTTCCGTCCACTCCCTTTTTGTATAAGTTCCCTTCCCAGATAAAATACTTTTTAGCTTTAATCTTCAAATTTATTTTCTCTTTTGCAGACAAGTAGGGTAGGTAGTCACCATATGTCAGAAAATAAGAAACATTAGAGAACCAATCATCAATAGTGCTTGTGAAAAGAACCAGAGGCAACTCTTCATCTTCATTAACCTTATTCTCATCAATCATTCTACATAATCCTTTACCTTTGACCAAATTGGTAGGTTTGATTTCAACATCATATTCCTGAACTTTAGCTATCTAGGATCCTCTATTATTACATCTAATTTCTTGTTGTGTAAGGATACTTTTTACAACAGACTCTGAAACATAGACAACTACATGTGAATGTAAAATGTAAAACCTAAATCTTTTTAAAGCTTTCACTACCACATATGCATGTTTCTCCAGTGTAGAATATTTAAATTCATGTTTCTTTAACAACACACTCATGAAAGCAATTGGAGATTCAATCCCCTATTTGTTCTTTTGTAGCAAAATACCTGAGAGAATGTATTATGATGCATAACAATAGATAATAACATCTTTTTCAAAATTGGGATGCACTAATGTAGGTGCATTAGAAATAGCTATCTTACTCTCCTCAAATTCATGTTTACCTTCATCACTCCATTTAAAAATAGGATGGTTTTTCATCATCTTAGCAATATGTCTAGTCAACTCAAAAAAATCAGGAACAAATCTTCTCATAAAATTTACCTAACCAAAGAAAGATTTGGTATTACTTTTGGTCGTAGGTAAGCTCGGCTGTTGAATTGCTCTGAGCCTCTCAGGATCAATTTTGATACCATCCTTGGAGATGATTTGACCCAATAGTTTCCCTTCAGTCATAGCAAAAATTGACTTTTTAGGATTTAAAGAAATGACAAGTTCTCTACAGCACTGCAACACCACCTCCAGATCATGCAAGTGGTTAGCCCTCTTCTTAGAGAAAATTGTTAAATCATCCAAATAAATGACAATGATTTTATTCTTTAGATCACTAAATTTTAAATTCATTTCCCTTTAGAAAGTGGCCCCTGCACTGATAAGGGCAAATGACATCCTATTGTAATCAAAAACACCAATAGGGGTAGTGAATGTTATTTTGTGTTGATCCTCTGGGGCTACTTCAATCTAGTTATACCTCAAAAACCCCTCTAGCATAGACATCATCTCCGAACTAGATACTATTTGCAATATATGGTCCATCGAAGGTAAGGGATAGTTATATTTCAGAGAAGCTTGGTTTAGATTTCAGAAATCAACACAAATCCTTATTTTCCCATTCTTCTTTCTGACAGGAATAATGTTAGCCACCCATGTAGAGTGGTGAATGGGGCACATGATTTTCACCTTCAACATCTTGTCTATCTCACTGAAAATAGCCTCGGACACTTTAGGGTTTTAAGTCCTCTATTTCTACCTAAAGGGAAAAGTATCAGGCTTTAATGGAATGTGGTGCTACATCTTTCCATCTCTAAATTTCAAGTCTGCATAACACAGCGTAAAAACATCTCTGTAGCGAACAAGCAAAGAAATTAAATTCTCTCACTCTTTCAGAGAGACACACTTCCAATACAAACTATCTTTGGATCCTCCTCAGTGCCAATAGTAACCTGATCATAATCAGCTGATGATCTGATTGAGACTTTTCTTTTCTATTTTAGATATTAATCATGTCAGTTGAAAAGGTCCTCAAGTGAGACCAATCCCTTGGGAATTTTATTTCCTTTCAATTGGATCACTTCAAATCCCTGGCCATTGTGAGAATCAGCCACTCCTAACACATCATTTATTTCATCAAGACTCCCCTTGAAGAATACATTTTCAAATGACTCAGCCTTTTCTAAGAAAGATATAATTTTCCAATCATTGTTAAATACCTGCTAGTCATTAACGTTGTCAGGCATGCTAGTCCAATAGACCACCTCAACTTTGTAAGGTTTTTCTTTAAAGTCTGGATGAGGTAATAAGAGAGATGCAGACATAGCCAATGAATCAGCTTGAGTGTTCTGATCCCTAAACATAGCTTCTATTCAAAAAGCATCAAAATCCTCTATGCAATCCCACACTCTATTTCTGTAGTGCCTTAGCCTCCCATTTTTCACTGTATATATTTTCCTAACTTGCTTAAGAATCAATTCGGTGTCACCTCTAGATCTCAGCTACTTAATACCTTTCTTCTTGGATAATGCCAATCTTAGTAGCAAAGATTCATATTCTGCAGTGTTGTTAGTGTTGTCGAACTCTAATTTATAAGAAAAAGGAAACTTGTAATCATTAGGGGAAATTAGAACTACTCCAGCACCAGAACCAGTAGTAGAAAAACTATCATCAAACTCTAATGTCCACACCTCATTGGCTAGATCAAGGCTTATCAAACTTTTATCATCTCCCATTGTAGATGTGCACATATATGTGTCAGACCCAGTTTCTACATATAAAATGTCTGCCCTCGGGTCCCCTAACTTCAGTGCAGTGAACTTGGCCTTTGGTTTAGGGTTTAGATGAACTCTCTTCCCATCCACTAGTATCAAAGCATGTGACCAGTCCATTTGAATCTCCCCTCCCAAATCTCTACAGAAGTTGCGGCTCAAAAGCATCCCATAGCTTGCAGGTATATCTGCCACTAAAAATGGTTAAGTTCAATCTCTTTTTAGGATAAGTGGCAAGGGTGACCTGTGCATCTTTAATTTGACCTAGGATAGGTACTAGAGAGCCATCTATGGAAAAGCACCTACCATGTGAGGAGGTATAGGATAAACCTAGGGCTTTAGCAACCTGGGCAGGCATTACATTATCTAAAGCTCCAGAATCGATGACACAATTACTTAATTTATAACCAGCGATGTATAATGATACTTAAAAAGGTTCTAGTTTTTCAAAGGGGTTTTGAGGACTAGGTTCTTGGGAACGGGAATTTGAGCAATTTTGTTTTCCAGCATGGACCTCACTATCATTTGACACCTGAGCATTACAATGAGAGGGAGATGGCTCTTGCTTAACATATCTAACCAGTCTATCTAGTTCAAAAGGGTTGAGCCTAATGTATTTATCTTGTGAGATTTGTATTTTAGTATTTTTACAAGACTGGACGATGTCAAAAGAACTAGAAACAAGAGCTTTAGAAGACGATGTAGAGGGTACCTCAGCAGATGCAACTTTGGGTGTAGTACTCTCTTTCTTCTTAGAACTGGCATTTTTCTATCTTGAAAAAATCTATTTTGGAGTAGAAGAGGAACTACCAAGCTAGCCTTGAGGGTTTTTCCCTTTCTGCACTTGTTGTCCTCTAGTGAATACTGTACAATTGGGACTATGAATCTTAGTGTACATGTCCTCCCCACCTTCAAGGTCTTACTCATAATCAAAGAAATTAACAATTACATCTTCAGATGGAGAAGGTTCTTCCACATAGGGTTCTTTTGTATGCTCATTCATTGAGAGCATCTACATAAATCTAACCATATTTGGACAGGATGCCCCATCATGATCAGAAGCCAAATGAAAGTTACACATCATATGATTATTTTTACTAGAAAAAGGACCAACAATTGCTAACCTCTGAGTTGGACCAGGTAAGAGCAGTGTATAGTTATAGTTCCTCTGTGAACCATGATCTTTCCTTGTTACATCTTGGTAAAAAGGCTACTGGGAGCCTTTAGGCATCTACCTCTTCAAGGTAATTATGTCATTGGCCAACCTTTGTATGATAGGGTCGGTGGAGTTAACCACTGAAGATTTATCTGTCTGCAATTCCTTCTTCCATTTGTCAGTAGTTATGAGATCATCTTCAATCATAATGGCCAGGGATTGGGTTGTTGCCAAGTTAGAAGCACCTTCCTTTTTTATAGCATAATTGACATCAGGAGGTAGGGAATTAAGAAAGAAGCGTTTCAATAGTCCAGCACCCGGCATCACATTGTTAGGAATTTTTTTTGCAAATTTATTAAATTTGGCTACAAACTCTCTCATTTGTTCATGGACTTCTTTCTTCATTGAAGAGAGTTGAGCTACCAATGTGTGCTCATTGTCAGTATTTTTGAACCTATCTTCAAACTGTTGCCTCATGGTGGCCTAGTCTCTAATGGATGAATTGGGCAAATGGTAAAACCACTCAGTTGTGGCATCGATGAGGGACTCAACAAATAGACTAATAGATACATCTTCATGTTGTACTCCTAAGATAGAATAGGTTGTGAAAAAGGTATTTATGTGCTCATCTGGGGTGACCTTTCCATCACCTCTAAATTTTGGTAAAATCTTTCTAGACCCTCTAGGTAAGTCATGCAGGTTTGCCCCTAATCTCAAAGGACCTATAGCAGCACCCCATGGAATAGGTGATGGTTGTGCCATATTGAAGGGATTATGAAGTGGGAAGTTAACTTGTAGGGGTAAAACAATACCATTAAGGGTTAAGACTTGACAAGAGGAACTTGCAGACTCCCTTATAGGTGGAGGAGAAGATGGCCTACTTAAAGACTTGACTTTATGAGTAGGGGGGGAAGGAACAAAATTTAAAGATTGAAGCAAGTCAAAATAAGTATCTAAGATACCCTTCTTTCATCTCCTAGAGTATATCTTTTCATAACCAACTTTCACATATAAATATACACATGAAAATAATAATTTAGAGTCACCAAACAACTTACTGGTTGTTATGAGGGAGAACCTGTTGGGCATACACTTGGTTCCTCAATCTATTAGCAGGGTTTCTCTATCTATTATCAAGAACCGCCTGAATTTGAAGGGATCTATTTCTCATAGGCATAGGGACTACACCTTCCATAAAAACAATCTCCTGAGCTTCACCAAAATCACATGCATTTTCTCTTATACTATCACTGAGTTCTTCTTCTTCAAGAACTTTGTCAACTTGGTAATATTGTTGATTTGTCTCCTAGTTTTCCAGGCTACAACTCGCAGACCAATAATAATGTCTTCTTGGTCACAAACAAGCTAGTCTATGTTAGGCTGCAAAACTGGTGCATGTCTTCCATAGAGAACCATGAAATCCAATGATAAAGCAACTCATAATATATATATATAGTTATTGTCATAGTATCCCTAGTAGAGTCACCAAAAATCTATTGGTTTACATATTTTCCACCTAACTCTATTTTCTCATGCCCATACAAGTGAGTAATGTAACAATAGTTGAATCAGTTGCAATGGTATTTTACAATGAGTCTCTGCTTATTTACCAAGTCACAGTTAACTTCTTGTGATATTCAATGAATGAAAACTTAGATTGCTTTTAACTAGGAAGCAAATAAAAGGTGGTGCTTTTAACCAGAAAGCATAAAAGGAAATATATCCTAAAAATAACTAAATTCAAAGAAGTGCAAAGACTTCAACAGCAATCACTGCAACTGAATCAATAAAGAATTCCACCATATATCATACAATCATCACCATAAACCATATACCATAAGATAGATAATTCATAGCAGTAAGAAAGAATTAAAGATATCCAACCACTTTAATATAGAAATACCATCAACATCAGCAGGAATATATCCAACATAAGAAGAGTATAAATTCAAATAACCATAGCACAAAGTTTACGATCATCCAAATTCCACTGCTTTGATTTCTATTCCATATATAAAAGCAATTGAACAGAAACAAAAATTGATCTATCACAAACACAAATTTTTCTAAAAGATCCTAAACATCGATAGGCTCCCTAAATTTATAGCCATGTCTCCTAATAACTATTTTTCAAAGATAACAACTTCTTGAAGACAGTCGGTTATAAGGTCTTTAAATTAACATAATTAAAATAAAGGGCCCTCTAGAGCCAATAGTTTTTGAGAAAATATGGAAATGATACTAAAGCATATGAAAAGAAAGCTAATTAATGATAGCCATGTCCTCATCCTCCATATTATCTTCTTGTGTTGCTTCCTTCTCCTCCACCTATCCATCGCTAGCTCTTGCATCTGCTTGTGCCACCTGTACCCTTAGTCTTGCCTTGTATGCCCTGTTCATGTTGATAATGGGTGATAATGATATGCTATTTGGAGTCCCAGTCATGTTGAATCAGTTCTTCTTTTTACTTACAGCTCTATTAGCGTTACTCACTTTTTGATGAACGTCGTCCAGCCCACTTTTGACAGTCTTGATATAAGCAGTAATCCTTGCAAGCTTACTAAGTGACTCACCTATTATGGTATCATAGTTCACCATCTCTTTGGTCACCAATTTCTTAAAGTTTTGTTTGATTTCTTTAATATCCAGCAACTTATCATCATCGTCTCCAGTGGCTTCTATTTCTATGATCTCAAAATTGGTTTTAATTCCTCTCATTTTTGAATAGTAAAGTATAATAGCATTTCTCATTTCATCCTCAACTGATATCAAAACACATAAATTCCACTCAATTATTTCAGCCCACACAAGTGCATCCAATTCTCTGGGATCATTTAAAAATTTCTCAGCCACTAATATATTGACATCTATATTGGCCATTTCTTGTATCTCTTTTGACGCTAAGGATAGATTGTTATGGTCATTTCTAATGGTTTCAAACTCAACTATCAAGGTGTCCCTTTTACTAGAAATAGAATCAAACAATTTAACTTCTTCAATGAAAAAAAGACCATCAAAAACCACTTTTTCAACCCACTGGTCCATGACATTGCTCAGAGCTCAGGACCATTTTTTTTTGTTGCAATAAATTTGGATCAAGGGCACTAATACTCAAGTTAGGCAAGACATCTGTTTATTCTCTAATGTCTTTCAGAATAGATTGAATGAAAATAGATAGTGAACTTACTTGTGTTCTCAATCTCATGTTGCTCCTTTTCAACTCTCTTCGACAAATTGCTCACTGAGAATTTAGCATGATAAATATCACCCTCAACGGTGAAGGGTGTCATATCTACTCTACTCAAGTTGAAATCTATTTCAGTGACCTCATTCTCATTTTTATTTCCAACAAGATCAGCTATTTCCAAAAAGTGGTGCCTTGTGGCAAAGTCAGTGACCATTCTTAACATTCTCTTAGCCTTCTTAGGCTTGGGCATTTTTTGCAAGAGTTTGGCCATAGTATCAACATCGGCATCCATTGTAGGAGTATATCTTGTCTTTTTTCTCAACTGCCTTTCTTAACCAGGCAGGGGATGAAGAAGGAACATTAACATTTCCAATCATATTCATTGCACCATCTAAATACACAAGAGGAGAATTGTGCTCCAAGGAATTATTTGGAAGAGATGAATTTTGAGGACTCAACAAAGATTGTAACATATTTTCTTCACCCAATTGATTAAAGATTAGAGAATCACTATCACTTACAAATGGAGGTGTAGGGGGCACATGGTCTACTTGTAATGATGAAGTAGCCAATCTAGCATTACTTTTCATTGGTTGATCATCCTATTCACAGGTAGTTTTCAACTTATTAACATCATCATCAGGCTACTCACTGTCACCACCTGATTGTGAGCCAGCTTTGTGAAGAGCTAGGTCCAAATTCAAGGATCTTCTCCTAGTGTGACTAGGTTTTGATCTATTATGTGCTTGAGCAAATAAATCCTTCGGTGTTGCCAAACCAGCCTAATCTCTAAACTTTAGTTTCATCCATTTTTCCACTCTTCTTATTATAGGATAGGACCAGCCTACTCTCTAAACTTTAGTTTCATCCATTTTTCCATTCTTCTTATTATAGGATAGGAGCACAATAGGAGATCAGTACATTCCTTATCAAACCATTTAATAGGAGGGAGTGGTTGCATGGAGGCATTTTGGTAGCCCTCATCCAAGATATTTGAATTGTCATTAACCAAGTCAGGAACTTGTATTGGTAGTTTGAATGCACAAACCTGATCGATAGTCAACCTCATGAAACCTCTTCTCTGCACTTCTCTTTCATCTAGGTAGTCCTCCCACAAATCTTCTAGCTGGATTTTGTGTTGATAAGAGCCACCACCATGCATATTCGTTTTTACAAAATTCTTGCTATCAAAAACCACAAGAATAAACAACTGATGAAGATTGAATTCAGCTAATAATTTATTAGTACCTTTAGCACTGTCATTGCTCTTATAGGAATAAAACAAAAGAGACATAGGGAAATAATACCCTCTATTCTTCATCACATGGTATTTTGTATTAACCACTTCCATTTGATGACATACCTTAAGAAATATGAGATAGTCAGATGGATACCTCGGTAGTTTCACTAGAGTAATTTCATAACCTCTAATTCTTAAGTATGAAAAGTGGTCAAATTGCAAATAAAAGCTACCAAAATTCATCACTAGGGAAGCCGCTTCTGTAGAGAACCTCTGCTTTAATGAGCCCTCAATTTCTTTAAGAAGCAACATGGAAAAAGCATCATTAATGCAACAAAAATCTTTCATACTGGCATTTCTCTGCAACTGCAAAAAAGTTTGGAACACAGGTGTGCCTAGGGCAGGAGCTCCTTGAGTTCTTAAACTAGGCCAAGCAACCTCTTTAGTGGCTAACATGCATATTAGTTGAGAGCACGTATGAAAGCTAACTTTCTATGGGAAATTTATCAATTGATAGTGCATGCATTCGATGATAATTCTGACCCAATCTATGTGGTGATCTCCACAAATAAGTAGTATCAATTGGCACATCCAATACTCGAAAGAATTTTAATCTGTGCTTCCAACCACACGATGCAAGAGGGTAATCATATCAGAGATTTCCTCTTTAAAATTTCCCCTTTTTAGATTTCCTCTTTATATTTTCCCTTCTTCTTAGCTTCCAATCATGTTTTAGCGGTATGGTTCTGACACCAATCCGTTTTCTCATGATAATATGTCCAAGCAGAAGTCAATGAAACATCAGCATTCTCCTCATACTCATCTAAATTCAAATCAAAAGCCACATATTCTGCATCAATCCGAGCAATTACAAAACCATCATGAGCTCTTATCTCCTAATCATCTAAGAAATAGTTATTGGCACATGTGACTATCAAGTCTGCACAGCACATAGATATTGCAAGTATGTGCTAACTGGTGTTGTCATTGATGTCAACATGATTGTGTTGTCATTAGTGTCAACTGTCTTCTAATGTTGCTAATTGAGTTGTCATGTCAAGGATACTATCTGAGTTTTTGCTCTGCATTTCTTCTGTGTTGAAGACCAAAGTATGAGATTTGGATATGTTTTAAAGAAGTGTTTGAAGATGCTAAATCTAGAAGTTGGTGGTTTGTATCGCTGTACAGCAGAATTTATGTTCACCAGTTTGAAGACTATTTTCGACAGGGTTTCTAAGTTATGTAGAGGTGTCTAGGAGAAAGTATTTTGTTCTGCATTTCTCTGCAGAATGGCTTCAAGTGATGTGGTTCTAGACATATGTTCATAATTTTCTTAGCTATCTTTAGTTCAAAGTATTTGTGACTTGGTGCTCTGGAAAGCAAGTTATTATGTAGCAAAGTTCAATAGTATTGTTTAATCCTCCTCAAATGAAAAGTGTTGCGGATGTTTTTGATGATTCTCTAGTAATTGAAGGTTGTTCATGGATAACTCTAGATCATGTTGAAGTGTTCTTCCAGTTCTACAAGTCATGCTTGTGTTTGTGTAAGCGTGTGCCTAAGTGTTTTTGGTGCTTACACCAGTTCTAACCAACTTGGTTGCTTACACTTGTTGCGGAGGTGTTTCATGGATCGTGGAAGCATGTTGAAGCATGTGAAGACATAGTTTGGTCTAAGCTAAGTCGTGATGTTGTCTTCCTTCATTTGTGTGCTCTACAAGATTATTTAGGTCTAGACCTAATTTGAATTTTGTATGTATGTCGACCTTGGAGATAGTTCCAATGGTTGAAAATTATATTGCTGATCTTGATGAATGTTCCAAGGTTGATGATTGGTATAACTATATGTAATGAATCTGTGTGTGGTGTGAGAGTGTGTGAAAATGTGAAGATAAAGTGTGTATGTTGTAAAGGCAGCGAAGGAGAGATATATTGTGCTTCAATGGAACTAAACTCAGGCATGTTGTAGATGCTATCAAATCAGTTCATGGTAGTGAGCCACCCCCCCTTTGGTAGTGAGCCACACTTTGGCAGTGAGCTTTTTTGCAGTGAGCATCCTTGGACAGTGAGTCTTTTTGGGCAATGAGCCCTGGACAGTGAGCCTTTTTGTAATTTAGTATTGTTACTACATTATATTGTGAGATAACACTCACTGTGGTTTTTCCCTTTTAGGATTTTCCAAGTAAAAATCTAGTGTTCATGTGTGTATGGTGTTGATGTGTTTAATTTCTATTTTTGCATTTCATATTTAATCTTCATAATAGATTAAGAGTTTAAAGTAAGTGCATGTGGATGTGATTTTGTTTAGAGGGTTTAAAGTTTTTGATACAACTGATTCACCCCCTCTTAGTTATCTTGTGCCTTCAACAATTGGTATCAAAGTGAGGTTTCTTGGAAGAAAGCCTAACAACTTAAGGTAGATCCGGGATGGCACACAAGAAAGACATTCCTTAGTTTGATGGATCTGACAATGTCTACTAGAAGGTATGAATGAAAAGTTATATTTTTTCTATTGGTTATAATGTTCGGAAGATGGTTAAAGATAAATACACAGTATCTCAAGGTGGTCCATAGCATGATGAAGAGATTAAGGCTTATGAGCTTAATTACAGAGCTAAAAATGCTTTGTTAAACACTGAAATGGTGAAAGTTGTGGATCTGGAAACTGCTCATGAGATCTGGAACAAATTGGAAAACATCTATGAAGGTGATGAATTTGTCAAGAAGGCTAAGTTGTAGAACTTGAAGACCACATATGAAACCATGTGAATGTCTGACGATGAGAACATGACATGTTACATACAGAAGATTGATGAAGTTATCAGCAGCATCAAGGGTCTAGGTGGAAAGATAGAGGATATGGATGTTGTAGATAAGATACTCAAAACTCTTCCCAAATCTTATAGTAACAAGGTATCTGCCATTGAAGAATTGTTTGATATGGACAAGCTTTCAAAAGACCAATTGCTTGGTAAATTGACTTCTTTTGAGATGAGAGAATTTGGTACTACTGATGGCCCTGTGAAAACTGAGATTGCCTTTAAGGCCAAGGAAGAAAAGACTACTAGATCAGATAAATATGTTTTGGAATTAGATGAAGAAGATTTTGAAGAGCTTGAGGTAAAATTTACAAGAAGAATGAAAAGAGGCAGTAGAGGAAAGTTCAAAGGTATGTTACCTTTCAAATGTTTCAATTGTGGTAAAATTGGTCACTATGCTTCAAGATGTCCTGATAGAGCTTTGAAGATCAAAAACAATGAAAGTAAAGGTAAGATGATAAGAAAGAGTTACTATGTTAGAGATGATGATGGTATAATTGATGATGAACCTGATTCTGATGATGGTAATGGTAGTGAATGCTTGTTTATTGCACCAAGAGAAGAACCTATTTCTGCTAACCTTGAAAGCTATGTAAAGGAAGGAAGTCCAAGAGAGTTGTCTATATTTCATGATGAAAAGGAAGATGAATGGATCATTGACAATGGATGTTCAAATCACATGACAAGAGTTAAGAGTAAGTTTGTTAAGTTTGAAAAGTATAATGGAGGACTAGTTAGGTTTGGTGATGATGTAGCTGGTAAGATTTGTGGAAAATGATCAATCACTTTTGATGGCAAGAATAATACAGATGATGTTCTTTATGTCAAAGGCTTAAATCATAATCTTCTAAGAATTGGACAAATATGTGATAAAGGGTATAATCTGGTGTTTAAGGACAATGGGTGTGAGATAAGGAAAATCTCTAGAACTTTAATTGTTGCTGGTAAGAAAACTCATGGTAATGTTTATCATTTGAAAGGTACTGATATTTTTTGTTTATTGGCTTAGAAAAATGAAAGTTGGTTATGTCATAGAAGAATGTGTCAGATTAACTTTGACAATTTGGTGAGAATAAGCACAGTACAAGTAGTGAGAGACCTTCCTAAGATTGTGAAGCATGCTAATGTTATGTGCAAAGAATGTCAGTTTGGGAAGATGACAAAGAATACTTTCAAGAGCAAAGAACAATCCTCTAATGGTTTGTTGGAGTTGGTGCATATAGACTTATGTGGCCCTACAAGAACAAGAAGTCTACAAGGTGATAGGTATTTCATGCTTCTCATTGATGATTATTTAAGAATGACTTGGGTTACCTTTCTTATAGAAAAATCAAAATCCCTAGACAAGTTTAAGGCATTCAAATCTATGGTTAAAAATGAGTTGGAAGTGTTTGACATCTGACAAAGGTGGCAAGTTTACTTCAAATAAGTTTAATACTTTTTATAAAGAATATGAAATAAAGAGACATTTGTCTACCCCCCGGAATCCTCAACAAAATGGAGTGGTTGAAAGGAAGAATAGAACTGATCAAGAAGCTGCTAGAACAATGATCAAGGAAGTAGACCTACCAGAAGTATACTTGAAAGAAGCAATACACACTACTATCTACATTTAGAACAGAGTGCAAGTTATAGCAAAAGAAACAAAGACAACTTATGAGCTATGGTATGGAAGAACTCCCACTGTCAAATATTTTCAAGATTTTGGAAGCAAATGTTACATCATAAGAGATGAAGAATTAGGAAATTTTGATGCTATATGTGATGAAGGCATTTTCCTTGGGTACTCTACTAAGAGAAAGGCTTACCAATGCTATAACAAAAGATTGAGAAAGATAATTGAAAGTGCAAATGTGAAGGTAGATGAAGATATTTAGAAAACCTCAAAGCTAGATGGATATGAGTAAGATGAATTTGCTAATACAGAGACAGTTGAAAAAGACAAAGACAAGGAAGTTTAGACTGAAGTACTAGCTGCTCTGAAAGAAGAAGAAGTTCAAGCTGAAGCTTCAAAAAGAATTCCTAAAACCCCCAAGTATGTGCAAAGACATCACTCTAAAGATCAGATTATTGGTGACAAAAGGAAAGGTGTGTTGATAAGAAGTAAAGCTACAGAAGATCAAGTAAATCTCTATTTACTCTCAAAGGTGGAACCGAAAACAATACATGAAGCATGCAATGATGAACATTGGGTTAAAGCAATGGAAGAAGAACTAATGTAGATTGAGAAGAACAAGACTTGGGAACTTGTCCCTAGACCTGTACACAAGATTGTGATTGGAACAAAGTGGGTATTTTGAAACAAAATGAATGGAGTTGGAGAAGTTATGAGAAATAAGGCTAGACTTGTGTTTAAAGGCTACTCACAAGTGGAAGGAATAGACTATGAAGAGACCTTTTCTCTGGTGGCAAGACTGGAAGCTATCAGACTATTTTTGGCATTTGCAACACATAAAAATTTCAAGGTATACTAAATGGATTTGAAGTCTGCTTTCTTGAATGGTGATTTAGAAGAAGAGGTCTACATAGAGAAAATGGGTGGATTCCAGCTATCATAATAACTAAATATGGTGTGCAAGTTGAAGAAGGCTTTGTAGGGATTGAAGCAAGCTCTGAAAGCTTGGTATGCAAGACTAGATAAGTACCTATGGCAACAAGGATTCAGTAAAGGGTCTACATATAATAATTTGTACACCAAGATAAGTGGAGGCCAAATTCTGATTGTTGAGGTCTATGTTGATGACATTATATTTGGTGGAAATGGATGTATGTGTAAGAAGTTTGCAGATGAGATGCAGAAAGATTTTGACATGTCTATGTGTGGTGAAATGAACTACTTCCTTGGACTGCAAATCATTCAAACTAGTAAAGCTATTTTCATTTCTCAATCCAAGTATGTTAAAGAGTTGTTGAAGAAGTTTGGAATGGAGGACTCTAAACTGGTACATACCCCTATGGTTACTAGTTTGAGCATGAATAATGAATCTCCTAAGGTTGATCAGAGAAAGTCTAAATCAATGATTGGAGGATTACTTTATCTAACCTCTACTAGACTGGATATCATGCATGCAGTGTCTTGTGGCTAGATTTCAATCAGATCCTAGAGAATCACATGTTGTAGCAGTGAAGAGGATATTTAGGTATTTGAAGGGCACTCTAGATCATAGTTTGTGGTATCCTAAGAATAATGGATTTTCTTTAAGTGCCTATACAAATGTAGATTGGGCCAGATGTGTTGATGACAAGAAAAGCACAAGTGGAGGTGCATTCTTCCTTAGAGATAGAGCAGTGTCCTGGAATAGCAAGAAACAAGAACCAGTTTCCTTGTCTACTGCAAAGGCAGAATATATTGTTGCAGCATCATGTTGCACTCAGATGTTGTGGATGAAACAGACCTTGAAGGATATCAAAGTTGAGTATGATGAGCCAATCCCTATTCTTTGTGATAACACAAGTGCCATAAATATTTTAAAGAATCCAGTGATGCATTCAAAGACAAAGCATATTTCAATTATCACTTTTTGAGGGAGAAAGTTGTAGAGAATGATGTAAATCTTAAGTATGTGCCTACAAAAGATCAAGTTGTTTATATATTTACTAAGGCTCTTCCAAAAGATACATTTGAGTATCTCTGAGAGAAGTTAGGGGTTGTTTCCCCTCCCTCCTTGAATTAGATGCATAAGAAGATGCATCAGTCTAGTGTGCCTCAAAGTACATTTCTCCTTTTGGATTGATGTTGGAGGCTACCTCTCAGGGGGAGCAGGTAGAAGTTTGAGATGATTGTTGTAGTCATGGGGAGTAAAGAATGATTTCAAATTGATTAGAGTAGTAGTGTACAAGTATATGCAATGGAAGAGATATGATGCCCTTTTCCATTGATGTGAAAGGGGGAGAGAGAGATCATGTGAAAAACTCAGGGGGAGAAAGAGTTCAGATGTGTAAAAAGAAAAGGGGAGTTCAGATGCAGAGTTGTGTCTTGATGGTGGAACATGTTTTTCACATCATATGTTGCCTTCAATGACAAAGGGGGAGATTTTTGCAAGTATGTACTAACTGGTGTTGTCATTGATGTCAACATGATTGTGTTGTCATTAGTGTCAACTATGTATTTTGATATTGTTGATTGAGTTGTCATGTCAAGTATAATGTCTAAGTTTTTGCTCTACATTTCTTCTATGTTGAAGACCAAAGTACAAGATTTGGATATGTTTCAAAGAATTGTTTGAAGGTACTAATTCTAGAAGTTGGTGGTCTGGATCACTGTACATCAAAAGTTATGTTCACCAATTTGAAGATTGTTTTTATAGGATTTCTGAGTTGTGCAGAGGTGTTTGAGAGAAAGTATTTTCCTTTGCATTTCTCTATAGAATGGCTTCAAGTGATGTGTTTTTGGACATATGTTCATAATGTTCTTTTCTATCTTCATTCCAAAGGATTTGTTATTTGGTGCTCTGGAAAGTAAGTTATTGTGTAGCAGAGTTTGACAATGTTGTTTATGAGCAGAAAATGAATCCTCCTCAAATGAAAAGTGTTGCGGATGTTTTTGATGATTCTCTAATAACTAAAGGTTGTTCATGGATATCTCTAGATTATGTTAAAGTGTTGTTCCTAGTCTGCAAGTCATGATTGTGTTCATGGAAGCGTGTGCCTAAGTGCTTTTGGTGCTTACACCAGTTCTGGCCGACTTGGTTGCTTACACTTGTTGCGGAGGTGTTTCATGGATTGTGGAAGCATGTGAAGACATATTTTGGTCTGAGCTAAGCCATGATGTGGTCTTCCTTCATTTGTGTGCTCTACAAGATTGTTTAGGTCCAGACCTAATTTGAATTATGTATGTATGCTGACCTTAGAGATAGTTCCAATGGTTGTAAATTGTATTGCCAACCTTGATGAATGTTCCAAGGTTGATGATTGGTATAAATATATGTAATGAATCTGTGAGTGGTGTGAGAGTGTGCAAAGATGTGAAGATAAAGTGTGTGTGTTGTAAAGGTAGTGAAGGAGAGATATATTGTGCTTCAATGGAACTGAACTCAGAAATGTTGTAGATGCTATCAAATCAATTCATGGCAGTGATCCACCCCCCCTTTGGCAGTGAGCCACCCTTTCGTAGTGAACCTTCTTGTAGTGAGCATCCTTAGATAGTGAGTCCTTTTGGGTAGTGAGCCTTGGGCAGTGAACCCTAAGGTAGTGATCCTTTTTGTAATTTGGTATTGTTACTACATTATATTGTGAGCTAACACTCACCGTAGTTTTTCCCTTTTAGGGTTTTCCACATAAAAATTGGGTATTCATGTGTGTATGGTGTTGATGTGTTTAAGTTATGTTTCTGCATTTCATGTTTAATCTTCATAACAGATTAAGAGTTTAAAGTAAGTGAATGTGGATGTGATTTTGTTTAGAGGGTTTAAAGTTATTGATACAACTTATTCAACCCCCCCTCTTAGTTGTCTTGTACCTTCAACAATAGCAAGTGGAAAACCTCCAGCCCATTCCAAACCATTGCTTACAATTTTATCAACTAGGGGGGTCCTACCCTCAAGTCACATTCTTTTCAAAAAATCATCAAGGTCAATATGACCCAATTCAGTAACCTTCACATTAGATAATCCATTCTCCACCATAGGAACCATAGGAGCTCCTTGGAATTTAAATTTCATCTTAACCAGCTTAAAAACCCAGTCAACCAATAACTCATAAATATTTATGGGCACGGCAGAACTCCACAATACAGGGGAACAACTATGAAGATTCATAAAAACAAAGGTTTTTGCCACCAAATAACTTCTGTATTTCTTAAAGAAAATGGAGAAAATGAGAGAGAGAAAGCCAACTGAGATGACCTGTTTCGCAAGAATTCTACGAACTCCAAGCGTATGGCGAATTCCACTCTGTAAAGTAATCCCCTTCATGAAATTATGAATTCTTTAGTAGGATGATAAACTTATTCAATTTTCATATCTCCTCTCATAAATTTCCATAAATGCCAGTGACGGATCAAGTTTTGAAATTCGTAATATCCCCTACAATTTCCCTCCAAAAAGGGTACCCACATACTTTCACACATTTTAAATTAAATGTGAAATGGCAAGTGTCATTCCACCATACTTCTTGCCAACTCAATAAAGGTGCCAAGGGAGCAACGAGCACGTTCAGTCGATAAGTCAAAGATTTATGGAACTTTTGAACCACAAAATTTGAGAGTTTAGAAGTTCAAAGAACTTTTGACCTCGTGACAACAAAGGTTTTATTTTAAACAAAGGCAACAAAGACTAATGACCAAAAAGGCTTAGAGACACAAGACTTGGAGACTAGTCGAGAAGTCAGGAAGTTCATGAACTTTTGAACCTACCGACTTAGGTTCAAAGACTCAAAGACTTTCTGACAAAATGTGAAAATGACTAAGTAAAAGACACAACTTGGGCAAGGATGAGGACAATGACGAATAAAAGAATAGGGACTTTCATAAGATACAAATGCTTTAGAAAATTTTGAAAGTGGGGCAACACAAGGTAAAGAAGGTGGTTAGAGTTCCTATGTGAATATAATTTTGAGATATAATACATTAAAGATAAGGAAAATAGGGTGGCAGATGCCTTAAGTAGGAGGCATTTGATGTCCATGGAAACCTTCAAAACTAGTTTTAAAGATCAAGTACTTGAGGGGTAAAAATATGATCCTTGGTGTGAGAAAGTAAAGGTAAACTTAGAAAATAATCTAGTTGAACCTAAGTTGGCGGGATACAGTTTTGATAGGGATGGATTGCTTCGTTTTGCCAACAAAATGTATGTACCTAACTCCGGGGGACTGAGAACCATGATACTATCAAAAGCTCACAATGCACCTTATTCAAGGCACTTGGGGGTAAACAAAATGTACTCTAACCTTAAGAGGCTATAATTTTGGCAAGAAATGAAGAATGACATAGTGCTTTCTGTAGCTAAGTGTTTAGAATGCCAGAGGGTAAAAATAGAGCATAATCATCTAGATGGGTTGTTATATCCCCACAACATACCCCACCATAAATGGAAGGTCATCGGTATGGACTTTGTTTAGGGATTACCTGTGACACCCCATAAGCACAACACAATAATGGCAGTGATTGATAAACTCACCAAGGTGGCTCACTTCATACCTGGCAATTCGACAAAAGATGCCCAACCTTAGCAAAAAGGTTTGTAAAGGAATTTTTTTTGTTGCATGGGGTTCCTGAAAAGATAATTTTGGATAGAGATGCTAGGTTCACTTCAAGATTTTGGACAACCTTGCATTCATCTCTAGGAACACAACTGAATTTTAGCACAGCATGCCATTTGGAAATAGATGGCCAAACGGAAAGGACAAATTAAATAGTTGAGGAACTTTTACGAATGTATTGTATGGATCAACAGTCAAAGTGGGAAGAATACCTTCCTCTTGTTGGATTCATCAAGGCACTATATGGAGGGAAGTGTTGAACACCTCTGAGTTGGGACAGTCTAGAAGACAGTCATAATTGATCCAAAAATGCTTAAGGGTATGGAAAATCAAGTCAAGGGGATAAGACAAAGGTTGAAGGAGGCATCTAACCAAAAAAATAGTTATGTAGACAAAAATAGGACTCAAAAAGAATTTTTAGTGGGAGAGAAGGTTTTCCTGAGAGTTAGACCTCACAAGAGCTTCATATCATTTGGAAAGTAGGCTCAGTTAGCCCCTCGCTACGTGGACCCATTGAAATTCTTGAAAAGATAAACTTAGTGGCTTATCGACTAGCCTTACCTCCAAGACTGAGTCATATCGATGATGTTTTCCATGTGTCACTTCGTAAGAGATATGCATCGGATGATAAACATAAACTAAATTGGAATGCATTATAGGTCCTAGAGCCAAGGAGAATAATAATAGATCCATTTAGAATCTTGGAGAGGCACCAATACCAATTGTGCAACAAGATGCTAAACTAATGTAAGGTATAGTAGGATCGGTATAATGCAGAGAATGCTACCTAGGAGGACACAAATGAGATGCAGCAGTTATTTCCTTTCTTATTTTTAAGGTTTTTGATAAACTTGACATGGTGAAACTATTCTATTTGGAACTCAAATTATTGGTGCAGTGCATCGGGATGATGCACAAAATAAGGGGGGAGGATGTCATGACCTCCTAAACCCAAGACCTTGATGGTTAAATAAGTATTAAATATTAAATAAATAAAGTAATAAGCAGTAAATTAAACAAATAATAAAGTTCATATTAAATATCAAGTTAGAACCCATTTAAGTTATTCATAATGCATAAAAAAATTAATTAAAAATTAATAGTGTAGACACCCAAATTTGTCCCAACTTTGTCCATGTCCTACAACACCTTGTTAAAACATTATCTTAGACATCATGTAGCATTTTGTCCTCAATCCCACTCTTAACCCCACTTATTCCATTAGCCAATTAATTAAATAAATTTTATTTATTTAATTAAATCCCATTCAATCCCATTTATCCATTAGCCAATTAATTAAATAAATTTTATTTATTTAATTAAATCCCATTCAATCCCATCCTTATCCCACTTAGTCAATTAATTAAATAAATTTTATTTATTTAATTAATTTCACATGCATAATCCCATTTATCTTATCCTCATCCCAATTAATTAAATAAATTTTATTTATTTAATTAATTTCCACATCACATCCTATTCATCTACACAATTAATTAAATAAATTTTATTTATTTAATTAATATCCAACTCATATCCCAACTAATTCAAATATTTTATTTGAATTAAGTTCTCATCATAAGCCGACTTTCCAATTAATTAAATAAATCTTATTTATTTAATTAATTTATCTTATCATTTAGCCGACATGTGTGCCTCTTTCATTTAAAAAGATAAGTGGTACTACAGCCTTTTATTTAATATCTTTCATATGTAGTACTTTTTTATGTACACAAGCACACATGAGCCCTATTCTCCCTCCACTTGTCAAATGACTACAACTCCCTTGAAGAGTGGGATAACCAAATCAATCCTAGCCGTCCACATCAATCATTTAGCTTTTTAATCTCAACCATCCATTTGAACCAAGCCTTTACTATAAATCAAAACCCTCATAAGCCATTAGCATGCATTGAGCTTCAAGTACCATTATTCTATCAAATTTTTTAAAATGCATTGATCATCAAGTATCTACATGCTGTCAAAATATTATTAGAGCCTTTGCATCCTTCATCTATCATTCATTCTAGCATCTTCATCTTAATGTTATGCTACAGAAATGAGCACCCAACATTCCTCCAACAATAATCCTTCAAAATCTTGCATGCTCATGCGAGGTGGAGAAGAGCAATGGAGATAAATCAAGCATAGCGTGGAGATCAGTTTGCATTTATATTTATTATTTTGATTTTCATGTTGTCTTGTGCTTCATTGTGCATTGCTAGGGTTTTTATCATTGTTGTTTATTCATTTGCCCTGATTTGCAATTTTACCCTAACTACAAATAGTATTAATAATAATTATTTTAAATAGAATTAGTTAGCTAAAATCAAGCATGCATGATTTAGGGAAAACTTGAGTTTTATTATTAAACGGATAACTTCATTTTATTTAGCTAGTTGAATTATCTTTGATGGAGGAGGAAACTCCTCTGGGTTTTCAAAATTGATGGAGATGATTTCTCCTAAGATTTCAAGGAAGGGGGTTATAAATAAATGAGTGGAAGGATGAGGGGGTTTGAGATCTGGCTGGAAGCTCTCCATTGGTAGAGGGTTGAAAGGTAAAATTTAATAAGCTTTTCAATACTTTTTATTGGCTTCATTTTTTTCTCTTCTCTCCAAGGTTATTCTAACAAAATTTTGTGAAGAGGGCACCGGAGCACAAGACAAATTTCTGCATCTTGTGGGGATTTGGAATCACAACAAATTATAAAAATTTTGTCATGTAGGTGTGTGTATATATATATATATGCCTGCAGAATTCAGGATTATGAATCTGTAAAACAAAAGGGGGGAATATATATAAATAAATATCTAATATATTAGATAATATGTATATATTATAGAATACATAATTATGAATTATGTTTTTTAAAACTTATTAAATTAAAATAAACAAAAATAAATAAAATTCTTTTAATTTCCTTCAGCTTGCATGGTAGGCTTGGCCTATGCATGCAGGCCACAACAAAAGGGGGTCATGACCTGCATGTGCAGGCTACCTCCTTAATGGTGGTTGCGGCCTGCACATGCAGGTTGGCCCTCGGATGACATTTCTTTGGGATATTTTCTTTTTTTAAAATAATTTTATTTTAATTTTAAAATTTAAAATTTTAGTTTTTAAAAATATCTTAAATGCTTATTAAATATTCTTTTTTAGTTTTAGTTTTTAAATAAATAATTTGTAGTTTTTAGTTTTAGTTTTTAAATAATATATATATTTTTTTAATTTAGTTGTTAAATACTAAAAATTATAGGATTTTTATAATGGTTAAATTATTAATTAGAAACTTTAATTAGTCATGTTTCAATGGATGTTAATCTAATTCTTTTTTTCTTCAATTTAGGATTCGTCTAAAAGTTTATAAATGTTAAAATTGATTAGTTCTTAATATGGTTGAAATGGAATTATATTATATTTTATTAGTTAGATAATTCCTTAGCTATAATAATTAAATTATTGTTTAATTCATTAAGCCATATGGAATTAAATGAGTATACATCAGTTGAATAATTCATTTTTGTTATTAATCAATATGATGCTTTCATAGTTAATTATATAATTAATTTAATAATTTAGTAGCTAAGTAAACATGTTTAGGATTTCTATAAACACTATCAAATAGTCACTTTATTTATTCATTTAATATACAATTTGTGGGAACAAATATAATGTTTATATTGTACAAGTTTATCAAAGTTTTAAAAGAGCTAATGGTAATTGAACAAATGTAGAAATGAGGAATTAACCCAATCTTAATCAAAAAATTAAGTTAAAGTATCTTATTAAATAAACTCTTAGGCAATCATGCAAGTTAAATCTACTAAGCTCATTAACAAATTTTAAATCACAAATTTGTAGTTAAGATGATTCAATTCCATTAACAATTTTTTTAATTAGGAAATCTTACAAATATGGACAAACTTGTTAATTTTCTATCCTTACAAATGGTTTTTCCAAATGTTTAGTAATTAGTTGGAAGTGAACAAAATAGTTAGTCTTTCTTCATTTTTTGCAAATGGATTACAAATAGATGGAATGAATTAAACTTAATGATCAAATGATCACAATGCCTCACTTAATTTTATTAATTTATTGAATTCTATTTTGAAGTTTCTACTTAACAACTTAATCAAGAGAAACCCAGAAATCATATCACAATGCTTAGGTTTGCAAGTGCCTTTGGTGCACATTTACGGGTAATGTTGTCGCG
Organism: Cunninghamia lanceolata; assembly: GCA_027924645.1. Lineage (NCBI taxonomy): Eukaryota > Viridiplantae > Streptophyta > Pinopsida > Cupressales > Cupressaceae > Cunninghamia > Cunninghamia lanceolata. The sequence goes on along the minus strand of BSBN01000004.1, from coordinate 727,596 downwards.
TTGAACTACTGTACTTAGTGCCTAACATAGTGCAACAATGGCATCTATGGCATCGTCCCTATAAATCACCGAGGAGTAATAAGGAACATCATGATGTTAAGTTTGAGGGATGAGTAATCTCCCTTGGACACCAAACTAACAATATTTAATCAAATTTATTCTACTTAGAAAATATCTCCCTTCTCATGGTTCAAAAAGAATCTAGAATTACCTAGTAGCTTTGTTGATTTGGCTCATCTTTCTTGTAAGGGAATTGATTTAGCTCATCTTTCTTGTAAGGGAACATTCTTATCGAGAGGGGGATAAGGGATTATTGAACGTGTAGTTGCAAGTTTTATTTGATAGAAATAGGAAGTAGTGTTCTTAGTAAACAAGGTATTAGTCAAGAAAGATCAAATACTTTAAATTTCTCCCTTTTGTGGGTAGCAGTCGCAGAGGAACTATCTCGGGAAACTAGGCCCTAGAAAGGGTTATGTACCCACACTTAATAGTTCACATAAAACATAGAGTAGAAACTAGAACTATATATAAATTACACCTTGATCCCATTTAGAAGCAGGTATGTAGGTAGCCTGGGGAACAAAGAATGTTCTCAGTGTGCAGGTTTTTAGGCACAAGGTTGGGAGATTTGAAATTCTCATTTGCTCAATTTAAAATTTCAACTTAGTAATCCCATAAAGTGAGTCCTTCCAACTAACCATAAGTGGAACATCAAGCATAGGGTCAAATTAGGAAAATAATCAATTATAGTAAGAAGAATCTCATATGGACTTGCTTGACTCCCTAAGGCCTAAGGCCAAATTTCAAGGCAGGACTCAAGCTACTAATATTGAATATTTTTACTCCTGAAGATGATGACCTTGGTGCACTCCCAGAGGGAGTGTAGTCTTCAGAGAGTGGCTTAGGATCTGTTAGATCCCGATGGGCCTAAGTCTCTGACCAAATCATGTACCTATCCCTTGTGGATGGATGCCTGTCCCATTAGGATAGATGCTCGTCCTGCTTGGATGGAAATATACCTACCTCTTTGGGTAGATTTCCATCCCATAAGGATGGATGCTTGTCCCAATTGGACAAATGTCTATCCATTGGATAGAAGTACCCAAATATGATTGAATCAAACACTTAAAATGAACTTAGAAAAAAGTTAGTACTAATTTTGGGGGTTTAGTATTGGGATCGTTACAATTTTCATCAATTTCCCTCCAAAATAGGCCCCATAAAGAGTTGGGACAACCATCATTAGATTCTCGGCTAAAAATAGACTCTAACTCCTACTATTACAACCTGTCATAAAATATATCATAAATGTCATAGAATATTCTAAAATTAGATGCAACATGATCTTGGAAGTTACTAATTGTGCCATAATAAACTCCACACCCCACTTAGGATTTCCCATACAAAATAAAATACTAAAATATTTAATATTTAATTGGCCCCAATTAAGTAGCTTGAAAATAAAAATTAATTGTGGGTCCAAAATATTAAATATTAAATAAATTATTTTCCAAACTCCTTCCTTATCCCATGGAAAGTATTGGAATAGGAATTTTCCTACAAAAGTAAATTAATTAAAAATGGGACATGACAATTCCCCTCAAGCTTAGTATCCCACCACCTCCTTGAAGAATAAATATTCCACTTCAGTGGCATCACTAGTTTCTCAGCAAGATATGAAGTGTGATATTTGAAAATCCATTAACCACCACAAATATCAAATTGTGATTATTGCACATCCTTGGTATTCCTAGAACAAAATCCATAATTAGGTTCTCCCACATGATTTCGCTAGAATTTCTAATGACTAGTACAACCCTATGTTCTAGCTTCTCCCTTTTGCTAATTAGCACACCCTACATCATTGTACAAAGTTATTGACATCTACTATCATGGGTGGCCAGTAGTATCCTTCACTCAACTATGCCATGGTCATGTCCACACCAAAATATCTAGCTAACATTGATATTTTCAATGAAGTATGCCATCAATCTTCTCTCTTAACTCAATAATACACCAATTTCAATGCTACTAGCATCACAATCTACCTAAAAAACCTTTTCAAAGTCTAGCAATGGCATCACTAGTTGCTCTATAACTTTTCTCTTTAAAGCTTAAAATTTTGTGTCTATGTCTTTTGTCCAAATGAACTCTTTCTTATCTCCTCTCATGGTTTATGTGATCAGTGCACAAATCCCACTAAATTTTTTAATGAACTTCCCATAAAATATTTCTAATCCATGGAAGCTTCATGCGTCAAACATGCTCTTCAATTATGGCCACTCCACTATCACCTTCACCTTTTCTATGTCCATCTTTAAAACTTATGTGGATATTACAAACCCCAAATACACTAAATCTTCCCTCATAAAACTACACTTCTTTGGGTTCACCACCATCTTCTCTTCATGCAAGCACTACAATACCTATCTTATGTACCATAGATTATCTTCCTTGATTTTGTTGAAGAATAAAATATCATCTAAGTATACAATTAAAACTCTTCCTATAAATGCTTTAAGAACCTCACTCATTAACTCCATTAAGGTACTTGGTGCATTCATCATTCCAAATGGCATCACCAACCATTCATACAACCCATCCTTTGTCTTGAGTGTTGTTTTACACTTGTCACGTTCCTAGATCTTGATTTGATGGTAGCTACTCTTCAAATCAATTTTTGTGAAGTACCTTGCTCCACTTAGGTTTTCCATCAGATTATCCATGTGTGGAAATGTGAATATGTATCTAATAATTATCTTGTTAATTGCCCTAGATATCAAAGCACATTCTCCACTTCCTTTTCTTCTTTGGTGCCAACATGGTAGGTACTATGCATAGACTGGGACTCTCTTAGATTATTCCTTTCTCTAGAAATTATTGTATCTATTCCCTAATCTCTTCACTCCCCTACAATATCATCCTATAAGCTACCTTGTTTGGTATACTTTATCCTAGTATTAAGTATATGGTGTGGCTAATGTTGTGTATGGATGGTAAGCCTTTAGACATCTCTTCTAACATGATGTCCTTATAATCTTCCAATATCTCATATACCTATTGTATTTTCTCTTCTCTTGCACCATCTATTCTCTCTGTACTTTCAATACCACCCTCTTATGTGTGCTTTGGCATAAACATTAGACACATGCACTCTTTCTTTATTTCCTTCAAAAATTATTTCCCTAAGACTAGCAACACCCTGTAAACATTAGAATAGAGTTCCTACTCAATTTTTTATTAGTTCAATAGAGCTAATTTGCAACTAGATTGAAACTTTATAAGAGTAATCTAAGTTTGTAAATAATAGACTGATATGACTAATTTATAGGAAGGAATTTAGAAAGTAGAAAAGAACACAAATTAGAACCCAGTGTTGAAATTTTGGAGTTTCAACCTTAAATGCCAGTAGCCTCCATGGATGTCCATGCTTTGCACTGCCATCCATATAGCATAGTACAACCAATAGATGTAGTCTAGAATGTTTCACAACTTCCCAACAATTTCTAGTTTAACCTGTATGGCTTCTAGCTAAACCTACACAATAGAAATAGAGGAAAACAAGTGTAATATCCCAATGATGAAGATGAAATTAGAAATAAAATGATAATAGTTAGATCCTACAAAAATGAAAAGAAAATCACAACCAAACCTCTACATGGTTGAGCTCTTTACAAATACTTATAGCTAAAGGAAGAAAATAATGGTTGGGTTGTTTAGGAGATTGCCAAGACTGGTCCAACCCCTAATTCAGTCTTTCAACCTCCATAGATAGCCAAATGATAAAGAGAGAAAAAAGGGTGTGTGATCCCATCCTATGTGCATCTAGTAATTAGGATGCAATGACAAAATGCTAGGAGTATCTCCCTAGTCTACAGGGAATAATACTAGGCCTAGTGTTTAGATTTGATAAAAAGGGTGGTGGTCTGCACCAATAGATTTAAAAGTAGGAAATGGGATTAGATTTGAAAACAATATGGATACTATTGGTGTTCTTCTTGTGCAATAGAATCAAGAAAATGATAAAGAAATAGGACAACAAAGTATATTGTTTTAATAGGATTATGATAAAGAAAACACCAAGAGATTCACTAATGTGTTTATGGTGATTTGAAATTTATGGAAGATCTTCAAGGAGCAACCTATTGCTTGCTTCCTACTAAAAATACATTCAATGATTTGTAGAATAAAGATTGGAGGTGTTAGAACTAGTAAAATCCACTTGATTATACCCAGTTTTGTAAAACCCTAATTCCAAAAATCCATAAAAAAGAGTCTAAGTCCTTTGGTCATTCATTCCCTAAAATCCAAAAATCCTTGTGTGGCACCTTCATCTAGTCATTTTCCATTATAGATGTGTTACATCCTTGTATTTTTACTCTAACTTGTGTTTTTGTTTATTACCGTATCCTCGCAGAGCTAAGAAATATGCCCTAAGAGTCCCTTGTGAGGTTTCGGGAGTTTAAGGAATGGAATGTATGGTTACCGTGCTACTGCGAGAAGAGGAAATAACAATTGCGAGCTGGTGGTAAACAATGAAACTAACAGTAAACAATTACTGCAGCCCCGCAACAAGAATAACATGACATTGGAATTGGTCAGCGAGTTGGTGGTAAGGGGTCAACGAAGTGATAAAGGGTCACCGCAGCCTCGCATGAAGGATGATAACAATTTAATAGGGTTTGCAGTGGTGCGGTGAAGAGATAAAAAGCTCCTGCCATCTCACGACAGGAGTATCACAGCATTTGATATCAGCACAGGATAGCAGTAGATGGTAAACATAAACAACAATAGTTATCGCATGCCCATTGTGGGAGTGACAAAGGCTAAACACAGCCTATGGTAATGCAATAAGAATTAGAACTTGGGGTTTTGTGTCCTGCCATCTTGCAGAGGTCTTCATTTACTACGACGGGATTGTGGTGTCATTTGCATTGACTACAATTTGAAACAAATCTTGTCAAATATCTTCAACCTTCAGATCTATCTATATCAATAGTGCATATTCAAGGTCATATGAGGTCGCAAAGATTTATGTATCTCTCAGCATGAAGGTGATTAATGGAAAAATGACTAGCACTAGGACTGATAAAATATGAAGTTTCACTTCATTCTAGTCATTCAAACAAGCTTAGAGTACTCAAAGATAAAGGATTCGAAGCCTAGTGTGTGCTCTATGATTTCTTCTTTATTGGGTAAGTGTATTCTATCCATTCCTCTGTCAAAATTGATACATTGTGTATACAGTCTTGCTTTCAAGTAGCTTAGTGAAACAAACAATCTCCAAAAACTAAATCAGGAGATAGTTTACAATGCCACCAAAAAAGAGTAAATCAATGGGTAAGAAGGGGAAGCCTTCGGCTCTAAAAGAGAAGAAGAAACCTCTCCAACAATCTCTTTTAGACATTTTATCAAACTCCGTGGACAAGGGCTACAAGAAGATGTTGAAAGAGGAAGTGCATGGCTATCGTGATGCCCTAATTCCTATCTCAGGATGGAATTTTTTTTGGTATTTTTGTGATAAGAAAGATGCACATGGCCCTATATCTAATCCATGGATCCTTGATCTTGCCAAGTTGGTGGTTCCAAATGTTTTCGTGGATGTTGAACTCATCAGAGTGCTGGCACAATATTATCATGCAGCTACAAGAATTGTGACGTTACCAGATGGGTCACCCTTGATCACATTGACTGGAGCTGCTATCATTGATTGTTTCATGTTGAATAAATAAGCTTTGACAAAGGTTGATATTCAGAAGAGTAAGGAAGATTACACTAAATTCAGGAAGACTCATCAGAGTGATGAGCTTCCTATATACATGAGAAAAGGAGTAAACAATAGAAGAATACCCATTCCTACAACCTCTATTGAACTATTTGTAGTTGATGATTTTGTAGTGTACTTCAAGAAAACATATTTTTCCCTATGTCAGGTATTAGGAATGGATGCCCAAGATAGAATGCCAATTGGGTTGATCATGATGGCAATGAGGATTCAAAATCCTGAGGTCAACATTGAGTATGATTTTGCTTCTTATATTGAAAAGGGATTACGTGATGGGTTTCTCCAAGTGAGAGAGAATAGGGCACCCATCACATTCAAATATTATTCTTTGTTGTGTCATTTGATTTTGTACCAAAATAGGAAAAGGTGGACCAAGAGAATGGATATCAATATGATAGATCAAAAAGGACAAAGATTGTCCGTGCAATGTTGTTGTTATATATGGGATAGCAATTGCAAGAACAACAGTAATGTAACTTTTCATGATGATTTTGTGGTCAGAGTCATGGTTTCTCTTGGGCATGTTTCACCATGGCTATCTATTGAAATCAAAGAATTGTTGAGACCTCATGCATTGAAGCTAGAGAAAGGACATATGCATAATTTTGGTGACTAGTCCTTCTTGCCAGATCATACTGTAATGAGAATTTATGGGTACAGTCAACCTCCACGTGCTTTTCCTAAATTTGTTTCTTCTAGATTGGTATTCTTAGAATTTATGTGGAAAATGCTTTGGATGGAGAGGAATGTGATGAAGAAATAGAAGAAAGGAACATTCTTGCTAGATTTAACTGTATTTGGAGAATTGGCTATTGGTTCTGATACTTTGGAGGAGATACAAGCCGATTTGAAGACAAGATATTCATTGAAATCAAAAACAAAGAGGATTTGTGACCTTGAAGGCCACATGAATTTTGTGAGACAGGTCATTGTTACTAGGGCTAGGATATCTCATCAAGTGAACTATGATGAGGATGTAATTAGAATTTGCCTCACTCCTCAAGAGGTATATGAAAGAAAAAGGAAGTGGGAGGTTTTGATGAGAATAGAAGAAGATAAAAAGAAGAAAGACCCTAGTTTCCTGGGATTTTTTGTTGAAGAAATTAATTCACTGAAAAGGATTAATTTGATAATTGATAATTTTGAAAGGTTGTATGGTAAAGTAGAGAGCTAGCCTACAAGGGATGCTAAGCTCCTTGTGAAAAGATCACATGAAACTATGATTGTTGATCCACCCCATGATGCAATGTTAGTGCAAGAGCCTTCATCTCCAAAGCATCCAAGATCAAAAAAAGTAAAAGATTGATAATATGCCTCCCTTGGTGCCTTATGAAATGACTAAAGGGGTAGATGATACAGATGAAGTTGCAAGTATTTTGAGGCATAAGGGAGAGGATGTCGAAGTTGATCAGCCCCTTGTTGGAAAAGAAACTGAAGCCCACAAACCTAAGGCTAAAATGGACACATAGGAAGCACAAGGTGAACCTGAAATGCATGAGGATGAAAGGGTAGTGGCTTCTCTGAGATTCATGGATGATGATGAATTCATCAATACTCCTGAATTCAAATATTTTTGGATGAAAATGAAGATAAAAGAATTTGAAGAAAAGGTTCAAATAAATAAGATGGGAGCAAATGATCCCAACACAATCAAATTGTTCCCCAAACATTCAATGATGTCAAAATTGATGAAATAAATGCCAGCCCACAAGAGGCTAGACAAATGGTTCTAAAAAGTAATATGTTAATCATCCCTCGTATGGAACTAAAAAAGATGTTTCTATGGAATCAGGTGAGAAGTCAAGATGATCCTATGTTGGTTGCAGAGTTTGATTCTGAAGATGGTGTAAGCGGTGCAATATATAATCCAAAGACTGATACCTTGGCACTTTGGGCCACACAGAAAAATACAAATAAACCAAGGTTGTTGGATGTGGTCCAAGAGATGAGAGGAACTACAATGGTTAAGACATTGAAGGACACATCAACTTTGGAAGCTACCACACTGACAATGTACCCAGCCATGTTTACCCAAGCTGCTGCTAAAAACATGCAACTCAAAATGATTGAGTATGAGAAAAATCAAATAGAGATGAATGATGAGGTGAACAAATTATATTTGAAAAATGTAAAATTGAAACAACAATTGAAAGGAATTGATTTTTCTCAGAGCAAGGCAATTGTGCTTTATCAACCCTCTGTGTCTCAAGGAGTTGGTGATAACATTGTTCATGTTGATTAATTGAATGCCATGAAGCAGAATTTGGAGAAAGAGATTGAGAAATTGAAGGAAATAAATGAGGCCATAAAGAATGAAACAAGATCTAAGATTTTTGATGTGATTGAGAAGGTTTTGGAATATAGAATCAAATTGGTATTGGATAAAATTCAAGATGTGCATTGTTTCTATAATGCTTTGTCTCAAGCACTGGCGCAAATGAATGTTCATGTTGCTATATTAGATCCTTTGCTCAAGAAATGGCAACTTGTCCATCACACTTTGATCACATTATGCAAAGTCCTACAAAGGAATCCAGACATCCATGTTGCCTTGAAACCAACTAAAAGAATGGTCAAGATGATCATTGATGAATTCTAATATACATCTGGAGAAAGTCAAAAGATAAAAGCAAAGTTGGAATCCTTCAACACTTTCAAGCACCAATTCATCCCAGGAATCCTTGGTGAAGATGATCAGCTCAAAAGTTTTGAGAACTGGAAGGAGGAGTGTGATCAAATGGTGTCTCATATTGTTGAACATTTGCAAAAGGATGAAGAGTTGAGTGTTCATGGTTTCAATGTTATCCTAGACAGAATAATTGTACTAGATGCAGGATATGCAAAATTCATCACAAATGTCAAAGGATCACTCAACAAGAGGTGGAAAGATCATCTAACAAATGTGCTTTAGATTCAAGAACACAAGTGGCCAAGTGACTACATGATGTACAAATGGGAGAAAGAATATTTTTCTCCTAAAGAGGATTGATCAAGTCAAATGTGCGGCAAAGAAATTGAATATCATGTTGAATTCATTGATCATCAAGTGACTTCGATGAGCCTTGGACATCCCTTTTGTTCTCTTTCTAATTTCTAGGCTTTGTTTCATTAATTGTATTTAATTTTGGGCGGTCTTATTAAGACTAGCAAAAAGTAAATATTGTAAAATGTCATATGAAATGGTGGAAATTTGAACAATCATTTTTGGAATTTGAACGATTTGAAGCTTATTGCTTCCTTCATTCCTATAAGAAGGAAACCAAGACTAATGGAAAATCTCTTTAAGGAATTGGATTTTGAAAAGGCAATATATTGTAAAGGCTCATATTTCTAAAACAAAGTAATGGAGAAGCTGCATTAATCTGGTGCCTAAATTCTGGTGTCATTTGTTTATTGAGTTTGTTGGTAAAATTTTATCTGGTTGTCTCCAATTTGGTTTTCTTTTTTATTTAAATCAGTATATCAAATATATGTCTAATTTATCAAAACATATTCTTGTTTTGTGTGCTTTGTCTATTGGGTTTCTTCAAGAAAGAACTAAATTCCTCTAAATAAGTCATAGTAACCTGGGAAATTTAATTGGATAAAGTAAGAAGAACCAGATAATTGATATTTTTGCACATTTATGCCAGTCATAGACATTATTGTGCCAAACAACTTGAATTGTAGCTAGAGGGAAGGCATATATCGATTTATATTTGGACTATGTTACTTAGTGGAGGGAAGGCACCGATCATTCCATTTCTGAAAGCCATTCCCTATATAATATTTTCAATATAATTTTGATTTTCTGTTGTAGGAGTAGTAGTTAGAGTAGTTGAATAAATCCATTTTCAAATTCCATGCTAGTTTAAATTTGGTTGAAAAGGATGATTTAATTGACAAAATTACATGAATTCATAATTTGCTTAATCATCACTAATTAGTTTTGGGGAGTTCACATTTAGTGGTGATAAGAAGGTACACCCACCTAGGCAAAGCAGAGCCCGAAGTGCAAGGAACTCTAACCATCTTGGTTGATTCTAGTTGTCAGCCAAATCAGTTGTTAAACCTAATCATAAGGCCTAGAGTACTTTTAGGGTTTGGTAATCTACAGATTTCAGAACCAACAAATTAGGGACTCTGTTGGGGGGTTGCTTAAAATAAAAAAAGAATTTGAATCTGATCCTGGAGCTCTGGAAGATTAAAAGATTGTTTCAGTATTTTCCTCTTTTTAGAAAAGGAGGTGGCGGCTCTTGACATAAATCTCCAAGGAATTGAATTTTGAATCAGCTAGATTGAATATCATAGTTTTCAACATGGATGGTAGAAGATCTTTGGGAAACATGAACAATAAAAATCAAAAATTGCCAGAAAAGAATAAGGCAGGTTCAAAGCCCCTTCCCACTTCAAGTATATCCACTGATGATGGTGGAACTTCTGTAAATGTACATGTGATTACTGAATCACATGAGAATATCCAAAATGAGTAAGGGTATACTTCTGGACAGCCATATTTAACAGTCCTTTGACTAAGCATGGATTGCATAGCAATGAAAAGTTTTCGCCAAGAAACTCTCACAATCTTCTTGAGCATAATAGCTTATATAGGTCTATAGTTGAGTTTTAACCAGATCTCTAAAAGATGAAATAATATGAGGATCACATGCATGAAGAGGTGGACAAGAAGAAGCAAGAAGAGATCATGAGGAAAGAATGGCACAGCAATATGCTGAGAATTCACAGCACAGGACTAAGGAGCAAACACCAAAAATGGTAAGATTCACCGATGCTCATGTTGTCTCTGCATCAACTAGAGAAATGACTAACCAAGAGTTAAAACAAAAGGTAGAGCATATGATAGTAGAAGTTGAGAGGCTCAAAGTGTTAAGGATACATCAAGAATTAAAACAAGAATTGCTCCAATTGAATTCCCATCCTATTCCAAATGCATCACAGTATAGACCTGTCAATAATCAGATTACATGTGGGAATACAAGTGGTCCTATGATTTCACAAACATCCTACAATACAAATAGAAGACATGGTAATGTCCCTCATATACATCACAATGTTCATACACAGTAAGTCTCAAATCCAATAAGTACTCCAATGACTTCTCAAGGAAATGCTTATCCTTTTCCTCCTGGCCAAGGAGGAGTGAGAATTCAAAATTAGGGATATAATCAACATGCAAGGCAGTATCAATATCATGTTCCACCTCAAAATGTACAAGGTAATATATATATTCCTAGAGGTGCTTATAAAAATGTGTAACAAGGTGTGTACCAGTAGCCTCAACAACAAGGACCTCAACACCATCAATATCAGCCTCATCAAAGGCAAAATCCATTTGTAGGGGGCCTATGAATGTGGATAGATTTAGAAAACTTGACTTCTTTGGCATCCAGGGTTATCCAAATGATATTGACAATAAGGTAAGGAAAGCAATCCCAAAGTTTTCACGTAATAATGTTATTTCAGGAGAAGATCATATAAGAACATTTGAAACATTCATGGATAATTTTGATGTACAACATGAAGATGTCTATATGAAATTATTCATGCAATCATTGACTGATGATGTAAGAGATTGGTATAGATATTTGCCTGATTCTTCAAATGGATCCTGGGTTGAATTCAAAAGAATATTCAAAGAGCAATATGGTAATCACTCTGACTCAAAATTTTCTTTACATGAATAGACAAATATTCAAAAAACTATAATGAATCAGTGGTAGATATTAACACTAGATTTATGAATTTGTTCAATAAAATTCCACATCATCTGAAGCCTATAGATCCCATGTGCCTGGTGTTCTACTTGAATGCATTTGATCCTAAAACAGGCTATGATCTCAAAACAAGGAATCCTCTTGTTCTTACTAAAGCATTCAAAGTTGCATTGAACATAGAAAATGACAGAAAAGCCTCAGGGAAAATTAGTAGAAGAGATGAAGTCAAGATATTGCAAAACCCTAAGGCTCAACAAAACAAACAACCAAAAGAAGAAGATAAGTTGGATAAGGTTTGGAATGTTGTAAGGGATTTGTCATATAAGGTAGCAAGAAATGAAAAAGGAATATCTTATGATAAATCTAACTACCGTCAGAATGCAAGGCCAAGGTTGCATGACATGCCTTATAAAACAAATTGGAAAGATGGAAGGCCCTTGGTTGATGATCAGAAGCACAATTTCAACATAGACACCCCTGATCCATTGAAAAGACATGGTGCAAATATGGTGGAAGATATTCCATGGTGTATACCCTGTAACTTGCCCCATTCTCCTAAATATTGTGTGGTTACACAATCAATCCAAGAAGGTGAGATATCATATGATCAGGAAAGAGATGAACACACTATTAACATGTTGGTAGTCAGACCCTATGAGGTAGAGAAAGAATATTCTTCTTCAAAAGAGGATGGATCTGAATATGATGTAAGTCATCAGAAGTACAATATTCATGTTGGTCAACAAGAAGTATTCTCTGATCTAGAGGATAACAGTTTGAGAAATTCCCTAGTATGCTCTGTAAAATCAGAATCAAATCAAACTCAATTGAGAAGACCAACCAAGGAAGAGATGAAGGCACTCACAGTTGCTGCTATAGCACAAGGTAGAAGCAATTACAATCTCAAAAATAAGACTGTGAATGAAAATCAAGGAACACCTGGGGCTCTATTCATGAAGAATCATCTTGGTGATAAAAAAGCTACCTTAGGAGCTCAGAAGAATGATGATAATGCAAATCCTCATAAGGTGATTCAAAAATATATGCCCAAAGACACATCAAAGAGTGATTAAAGAAAAACAAAGAATGATCCTAAGCAGCAAGTAATGCAAGAGAAAAAAATTGCCAAAGTGGAAGTGAGCAAAGCAGAACTAGTGACAGGTATATGATTAGTTCATCACTAGTGTTTGTGAAGATGAGTTAGGAAAAGACTAGGCTTAGTTAGGGTTGAAGAGTCATGCAAACTGGAGCAAAAATAGAGCTAATTTGGGCCTAAATTGAAGGGAAACTTGCATGTTTACATACAATTTGGTTGCCCAGTTTGATAGGGAAGGTCACACAGGGGAGTTTCACTTAAATGATAGGGTCTCCCAGGGGAGTTTTACAAGTCAATATGGGTGACCTAGAAGGAATTGGTTCTACAGGTGGTTTCAAGGGTTGAGATTGGTCAGAAGGGGCTAAAGATGACTTCAAGACCTAGAGACAAGTTATGAAACCTCAAGAGAGTAGTTCACCCAATTTGATAGGGCAAGTTACCTAGGGGAGACCCACCTCAATGATAGGGTCACCGAGGGGAGTTTCAAGGGCTAATATGGACAACCCAGAAAGGAAGAAATGGGTGATGAAATTGATGATGGGGAATGGTCTGGAAGGTTGATTGGAAGCCTCTAGAGGGTTGAAATGTCTTAAAGGGGATTAGGGAAAGTGAAATTATCATCTTGTGATGCTAGTAGGTCAAATTGACAAGGTTAGAAATTAACAAAATGCCTTGTTGACAAAGGGTGAATGGTGAAGACACAAGACCTTAGAAGGTTAGCTAGGGGGTAGGGGAGGTACAAACAAAGTGAATAACTTTGATCCACGTGTCACCAAGAAGGATGTTGTTGAGAGGTCATATTTACATGCTTACATGTATGTTTTTAGGAATACAACTCATCATCGAATTACCATGTAGGCCCATGCACATTTTTAGTGCTTACTAGTCCACATGATTTGGCTAGAGACTTTGTAAACTTGAAACACTCTCTTTAAGTGACCTCCCAATAATTAGCTATCTTTACCTATATTCATTACCACTTAGCCATCATTCTTGGATGTGTAGAAGATTAGCAATTATGTGTGTTCAACTTAGTGGATACTAAACTTATCCCTTTTTTATTTGTGAGAGATTAATCTATCATAAATCAATCATGATTCATAAATAAATGTAGTAACTTTAATTATACGATGCCATATAATTATCATGTGAATACCACCTTATATGAAGCATCTATAATTAATGTTCAATTTATTCTTAAGGTGTTGGAAATGACATTTCATAACATAACATAAACTATACTAGGTATTCATTAATTAGACCAACAATTATTAAATATCTCATTCTAACACTCTAATCATATTTCATTTTCAACTTCAAATGTAATTCATCGTTAACTCTTAAACCTACCTATATTGTAATAATAATTTATTATTCAAATACTGAAATACATTATCGATATTTATTCTTAACATACTCAAGATAGACATTATAGTAATTGTTAGTGTGAAAAGGTTCATTATCTAACTAGTTCTCTTTTGACTAGTAGACCTATTCACACCTTTAGCTTAAGTTCACTTAGAGGATAAGATTCCCTTTTGTCTCAAGTGTTCAACATGTGTCATTCACTTTTGAGGGGTAGTCATACTTAGAGTCCTACCATCTTACCTCATCGACCTTGCTTTTATAAGAAAGGCCTCTTTGTACATTTCATTATCCATGTTGATAGTTATTGTTTTGTTTTTGTTACTAATATTCATTTGTGGAAGTGTTATTTGATGTTGCATTCATATTGCTGCTCCAATATGGTATGAAAGCTTTGAATCACAAGTCCCTTCCTACTTTTTTGGTGAATCCAACACTCAACCCTATCACCGAAGCATCATGGAGCCAAACGGACCTCACCGTTGAGTCTAGAAGGCTCGAGACAATAAAGATTACCCTTTGTTTGGCGAATTTTGGTAAAAGTGATTATTTGAAAAAAAACATTTACCTTTGCCATTGGGTGTCGTATAGCCTATATAGTCAAATCCATACTTGTACAAAAATTTTGTAAAAAAGGTATAAAAATTTGTAGAGCGAAAATCTTCCCCAGGTGCAAATTTTTTTGTCATTTTTTGGGTTGATTCACATTTTGTTGTGCAAGTTTCTATGGCTGATTTTTTGGCATATTCAGCCTCTTCCAAAGGTTTTTTTCTGGTTCTAGTGTTTTTGGTTTGTTCAACCTGTCAGCCCCTCACTTGCATACACCTTGGTCAGTGTTCAACAAAACTCGGCCCCCCATATGCCTCATCGGGCCCGAAGACCCCTACTAGGCCCTCAACCATTGTTAGCTCTGTGTTTTGTGGACACTACACCCCGACTGACATGCATTAGCCTTGATTTGGGCTTTCACAACTCCAAACAAATCTGGCCTTGTGGGATTCCCTTTCTCTACATCTGGACTCTAAAGATGGCACTAGTTTGATGTGAATTAACATTGGCCTACTTGACCCTTGGCATAAGACAACCCTATTTTGGCACCAACATCCTTTGCCTTCTTTTCCATCTCATTCCAGGCACTCACAAGCCCTTCAACCCTCCTTGTAGAGATTATCAAGATCATGTTTGTTGTCCCCTAGCTCATTTTTTGTCGTTCCACCTTTGTAGGCACTTAGACAACCTATTCTACAGAACTTTTTAGACTCCTGCAACATCCCAACCAGACTTGGTCATCCATGCTGCCCTATTTTTAGCCCAGTCGGTTAAAAATTTAGCCCACCATGCCACTTTTCCACTCTAGATAGCCTCTTCTTCCCCAACTTGGCCTCAATTTCAGTCCCAAAGTTTTGAATTCAGACTGCCAAGCCCATTTTTGGGCTCCACAAAAGCTTTGTCAGGGTGCCACAGGGCCACCACTAGCCCTTCAATAGTCCAAGAAGGGGTATTTCTTTCTTTTTGTAATTTTTTTGCAAACTAAGATGCTAATTTTTGTACATTTGTAGTCTACGAGAAGGTATTTCCATCCTCTTCGACACAGCATCGAGATGATTTGTAAATTTTGTTGTTTATGACTGATGTTTTAGCCTCAAAGTTCACTTTGTGTTTTAAATTTTGACAAGGCATAACTTTCACCCCGTTGGTCAAAATTTTGCATAATTTTTTTTTTAAATTATCATAAAAACACAAGGATCTTGTTTATGCATGTATATTTTAGCTTAGGATAGTCAATTTGTCAAAATTATAAAAATCACCACATTTTATAAACAGTTGCTTTCGGCTTCCCAGTTGCTCTACTTGTAAACAAATCTTGTCCAGTTTTCTGAGGGGCTTCTATTTCAGTTTTAATCAAATTTTGGGGGATTGTAAGGCAAAATTTAAGCGCCTACCGGTGTCTTCTTCAATAATGGATCCTAAAATTAACTTGTTAACTCCACATGACTACCACAACTGGAAAATCAAAGTTAAGCAACTACTTCAATCCAAGGGGTTATAGAGAATGTTAGGGGATGAAATCCCTGAATTTACAAGGGAATTTGAGTGTTTTGTATACTCAAACAAATTACATGAGTCCATGGGTATCATTGGCTTACATGTATCTAATAATCTCAATTTTTATCTCATTAATTGTACAACTCCTAAGCAAATGTGGGAAAAATTGTATGAGTTGTTTGGTTCCATCAATGAGTTTCATGTTTTGCAACTTGATGTTGAATTAACAACTCTATCTCTTGATGCATTTCCATCAATTAAATAATTTTTGGTTAAATTCAAGTCTATACTTTCTCTTCTTGATGGTTGTGGTAAATAAAAATTAGACAAGGAAAGTGTCTTTTTGATATTGTCAAAATTAAAAGGCCCCTATTAGGTCTTTTCTTCTACCTTCTACTCTACTATGGATGCATTTTGTGTAGAGTTTAAGATGCCCACTTTTGAACATTTTTGTGATAGATTCACTAGAGAACAAACTAACTTACTCTCCATGGATGCAATCACCTCTAAAATTCAAGCACTAGTGGCCCAAATATCTAAGGGCAAATGTAAAAACTTCAACAAATCTAAGGTAGATTCTATTTTAGCAAGTGAGAATTCCTCCACATAGAAACATCAATCTAATAAGCAAGCCACTACATCTTCTAAGTCAAATGAGAATCCCTCCAAGACAACTAAGAGGAAAAGTAAAGGGCCATGTTCTTATTGTGGAAAACCAATACATAAAATGAAACATTGTTTTGAAAGGATAGAAGCCTTGGATGAAGCTATGAAGAAGAACAATATCTCTTTACCCAAATCTAGCAAAGGGCATGCAATTACAGTTAGAGGTTTGGATACATCCACTAAAAGTTGGATACTTGACTTAGGAGCCTCTCATCACATGACTAAATCACATGATCTTCTTGAGCATCTTTTTGATAGTTCTACATCTTAGATTACAATGGGTAACTCGACATAGATTCTAGTTTTGGGGTCAGGTATTGTTTAATTGATAGACAATTGCATTAAGTATGTACTCTATGTTCCTAATATTTCTTCTAGTCTTCTCTTCATCTACCAGATTTTTCATACTGGGGAAGGGAAGACAGTTGAGTTCTCCCCACATGATGTATTTATTCAGGAACTATAACATCTTGAGAGTATTGTAGCTTCAGGCAAAGTTGATCATGGGTCAAGATTGTATAGGTTTCATTATTTTGAGTCATCTTGTGGATCATCATACATTGTCCATGCAGATTCTTTGAGTTGACTTTGGCATGAGAGACTTAGAAACCTCAATTATAGATATCTTTAGCAGTTGAGTACACATGATATAGTACTTGGTATTCTTAAGGTTTCATGCATAGATGGAGTATGTCAAGGTTGTGTCCTTGACAAGCATCATATGGAACCATTTCCTAAGGGAAAGGTTCACCATGCTTCTACCTTGCTTGAGTTGATTCATAGTGACCTCATGTCATTTCCAACTCCATATTTTTATGGATCTAAGTATGTACTCACATTCATTAATGATTTATCTCATCAAAAATTGGTGTACTTTCTTAAGTACAAAAGTGATGTCTTCACTACATTCGGGACCTTTAGGGTGTTCATGGAGAAGCAATCAGGTTCTTCTATTTGGTAGCTTCATATAGATAATGGGGGGAGTATGTGAATCAATCCTTTCAAGATTATTGCACTGACTATGGCATACTTCATCAGTATTCAGTTCCCTACACTCCTCAACAAAATGATGTTGTTTAAAGAAAGAACAAATCTCTCAAGAAGATGGAAAATTGTATGCTTCAGTCTCAGTCTATGGCCCCTTCATCTTGGACTAAAGCAATCACTTGTACCAATTATATTCAAAACCACACACCCCACAAAGTAGTTCAGAATGTCACTCCAGAGGAGGCTTGGTCCAATCAAGCCAAATGTTTCCTTCTTCAGGGTATTTTGTAGTGAGGCTTGGGCATTCATACCATATGGTTGGTGTAAAATAATAGAGAATAAACGTCAACCATTCATCTTTGTTGGATATTGTGAAGATATGAAGGATTATCAATTGTTTGAGCCAACTACTCAAGATATCTACTTTAGATGAAATGTCCAATTTGATGAGTCCTTACATATTGATCGTACATCCACTTATTCATCACTACCTACTCTGCCTCCTTTGTTGCATGACGATACCTTAGCACTTGAGGATACTTTAGATGATGGTCCTGATATTTCACCACCACCACCTCCTACTCCACCTCCTCCTACTCACGTTTTACCTAGATGTGCCCACAGTACTATTGAGGAGGTTGGATCATTAGTTGGTGATCTCATGTGTTCTCACCGCACTTGCTCATAGACTTCTAGCACTAGTCTTTTGAGTCATGCTATATCCACCAATCCACAGATTTTTTAGAGGTTTTAGGTATTCTAGAGTGGGATAGTGCAATGGAAGATGAGTATTCTTCCTTGATGAAGTATAATACACTAGATTTATGTACTCTTCCCAAGGCAAGAAAGATGGTTTGGTGCAAGTGGGTGTACTATACCAAGTACGCATCTAATGGTTTTGTTGAAAAATACAAGGCATGTCTTATTGCTAAGGGTTTTTCATAGGTTGAGGGTATTGATTACTTTGATACATTTTCCCCTATAGCCAAGATGGATTATGTTCACCTTGTTCTTTCTATTGCATCTTAGAGATGGTAGGTATTTCAAATGGATGTGAAGAGTGCCTTCTTGCACAGTGATCTTCATGAGGAGATCTACATGGAGCAGCCTCCAGGATTTGTGTAGGACTCTTCACTTGTAAGCAGGGTTCAACATTCTTTATATGGTCTCAAACAAGCCCCTCGGGCTTGGTATGCTAAGATTGATGGTTTCTTTCTTTCATCTAGTTTCACTCATTGCCACTCAAATCACACTATATATATTTAGCATCATGGGGATAATCTTTTGATATTAGCCTTGTGTGTAGATGATTTGTTCATCACTAGTAGTTCATCATGCATATTCAGATATGCAACATTCTTTGATGGAGCACTTCGACATGATAGATATTGGGTGTCTACATTACTTTCTTGGTCTTTAGGTTCTTCAATCTACTGCGGGGATCTCCATTTATTAGAAGAAGTATGCCATTGACTTGCTTCATCATTTTTGCATGGCTAATTGTAAGCCTACACCTACACCATTTCAATATGGTGTAACCTTGACTGCCACTTGCACTTCACCTAGTGTTGATGTTACTTTGTCCAGACAATTATTCAGTAGTCTTTTCTATTTGACTCACACTCATCCTGATATCACCTTCGTTGTTGGGCTTGTCTCTCGATTTCCACATAACCCTCAGGAGAGTCATTGGCAGACATCCAAGCATATTTTGAGTTACATTTGGGGCACTACAGATTTTGGCATTCAATACACACTAGGAACTTCTCACATGGTAAGCGTCACTGACTGAGATTGGTTTGATGATGTTGATTCACGAAAGTCCACTTCTAGGTTTATCTTTTGCCTTAGTTCTTGGTGCAATCACGACCAGAGGGTTCACAAAATGAACTATCCAACCATGCAGCTAGAGTAAACACAATGAAAACAACACAATTATAGAATGCAATAGAAGGTTCATATATTTAGAATATCAAAGAAATACAATGCTTATGTGCCAGCAACATGTGGGTTGCAATCAAAGGGATCACAAGCCTAACTTCTAGTTACAATAGATATAAAAGATATTGCATTGAAGTGCCTTCCAGAAAGTAAATCAAACTCCAAGTCTTATCACTAAACTACTAACTCAGAACTACCTAACTGATTATCTAAAAACCTACCTTCCTAATATATATTAGATATATATATATCATCTTCAAGCACATAGAATCCTCTGCGTTGGCCAAGAGAGGTTACATTAAACTATAATGAAGGAATGTAACGTGTAGAAACAGTAGGTCAGCCTACAATCATCTAGTAATGCTCTGCAAATTATGTAAACTTGGTGCAGACCTCAAGGAAGGTCTATTTGATCTAGATGTGTTGTGTATAATGTTTCATTAGGCTCTACAAGTCACAGAAGTGCTCCACAAACCTTCTCCTTCAACTAATTGTTTGAATGCCCTATCTGTGAAAGCTAATGATCTTCTAATAGAAATAACTTTTAGCAGACAAATCCAAATGATATGAAATTTGAATATGATGTAGATGATGATATGTAGATGCTAAGTCCTTCTCCATGAGCTTTGATATGAAGATGCGGTAAAATACAATATAAAATGTTGAAACTACAAATGACTGAACTGAAAATGCAAGGAAAGAAAGAATGCAAATATTTTTGGATGATGTAAGATTGCTCTGCAACCTGGTATGCTCCTACATCAGTTCTGGTCTAGTTGCATGGTCTTGCAAGAAGAAAATTGCTATTGCATTATCATCCACTAAGGTTGAGTATCGAGGTGCATTACTTGCTATCCAAGAGGTTATATGGCTTTGACATCTTATGACAGAGTTTGGTCTACCACCTGATCATTTTACTATTATTTGGTATGATAACAAAAGTGTCATTCATATTTCACGCAATCCAATTGAGCATCTGAGCACAAAGCACATTAAGATACACATGCATTTCATTTGATAGCTTATCCATGATGGTGTTCTCTCCTTAGAGTATTTGTCTACTCAAGAGCAGATTGCAGACATCTTCACTAAACCTTTGGCATCACCTCGCTATCTTGAGTTGTGACATATGCTTGGGGTGAAGGAAGTTGTCCTTGGGGGATCATCTTGAGTCCTCCTTTATTCTCTTTTTTGGAGAAAAGTTTTTCTTGTTAGGTTTTCTCATTTTCTCCATTTGTGAGAGAATTTATTGTACATGGATACCTCATCAAGCCTTGTTGTTGAGTCCCATCTTTTGTGTTCTCCTTAAAGTATCACTTAAGGGGGGTTTTAGTGTGAAAAGATTCATTATCTAACTAGTTCTCTTTTGACTAGTAGACCTATTCACACCTTTAGCTAAAGTTCACTTAGAGGATAAGATTGTTTTTTGTCTCACCTCATGTGGACTCAACACATGTCTTCACACTTGTCTCAAGTGTTCAACATGTGTCATTCACTTTTGAGGGGTAGTCAGACAGAGTCCTATCGTCTTACCTCATTGACCTTGCCTTTATAAGAAAGGCCTCGTTGTACGTTTCATTATGCTTTTTGATAGTTATTTGTTTTTGTTTTTGCTGCTAATATTCTTTTGTGGAAGTGTTATTTGATGTTGTATTCATATTACTGCTTCAACAATAATTAATTAAATGAAATGTAACCTTAATAGCATAGTTTTCAAAACATCTCATCCACTAGAAAGAAACTTAGATTCCATCCAATTCGATATAAGCTAACTTGATTAAAATGATTCGATATACCTCAAATCCTTTTTTCCTAATTAGTTAGCAAATATGTATATACATATTACATGGCCTTAAGGTGTCTTTCTCATGTTTTAAAGATCAACCATGTGTTATTCATATTTTAATATTATGTTAATGCAATCCCAGTTTTGTGTTGTATAGGATAATTAGTGGTAAATAATATTTTGTTCTTGACTTTGTGTTCCATTTGCCTAATCCTAACACCTAACTTTCTCTAATATGGTGGTGATAAAACTAATTTATAAATATAAGTAGAAGCAATCAAATGACAAAGGTCAATTAATCTGACCCCATGTAATTCTTTCTTCCAATATCCCACTTACATATCCATCTCCACATAATGAAGACTAATGTCATTCTTCTTATTTTTATATTGATCGGTTCTCATTGGCTAATTTTTTCATCTCTAGGTCTTATGTTAACTCATTTGATTACTTGAGCTTAATTGGGTTTTTAGTTATTCATGGTTTGACTCTCATAATTAATGAGTTCAACTAAAATGGAGAAGAATTTATTTCTCAAAAATTATATTACTAATTTATTTTATTAACTGAGGATACCAAATACCAAAACTAAATAAATTTTTGTTTGTTTTTATCATATTAGATTGAAAATACATGTAAAGTTTTACATATAAAAATAGGGTTTAGCCTGCAAACTAATTAATATAATTTTTCTTATAATCTTTCATCAAATTAACTTTTCAAGAAAAATTAATTAAACTTACTTTAGACAATCCACACCACTTATAAAACTCTTAAATTCCATAAATAATAATGTACCTACTATTTTGTCATTTTAATTATCATTATAGACAAAATATTGTTTACCTTTTTCATGCTTTTCCTTTAAAATCACTTAATTTCACTAGTATCATTTTACCAACAAATTTTGGTTAATTAGGGTGAAACTAAATCATAAACAAAATATTTAAATTATGAATTTTATTGCATTGCCTCCTAATATGAAAAAGGTGCATTGACTCAAATCTAATAATGATATATGATCATCTCATACATGTGCACAACAGATGTAAAACAAAATAAGTTTTTTTTGTATTTACACTTACATTATTTAAATCCCTGCAATTTGATATAAGTTTAATACAAATTAAAGTGCTCAATGTATGTGGGAGTTTAGGCATCCTTGTAATCCAATCTCTACACTCCTTTCAAATCCTCCTTCCACTTATTATTATCAAGGTGTTTATAGATATCTACATGATTTTAATTAATATTTATGTAAACAAATGTTAAAGTTATATAGCATTAGGCTTTTTAGTCCTTGCCATAGGTAGGGTAACTGTTGTAAGCGCTTGCCAATATTAATTTGGCATTGATATTTGTGTAATGGAAAAAATCAATCTTTTGCCTATGGTGTTTTTATTTTGTTGAATATTGAGACAACGATATTAGCTAAAGATTTTTTTTTCATTAGCTCATTGGTTTTTTAGCCCATTGGCAAATATTTTTCTTCTTGTTAAAATAGCTATTTTTTGGTTTTGCCTATAGTGTTCTTTCTTTCATATCTAAAATCAATGCATTCCCTGTGATGACACCTGTTTGAGTGTGTTTCCAACACCTCTTCGAGTCCTTATGTCAAACGATCCACCTGCCTTGTCGGTGCTTTCACATTTTGCATGTGTCTCAGAGCTTTTCCAACTTGAGGAGATTGTGACTTTACTGTACCATGGCCCTGCACTACATTCTCCACTACCATAGGTTCTACACGGCCTTACACTACATTCTCCAGAACCACAAAAAAAATAGCCAGGTTTCTTTTCATTGGCACTGGAGGGATAAATGTTTGAAACATGTTTCAAAGTTGTTTGTGATTTGTTTACAGCATTTTATGGGTGCAAAACCTGATGTGGAGAAAGAGATAAAGACACCACAAAGTCGGTCCTTCAGATGATAGCTTACAAAGTGATTATGATGTTAAGGTAACCCACTAGTTTGATATGCAATTGATCTCCCTCTATATTACTTGATATAACTACTTTATTTCAATATTACCTTGTATCATTTAGTATTCATCAATCAAGATTCATTGTAATAAATATCCAAGGCAGGTCACATATTCAGGAGGGAGACAAAATCCCACCATGGGAAGATAAAGAAACATGACTTGATATTCTAGAGATTTCATTATTTTTTAATATAGTTAATTGATTTTGTTAGATGGTGTATATGCTGCCCAGGATTGAGATCAAGGTCCCGCCAGCCTATGAAGAGATACAAGAAGCTGTTTGCTAACATTTTCCCCAAGACCTAGGTGGGTTCTACTTTTCATTATGTATTTTCATTCTTTAATGGTATCTGTGACGTTACCAGATGGGTTCTACTTTTCATTATGTATTGCCATCATGATCAACCCAATTGGCATTCTATCTTGGGCATCCATTCCTAATACCTGACATAGGGAAAAATATGTTTTCTTGAAGTACACTACAAAATCATCAACTACAAATAGTTCAATAGAGGTTGTAGGAATGGGTATTCTTCTATTATTTACTCCTTTTCTCATGTATATAGGAAGCTCATCACTCTGATGAGTCTTCCTCAATTTAGTGTAATCTTCCTTACTCTTCTGAATATCAACCTTTGTCAAAGCTCGTTGATTCAACATGAAACAATCAATGATAGCAGCTCCAGTCAATGTGATCAAGGGTGACCCATCTGGTAACGTCATAGTTCTTGTAGCTGCATGATAATTTATTTATTTTCTCTTATGTATTCCAGAAAAGTTGTTTTGGTTCAGTTTACTATAGTCTATTAGGCAGTTGGTAGTGATTCTCAGAGATCTAGGATTTGTTATTTGATCACTCTCTATGGGCTGGTGCTACACTAGAAAATAGTAACTGCCAAGTGATGATGATCTAGTTGTGCAACTTGGAGGCTAAGCCTGCCCAGTTCATTTTTTAAATTTGGATTCTTTATGAGCTAATTAGTTAGTAAAGACATTATATAAAGTGTAAAATTAAATTCCAGAATTTCTTTTTATCATTGTCAGTTCAGGAAGAGCACTTTTTTTATTATTAGCTGTAAGGTCGATTTTCAAATGCTTGCATGAAAATAACAGTGCCACTATACAGATCAGGGTTTCTCATATGCTTTGTCTTGGGCTTAAAGAATTATATTTTGAGGTTCTTAAAAGCAGTGGATAGCTTTGGCAGTTTGTTGTAATTTGAATTGGATTGGTTATGCTCGGGAAAGATTGATTGCTGATACCTTGGACAAGGAAGAGGGGGTTTCCACTTGTAAGTATGTTTAACAAAATAATAGGCAAGCGGTTTGGTCACAAGCCTTCAAAGTCTGAGAACAATGAAGCTACAAATCCCACAAACTCTTTGGCAGGAGGAGGATATCCTTCTGCTAGTGGTGCATCTGAGGGCAGAGGGGGCTCTCACAAATGATGTTTTATAGTTGGAAAAAAGTATTGTATATACTTGAGGTAGAAGCACACTAATTGATTAAGACCTTTTTCAATTCTTTCAGTATACTTGATATATCAAGCATGGAAAGTAGCCTAATTTTGAGCGCTTTGTTGTCATCATTGTTGTTACAATCATTTGGATTTATGCTTATTTCTCACTGTAGGTGGAGCATATAAGCATAGCCCTCAAAAAACCCAACTCCATTGCAAGACAGATAGTTCTGGATTGGTTAAACATGCCTCATGGTATAGCCTCCTTACAAAGTTTTTGTGTTCAATTACATTTCCTTTGAAGATAGTTTCCATGCAAAGACCCAGTAATTCTTATTATTCTGCAGGATAAGGATTACATATCCATTCCAATGTGGAGCACCCATTTTTGATGCAAGATAAGCATTTGTAATGATGGCTACAACTTTTGTCTCACTTGTTGAGGTTTTCTTGCCATATTCCAAATTCTAATATTCATTTTTTATTTCTTTTGGGTGCTGACAACTTTGTTCATTTTCCACACGCTGTGAAGTGTATTGATTATTGTGCTTTGAATTGGCAATCTAGTTGTGCATTTTATGTTGTGTTAAGGTTTGCAAGTGTTACAGCTCCTCCTCCGTCTATCCTCTGCCGAGGTATAGGCTAGCAAGTGAGGAATGGGGTCTTTCTTCTTACCACTCTCCATCATCTTTTCCTTAAGTCTAGACATTTGCAACATTACATGAAGGTTATGGGTGGGATCTAATGATTTTTTTTGCAGGGAATTGGAATTTTGGTTGATGGGATGTTTGGAACTGTAAATGGGTCCATGGTATCAGTGTAAGAAGCCTGGCACTTTAACCTGCTCCTTGGCCCTTTAAAAAAAAACTAACTCTAAACTTTCTATTGTGTCTTTCTATATAATTTCTATAGGTAATTGATAAATCCCTTGATTTTGATTGGATAATGTAGTTTCTATAATTGGTTCCATTTTGTCTGAAAGCAATATTTTCAATGGGCAGATGTTGGATAGAGAATGAAATACTTCAGGCAATATCATCAGCATCAGACATAATTAACATTCATATCAGTCTTAGGATTTTAGATGGAATGGATATGATAAGCCTCCAAGTCTTTTGAACAAACTAAACAATGTTTTATGTTAATTTTGCTATTGAATATCTCTCATTTTAATCTGTTAGGCATGAGTGCCAATTATGACGAGTATGTGATTTTGGGCATGGTAGTTTTTAACTCAAACATTCATTATATACTAGAGATGTATAGACTTTGGGGACATTTCATGTGATGCATGTCTTTCATTATAGTTTCATTTCCTACTAATAAAACCAACAATCATGCAGACTTCCTACTTTCTCTAGAAAAGAGTAGCCAAGCTGTAATAGCAATGCTGAATTTGTACAAGGCATCTCAGCCGATGTTCCTGGATGAAAGAAGTTTGGAAGAAGTTAGATCGGGCTTGAAATTTTAGAGCAAACCATCCATCATCATGAGTATAATAGTCTTATGCAACTTGTAAATAAGCAGTCATATCTATGCTAACAAACCATACCAACTTAGCAGGCTCTGAAACTCATGAAAATTTTACAGCTAGTCCTCTGTCTCTCAAACAATTAGTCAAAAGAATCTGAAACTCCCATGTTAGCAGATTACTCTTCAAGATGCTTGCTAAGCTTTGCTCATGCTAGTTTCTTCCTTTTAGTGTTAGATCTAGGGCACACAACTGAGAGGGGCGGTGAATCAGTTGTACAAAAACTTGCTTCTACTTCAAACACTTGATTCTTCTTTGTTAATTAACAAGATATCAATTAACCATTCATTAAAGCATAAGGCATAAACACCGGAGCAGATAAACATCAACACATTAGACACTAAGATTTTTGACGTGGAAAACCCGGTTAAGGGAAAAACCACGGGGTGATTAACCCAAGGATTATTCTCTGTTAGAAGAATAAGAAAAATGAATGGCACATGCCAATTAGGGCTCACTGCTCACAAGGAGGCACACTGCCTACAAGAGACACACTGTCTACAAGATCATAAGTATCACAAACTTGAACTGGAGAATGACATATTTACCATGTCTAGATCAGTTCCATTTAAGCCCGAGACACACCTACTCTGCCTTTCACTCTTTCGCTACACCACACTCATCCACTTCACACCACACTACGAAATGAATTCACAAACCTTTATTTATACAAGGTATCAACTTAGGAACAATCATCTAAGTCGACAATCAACCATAAGAACAATCACAAGATAAATAACTCATCTGGTCGGCCAGTCTAAACAAGAACATCTTCATCCGGAAGAACTCATCCGGTCGGCCAGCAAGAACATCTTCATCCGGAAGAATATCTCCAATTCTGGGCTCTAACACTAATGCGGACCAACAACACAACCTCAACATGATCCAAGAACCTTCACAGGCTTGACTAAATGACTAGGTACATCCGCATTTCCTCTACTTACTAGAATCTCTTCTCTTCTTCATCTGGAACTTCAAGAACACAGTCCATCCCCACTGTCATGCTGAAAAAGGTGCTTCCAGACCTCCAAACCATGAACAAATCAAGATGACACATCACAAGGACATCCCAAATATTCCTTCCAATCCGCAGAATAGGACAATGCACTTCCAGATCTCACCGGACCTTTTTGTAACACTCTGTCACTCCGGAGCATCTCCCGGAACCTGTTCTACTTGATCGATCACAACTTCTTCATATCTACGTGCGGACCCCTAAAATCTTAACTGGAACATCTCAAGACTCATATCTACAAACCCTTTAATCTGCATCCTCTAATCCTCAACCTATTGAGTACTTTTGCCTTCTTCTCATCATTGTTCTTCACTATTCCTGATTGAGACTAATTCCCTAAATAACCTCAGCACACAGCTCATCCAATCCTTCTTATCAATGCAATATGAGTATGTTGACATCAATGACAACACTGGTTAACCTCATACTTGCAACAATCTCCCCCTTTGTCATTGATGGCAACATATGATGTGAAAAACCATCAAGACAAGAACTTCTCCTTTCTGTCACAGCTCCCCCTGTCAGCAACAATTCTTCACATGTCTTCTCTTCCTTTACTGCTCCCCCTTTGGTCATCAACCGCTTGTTTTTCACGTCTTCTCTCCCCGTTTGACATCAATGGCAAAGGGCTCATACTTGCAATTCTAACACATCAGAATCATACCAGCTGCTCCTGCTTAGTAGCAGCTCCCCATCATCAATCCGGTTTATAAGATATGACTGTGATATCCACTGGACTGATGCACATCAGTGCATCCTAGTTCATCACTGGAGGGGCCATGACCCCTAACTTCTCCCTGAGATACTCAAAAGAGTCCTTGGGAAGAGGTTTAGTAAAGATATCTACAATCTGATCCTTGGAGGGTACATACTCCAATCTGACTTCATCCTTGTTCACTTGCTCTCTCAAAAGTGAAACTTGATAGATATGTGCTTGGTCTTAGAATGCAACACCAGATTCTTAGAAATATTTATTGCACTTGAATTATCACAGAAAATTGTGATAGGCTCCTCATATTCTACTTTAATGTCTCTTAGCATCTGCTTCATCCATAAGATCTAAGTGCAACTACCTGCTACTGCAATGTATTCTGCTTCAGTTGTAGACAGAGATATTGCCTCTTGTTTCTTGCTTAGCCAAGAAACCAATCTTTTTCCCAAAAAGAATGCTCCTCCACTTGTACTCTTCTGGTCATCCACATCTCCTACCCAATCTGCATATGTATATGCATGAAGAGAAAAATCCTAATCTTTAGGATACCATAGTCCATACTCAACTGTCCCCTTAAAATATCTAAAAATCCTCTTGATTGCCATAACATGAGATTCTCTAGGATCAGCTTGGAATCTTGCCACAAGACAAACAGCCTGCATTATATCTGGTCTGGTCTGAGTGAGATACAATAATCCTCCAATCATTGATCTATACTTGGTCTGATCTGTCTTAGGAGAGTCATCATCTTTGCTCAACTTACATCCGGTTGCCATAGGAGTGTTCATTGACTTTGAATCTTCCATTCTGAATTTCCTCAACAATTCTTTCACATATTTGGTCTGAGAGATAAAGATGCCTTTCTTTTTATAAGTAATTTGTAGACCCAAGAATAAATTCATTTCACCAAGCATTGACATTTCAAACTCACTTTTCATTTGATTGCAAAAGTTTTACACAAACTGTCTCTTCCTCCAAAGATGATATCATCAACAAATACTTCAACAATCAAGATGTTTTCATTATCTATTTGGAAATATAGACTGCTATCAGTAGTACCTTTGTTGAAGCCAATCTACACAAGATGCTTATCCAACCTTTCATACCATGCTTTTGGGGCTTGCTTCAATCCATACAGTGCTTTCTTCAACTTGTAAACCATATCATCATGATCAGACAATTGAAATTCACCCAATTGTTCAATGTATACTTCTTCTTCAAAATCACCATTTAGGAAGGCAGACTTGACATCCATCTGATATACCTTGAAGTCTTTGAAGGCAGCAAATGCAAGAAATAATCTGACTGCTTCAATTCTTGCCACCGGAGCAAAGGTTTCTTCAAAATTAATTCCTTCTATTTGAGAGTAGCCTTTACAGACCAATCTGACTTTGTTTCTGATTACTTCACCAACTTCATTTAGTTTGTTCTAGAAGACCCATTTGGTTCTGATCACATTCTTGTTTCTAGGTCTGGGAACAAGATCCCAAGTGTGATTTTTCTCAATTTGCATCAACTCTTCCTTCATTGCTTTGGTCTAGTTTTCATCATTGCAAGCTTCATTGATTGTCCTAGGTTCAATCTTTGAAATCAGACAGTATTCATTTGAATTTTGAGCAATTCTCCTCCTTGTTTGTACCCCTTTGCTTTTGTCACCTATGATCTGATCTTCAGAATGGTTTAGAGTTACATACCTTGGAACTTTTGGAGTTTCTTGCACTACTATTTCTTGATCAGGCTCATTCAGACAAGCCTCTTCTTCCTGATTTACCAGATCAGTCTGAATCTAAATTTTAGAGGAGGATTGAGCTCCTTGCACCAGAGAATCATTCTGATCATCTTCATCATATTCATAAAACCTTGAGGGCTTCTCAATTCCTTCATCAACCTTCACATTTGTACTTTCTATCATCTTTCTCAGTCTCTTATTGTAACACCGGTATGCTTTGCTTTGAGTGGAGTAACCCAAGAAGATTCTTTCATCACTTCTAGCATCAAACTTTCCTAGATCTTCATCTCTTTTAATGTAACATTTGCTACCAAATACTCTGAAATATCTCACAGTAGGAGTTATACCAAACCAAAGTTCATAAGGAGTCTTACTGGTATTGCTTCTGATTTGAACTCGATTAAGAGTGTAGACTGCAGTGCTGATAGCTTCTCTCCAAAACATCTAAGGAACATTTGCTTCCATCATCATTGTCCTCAATGCTTCCTGGATGGTCCGGTTCTTTCTCTCAACTACTCCATTTTACTGTGGAGTCCTAGGAGCAGACAACTGTCTCTTTATACCATGATTCTCACAAAAGTCTATGAATTCACCGAATGTGAATTCACCACCTCTATCAAACCTCAGACATTTCAGTTTCAATCTGGTTTGATTCTCTACCATAGCTTTGAAGATTTTGAACTTCTCAAGGGCTTCTGATTTCTCTTTTAGAAAGGTAACCCACATCATTCGAGAATGGTCATCAATTAGTAACATGAAATATCTATCACCTTGCATACTCTTGATTCTTGTCGGACCACATAGATCAGTATGAACTAATTCCAATAATCCGGTAGAGGACTGATCCTTGCTTTTGAAAGAGACTCTGCTCTGTTTACCTAGCTGACATTCTTTGCACAAACTATTTGTAGGTTTCACCAATTTTGGAAGATCTCTTACAGCCTGAGTATTACTTATCTTGATGATGTTATCAAAATTTACATGACACATCCTTCTACGCCATAACCAACTCTAATCAACTTGAACAAACAAACAACTTTTATTTGAACCAACCAGATGGAAGATATTACCTTTTGTTTGAGTACCGGATGCAATCTCAGTTTCGGAGCTTTCAAAGATCCTGCATCTTCCATTCTTGAACCGGAGATCATAGCCTTAACTGACCAACACTAAGAAGATTGTGCTTCAATCCTTCAACATATAGTACATTACCAGTTTTGCTCTTTCCATCAAAAGAAATAGTTCCCCTACCTCTGATTCTGCCAGTAGAATTATCACCAAACTTTACCATTCCTCCTTCATACCTTTCCAAATCCAAGAACTTCTTCTCGTCGCCTATCATATGGTGAGAACATCCACTATCAATAACCCAATCATCCTTTTCTTCAACTTGGGCAGCCAAAGCTCTTTCCACAACCTTATGAATGACAGATTCAGAGGATATTGGATCTTCTTCCTTGATGGCAATAAACACCCATTCATTTCTAGATTTGCTTCCTATTTCTGATTCATCATCTGTTACTCCTTCATTATCATCTTCTTCATGAACATAATAACAGTTCTTTTGGAACCTTTGTCTGTTAGCATTTGACCTTGCAGATCTTTCTGGACATCTTGAAGCAAAATGACCAATCTTATTACAGTTGAAGCACTTAAAGGGTAATTTTCCTTCATACTTACCGGATCCTCTTGGCAGTCTCTTGGCAATGAGGGCTTCAAGTTGAGATGTTTCTGCTTCTTCCTCTTCCATGTCTTTCCTTGCTTGATCATACCATGACAGCTTCCTTGAAGAGTTTTCTCCTAGATCAAATCTTTGTTTGCCTTTCACATAGGCACTGGCTTTGAATGCAGATTCAGTCTTGGGATGATCATCTCCAAACTCGGTCATTTCAAATGCAACCAGTTTGCCAGCCAATTGATCTCTTGTGATAGTTGTATGGGCTCTAAATTCATCAATGGCAGCAACCTTGATTTTGTAGGCAGTAGGAAGGGATCTGAAAATTTTGCAAACAATCTCATTTTCATGCAGAACTCCACCAGCATTCCTGATTCCACACACCAGCTCATTTACTCTTGGCATAAAGGTAGTGATATTTTCATCATCTCTCATCTTCAATCTTTCAAATTTCCCTTTGAGACTTTGCAACCTTGCACTCTTAACAAACTCATCTCCTTCATGCAGCAGTTCCAGTTTAACCCAGATCTCATAGGCAGTTGGTAGGTCAATAACATTTGAGAGTTCTGAGTCAGTCAATGCGCTTAGAAGAGCTTCTTTGGTCCGCAGATTATTTTCAGCATCTGTGATTTCATTTAGAGTTGTCGGACCACCCTATGGAGGAACATATGCTTTTGTGACCATGGCTAAGTATGCTTTTCCCATACACTCCAAGTGACATTTCATGCGAGCTTTCTAGAGAGAGAAGTTGGTTCCATCAAACTTTGAACTGTCCTTCTTGTATGATGACATCCTGGATCTCCTCAAGCGGTTAAGCTTCTTTTAGAGGAACTTAGCTTTGATACCAATTGTTAGATCTAGGGCACACAACTGAGAGGGGGGGTGAGTCAGTTGTATAAAAACTTGCTTCTACTTCAAACACTTGATTCTTCTTTGTTAATTAACAGCATATCAATTAACCATTCATGAAAGCATAAGGCATAAACACTGGAGTAGATAAACATCAACACATTAGACACCAAGATTTTTGACGTGGAAAACCCAGTTAAGGGAAAAACCACGGGGTGATTAACCCAAGGGTTATTCTCTATTAGAAGAATAAGAAAAATGAATGGCACATGCCAATTAGGGCTCACTACCTGAGCACACTGCTCACAAGGAGGCACACTGCCTACAAGAGACACACTGTCTACAAGATCATAAGTATCACAAACTTGAACTGGAGAATGACATCTTTACCATGTCTGGATCAGTTCCATTTAAGCCCAAGACACACCTGCTCTGCCTTTCGCTCTTTCACTATACCACACTCATCCACTTCACACCACACTACGAAATGAATTCACAAACCTTTATTTATACAAGGCATCAACTTAGGAACAATTATCTAAGTCAGCAATCAACCATAAGAACAATCGCAAGATAAATAACTCATCCGATCGGCCAGTCTGAACAAGAACATCTTCATCTAGAAGAACTCATCCAGTCGGCCAGCAAGAACATCTTCATCTGAAAGAATATCTCCAATTTCGGGCTCTAACACTAATGCGAACCAACAAAACAACCTCAACATGGTCCAAGAACCTTCACAGGCTTGCCTGAATGACCAGGTACATCCGCATTTCCTCTACTTACTAGAATCTCTTCTCTTCTTCATCTAAAACTTCAAGAACATGGTCCATCCCCACTGTCATACTGAAAGAGGTGCTTCCAGACCTCCAAACCATGAACAAATTGAGATGACACATCACAAGGACATCCCAAATATTTCTTCCAATCCGCAGAATAGGACAATGCACTTCCAGATCTCACCGGACCTTTTTGTAACACTCTGTCACTCCAGAGCATCTCCTAGAACCAGTTCTACTTGATCGATCACAACTTCTTCATATCTACGTGCGGACCTCTAAAATCTTAACTAGAACATCTCAAGACTCATATCTACAAACCCTTTAATCTGCATCCTCTGATCCTCAACCTATTGAGTACTTTTGCCTTCTTCTCATCACTATTCTTCATTGTTCCTGATTGAGACTGATTTTCTCAATAACCACAGCACATAGCTCATCAAATCCTTCTTATCAATGCAATATGAGTATGTTGACATCGATGACAACACTGGTTAACCTCATACTTGCAACAATCATTATAGTTTCATTTCCTACTAATAAAACCAACAATCATGCAGACTTCCTACTTTCTCTAGAAAAGAGTAGCCAAGCTGTGATAGCAATGCTGAATTTGTATAAAGCATCTCAGCCGATGTTCCCGGATGAAAGAAGTTTGGAAGAAGCCAGATCGGGCTTGAAATTTTAGAGCAAACCATCCATCATCATGAGTATAATAGTCTTATGCAACTCGTAAATAAGCAGTCATATCTATGCTAACAAACCATACCAAATTAATAGGCTCTGAAACTCATGAAAATTTTACACCTAGTCCTCTGTCTCTCAAACAATTAGTCAAAAGAATCTGAAACTCCCATGTTAGCAGATTACTCTTCAAGATGCTTGCTAAGCTTTGCTCATGCTAGTTTCTTCCTTTTAGTTCGTTCTTTCTTTTAGGCAGGGACTGCAACTGTAGGGCAGCCTTTTCTTAATATTTTTATGGGTCTTGGTTACTCTTATTAACTCCTATGATCATGTTTCATGATCATGTACAACTACTTCATAAATAATCACATGTACATAGGTCTATCACTCTTGCAAATAGACTTTGTCACACCTGGTAATCTAACCCCTCTTGTTTGTGAGCATTTGTTAAGGTTTTTTGTTGAAGATTCAGGTGTTTTTGGACAAAAAATTGGGAATCAACTTTCACAAACGGCCTCTTATGCTCAATTGGGCCTCATTGTTGAGTCCGGGAAGCCTCGTAGCTGAAAATCAACACATAACTCCCCTACTTTTCGTTACTAAATTTTTTTTGAAATTTTTTTTATATTTGGCCTAATTTTAAAAAAAAACATTAAAGCTTCTGAGTAAAAAATAAAATAAAATAACACACTAGCTCAAAATTTGGCGTCTGGAGGCAGCCCATTTCATATGAGAATTCCACAACTTACTGTCAGAATTGTAAGAGGAAGGGGCATCTCATCCCGCATTGTAAGTTCAAGAAAGCTAAGGAAAATATTAATAAGGAAATTGTTGTAGAGAATAAGGAGGCGACCTTGGTTAATGCTGAGCACTCAAAAGAAGATTTTGCTCTTAATACCGATCAGGAGAAGGATCAGAACCTTCAATCTCAATATGTTCCACAACCAACCCTGGAAGAAGGTGAGATGTTGAATCAAGTTAAGAATATTCAGTTAGAGGTTGGTAACCTTGAAAAGCCCCAGATTGAAACAGATAAAGTTAAGGAAACCCAAATGGGTTTTGATGGGGTTGAGAAGGCATATGTTCAAGTTAAGGAGACCCAGTTGGGGAATAACAGAGTTGAGGGGACCCAGATGGGATTTGACAGAGTTGAGGAGACCCAAATGGGTTTTGACAATTCTAAGGTGACCCAAATAAGAATTGAGAAAGTTAAGGAAACCCAGATGAGATTTGAAAAAGAGGTAGAGTCACAGATGGGTTTTAACAAAATTAGGGAGACCTAGTTGGGGTTTGACAAAGTGGTGGAGACTCAAGATGATGAGGTAAAGTTTGTGACCTTACAGTCTTCAGTCCAAATAAAATCTCACCCTTCTCCAAGGAAACTCACTTCGAGTTTTCTCAGAGGAGGGTCATTTCATCCTCCTCCAAAGAAGCATTCCAATCATTCTATAGCTTCTCTGGGCATAGCTACTGCTTCATTAAGTGACCATGAAGAGTGGACATCTCAAAAGAAAAAGAGCCGCAAACCAAAAAAGACTATTGATGTTGGTTTAGATTCTTTGAAGGGTAGACCTTCATTGAGAGAAACCAGGCAAAGAGAAGCAACTAGGGAGATTGCCAATGGAAAGCAAAAGACACTGGAGAATCACCCCAGAAAATTATTTAAATGAAATTCCTTTCATGGAATATGAGGGGACTTAATAACCCCTCAAAACAATTTGAGGTCAAAAACTATTTTTTTGATCACAAAGCGGATATCCTTTTACTTCAAGAAGTTAAAATGTCTGAAGAAGGTTTCAATCTAATTGCTGATAGAATTTGACCTAATGCTTCCTTCTGCATAAGCCCTATTGTTGGTGCATCTGGGGGAATTGTGACTATGTGGAATGCTTCAAAATTTCAAGGTAAACTTTCTTTCTTCAACAAAAATTGCTTGGTGATTTAATTCTCTTTGCCTTCCTTTAGATGGAGTCTGGTTAATGTTTATGCCCCTAACACTAGGGTCTTAAGGAAAAATCTTTGGGAGGATTTGGCTAATCAACTCTCTTCTTATCCTGATTCGTATTGGATGCTGGTGGATGATTTTAATACCCCTCTTTATCCTTCTGAAAAGATTGGGGGAAATTTGGACTATTCTAATAGTATGTTGGACTTTGCTAATTTGATAAATACTTTTGGGCTTATTGATATTGATTTGATGAACCAAAATTTTACTTGGACAAATAGGAGGAAAGGGAACCAAATGATTCAAGTGAAGCTTGACCAATTTCTTATTTCCAATAATTGGCCAAACATTGCCTCCCTTAAATTGGTTGCTTTGCCTAGGACTATTTCTGATCACAATCCTCTCATTTTGGAATGGGCTAATTAGAAGAGAAGAGGTCCTTTTCCTTTTATATTTGAGGCTATGTGGATTAAACATCATGATTTTAGGAATCTTCTTTCTAGATGGTGGCAACTTCAGGTTGTGGGCACTCCTATGTTCAGACTTTTTAAAAAGTTAATGCATGTCAAGAGAGAAGTTTATGGTTGGAACAAATACAGTTTTGCAAACATTTTTTCTCAGAAAAATATTTTATCCAATAAGCTGGCAAATACTCAATATAAGATTTCTCAAGGAGATACTTATGATATTTCTTTCCAATTAGAAAAAGACTTAATTAGATATGGAAGAATTTAATGTATAGAGAAAAGCTATTCTAGAAGAAAAAATCTAGAGTTCAATGGCTTAAAGAAGGTGACCATAATATTGCATTCTTTCATGTTTCTACTTTAAAGCATAGAAAATCTAACTCTATTTCTAGAATAAGATTGGAGGATGGTAGTATGATTACTGATGATGAGGAGATTAGGGATCATGCTATCAGCTTCTTTCATAATTTGGTGTCTAAACAGGGATAGAGTGTTGATAACTCAGAGGTTGTGAATTAGCTTCTAAATAATATCCCTTCTCTGAATTCTAAGGAAGATAATGCTGATATTTTAAATCCTATTTCTGAGGAAGAGGTTCATACAGTGGTCTTTTCTATGGGCCCTTTCAAAGCTTCGGGGCCAGATGGTTTTCCCCCCATTTTCTTCCAAGAATTTTGAGACATTATAGGATATGATGTCACTACTGCTATCAAAAAAAAATTTCAGAACTGGTAAACTTCTGAAACAACTCACTAATACCTTTATTGCCCTTGTTCCTAAGAAGCCCAACCCAGAGATGCTAGCTGACTTTAGGCCTATTAGCCTTTGCAATACCATTTACAAAATTTGTACCAAGCTTCTGGTGGTCAGAATCCAACCTCTTCTTGATAAAATCATATCTCCCTCACAAAAGGGTTTTGTTCTAGGGAGACAGATCTTAGATGTTGTGATTACTACTCATGAAACTATTCACTCAATGGATAAGAGTCATATCCCAGGTATGGTTTTCAAACTTGATATCTCTAAAGCTTATGATAGGGTGTCATGGCAATTTTTATTTAAAATCATTCAAAAGCTTGGGTTCAATGATAAGGTTTCTCTTCTCATTAAGGAAGTTGTTACTACTGCTAAATATTCAGTCCTTGTTAATGGAGTTCCAAAGGGTTTCTTTTCTCCTTCTAGGGGAATAAGACAGGGAGATCCTTTGTCCCCCTATCTTTTTATTATGATAGCTGAAGCTCTTGGTAAATTTGTTTATAGCAAGATCAACTCTAAAGATTTAACTGGGATTAAACCTACCTCTTCTCTGTCTCCTATACCTATCCAATAGTTTATTGATGATACCATTCTTTTTGGCATCTCGTCTATTTTAGAAGCATCCATATGGAAATCTTTACTGAATGATTATGCTATGGCTTTTGGTCAGCATATTAATTTTCAAAAAAGCAATGTGTTCTTTTTCAATACCCCAGGAGATCTCCAAAGAAAAATTATCAATATCTTTGGTTGTGCGGCTGCTGACTTTCCTTCAGTCTATCTTGGTCTCCCTTTGACTACTAAGGAAGTTTAGCCAGGTTTTTGGTATAATATTCTTGAAAGAACTCAAAAGAAATTGTTGGGATGGAAAGGAAAACTTTTAAGCAGTGTGGGAAAATTACAGCTTCTAAGGGCCTCTCTTCAGGGTATACCTACCTACTTTTTATCCTTATTTAAAATACCCAGATATTGGCTGATAAACTGGAGCAAATTCAAAGAACTTTCTTTTGGACTGGAACTGAAGAAAAAAAGAGAATTTCTTTGGTCAAATGGGATAAAGTCTGCCTTCCTAAGTCTCATGGTGGTCTCAACATTAGAACCATTCAAAATATGAATAAGGCTCTGATGTCCAAGATTATTTGGAACTTCTTAAATAGGGATACTAATTGGGGTCTTATTATAAAGGCTAAATACTTAAGGGACATTGATAGATATTCTTTCCTTAATTAGAAGGGCCTTCCTCAAGGATCTGTTATTTGGAATAAAATTATTAAATCCAGAAGTCGTATCAACAAGGGTATCAAATGGAAACTTGGTGATGGATCTCTTATAAATTTTTGGGAAGATCTTTGGTTAGGTGATGGCCCTCTTTCTAAACAGATGGGCAATGAAGTTATTACTGTTCTTGCCAAACAATTTTTTGGCAACAAAGTTAGTCATTATATTCATTAAGATCAAGGGGTTAAAAGTTGGAAAAATCTGCTTGAGTGTTGTACTAATAATCTGAATCTCCTTCACAGGGCTAATAAAATATGGCAAATTCTTCTTAATACCAGGATTCCTCTTTTCTCTAGAAATGATCAACTTTTTTGGTCTGCTGACAAACAAGGGTTTTTTTTAGTCAAATCTGCTTACCATTTGCTGATCGAGGAGGAATTTAAGGATGATGTTTGGAGGAAGGTCTGGAATTGTAAACTCCTTCCAAAGGTAAACTTTTTTTGGTGGACTATTGTTCATAATAAGATTTTGACTCAGGACAATCTTCAACAAAGGGGTATGCCACTGGTTAATAGATGTGTTATGTGCTTGAAAGAAGAAGAATCTATCTCTCATCTTATATTGCATTGTGAATTTGCAACTGAGATATGAAGTAAAGTGTTTTTGAATTTTGGTTTACAATGGGTTTGCAATAAGGAAATAAAAGATCTCATTCTTAATTGGATCCCTCCTCTATCCCATCCTTGGCTAGTAGAATTATGGACTCAAGCTGTTCCTTTTACTGCTTGGTTCCTTTGGAAAGAAAGAAATAATAGATTTTGTAGAGAAACTGTTCGAAATTATTCACAGGTTTTCTATTCTTTTTCTAAAGCTCTCCTGAAGAATGTTTCTAATTCCAGCATCAAAATTGCTGACAAACCTCTTACTCAACAAGAAATCCTTGTGGCTTCCAACTGGGGGATTGTGAATCAAATTCCAGCTTTTGATGATTCTAAACACATTAAAAGATTAAACACTAGTTGGACTCCCCTTGACCTAGGTTGGTTCAAATTGAATTTTGATGGAGCTGCTAAGTCAAATGGAAAGGCTAGTGGTGGAGGAATTATAAGGAATGACAGAGGAGCTCTAATTGTTGCTTATGTTGGAAGAATTGGTAACCAGACTAATAACTTTGCTGAAGTCTCTTCTCTTTTATGGGGTCTCAAGTTGGCTATATTACTTGGTATCCGCCAGCTTCATGTTCAGGGTGATTCCAAAATTATTATTGAGGTTGTTTCTAAAGCCTCAGAGTGTGGTTGGAAACTTAAGGATATAGTGTTTGATATTCAAACTCTTTCACAGGATATTCCTATCATTTCCTTCTCTCATATTTATAGAGAGGGCAACACTATTGCTGACGGCCTGACAAATTTTGGTCGGCAATTTCAAAACTAGCGTTGTTGGCGCCAACTCCATAATATCCCACGTCAGGTTGGGGATATCATTCAAAAAGAACAAGTTACTATATGATTATTACTCATCATTTCACTTGGC
Source organism: Cunninghamia lanceolata (assembly GCA_027924645.1). Classification (NCBI taxonomy): domain Eukaryota; kingdom Viridiplantae; phylum Streptophyta; class Pinopsida; order Cupressales; family Cupressaceae; genus Cunninghamia; species Cunninghamia lanceolata. The sequence goes on along the minus strand of BSBN01000004.1, from coordinate 687,875 downwards.
TTATCTACATGGCCAATTCTTTAATTCAGGGCATGTTGATTAGACACTCTATAAATGATGAGAGTGAGATTAGACAACTTTACATGCGTGTGAAGGACAGATGATTAATAAGGAAAGATTATGTAAGGACCTCGGGTTATTGTCATAATGATTGCCCTAATTTTGATCATGTCCTCTTTGCCTTTCATACTCATTACACTGTGATCAAAGTCTCTCAAGTTTCCCACAACATTGATAGAAGTTTTCTGGATAATAACTCTGCCTATCCCTTCTCCAGGCTCATTCAATTTCACTAGTTTTTCATCATGGGTGGCGACAAGATTAGAACTGAACCTAACAACTGCGGAGAATTTAAAGAGAATGCCTTGGCTTGGCACTACTGTAAAGAAGGAGGAGTCACCCCATTCCTTGAATGTTTGAATGGACATGATGAAAACCTATCTATTCAATTTGCTCAGTAGTGGGATAATTGCAAGGTACAAATTGGGAATGTCAGTTTCATGGTTTCAGAGAATGAAATTGCTATGGCTACAGGGCTTTCTCCAAAAGGTACGAAGATACAGAAAAAATCTAAGGTTTCAGATGCTTAGAATCAGAACTATTTCTTGGTGAAGGTGAGGAGTTGGTGCCTTACCAGAGTGGTTTTGAGAGAGCCCGTCTTCCTGAACCGTGGGCTGACATGTGCTATATGGTGATGAAGTATTTCACCCTTGAGGGTTGTTTTAACAGGTTTTATCACTATCATCTCCCCTTGTTGAATCATTTCAGAAGGAATGTCAGTATTAGTTTTCCTTTTTACTTGCTTTCTTATCTTGAGCACTCTATTCAACATGTTAAGAAGACTCTACTAAAGAAGCCTGGTGAGAAGCCTATTCCCTTACATCCAGGGCTTATTCATAGATTATACCAGTTTCACTTAGCTCTGTCTCCTCCTTCTTCTCTTTAGCCCTCTGGTTAGGATACCCCTACTGACTCAGTGAAAACTGGTCTTGCTACTCCTAAATGGCTTCCTGAAGGTGATCCTTGTTTTGGGACTTCTAAGTCTATTACCAAAAATGTTCAAAACTCTCCCTCCAGATTCAAATTGAAATGTAAGAGACATCTTTTAGATGTTGACACAGAGTCTAACCTTTTGAAAGAAGATATTGGGGTTTCTGGGACCCAGAGTGAGCAGAATCAAGGTAGGGAGGGACCCTCATAGAATTTAAAAAAAGTTAAACTGGAAGGTAAATTTGTTGTTGTTAGGTGGTCTGGTTGCATTGCTGGCAAATGGGCTCCCAAGGTGAAGCTGATTGACTATTCTGAAAGCAATTATGAAACATCTACCCATGAGGAGGAAGATCTTAAAGATTCTGGTGATGTTTAGAAGATTGTTATTAAATATTTCGGTGGTGAAGAAGAAATTGATGGGCAAGACATTCTTGTGGAAACCTTTGATACTGAAGATAATATTGGGGTTCATAATTCTATCCCCATTGGTGACTATGTGGATTTGGGAGATATTTCTACTCAGGTGGAGGTGACTGATACTATTGATAACATTGGGAAGGATGCCCACTTTATTCCCTATGTTGTTTATGTTGATCCTGATCTGTTTCAAGAGGAAGGTAATAATGCTCAAGATGGTAGGGAGGAAGACAATATTGAGGAATTAAATGGTGTTGATGATCTGTCTCAGCTGAAGGAGCAGGTGGAGTTCCTGGAAAAAAGAGTCTTTTCTCTTGGTAATTTCATTACTAGTATGTTATGAAAGACTGTTATGGCCAATCTCTCTCTGCTGAGGGAACATGAAGTTCTTATTCATGGTGCTGATAATGACAGGGTTAAAGAATTTGACAAAATGTTGGAGTTTCTTTCTAAGGGAGAGTAGGACATCCCTTCCTAGTCTTTCTATGCTTTCTGTTAGATGGCTTTTTGTTGTATCTTTTTGTTGTATTTCAGTTGTATGTAGGCTGACAGTGGTGGTTCTGGCTCATTTTGTTTTCTAAGCCTTTTTTTGCCCTTTATGGGTTCTGTTTTGTAAGGGATCGGCCCCTGGTTTGCCGCCTTCTAATATCAAAAACACAGCAATACAAAAAAAAATTAAACAAAACTTTAGATTTGATTTTTTTTATTTAACAAACATAAAAATAAATAAAAAATCAAACCAAAAAATATATACTTTAGACTTTGTTATTTTGATAAAACAAATATTTACAAACATTAAAAACAAAATTATAAAACAAAAAAAATTATTATTTTTTTTGGGGCTTCTACCCTGACACAAGGCCAATCACCACCCAGCCCCTGCTAAACCCTACCCACTATGACCTTCCCCCTACCTACCCCTACCTACTCCACTCTACCACCCCCACTACACCCCCCCCACCCCTCTGCAACTCCCCCCTTCCCGCCACCCTTCGCACCACCCGCCTGCCTACTGCTCGCTCTCCTTCCCTCCTCCCACTATCCCTCCTCCACCACTTATTGCTTCATGCTATGTCTACCTCCCATGTGCCCACTCTCCTCTCCTCCACCCTACGTCTGCCTCCCATCCCCCACCGCTCCACCCTGCATCCACCTCCCATCCCACCACCAACTCTCCTCCCTAACTCTGTCACCTACAATAGTGAACACACGCCCAGCCAAATCCAAAAACTAATAAAATAATATTAAAAAAAAACAAAGAGCAAAATAAATACATAAAAAACAAACAACAAAAAAAAGCAAAACCCTAAAGTTCAAACTTTAATTTTTTTAGGCTTAAATTTTATATTTTTTATTTTTATTTAAAAAAAAAATCAGACCCTCAACCCCTAGTCATATGGAGGACCAGGGGCATGTTTAAACCCTCAACAATAGACTTGACTACCAGCATTGAACTGCCCATGTGACCACATTTCTCCCTAACCGTTAGTTGTTTAAGTGACCTTCAGGCTTGCCTAGATTGCTTTCACATGCCAAAATAGGCTATTTTTTCTTTTTCACATAACTTTTTATAGGTATATCAGATTTTTGCAAAATTGGTTGCGTTGGAAATCTAGTTCACTCAACTTTGTAGCGGTACAGGTATCTTCAACCCATTTGATTAGATTTATCAGGTATTATCAGTCAATCATCCCTTTTGTTTGGAATCTTCAAATCGTTATAACATTTGCATTTCTTAATGAATATTTGTGAAACTTTTTTGAAATTGCATAGAATTTCATGTAGAGTCTAGTCATGCTATCTATTTTACTATCACAACTCATATTTCTCAGAAATTTTCCAGATTACTTGTTTTTCACCTAAGAGGTTGGCTTGCAAATTTCTTGATTCTTTTTTGTTTTGGTGGAATACAGGTAGACATTAGGAGTTGCCTCTTATCATTTGATGAAGACCAAAAATTTTCTTGAGACTACTAAGGTGATTTGATGTAGGACATATGCCAAAGACAAATCTTGATTATTACTAAGTCTTAGGATTCACATTTTATTTTTACTTAAGGGAATTGACATGTATGTGTAATCTTGATTCTCATAAAGTCTTAGGATTCACACTTCATTTTGCTTTATGGAATTGACATTTATGTGTAATCTAGATCATCGCAAAGTCTTAGGATTCACACTTCATTTTTCTTAAGGGAATTGACATGTATGTATAATGTTGATTATCACTAAATCTTAGAACTCACATTTCAATTTTGCTTAAGGAAAATTACATGTGTCTTCTGTGTTTGGAATTTCTTGAATGTGTATGCTCTTCTTTCACATGGCAACATGATCTTAGGAATCAAAAACATTTAAGTTATTCATTTTATTGCTTTCCATGTATGCTATCAACCTTTAGAAGGGCCTATTTTTGGATTGCACTTCATCCAAAAGGGATGACCCTAAGCGGATCTTTCCTTCAGACTGCTATATAAATTGTTTGCGGTGAAAGCCAAGACTTAACCACTGTTAGCCTTGCCTTACGGTGCCAAATCGAAAAGAAGCATACCAACACTTTGTGAAAATGATTTTTGCATTGTGTGAGGTAAATGAGACTCTTAGTAGAATTGGTTAAATCTTTTAGTAGCTTGTCAGATGCTTGCAAGGCGTTGGTCCCCTAAAGTTACTAGCAACCTTGTAGTTAGTGTCCACATGACTCACCTCCAAACGTTGTCATAATTATTAGTGCAAGGGGAATCGTTACAAGCTTTGAAGATTACTCACCATTGCCTCTCTTGAGATGAGATAGAAATCCCCAGTATTGAATAAGCTACTTGTAGCTTTCCAAGGAAAGGGTGATTGGGTCATCCTTCCATTCCTAAAGGCCCCTATCTATACTCTCTCGCAAAGATAAAAAAATGTGCACACACATACTAGGTGTGATGACATTTGAGTCAACGGAGATTCCAAGTTGTGAGCTGATATTATCGTAGTGACGCCTTGTCTTTAGGGATAAAAAGTGCTTGTTTGGTTTGCAAATTATGTTTATACCTATGAAAACTTGGACTTTTAGGAGGCTTGAACATACACACATTTGTTGAAAGTCATTTGTGTCTATTGCCTATTGTGTTTTTCTTGTCCAAGAGCAAACCAACTCAAAAAATTCAAAAAAATATAGTGATTAGAACTTTCCTTTTCCTTGTCAAAAAACAAAAAAATCCCAAAAACATAGTGATTAGAACTTTCCTTTTCATTGTCAAAAAATTAAAAATCCAAAAACATAGTGTAAACTTTCCACTTTTGCATCCTCATTTTGTCAAAAAATCCAAAATCCAAAAGAAATACAAAAAAAAAATCAACACCCCCCATCTTCATCCACCCATCATTTTCCAAAGCCATCCCAAAACATCAAATCATTCCTTTGACTTGGTTATTACATCCCAAAATCTAGATCACACAATCTCCTAATTTGTCTTCTAGACCAATTAGTATCAGACCAACTAGTGAACAAACCTACCTTCAAAAGGGGATCTCCTTTTAAGAATAGCCAAGTTCACTATAACCTTATCTTGTCTCCCTTTGAAGTCATTAGTCTATTTTGAGGTAGATAATCAAAAAGCCAAAATCTGTTGATCTAGATTTTATAACTTTTAACCAAGCCAATCATTCACCCAAATCACATGCCTACCACTTGATCAAAAAAAAAAAAAACCATGGAAAACACTCAACATCCGCCGCAAGGCAATCTTGAGGTACCTACCTTTGAAGTAGCCATTGAAAGTTTACCACAGGCATGGACTCTAGTGTCTTCATTCCTACAAGGTATACAACAGGTGCTTCTTTGTCCCAAAATCTCACTCAACAAACACATGAAGAATCCCCCAAATCATATGATGACCTACAAAATCCTGAGATCTTAGAGAAACTTAGCAAACTTTTGGAATCAAACCACGATCATTACTTCCATCTACTTGCTCAAAAAGGAGCTAAATTGCCTTATGATTTTGATACTTCTCAAATCTGGGAGAGGGATATCTTTAGCACCTCCATGACCGTTGGGAGTGGAGGTCATCCATCTTCATTACCCACAACATCCACATTACCACCTTCTTTTCCAACTAATAATCTTCCATTCACAAATGTGTTCCACAAAACACCAATTGAACCACTCTTACAACCATCATACATAGGTGTCCAACACCAATCTCATACTTCAAATCAATCATCTTCATCTAGTCCAACCAACCCCTCTACTAAATCACTCAAATGACTTTCTTCTAGTCCAAGTAATCCCATTATTAAATCAGAAAAACAACCTTCCTCAAACATCACAAATAATCCCTCTACTTATCCATCACAACCATCATATTCTTCTATCCCACACAACACCTCTACTAATCCACAACAAACATCTTCATATATTCCCAACAATGCTTGTGTGAATCCTCCACAAGTATCTCATGCTCAATCTTCCACAACCAATGTACCCATTAATCCATTCCAAAACTATCGACAACCACCATCCAACTATCAACAACCACCATCTAACTACCAACAACCACCATCTAATTATCCACAACCTCCAAACCAAAACTACCAACAACCATCATCTAACTATCAACAACCACCATCCAACTACCAATAACCACCATCCAATTATCAACAACCCCCATCCAACTATCACCAACCCCTAAACCAAACCTACCAGCAACCACCATCTAATTATCAACAACCACCATCCAACTATCAACAACCACCTTCTTCCATCATACAACAATATTATACGCCGCCGCCGCCGCCACTATTCAGGATGGAGCTCAAATTCCAAACACTAGAAAAATAGCTTTCCAATCTTACAATCGAAAGCATCAAAAAGCCTTTCTCATTTGAGGAAGTTTGTCCTTATCCATTTGATTGAACTATCCCAATTCTCCCTTTTCGTCCACACTTTGAAAAACCCAAATTCGATAAGTATAAAGGAAAAAGCAACCCACAAGAACATTTGAGAGAATTCTATATGGCTTGTTTAGAGGTGGCCCATGATGATACATATCTCTTACGCCTCTTCCCCCATAGCCTTGGAGGGCAAGCCATGGATTGGTTTTCATGATTACCTCTGGGTATTAAATCCTTTAGTGATCTTGCTGAGATGTTTGTTAACCATTTCTCATTGAACATTGAACAAGAAGTCTCCATGATAGACTTATGTAACAACAAACAAAGAAATGGAGAAACATTCACCTCATTCTTGCAATGGTGGAGGAACATGGCCAGTAGATGCCCTTGGCAGATAACTAAAAAACAAAAAGTCAACTTATTTGTCTAAAACTTGAACCAAGAACTTGGATTTTAGCTACAAATGTATTATGCTAGCTCCTTTGAGGAAATCATTTCAAAAGGAGCCAACATAGAAAAGGCCCTTATCACTAAAAGACTGGTCAAAATCTTCAAGGAGACAAAAGACAACACTCCTACATCACATGACAAGCCCAACTTTTGGGCTAAAAACAAAAATGTTGTTGGAGATGGTGTTGTGGATGTCAAACACATCCAAACAGTCCAAACACCTCTTAACCTCCAAACACCACAAAAGGACAATTCCACCCCTTTAGGGACAATCTCAAACTGGACTTTGCAACCAAACTTAGATTCACTCCCTTAGGGGAACCCATCAAAAATGTCCTCAAGAAATTGATACAAAATGGCTTAATCATGTTACCAGAAGAAAGACAAAACAAAGAATCAACTTTTAAACCCGTGTCGTACAAGCACAATGGATACTACTAATTCCATCGCACAAAAGGACACAAAACACCAGGATGTATGAAACTAAAAACTTCATCCAAAATCTCATTGATCACAAAGAAGTTGTCATTGATGGCGCTCCTCGACCAAAAACAAATAAAGACCTTGGTATTTATGACGATCCATTCCCTCCTCACATAAAAGGAAACAATGCCAACAATAAAGGTAAAGGTGTAAATAACTTGTCAGGAGTATATGATTCAGTTGTTGGTCATTTTAGTGAAAGTATGGTATCCACTCTTACCATCAAAGGGAAAACTCCTGACTGTATTGTAACCACTCGTCAAGGTCATGTTACCCTTCATTGGGCAACCTCAAATAGTCAATCTACTTCAGAGTATAATCTACTCGATCACATGGGTAAAACTCCATCCCTCATCTCCATTCTCGATCTCCTCCACACTTCACCTAAGCATAGGGACATCCTCGAAAAGGCCCTCAAAGAGTCAATTGTCCCTAAAAACATTGGCATTGTCCAATTTAAAGCCATGATAGGACAACCGCCTCTCTATATCACTTGGTCTTCACAGAGCAAGATATCCCTTTCCAAAATTCATGTCATAATGAAGCCTTATACATTGAAGTGTACATCCACCAGCACAAAGTCAAGCGAGCCCTTCTATATGGTAGTGTTGGTCTCAATATATGTTCTTTAAAGTGGTTAAAATAACTGGGATATTCTGTTGATGCTATTGATTCATCAAAAATAATGACAATCAAGGCTTATGATGATGCCGAAAGGGAATCTGAGGGGTCATTCATTTACCTATCAAAGTGGGGCCAGCCTTAGTGGAAACTCAGCATCAGGTACTAGACCTCGACCTCCCCAACAACATCATCCTTGGGTACCCATGGATTCTTACCATGCAAGTCGTACCCTCAACCTATCACCAATGTTTGAAATTCCCCTACCGTGGTATAGAAATTACCATTCCCAGATATCTAAATCCTTTTGAATCATGCTACACCATGCAAGGTAGATACCTGAATTCAAATCAAGTACCCAAAAACAAAGCCACTCATCCTTCATCGTCATATGTCGATCCAACCACCTTATCTACCAAATCCCCCAAGAAAGACATACCCGAGGTCAAGGTTCAGTACAAGAACGTTGGGTTTGGAGAGTATGACTTACAGAACTCTTGTTGTGTAGGGAACTTACCCTTATCATTGAAGTCTTATGGAAAACCTCTTGTGGTGAAAGCAAGAAAAAAAAGGTCATCAAACCTATACCCCCAATAGTCTTCATCCATGAACGCAATCTAGAAGATGAGCACATTGAATATATATCCTCTTGGCTTTTCCAAGATGATAAGGAACCCATTATCCTACCTGTGGACAAGTACAACAATGGCCATCAAATTGTAAAAAATATGGGCGGTAAAGGACAAGGAGGACTTGGTCTTCATGAGAAAGGAACTATAGAACCCATATCTATCACGATAAAACTAAATAAATATGGTTTGGGATTTGGAAAGGAGGTATCTAGCTCTTCTGATATTCAATTTATACTCGACGAAGTGGCTAAGGCTTGGCCCGCAGAAGAGAATTCTATGGAGGATGCCATTGATGATTCCCACCTTCACCTCATTGATTTATTTCAAGAATCCTCTATCTTCATGATCTCATCCATATCCCTTACCTCTATGACCAAAATACAAATTGTTTCCCTTGTATATCTAGACCTAATTGATTGGGACCAACAAGGGCCTCCTGTCCTAGATAGTTTTTAGAACAAGGAAGCACTTGCAGAATTTCTAGGACTTCGAGATGGTATACCCCAAGGTGACCATAAAGGGTTTTGTCATGGATCTCTCCTATCACATATTTCAGGGAGAATGTCAAATCTTTCAGTTGCAAAAATATGAATAAAATAAATCGATCCTTAGGTGAAAACCTCTTTGAGGCACCTTCTGATCTCAAAATAACTATAAAAAGAAAGGACATAACTGATGGTGAAAATGTCTCTAAGGCACCCAAGGATGAAAGATTTGGCCTTCCCCCACCATCGAAATATCAGGAGAAATCTTAGGAAATGAATCTTGGCACGGTCCAAAACCCCAAGATTACATTTTTAGCAACTTCTTTATCTCAGTGGGAAAATAAGGACTTCACAAAGTTCTTTCAGAAAAGGGCAATTAACTTTGCATGGACCTATGTTGACATGCCAGTATTGTATCCTGCATTAGTAGTCTGCCATCTATCAGTTGCACCAGGAGATAAACCAGTCAAGCGGAAATTGCACAAGATGCACCCACAAATTGCTTTATTGGTCAAAGTTGAGCTTGAGTAGCTACACAATGCCAAATTCATACGTCTTATGGATTATACAGAGTGGGTATCAAATCTAGTACCTATTTCCAAGCTAAATGGGGGCATTCGTATTTGTGAATATTTTAGAGACTTGAATAAAGCCTGTCCCAAGGATGATTTTCCACTATCCAGCATCGACATCATCATGGACTTAACGGTGGACCATGAAATGCTTTCCCTCATGGATAGCTTTTCTAGCTATAACCAAATCATGATCGCACCCAAGGACCAAGATAAAATAGATTTCACATGTCCTTGGGGAAACTAATGTTGGCAGGTCATGCCTTTTGGCCTCAAAAATGTTGGTGCTACTTACCAAAGAGCGATGACGGTAATCTTTCATGATTTGTTCCATACCATTATGGAAGATTATGTCAATGACCTCCTAGGTAAGTCTACAAGGGCAGATCACTTGAAAGTGTTGGAATAGATATTTGATCGACTAGAACACTATCAATTAAGACTAAATCCAAAGAAGTGTGTCTTTGACGTAACATCAGGAAAGCTCTTGGGCTACATTGTATCTCGATGAGGCATTGAGGTCGACCCTACTAAGGTCAAAGCTATTGTTGAAATGTCTCCTCCTAGTAACCTAAAATAGTTAAGAAGTCTTCAAGGAAAGCTATAGTCCATTCGGCGGTTCATCTCACAACTCACTGATAAGTGTCAACCCTTGTCGCACTTACTCCACAAGGATGTCTCATTCAAATGGGATAGTAAGTGCCAAGATCCTTTTGTACAACTCAAGTAACAGGGAAATCTCTATTGCTTTACATCTCCACTACATTAGCAGCCTTGGGGGTACTTCTTGCACAAAATGATGACTCAAGTAAGGAATAGGAAATTTACTACATCAGTCGCACTCTAGTAGGATATGAGCTCAACTATACCCCTATGGAAAAAGCCTATTTAGCAGTAGTGTTCACTTCCCAAAAGTTGCAGCACTATATGTTGAACCAACATACCAAGCTTATATCCAAGGTTGATCCTTTGAAATATTTGCTTTCCAAAGCAACTCTTACAGGTCGCCTAGCAAAATGGGTAATTATCCTTACTGAATTTGACATTGAATATGTGGATCAAAAGGCTATCAAAGGGAAGGTAATCGCAGACCAACTAGCTGAGGCACCATTAATAGATATGCACCCCATGTTATTAGAGTTTCCAGATGAAGGGATCTTCAACCTTTCTACACCAGTCGAGTGGAAACTATACTTTGACGGGTCATATACTCAGCATGGTTCCAACATAGGGATTCTCTTCATCACCCCACAAGGTGATTGTATCCCTAAATCATATCAGCTTGCTTTCCCATGTACCAATAACATAGCCAAGTATCAAGCATTGTTAACAAGTCTTTGAATGGCTATCCAGTGGAACATCAAATAGCTTCAGGTTTATAGAGATTCTCAACTTGTCATTCACCAAGTCACAGATGAATATCAAATAAAGGATGACAAGTTGATGCCATACAAGAAAATGGTTGACAACCATAAAGAAGATTTTTGTAGTCTTTCCTTTGATCAGATCCCAAGAGTTAACAATAAGGTTGTTGATGCAATGGCGACTATTGGGTCTCTTCTAGACATGTCGACCAACATACAAAACTATGATTTCTTGGTAGAACAACTGTTGATACCGTTTGTTGATACTCCGCAAAACAAAATCATCTACGAGCTTGTTGGTCCTAACTCGTCGTGGTATCCAGATATATACAACTACCTTCATAACAACACCCTCCCATCTGATCTAACATCAACCCAAAAGAAAACCTTCATTCATCGAGCCTCCCATTTCACTATCCTAGGAGATACACTGTACCGATGGAGTCTTGATGGTATCCTCCTAAGATGTTTAAACTCAGAAGAAGCATAAACCACTTTAAGAGATATACATGAGGGTATCTGTGGAGCACATTCCACCGGTCCCAACCTAGCAAAGAAGTTGCTCAGAACAGGATATTTCTTGCCCATAATGGAACAAGATGCCAACTAGTTTGCCAAAAAATGTCTTTAGTGCCAACAACATTGAGATTTGATTCATGTGCCTACTCATCAACTGCAACCAATGACCACTCCATGGCCATTTTCACAATGGACTCTCGACCTTGTAGGCAAGATGCATCCCTCCTCTTCAAATGGTCATAAGTTTATAATTACCACCACTGAGTATTTTACAAAGTGGGTGGAAGCTATTCCCATGACCTACATAACCGGCAAGCAAATTGCTAAATTTATCCTAAACTATATCATTTATCAGTATGGTATCACATGGCTATAGTGATTGATAATGGTAAACCCTTCAAAAACCAAGATGTGTATGCCTTATGCACACAATATCATATCCAACATTGGTTTTCTACATCGTATTATCCCCAAAAGCAATGGCCAGGCTGAGGCTTCTAACAAAACTATCCTCAAAATACTCAAAAAGATAGTCAATGAAAGTGGCTATGATTGGCATCTCTAGCTTAATCCTGCCCTCTAGGCCTATAGAACAAGCATTCAAACCCCAACTAGAGCAACACCCTATGCTTTGGTTTATGGAACTGAAGCCGCTTTGCCTATAGAGTTTGAGATCACATCACTCTGTGTCTCCTTGTAGCATCTAATGGATAGAGAAGAGTACAGAGTATCTAGGCTACATGAATTAGAACTTCTAGATGAAAGATGCCTTGTAGCATTAAATCATCTTCAGGTCTACCAGAACCGATTACGTCATAGCTACAACAAGAAAATAAAAGAAAGGCGGTTCCAAGTAGGTGATCTAGTCCTAAAGGAAAATTAGAGAAACTTGCAAGACAGAGAAAAGAAAGGTAAATTTGAACCTAACTGGTTGGGCCCTTTCATCATCACAGCAGCATATGGATCAGGGACAGACTCCCTAGCAACACCTGAAGGAATTCCTCTTGATGAACCCATCAATAGTGTTCATCTCAAGAAATTCTATGTCTGATCCTTGGTGAATATCTTAGCAGAAAATAACAAAAAAATAGAAAAATAACAAAAAAAATCAAAAAAATAGAAAAATAACAAAAAAAATAAAAAAATAGAAAAATAACAAAAAAATGTTTCTCCTTTGGTGAAAACCTAGTAAACAGGTGCCTTGGACAAGTACCATAGTGAAAACCTGGCAAACAGGTGCTATGCATAGGAGTCAGCACTACCATCTATTTGTTCTCTTCCTATCCATCCATAATAAAACTTGTTGACCTTCACATTCCCATTTGTCCATCTATCATGGCTTAGGAAGTGGTTAGTGTCAAGCATTCTATCCATATCTCATTCATAGTTAGTTTCACTCATAGTCAATCCATCCGTGGTCAGTCATCTTTCATAATAAAACCCTTTACTGGAATGGGGGAAATTTTCCTTAACCTAAGGCTAGGAATAGATCTTTGTTTACATCAAGGGCAGCTTTCACACTTTCCCTCATCATTTGTAAACCATCAACAATCTCATCACTTATCCATCCTCAATTTCATCACACCTCATCAATCGACACTTTCATCACACCACCCAAAACTACATATCATCATCATCATCATCGTAAAGTGCCTTGATCATGTGGACATAGGGTATGTAGGTAGTCTAGAATACAAAGGAAGTATCCAATACTCAGGTGCATACGATTCACCCCATCCTCCATCTCAACCCATAATAAATTCATCTTCGTCACTTCGTCCATTTACCGCAATCCATCATATCCATTTACCATTTAGACGTGACTAACGCAAGCAAAAAAAACTATGCATCCTTGTGGAAGTTTAAAAGTGATTATCAAATCTGAAGCAAACAAGACTACTCCTAAAACAACAATATGTCATTGCATACCATTTGCCTATATCTAGGTATATCCATACATCTTGGATCCAAAGCCTTTAACAGATATATATTTCCTATGATAAGGCCTCAAATCTTTCCGGAATACCCACTTTGGCAAGAAAACACGTTGGTTGTCTATTTGTGTTATCAGTTGGTCATTTTTGCTTTTGATTTATCTTTTGCTCCTGTCTAACTACTTAATCAAATCTATCTTGATCTATCTATAATCTTGGTATGTGGCGACAACAATATAAACTAGGGTATAGTCATTTCTTGCGTATGTTGTGTTTGAGGGATGATTTTATTCTCCTATTAGGTCTAATATCTATCTTGTGTGTGATGGTATTATCATCTTGCGTATCAATATCTTTTACATCTATGGTTTTGTAAAGGCCTTATGTGTATTAAGATCATTCTATGCTAAGACTATTTTCCATTCACATATCCAACAAGGTTCTATTATACCTAGTAGTAATAAACTCAAACTGTTTATTTGCAGAGTCAACTGTCTTATGCATTGGATACATGGTCACCCTAGTTCTTATTACCTTGGTGCATAATATCCTTATGCTATATCAAAATAAAGGATTTCTCTATTATACATATTAGCGTAACTTCTCCCATTCAATTATTTATTCTATCCTCGTCATTTGATACAGCATTTCATCATCTATCATGTTATCTTGTCTTATTTTTCTCTATGTTATTCTTCATCTTCTATCTCCTTATTTTTTTCATATCCATTCATTTCGAGAGTACACCCATATTCTTCCAATTCATATGTCCTCTCGAGGGGGCATCATTCAACCTATTAAATTAATCTAATAGGTACTTCTTCTACTCGACTGGGGCATCATCATTTCTAATACAATCATATTGTTCTTCTAAACCAATATGTTCTTCTATCCAACATAGCAATATGTTTTAAACTTCTTTGAAATGATGTTATTGTTGTCTCTCAGATTTGAACCCTTGCTGAGTTGTAAAACTTGGCAATCTGGAGAAACATGGGATCTTTCCAGGTCTGTGGATCACCTATGTTGGAAAGAACCTCTGGAGAAGGCCGGCTTCCTATTGATACTCCACCTATACTGCTTATACTAAAGTCTTTGTAGGGAAAAGGGTAAGAAGGATTGCATTAAAATGAAAACTACTGTCTAAGGTGATGCACCAAAAAGATTATCAGAAACTACACAGAACATGACACACTACAGAACCAGTAATAATAAGACTCCCTTACACAACCCAGCAAATCATAATCCCTGCATCATTACTTTGTAAGGAGGCTAAATAACAACAGTCCTGCAAAGGAGAAAGAGGTTTTCTCACTACCTAAAACTGATTGTTATTCCTTGCACATCTCACAACCTGCAAAAATATGTATCCCTGCATAAAGGCACCAACATGAAATACAGCTCCAAGGACAAAGAACATCACAAAGATCTGTACTAACACTGAGGACACACAATATCAGAAGAAATGGGAAGGTATGAACTGTTTATTACTGCTAAAAAAGGTGTTACAATGTTGTATATCTCTGAAAATGGGTTACAAGACTGTTCACTTCTGTAAAAGAACTCAGAAAATTACAATGTATAGAGTAGTGAATAGCAAGAACTGCTGAAAAATGAACAAGGAAGAAGACTATATACTTCCCAAATAGCTGTAAACAGATAAACATGAACCACCTCCATTTTCGTGCATCTCATAAATGCCCTCAAAATATCTCTCTAAAGTCCTCCAAAAAGGGTTCCCAATGCATAAATGGTCTAGGCATGCCATCAACAATCATAAAGGCACCTGAAAATGTCATTGAATGCCTTTAAATGATCTTTAAGGCCACTGACATAAGTCAGATCTGTGTAATAACTCCCCTACAGCATCATAAATATCTGATATTTTCCAAATAAATGACATAAATACACATTTTCTGCATCTAATTAACATTTGACTAAGAGGTTTATAATTACACCACCTTAGTAAATGTTTTACAACTCAAAATTATACAACCTATGCAGAAAAATGGTATTTATGACACAACATTTAATTCCCTGATTTTGCATGATTTAGGGTCAATTAAATGTTGTAAAAAGATGACAAAGTAATCGTCAAGACTTACTCTGTCGTTTGTGATAAATCTACCTAATGTTGCCTCTTTGCATTTTTATTACAAACGATAAAGTAATTCATGATTTATTACTTTATCATTCATTTACAACGTTTAATCTATCCTAGATTATGCAAAATCGACAAAAAAGACATCCTCAGCTTCTAGGCAAAACAAACATGACTCTGCACACTTGCATATTCACTTGTGTCACAAGGCTATATCAAAGCTTCCTATAACCCCTAGCCATTTCCACTTTCGCATACATATCACATGTCATGCCCTGAGGTTCAATGCAATACATTTCAAAAAAAAAACAACCCTTATGACTCCCATATGCACAACACCCTGCCTTGTGGCCACACTTCATCCACCTTGTAACTCCTATCCAACATGCCTTAGCAAAATAA
Source organism: Cunninghamia lanceolata (assembly GCA_027924645.1). Lineage (NCBI taxonomy): Eukaryota > Viridiplantae > Streptophyta > Pinopsida > Cupressales > Cupressaceae > Cunninghamia > Cunninghamia lanceolata. The sequence goes on along the minus strand of BSBN01000004.1, from coordinate 672,028 downwards.
ACTATTCGGCCTTGTGTTCTCATAATGCATATTTGACTTTGGAAAAGATAAAAGGCAGAATTATATGCCACTGCCCCCTCTTGTATTTGCTAGGTTCTAAAGACTTCCAAGTCTTTACCATGGGCGGCCAAGGGATAGAAATGAGTTTTTTGCAAAAAACAAAGTCAAAAAAGGCAAAAGAATGAAAAGCTCATTCGAGTTACAGCAAAAGGAGGGATTTTTGAAAACCCTAAGCATCATTTTCATTTCACTTCTCATTCCTTCCTTTCACGCTTTGACGTTGCGCCGCTATGAGGGTTTGGAGGAACATATGGATGATTTTCATCCATTCTGGGTCAATTCTGAGGCTAAATGTAAGGTAAGTTGCATCTTTTGAGGTTTTTGACTCCTTTCTGTCAATTCTGGGTCTTTTTTCTGCTCCTCTAGCCGCGTTTTGACTGTGTCTTGATGCAATTTCTGTTGTTCTTCTGTGGCAAACCCTCTGTATCACACTATTGGTTGCTGGCTGTGTTGAGGTCGTTCTTGAAGCACAAATCCCTCCATTCTCTGTCGCTTTAATGCATGTTTCCTTAAAGACTCCAACGGAAATGTTTAGGTAAGACATTGCAAAACTTGAAACTGGCATTTGTATCATTTTCTATTGTTCGCAACAAAAACTCATAAAATGACATCCTTGTCCATTCTATTGTTGATTAGCTATAGAAAAATCACATTTTTCTGTGTTGGTTGTAGATCTAAGATCGAAAAACTCCATTTTCTGTTACTTTCATTCACTATTTCTATGAATACTTGCTTGGAAAAACTACATTTTCCCTGTATACTGTGACTCGAGGCTCGATTTGGAGTGTTTCTGTATACTCTTGTTCTGAAATGAGTCAAAACCCATGCATTTTTCTGGAGCTTTTCCCAGCATCTTGCTGCTAGAGGTGAGATTCGAGGGCATTCTGAGTATTTTTGTCTGAAATGAGTAAAGAAAAGCCACTTATTTACCTCCATATTTGCCATTTTGCTGGTTGATATTGCTCTTGATAGCTAATGACAAAACAAGCCCCCCAAAAATAATGACAAAACTTATAAAAAATGAAAGCTCATGCACTATGTTTCTTTTATCAGCTGTATTTTCTTTGTGCTGTTGTGACAGAAAACTAGAAGAAAATTGAGCATATATTTCTTGAAAATCTACATTTTTATGAGTCTGATCTGTATGATTTGAGCTCGAAAAAACTCCATTTTCTGGGCATTTTATTTGGGATCTTTTTAAGACAAAAATGGAGATGGCTTTCATATCTGTTTCACTCAGCTTTTCCTTGAAACCTTCACTCCATTTTGTACCTTTGTGATAGCAGTTGCACTTCCTCCTATTCCATCCTTACTTTCACTTCCAAATGAGGTATTCTTGCTTTCAGCTTTAACTATTTTTTGTAGAATTGCAGGAGATGGTTTAATCTATCTGGTTCTACTTCTTCATTTGATATGGCAGAAGAGTCCTTAGCTAGGCCATCAGAACCCCTGAATCTTGTTAGCAAATTGCTCTTTTCTCTTGCAATATATTTTTTTGATATCTACTATCTAAGCTTTTGTCCATATTATCTGCAGCAAAAGATGTGGTCTTACAACAGCAATAATTTCTTTTGGTAGTTCAAAACCTGCTTGAACTGTGACTCCTGAATAGATTGCAATTGGCTTTTAGCCTGAGGTGGAACCTGAATTTGTTGTTGTCCTTAGTGTTCTAATGCATATATTCTTCTGATGTTGTGCTTGTAACAGCTCTTGCTATTTTATTTCTTGGTGGTGATGTAGAGCATTGACATTCAATTGTATAGGATTTAAATTGTTTTGTTGTGAATTGTTGATCCTGCTCTGCTGTAAAGAGTTGCTATTCTGTTGAATGGTAGAATTGTTTTGTTGAAGGGCATAACTATTATTATTATGTTGAAGCGAGCTAACTAAACTCTGCTGACTGTCAAGGGTGACTTGACTGCTCATACAATGCCTAATAATCTGCTCTTTCATTTGTCCTATAAATCTTGACAAGGCATTAGAAACTTATTCACTATCACTAATAATTCTTTAACCTTTATCTTTTCATAGGTCTCTGTCAGTCATAGAAATGAATATTTAGGCTTCTATAAAGGTGATGCAAAACCTTATTGAAAGTCTATACAGTCATTAGAATCTTCTTCGGACTGTTGCTTCAAGACTACTTTCTAGTGGTTGTATCTATCCACTGTTATATGGCAATCATCTAGCAGTGACTATTCTTTCATTTTGTAACAATCACCTCATGACTATTTTTAACTTGCATAAACTTCCATATTGTATGACAGTCTCTTGTGGTTGTAACAAACCTCTTGAAATTTTGTTCAAGAGCTTTGTCATGAAGTTGACCTCTTCTTTCTCGTTGCATGAAAATCTTGTCCTGCAGTAGTAGATCCTTTACCATTTCTTTCTATTAATTTGAGTCCATTGACTCTACCTTTCAAATCCTCTATAGATTCACTTGTCACAACACTATTCAACTCATCCACACTCCATATAGAGGTTTTCAAACTTTATAGTCGGTTGGTATGGATGAAATTGTAGGGGCATAAGATGGACTTTACTTTATGAGGTCTTATAGATGCCTTCCAGACTCAAGTCTCTGTTTCCTATGATCATTTCATACCTATGGAAGAGATATACATACTTTTACTTGCTCTTTGAGATCAATGCATCTTAAGTTTGTGACTGAAAAAGTTTAAACTCAGTGTCATCTTCTCAACTCCCTTGACAGGCCTATGGATCATTGCAACTTTTCATGGTATCTACCTTCTGTATGTGACTGCCCCATGATCGTTTACTGTCATTTATCCTACAATGATTGAAACCTATTTAAGCTGCAATAGACAAACACAATTTAACAGACTATATCAAATACGTAAATGCACAGTATGACCTTGATCATTAATCACACTTAGAAAAGATACATAGATGTTCATCTTTTACAATGCTTGCTGACATTTTATCAACTGTTGAAGGCTTGCAGTTGCAAGCTTTTACAACACTTTAATACCGGACTGGCAGACTTTAGACCAACTCAACTAGTTACAAACTTGAACTCTGAACTAATCTTGAACTCTGAAACTCTACAATTCTAGACTCGATTCTTCTCTTTCAGACTTAGACTGCATCCGAATTGCTTGTGAAATGCAGGCGGCCCTGGGCCCTTATATAGGGAAGCGAGGGCAGATCTTTTAACCCCGATCACATAATTCGGTGGGATCCGTCAATGAAAGAGGGACACGCGGAAAGAAAAGCAAAACCTTATCCGGAGGGCATCCCATGTGAAGAAAGATTCCTCTGGTGGGACCCAACTACCTGTGAACAAGATAAGGTCGGCGACCGACATAAAACAGGACATTCCTTTTACAAACGAGTGGAATAACTCATACACACAGTGAGGCGGTGTGTTGGCCCCTTTAGCACATGGTAGGGTCCATGTCTTTCCTTTATTCACGAGGAGAAAGATGCCCTCGATGAGTGACAAGCCCACTCATTAGCCAACTAAGAGCCCGTGCTGTTGGTGGAAGTACTTGATTCCCTCGGAAAGTATCCAAGGCATCCCTCACAAAGTTCACCGTCGGGATGGTTGCAATCTGGCGCCCGATAGTAGCCTCGAGAGTCGTATGATGGTACCCTTCGATCATCCTGTGAATAATCATAACAATTTGCACATGTTTGAGAGGATGAGTGGGGAACACATCCGGGCACCCTGTCTTCTTCCTTCCAGATAATACTCATGACCTTCACTTTATGCGGACCCTGGACTCTTTGGTTCATGGAGTAGGGAGTTCCACAGCTTACTCTGAATGTCTTGACATGTAGCCAAATAGGTGTTTGATGGGTGAAGAAATGATGTAGACGATTCCTGATCGTCCAATGACCAGAAATAGAATCTACACCTGCAGGTCCATACATCTGGCATAGATGTCTACTGATTGCATTTTCTTCATCTGAACCAAACTGGAGTTTGAAGATACATCCGGTGTAAGTGGTTGTGCCATTAAACTGTAAATCATCCACCTGTGGATAAGGTCCTGAGAACATGCGCCTTATCAAGGATTCACCTTCTTCATTCGGTAACCATTGAGTAGGGTTACCAATTACTGGGTTCAGAAATCGAACAGGGAGCACGAAATCTCTGCACCAATTTTGAAGAACATGACCCACTTCTGGATCAATAGGCTCTGCTTCTGCTGAGAACTGGAAAATAGGAGTGTCAGTCCATAAACCAGGGATTGTGAGTTGTTGCTTGGCAACCAACATTTGAAATCTATCAAATAAAAAATCAGTAGCTATCTAATAGTTATGAAGATCCCTTCGAGGGAAAGGATTACAACTCCATGCTTCATTACATGGCTCAGACCATCTTTGCTCTCTGACTCGAACAACTCAAAACTTTCCTGACATTTGTCGATTCTGACCACTGAGATTCTGCTGTTCTGAATTGGTATCCAGCTTAATCTTAAAACCTTCTCTTGACTCAAAATCTGCAAAGATATTCTCAACACCAGGTAAATGCACAAAATCAAATTCATACGTGCTGAGAAGTTGTGCCCATCTGAGAAGGCGGCCTCGAGTTACCTTATTCTTTGATTCCTTGTAGAAGAAACCTCTGAGGTTTTGTAGGTCACTTTTCAAGAGAAATCTTTTATCAGCAATGAACATTTGGAATGCTTGAAAAGTATTGACTACCGCAAGAATCTCCTTATGAGTGCTGTGATAACTCAGCTCTGAATTATGGAAACTTCCTGAGACAGTTCTTACAATTTCACCTTTATCCTTAGGGTTATACTTAGGTGTTTTCTGTTCTCAGAGAATACTAGACCAAGCAAATTCACTTGCATCAGTTTCCACAATCTTATATCCTGGTCCAGGTAACTTAAGAGGCGGCAGTTGAGAACACTTCTGCTTTATATTCTGGATTAACTGATCATGGAAACTTGTCCATGGTGGAGGTTTCTTGCTCAATAGCTTATTCAGGTGCAACCTGTCCTCAGCTAACTTATGATAAAAACCTGCAATGTAATTGACCAGACCCAGAAATCTTTGCAATTCCTTGACGTTGGTCACAGGTAGATGAGCAATTTTGCGTAAAATATGAGGTTGCGCCTCCATTCTCCCCCCCGAGAGAAGCTTGATACCAATGAAGGTAATCTCAGGTTGAGCAAAAATAGATTTAGAGGGATTAACAGTTAATCCATGGTGTTGGCAAATGGTGAGAAACTGACGAAGATGAGTCAGATGGGTGGTCATGTCTTGGCTGAAGACAAGGATATCATCAATGTAAGGCTGGATGAATTTGGAGAAGGGACGGAAAATGATATCCATTTTTTACTAAAAAATGGAGGGAGTCGTTTTAATGCCGAAAGGGAGCACTTTCCATTCATACAGACCCTGGGGAACTGAAAAAGCAGTCTTAAAGAAATCCTTGGTCTTGAGACCTATTTGCCAATAACCTTTAGTAAGATCAAATTTGGAGTAAATATTACTTCCTTGGATGGTTTGCCAAATATGATCTTTGTTGGGAAGAGGATGACGATTATCCACAAGACATTCATTCAGAGGCTTATAATTTACTACTAAGCATTTTTCTGGGAGCTCAACTCCATTTTCATCCGTCTTGGGTACATACATGGCATGACAAGAAAATGGAGAATCAGAAACCTGAATTAAGCCTTGTTCCAGAAGAGACTGAATTTCTTTTTGACAAATCACAGTTTCAGAGGCAGACATTAGGAAGTAGTTGGCTTTAGCTTTTGGAAGGAGCTCATTACCACTAGCATCTCGTTTTAATGGTAAATCACAGGTTAGACTACGTTGATGCTTGGACAAATCTTTAGTCATGACAGTGTCATTAAAAGCAGCTTTGAGCTCAGCTATATAATTTTCTTTTTCTTGAAACTGTTTAGCTAACCAGGCTTGATTCATGGGCTTTTTCTGCTTAGCTGAGTCTTTTCCAGAGATGGTGGAAATGGAAAGGGATTGATAGACTCTAGGCAATTGATACAAACCTTTGAAAAGCAAGAAATCTTTATCTATGATAACTGGTTCCCATTCCCGAATAGCATTACTTCCTAAGACCCCATCATATTCTTCGACTTCATATTCAACAAATATAACATTGGTGGGATGGACTTCAAATCCTACTTGGATAGGAGCAATACAGAAATGAGAACTTCCTTCAGTTTCTTGATTTGCAAAGGTGATTCTAGTCTTACCTTCGCGCCATGCATCTTGAGGGAATGCATTTCTTCTTGCCAGATTCAAATCTGCACCAGTATCAATAAGAAATGATAGAGGATATCCCTGAATACCTTTGAAGTGAATGGTTAGAACAACAGCAGGACAAATAGAACTGATTTGTGCAGTTCGACAATAGCTCTTAAACATATTAACATGGCTACTAGATCCTGTTTCACGAACTGGTGACCCTATAAAGGCTTCATCACTTAAATATCTAAGAGGATCACTTTCTTCTAGAGGTTCTTCTTTTGGACGGATCACTGCTGGATTTCGAACATAAGACAAAGGTGATGAAGGCAGTTCCTCTAGGGTTTTAGACACAAGAGGACTATAAGGCTTTTCTTCACAAAATAGCTGGTTTTCTCTGAAAGTACTTTGACTTGTCATTTTAACAGAACCAGCAGAATTAAATCAGTTTATAAATTTATCCAATTCAGGAGAAGATTCTACTTCTTCATTTAGACAGGCATTTTCTTCTTCTTCAAGTTCTAAAACTTTAGCTTGGGCTTGAGATATTACCTTAAGAAGAAAATCCTTTCTTTGGCAATGCCAGAGTCTCCTAGCCATGCTTCCTAGAGCTGGAGCTTCAAGAATGCCTCGTTCTGGAAGAGGTACTGTGGAGGCAAAATTCCTTTGCACAGAAACAGTAGATGAGTCAGTAGGGGTGACTCCACGCGGATACCATGGAGAAGGTCGATAGCCATGTGATTCATGAAAACCTCCTTGTTGCATTGGAGCTCTTGAGAATGGTCTGCTGGGGGCTGAGTCTCTTTTCTGAAGCAAAAACAATTTCCTAGCTTTAAGTTGTTCCAGCTTGGCTGTCAGCTTCTTCCATGTTTCAGGACCCATATTCATCTCATGCAACTGGGCCTCAATTTGGACAATTTGATCAACTACTCGATCCAACTCATTTCAAGTTTTGTCTCGAAACATGCGATAGTAAAAAGAGACTTCACTGTCAGAACTATTTTTTGAGGAATCAGATGGAGCCTGTTTCATCTGATTCATTTTTGCTGAAACTTCTTCAGGAGCAGAATGATATGAGTCTGCTTCTGAGTCAGACTCTGAAATTTCTGAACCTCATGAGAAGACAATGTCTTCAAAATCAGATGGATATCCATCTATATAGACATAGTCTTCTGTAATTCCATGAGCTTTTGCCGCTCGCATCTTTCCTTTACCTTTTTTTCTTTTTTCTGTCTGGGCACTTATTTGCGTAATGATCTCCTTTACAGATGTAGCAGGTAGGCTTCCACTTAGTTCCTTTCTTCTTTTTATCTTTCTTTCGAAAGAATCCTTTCTTCCTTTTCTTTGAGCCCTTATCTTTATAATCTCGGCTTTTATCTTTTCCTTTATACTTTTTCCGAGATTTCTCCTTGAAGCAACCTTCACAGGAATCTTTTTCTTCATCGTTAAGTCTGGAGCAAATTGTTGTTGACAGAATAGGCTGCACCTTTTTTATTTCCTTTTTAGCTTTAGCTTCATCACAGATGTCAGTATTAATTTGCTCTAAGAACTGAACTAACTGTGGAAATGTAACTTCTTTCATTTCTATGCCTTCAGCTATCATATTCTCCAGAACTTTCTTATGATAGAATTCTCCTATTGTAGGGCCAAAACTTTTCAAGAAAGTTGTATACATGAGTTCATGGTTTTGTTCATGACTAGAAAGATAAAAGTGACCATATTGTTCCTTACAGAATGTTTTGAAATTTCGGAGATCCTTGCACTTACCTTTTATAAACTTCTGATATTCCAATTTCTCCATAACATCCCTTTTTCCTACAAACATTCTAAGCAGTTGAGCACATACCTGATCTGTTCCTCTATCAAGGAGCTGTTCCTTGTAGTCATCTTCCAGACGATCCCACACATGCTTTGCTGTACCGGTCATTGCATTAAGAGCTTGCTTGATAACTTCCTTTTCATCTGCATCTGCATTGGTGGCCATGTAATTAGTTATCCAAGACCGCATAGCATCTATCCCTCGAGTATTTTCCAATACTTCGAGTTTATCAAAATTTACCAGTGGGGGCGTGTCCGCCTTATAAGTCTGGATATTTTGAAAAGGATCATTATTGACTGGACTATTACCAGAGCCTCGAGCCATTTGAACTGTTCCTTGAGTGGGAGGTTTAGGCTCTTGGGCTTCTTCATACAATCCTGTCTGAGGATTGTAGACTTTAGGTTCTTCATAGATTTGAACCTTAGGTTGAAGACTTGGACCTTCATACTGAGCTTTTAGATACCCTTTAGAACTAGCTGGAAAATTTTTTATTTTTACTATCTGACAGGCTGACTGTGCTGCGGACTGAATCATAACAGATTCATTTCTTACAGTGGCCTGTATTGTGGATGATTCAGTTTGAACAGAATCTCTTATCTCAATTTGAGTTTGATGAAGAGATTGAAGAGTATCTTGAACTTCAATGAGCCGCTGACCATTATGTTTTGTATGGAGGTCAGTTCCATTTATTTGAGAACTGAGCACATCCATTTCTAGCTTCAACTCATTCTTTACTTTAATGAGATGGTCTCGCTGTCTTTCAAAAGCGGCGTCATGTTCTAATTTCCATATTTCAGACTTATGCCTAAACTGATCATAGCTTTCTTTAAGTTCTAACAGAGCTGTTTTGACCGTAGTAGCCCATTCATCAGTTAATCTTTTTTCTAATTTTTCCAAAGTCTGAACCACAGTATGGAAATTCTCCTGATGACTCAGATGTGCTTTCTGGTTTTTAACTGCTTCTATCTCTGCCCACTTTTTCCTGTCTTCTGCTAATAGCAAGGACTTTCTAAGACAGAGGTTTGTCCAATTCAATAAGTTACTTTGACTAGGGGCATTGTCTCCTATGGGGAAGACATGTAATGGCCAGCAGTTAACCTTGTACTTACCAGAAGTATCTATCAACATGAAATCACGAAATGGAGGAATTCTACCAGGTATTGTACAAGCACCTCCTGGTGTTCCTACAATCTTCAGGTTTTCCTCTTCTATGGATTGTTCTGGCATTGCTACTGAAATAGCAGACATCATTCGAACTTTCCCAGTTTTCGGAGGGAAAACAAAAGAACAATCTTCACATTTGAAAAGACCATTATCTAGTTCAGAATATTTTTGATGGTTACAGGTGGTCTTTGGTTTTTCAACAGGAAAACTAGAATTCCTATTAACAGACGGAACCTTAAACAAATTTTCAAATCCTTTGTTAGGTTGAATCCTAACAGATTGGGATCTTGGTAACATAGATGGCAAGGGTGTCACAGATGTAATAGGCTGGTTATGATTAAAAGAAGCTTCTCGACTTAGGGAAGGAGAAGAAGACTCTCTACTAGGAGGTCTAGTCCCTGACTGAGAACTTCCTGCAAATTTTATGACAGCCTGATCATCTAACTCTTCGATTGAGATGCCTCTCAATCTACTACTGTTTGCCTCACTTGCTGATTCCAAATTTTCTGAATCCCATAATTCAACAGCCCATTCTTCTGGCATCTTAATATCTTTATGTTGCACAATTTTTAGAGCTGTTAACTGAGTGCTATCACTGGAGGAAGTCCAGAGGGTGGACAGACCTTCAAGACCTTGAGCACGTTTGGGATTTATCATCAATGGCATGACCTTATTATAGAGTCGGTAATGGACTAGGAAGACCAGTGAATGATCGACAGAGTCCTTTTTCATGAAAAGGTTCATGGTTCGGAACTTGTACTCTAAGACATCTCTAAGATTTTCATCTTTCAAGCTCACAGGAAAATCCCCATTGGCTCTGATACCATATTTAAGCTGCAATAGACAAACACAATTTAACAGACTATATTGAATACGTAAATGCACAGTATGACCTTGATCATTAATCACACTTAGAAAAGATACATAGATGTTCATCTTTTACAATGCTCGCTGACATTTTATCAATTGTTGAAGGCTTGCAGTTGCAAGCTTTTACAACACTTTAATACCGGACTGGCAAACTTTAGACCAACTCAACTAGTTACAAACTTGAACTCTGAACTAATCTTGAACTCTGAAACTCTACAATTCTAGACTCGATTCTTCTCTTTTAGACTTAGACTGCATCCGAATTGCTTGTGAAATGCAGGCGGCCCTGGGCCCTTATATAGGGAAGCGAGGGCAGATCTTTTAACCCCGATCACATAATTCGGTGGGATCCGTCAATGAAAGAGGGACACGCGGAAAGCAAAGCAAAACCTTATTCGGAGGGCATCCCATGTGAAGAAAGATTCCTCTGGTGGGACCCAAATACCCGTGAACAAGATAAGGTCGGCGACCGACATAAAATAGGACATTCCTTTTACAAACGAGTGGAATAACTCGTACACACAGTGAGGCGGTGTGTTGGCCCCTTTAGCACATGGTAGGGTCCATGTCTTTCCTTTATTCACGAGGAGAAAGATGCCCTCGATGAGTGACAAGCCCACTCATTAGCCAACTAAGAGCCCGTGTTGTTGGTGGAAGTACTTGATTCCCTTGGAAAGTATCCAAGGCATCCCTCACAAAGTTCACCGTCGGGATGGTTGCAATCTGGCGCCTAATAGTAGCCTCGAGAGTCGTATGATGGCACCCTTCGATCATCCTGTGAATAATCATAACAATTTGCACATGTTTGAGAGGATGAGTGGGGAACACATCCGGGCACCCTGTCTTCTTCCTTCCAGATAATACTCATGACCTTCACTTTATGCGGACCCTGGAGTCTTTGGTTCATGGAGTAGGGAGTTCCGCGGCTTACTCTGAATGTCTTGACATGTAGCCAGATAGGTGTTTGATGGGTGAAGAAATGACGTAGACGATTCCTGATCGTCCAATGACCAAAAATAGAATCTACACCTGCAGGTCCATACATCTGGCATAGATGTCTACTGATTGCATTTTCTTCATCTGAACCGAACTGGAGTTTGAAGATACAGCCGGTGTAAGCGGTTGTGCCATTAAACTGTAAAATCATCCACCTGAGGATAAGGTCCTGAGAACATGCGCCTTATCAAGGATTCACCTTCTTCATTCTGTAACCATTGAGTAGGGTCCATTTATTATGATAGTATACTGTTCCCTATATGCTATGGCAGCACTTATTGTTGTTCATCTCTTTCTATGACTATCTTTTTCCTACTGTGCTTGAAACCAGTTTGCTGCTCTATCTTTCAATAGTTGACTGTTGTTAGCATGCAGTCATCTGAGCACAAGATGTTTCAAATTTACCTCTGACGGATGGATTTATTGGATAGTCATTTAACTATTCTGAACTATCTGATGCTATGGTCATTGAGATGATTGTCCCTATTCCTTATTGCATATACCACTGTCTTCTTGTTGTAGCACTCATGCACTTCCTGTGACCTTGCATCTTTGTTTCTGTAAGTTCTCTTGTCACTGTCTTCACCTTCCTGGCAGTTTCTCTTGCATTTGTATATGGCATATGAAATGTTTCCATAAGGACTACGAGCTGGGCTCAACCCTTGTGGGAGCCACTTTTACTCCACTCATAATGTAACATGATGAATTAAACAGAAACATAATTACATTTGTATCTGCACATGAAGCAAACATGTTAAGAAAAACAAGGACTTGCAGTCGATATTCTTGATTTTCCTTCTCAAAGGTCTTTGTGACATTAACTGGTTTACTGCATCTAAGATACAAATTGTACGTTTATAGATGTGTATCATATGATGTATGATGCCTCGTCATTGCTCTAACATTAGTTTTTTCAAAATTTTATGCAGATAACCAGGGGGTAGCAAGGAGACAGCGGCTGGATGTGGGACATGCAGACCATACAAGACGACACAAGACACGTCAACAGCATGAAGGCTCGTCATTCAGGCAATGACGAATCACCCTACCTCATATGCATATTTGTCTTTTAGTTCTTTTATAAATGTATAGTTTGTCTTTTTCATTTGCAATGAAACAGTTAGTCTCACGGCTTGTGTGAGACCTTATACACTTATTTTTTCAATACAAATTGCTGATCTTTTAAAAGATTTGTACAATCTCTTAAGTTTTGAAATGCATCTTAATGCAATAGTACAATGTAATCTTAATTTGTACCAAATATGTACATGGATATAACGCAGCAAAAATATATGTACCTTTTCCTCTTTCAACAACTGAAAAGCTCTACCTGATTGAGCTAGTAGTGAAATTTAGGTAACAGTTACTTCGCAACACCATCTCAAAGAGGGGCAAAATGTAGACACCTAAAATTGACTTGTTACCAGATCAGTCTTTCATCCACCATACTTCACTTTAATTAAATAATTCTTAATTATTTGATTAAGTTCATCTATCAATCACCATCAATTTATCCTCCTTATTTGATTAAATAACCTGATTATTTAATTAAATCAATTTTATCTTCCATGTTAATTAAATAACCCTAATTATTTAATTAAATCAATTTATTGCTCCATATTTGATTAAATAATTTTGATTATTTAATTAAATCAATTTCCCTCCAATTTAAATAAATAAATCCAAATTATTTATTTAATTAGTATTTTTCCTCCAAAATGAATTTAATTTAATATTTAATTCATTTATCACATGTGCATGAAATTAAATAAATATTTTTTTTAATTTCCTATTATTCCCTCTCATGCATAATTCACTCTCAATCAATTTAGATAACTAATCAATCAAACTAGTTTGTCGGTTGTCCAACAGTTCGTGGATGACACCATGTTGTTCGGGGCGACTTCGATGGTGGAGGCCAAGAGATGGAAAACTCTTCTCAACATGTATGCTGAGGTTTCAGGACAATGCATTAACTATGACAAGAGCAATGTGTTTTTTCTTTAACACTAATGGGGATTTGCAAGTCAAGGTTAGAAACATTCTCCAATGCAATTAGGGTACCCTCCCGGCTACCTACCTCGGCCTACCTCTCACGGTCAAAGATGTGACTCAGTCCTACTAGAACATGGTCTTGGAACGTAATAATAAGAAAATGGAAGGCTGGAAAGGAAATCTCCTTAGCTAAGCTGGAAAACATCAACTGTTGAAAGCCTCCCTTCAAGGCATCCCTACCTATTTTCTCTCTTTATTCAAAATTCCGAGGTATATGGTGGAGAAACTAGAAAGGATCCCAAGAACCTTCCTCTAGACTAGTGTGGAGGAAAAGAAAAGGATCTCACTAGTTGGTTGGGATACTATCTATCAACCTAAGGCTAATGGAGATCTAGGGATAAGAAAAATACAAAGCATGAACAAAGCCTTGCTGACCAAAATAGGGTGGATCTTCCTAAAGGAAGAGAAGGAATGGGCCCATATCATGAAGGCCAAATACCTATAGGGTGACTCCAATTCCCAGCTTCTGTTAAGGGACTCCCTTCCCAAAGGTTCAACCATATGGAATAAAGTGTCTAAAACTAGGAACTCTCTCTCTCAAGGCATCAAATGGAACCTGGGTAAAGGGGATAAAATTAGGTTCTGGGAGGACAACTGGCTAAGGAACCCCTGGGGAAAGGAAGTAATTATTTGAGGGCTAGAGCAGTGAACTATTTTGGCACCAAGGTGAGTAACTATCTAACCAGCCATCCCCATAGACAAAGAAAATGGAAGAACTTATCGGAGTGCTGCACCAACCATAATGAGTTGCAGGATTATCAGTCTCTTTAGCAGGAGCTAGAAAATTATAGAATTCCAGTGTTTCAAAGAGAGGACGAGATGATGTGTGACCATCAAGACCAAAAAGGTAAGTTCACAGTTAAGTCAACTTACCATATGTTGTCTAACGGGGGTCAACCGAATTTGTACTGGAAAAAAGTCTGGAACAAGAAGTTATTACCCAAAGTTAACTTCTTCTAGTGGGTAGTGACACACAACAGAGTCCTTTCCATTGATAACCTTAATAAAAGGGGGTTTCAATTGGTTAACAGATGTGTGCTTTGCTGTCAAGAGCAAGAATCCTTACAACATTTGTTCCCTCACTGTGAGTTCTCTAATCAAATATGAGGAAAAACACTGCAAAAGCTCAATTTGGAGTGGATCTTTCAGGATTTGAAGGACTTTGCTATGAGTTGGTCCTCTCCTTACTCTCATCCTAGAATAAATGAGCTATGGAGATAGATTCCCCCGTACATGGGTTGGAGTGTGTGGAAAGAGAGACAACCATATTTTCAAAGAAAGTGCTCGTAATTCTGATGAGTTTTTCTTATCTTTTTGTAGGGCGGTTATGGAAAACACTTCTTCCAGCTCAACTCGTGTGGCTAAGCATCCCCCTACTACTATTGAAATTCAAATTGCCAAGAACTAGCGGTTGAAGGAGGATATGAGCAAAGTGGAAACCTCTAACAAGATGGCTAGGCTTAACACTCGCTGGAGACAGCCCCCCAGAGGGTGGATCAAACTTAATTTTGATGGTGCAAAAAAAAAGTTATCTGGGTCCGCCAGTGGGGGGGAATTTTTAGGGACTTCCTTGGAACCCCCATTGCTGCTTATGTTGGGGGAATTGGGTAGCAGTCTAATAATATGGCAGAAGGTCTAGCTCTCCTTAAAGGTCTGAAGATAGCCCATGCTTTGGGTATAGACAACCTCCAAGTGGAAGGAGATGATTTAATTATTGATGTGGCTATGAGAAGGTCTAACAGTGGTTGGAAGTTGAAGAGCTTAGTTGAAGACATCATCTTCTTACTGGTCGGCTTCAACCAGATGTCCATCAACCATGTGTATTGAGAGGGAAACAAAGTGACAGACGCGATGGCAAATTTAGGGCAGGGAATGGACATGTGGCATTGTTGGAGAAATGAAAAGACTCTCTCGTGCCTGATTCAAAACCTCATTAAAGAGGAGTTAACCCTGGCTCTTGGTTCCTCATGAGATCTAAAGTTAGGGAGAGAGGGTGGGACCCCCGGAGTTCTAGGATCTTCAGATAGCTAGACAATGAGCACAAGATGGAGGATGTCATGAAGTGCAAGTGCTAGCTTGACATTGAGGGGCCTTGTCATTTCAACAGTAGCAGCATTGATAACAAGGTGAGTTGGTGGCTTGAGGAAACCTTTCACATGCCGAGCCACGTGAAAACCTAGTTTCACAGCTTGGGAAAGCTCATCTTAAGATTTATTGATGATCTTATGAAGCTTAATAATGATTTTCTGAAAGGGAGTAAATGTGCTCATCTGGGATTTTTTAGCGAGTACGCCACCTTAGGCGTGGGAAAAGATGGTATCATTATTAACCTCAGATTAATTTCTATTATCTCTTTAGTCTTTAACAACAAACCTGTCTAGAATTACACTAAGACGACTCTCTGCACTGTGTTTGATCTGATTATTGACTGTATTATTTATTGGTTTGATAGTATTATGGGGGGAGATAGGTCTCAGATTGAACTGGATATGTGTGAGGAATTCAAAAACAATGAGATGATATGGCATATTTGTCAAGAGGGCAGGGTCACCTCCTACCGGGAATGCCTTCAGGGCTATGATGAGAGTCTCTCAGCTCAGTTTCTGCAGTCTTACAATGGTAGAAGGGTTAAGGTTGGCAATGTGGAGTTTGAGGTCTCCAAAGAGGTGATTTGTATGGCTACTGGCCTACCTACAGATGGGACAAAGCACCCTAGGAAGAGTAAGGTTTCTAACCCTTATGACATGAAGCTTTTTCTCAACAAAAACGAGGTTCTGAATAGTCTGCAAGGGGGTTTTGACCGCCAGCTTCTTCCTCCACCATGGGACGAGGTATGTTACTTGATTATGAAGTATTTTACCCTAGAAGGTAGGTTTAGGAGGTTCTTTCACTACCATTTTGCTCTATTCAATCACTTTAGGAGGAGTAAACATATCATCTTTCCCTTCTATCTGCTTTCCTCCTTGGAGTCCTCCATTGTGACGGTCAAAGAATAGCACGCCCTTGACCCCAATAAACCTAAAATCCTGTTGTACCAAGGTCTCATTATGAGATTGTACATGTTTCACCTTGCTCTGGGCCCGCCAAAAGCTCCTACTCCTATCGGGATTGAACCCCATAACCCTCCTCTAGTAAAGGAAGGCTCGGTCATCATAATGGAAGTTACCCCAAATTCTTATGCCAAGTCTTTGAAACCCGATAAGAAAAAACCCAAGATGACTTATAGTCCTGAACCCACCACTGAGGACCTCACCCCTACTTCTCCTACTACTACCCTAGCTAAAAGAAAAATTAGTTATGATAACCCTTCCCTGTCTAGTAAGAAGAAACGGGGAGCCGTGGAAGAAGGCTATGAAACTGCTAGTGAGATTAGGACCTTGAAAGATACCCTGATGGTTGAAGAAGTTAGCACTAAGGAAGATAATGAGGACTCTTACAATGCTAAAGAGGAGGCTTATACCCCCACTAAAAGCAAAATGTGCTACCCGACAACCAGGAGGTCATCTAGGTTGCCCGCTGAGCTAGCATCCTTAGCCAAGGGGAAGGCGACTGTGTCTGAGAAGGAGGAGGTTGTGATTTTGTAGGAAAAGGACCAGCCAGAGGGGAAGAATTTTGAGGTTGAGGAGGATGCATAGAGAGAGGGTAACTCTAAAGAAGGTACCAAGAAGGGTTCTACGGAGCTCCAGGGTTCAGAGTCAGGGGCTAATATCAACACGGACACTGTAGTGAAGGAGACAGAGCAAATGGGTGGTGACGTTTCTATTAACAAAGGCAACAAGATTGAGGTGTTGGATGCTGGAGAAGGTCTCAGCAACTTCCCAAATTTTAATGTACAAGGCTCAGATACTGACAACACTGAGGAGAAGATTAAAGTGACCAATAAGAAGAAGAAAGGTACTAAAAATAACAAGGGTAAGGCTAAAGAGACCCTAGAGGATAGGATGACCCATCTGGAACAGAAGTTTAATACCCTAGCCAAGTTCTCTGCCAGGGTCATGCATAGGTCCGCCATGACTCTATTGGCTCTCCAAAAGAAGGGTCTGAAAGATCAAGAGAAAATGGACATGAAGATGAAGAAGTACGAGGACGTGTTCAAGTTCCTTATTGATAACTAGGACAAGATGTTCAATTAGCTGTTGGTGGCTAGGGGTTGGTCTATTGTCTACATGCGGTCGGTTTGCTTTCTCTGAGGTGTCCTGTTTCTCTTATGCTTTATATATTGGTTCGGTTGTCTTTTGCTAGGTTTCTTAACTTTAATGGTTTTATCTGAACTGTTCAAGTTTTGGTGAGCCCTTGGTGGCTATTTTGTTATGGGATTGGCACCCTTTTTTCCGCTTATCTTATCAAAAACTAATCAATCAAATTAGTTAACTAAATCAATCAATTCAGTTGACTAGTCAATCAATTGAGTTCACTAAGAAATCAACTCAGTCAACTAAGCAATCAATTTAGTTCATTGATCAATCAATTCACTTAACTACTCAATCAATTCAGTCAACTCCTTAATCAAATATGTTAACTCCCTTAATGCATGAGAGGGCTTGGACACTTGTCCTTCTCTCATTTGTGCACATTGTCTCAACCATCCTCAACCATTGATCTTTCTGATCATCCTCAACCGTAGATTTGTTGTTTCACATGTCTATAAAAGAAGCTTCATTCTCCATTTCTAGGCATCTCTCATTTTAGTAAACTTATGCTGTCATTTTCATTCCTTGGGAGATCAATATTTACGTTATTAGCAAATAGAGCTATCCACATAGCAAAAGCAAGGAGCAATCAATTGAGTTTGGGTGCATTTCAATTTGCTCGATCAGTGTAGGCAATTCATTTGTGCAAAAGGAAGGTAATTTGTACTTGTTTGGTTCATCTTTCATTTATGTTTGCATTGCAAGTTTTCCCTATCACATATACTTTTATAAATAAGGACAAAAGTTACAACTTCCATAATACAAACAAGAAGTGAATAGATAGCTTATGTAGGCTTAATATTTCTTATTCATAGTTGGATAGGATACAACTCTTTGTCATTTACTGTGAATCCATTGAGGAGATTAATATGATGTCGCCTAGTTACAATCACTTCATCTTTGACCAAGAGAGCCTACATATCTAGTACTATCTCCCAGATCTCCTCTCTCCTTTTGAGTCCTCTAGTAGTGGCTATAATAATTCTTTTATAGACTTTATCCTACCCATTCCATGAGGGTCCCTACAATGACCCTATTATGGTGCAATCTAGAATTTACTACACAACATTTTTTTAAGAATATGGGAGTGGACTTGGTCTCCCTCCACTTCCTTTGAAAAATAAATGTTAAATTAGATATCATACAAGTGTGAACTCACACTTAAAGGAATAACTTCAATAATTACTTTTGGTTAATTTACATATGAAATTAGTTCATTAAAGTTTATTTCAAATAGAATATAGATTATTAAATAAATTAACTAATTTAAATAATAAAATAATTTCATTTACCTAATTAATTAAATTTCACTTCTATTTAACCTAGCTAATTGAGATTTAACTAATTAATTATTTAATTAGTGTCATAAGTATGAGGGGTATTACAGATATAGATGCTACAAGAGGTTTTATTTAGCTTGATGAATGCACCTATGGTAGTGTGTCCAACACCTACTAATGTTTATGAGGTCAAGATTCATAGGTTTGGTGGGTTACTACCACAAGTTTGTGTAATACTTCCCTTGATTGTGCACCATATCACTTCCCTTTAGTGAAAAGGTAAGAAATTTGTCTAGTCAAAGTAGCATGAAGGATTTTTACACCCCTAAGGAGCATCTTCCTAATGCACCCATCCTTGCAATTCTAGATCCAACTACAAGATTTGTTGCATGTGAAGGTTTGTTGGAGGATTTAGGGTAGTCCTTATGCAAGAGGATTGTGTCATTACATAAAAGTCACAAAAGTTCAAGGAGATAGCATGAGGTCATGGATATGACCTTGAGCATAAATCTAAGAGGTTGCATCCTTGATCATCTTCTAGAGAATGAGTGATACTAGGAGGTTTGACAAGATTTGTAGTCATACAAGTCCCTCAAGGAAAGTTATTGGGTTACACTTTAGATTCAAATAACCTTTTACAACATCGTGGGTGCATTTACATTCCTAATTTAGGAGATCTTTACATAGTGGTTTTGATAGAGGCACATAAAGCACCCTATACAACACATATAGGGGTGAAGAAGATACATGCAGATCTTCATCATTTTTACCATGGGTCATTTTGAGGAGAAACATTACAGGTTTTGTTGATCATTACCTTAGAGGGTCAAGGTTGATTATTAACACCCACTAGAATTGTTATTCCCACATGAGATTTTTGAGTGGAAATGGCACGCCATTTCCATGGATTTTATTATTAGTATTCATATGTCATCATTTCATCATGATGCCACCATGGTGATGGTTGACAAGTTGACCAAGGTTACGCATTTCTCCCCCACGAAGATCACTTGTGATACCAAAAAAGTGGTAAGGGTCTTCTTAGTTGACATTGTAAGATTGCACAAGATTAATAATCTCAGACCATGATCATGTTTACACATTAACATTTTGGACTACCATATAGTAAGCTTTTGGCACCCAACTCAACTTCAACATGGAATATGATCCTAAGATAGATTGTAAAAAATAAGAGTGAACTAAGTTTTGGAGGACATGTTGTGCATGTGTGTGATGGACCAACAATTTAAGTGGAAGGATTATATATACTTAGTGGAGTTCGCATACAACAACAATCACAACAATTCCTAAGGTATGGCACCTTTTTAGACATTACATGGTCATTTGTGTAAAACACCTTTGATTTGGGATAATATTAATGACAGGGTCACCATTGGCCTTATGATATAGGATATGGAACAATAGGTGATATTAATATGGAAACATCTTTTAGAGGCACAAGATCATTAGAAAAAGTATGCCCATACTAAAAGATTGAATTAATGCTTCACAATTGATGATAAGGTCTTTTTGAGAGTGTGACCTTATAAATCCCAATCTGTTATGGAAAATATTCTAATTATGCACCTTATTTTGTGGCACCTTATAAGATTTTGAAGCAAGTGGGACTAGTAGCCTGTCATCTAGCCTTGCCACCTAACTTGTCTTGTATCTACAATATTTTTTATATTTTAGTTTTGAGGAGGTGTATATTTTATATTTCTCACTTCTTAATTTGGGAGGTAGAGGTAGGCAAGTAGGTGGCTTGGAGCTCATTCACATATTGGAACATCAAAGGTTGGGTCTTCAAGTATGCGAGTTATTCTAGGTTAAAATCGAATGGGAAGAGTATGATGAGTGTGTGGCCACATGGGAGGATGTTTCTCAGCTTTGGGTACTTTATTCCCATCTCTTTAAGGGATTCCAAGAGGGAGATTAATTTAAGGGGAGGGGAATGTAAGACCCACTTATTCTACAACCTTTATTGTGCTCCTTGTACCCATTTATACACTTCGATAATATTTTAATTTACATGGTGCTACTCAAATGATTATGATAGTTGTTGATTTGATTTTTGTATATGAAGCTTATAGATATTTTATCATGTTTATGGATTATATTGATGATATATAGTTCATTATGAGTTGATATGCAATTAGTTAATTATTTTAAAATAGTTTTACTTACATATATTATAACCCTAATTTGGATGTTAATTAGTAATATTTAACTCAAATGATGATTATAATTATTTAAATAAGCTATGAATAGTAGATGTGGTTTTGAATTTAATAATGAATATTGATTTTTATGTGGATTTAACATAATCAAGACAATGGAATTGTGCTTGGATTCTAATTGGGAGATTTAATTATAAGGTGTTTCACACACATTATTAAGTTGAGATGTGTATAAATATATTTTACCCATGTATGTGTGTGCAAATATTCAATTATGCTACTGTGGTGCTTCAAATATGATTACCATGACATATTTAATACATGCATTGAGCATGCAGGGAAATACACATTGAACAATGGTGGCATTGGAGGATTGTTAAGGACCACCCACCAGCTCACTCCACATCATGGAGTAGCAAGACCTTGACTGTGTTTTTCTAGTGACACCAATTTGTCCTTGTCAAGTGGGACCAAGGCCCCCTTGTTAGCCATGTGATGTTTCCTAGTTATGTTCTCTTTATTTCTTTTATATTGATGCATAGTGTAAGGTGGATGATTTATCATGCTTTAATTTTGATTTTAAATGTGAAAATCTAGATTTAATCTTTTGAGCATTTTTGGGAGCTTATAAGAGGTGAACTTTTGTATTTGTATGACATTTTTAAGTCTATTCGCTAAGTACCTTTGGGTAGGGTACTTGTGGAAGCATGTTTGATTATGTAAGAAGGGTTTGAATACCTTTAGATATTTTAGGAAGAGCATGAAATTATTAAGGTATGGGGAGTTGAGTGCAAGTACTTAATGCAACCCATTTACCTTTCAAAGGGGTTGAGTGGATGAGTGCACTCAACTCCTCCATGCTTTGGGAAGGTGAACCCATGTGAACTCACATGGGATGGGTGTGGTTATTTATCATTTTTAAGAGGTTGAGTATATGGATCTAGGTTATTTATGTGTCTCTATCCCATTGGATGGAGGGAACTTCCATGGCATTCCTTTTATTCGTCTTCTCTTCATTTGGGAAGGGGTTGGCTATTTCATTTTTACATTTTCATTTTTTAAAATTTGGAGATCATTGGAGAGTTGTGAGAGTTGAGAAAACACTTGAGATTTTGTTGGACTCTTTGAGGGGAGATAAGGGAGCTTCTTTCAACCTTTGTGAAAGATTGGAGTTGGGAGGTAGGCTCCCACACCTTTGTTCATTGTTATTTTACTATTATTGCTTGTTTTGAAATAATGTGAAGGCATTATGTGTGTGTGGAGATACGGAAGCTTCTTTCAACCTTTGTGCAAGATTGGAGTTGGGAGGTAGGTTCCCACACCTTGAATCTTCATTATTCTTTTTCTATTATTGCTTGTTTTGAAAGAATGTGAAGGCATTGTTTGTGTGTGTGTGTGTGAGTGAGAGAGAGAGAGAGATGGAAATGTATCCCTTTCTTTCTCATGAAATTTATTGAAAGATATGAGGTTGAGCATGTTCTTTTTGTGTTAGTGTTGGAAAATTTATATGGGAATACTTATGAAGATTTATTTTAGTTTCATTGTGTTTAAATATATTACTAAGAGCCACCCTATAGGTTAATTGGCCTTAGCATGTGTTGGGGTTTAGTAAGATAGAGGGAAATCCATGGAGAGCATGTGTGTTCTTTTATTGTAAATTTGGAGGTGTGAGTATTGTTATCTTGCTTGAAATAAAATAAGGAGATGTGAATATTGTGTGGGATTAATTGTTCTTTTGATCTTGAGGAGTTGTGATTGTGTGGAAGTGATGGTGTTGGAGGGACAACTATTTTGGGTATGATGGGTGGTTTTGGATATGATTTTGATGCTTTGTGATTTATATTTTGAGAGGATACATTGGTTTTGGTTCCTATGTTTTTCCATTGGGTATTAAGACCCATGGATTCGATACTCTTCTATGGGAAAGTACCCTCCATTTTCACCCTCAAAGAGAACCATCTGATTGGTTTATGGTTTCAATCTCATCCCTTGATCTTTGGTGTGATTGTGTTAGCTAAGTGTAGTGAAATTGGTGTTTTTTTGGAGTATTGGCCCTTGGCAATCTTTCTAGATAGTGTGGTGGTTGAGGCCACCCTATGTTCGAGAGATGGCTTTCTCTCACTAGCCTCAATATTCTTGTGGAGCTTAGAACTCATCATTTTTGACAAAAGAGATGTATTTAAATAAAAAATTGAAGACTTGTGATTAGTTTTTATATGTATATTTTGATTTGTAAAGGAGAAGATAATTGCATTATATGCATTTATGTTTTCAAGTTCGAGAGAGATAATGATATCTTGTCCTCTATTGTATTTGGTTAAAATGTAAATCTTGGAAATGATCATATTGTAAGTTAGTTACTATGTAATTTGATTTCAATGTTTCAAATGGATGAGTTATTATATAAATTTATTGTTTAAAAGTTTTGCATTGGGAAAGATAATGAGGAAATAGAGTGAAAAGTTCATTTTTACTCATGATTTTGTGTAAAAATTGAAAACAAGGATGTACAAAAGTTGGTTTCTTCTCAAAATTGATTTTCTCATAGTTTTCATTACAAAAATGATTTCATTTTGTTTTAGTGGCTAAATACACTTACAAATATGTAAGTATACTTTTCATTTAAGAAAATTCCACTAAGTGGTACAAAATCTAGAAATGATGATTTTGAGGTCATTTTTGTAACTCTTAGCCTACGTTTGTTGTAACCAATTCACCGCTTTCACCAAGCAACGAATTTGTTATAAACTATGGTGAATTCCCATTTACCAAAATGAATGCTTGATCTCCATGGTGATCTCATGTTCACTACATCTCCATGGTGATCTCATGTTCACTACCTATACAAAGAGGTGATCATGGTATTCACCATAGTGATATTGAGTTTGTTGCCTACACAAGGTAGTGATTTCACCATAGAGCAGGGTATATTTTGTTTCCCTGATTGCTTGTGTATGTTTTAATTTCTAGTGATTTTATAATACTAGTATGATATGATTTGCATCAATATATAATGAAACAATGTTTCATATATGGCTTATTGTCTTCTATGTGTTTTATATGTTTAGGTTGTTTATGAAAGAATGTAATGCAAATCGACATAAGAATTACTATGGACACAAAGGCTCTCTCTCTTTCTCACTCTCATTTTTTACTTCTTAATGTGTTTAAATTAGAAAAGAATCAATTAATGTTTATGCCATTACTCTATGTCCATTATCGCATGCCTTCGTCAAATGTCAAATTTGGAAAATGAACTTGTGTTAATTATTGGATTAACATAGATGAAGGTGTTGGTACCCATTTATGTCTAGGGTTTTAAGCTTGAACGTTTGCAAGTTTTATCATTCAAACCCTGAAATTCCTGAGTCATGGGGCCTTGCATTGTTGTTTCTATTCTGTTGATGACCTTATGTGGTGGGTTCTTGGTTATTAAGTTTTATCCTCATCCTTTAGTATTCATACCTTAACCGGCCCCCATACTATGTTTTACCACCTTCTCCTCATCGCACTTGAGAAAAATGTTAAGTTTTTGTATGTACAAGTGGTCATGTATGTTGGCGGGCTTGTGAAATCTCGGTTGGCTTTTGAAAAATGATAAAGAATTGAGTTATATGTGTTTTAGATGCATATCGGGCTGCATATACAAAGCGGGAATCTATCACAGATTCCCTAGAATATTCTGTAGATGTATGCATTTCGCAATGCATATCGGGTCCAAAAGGGTGCATATGCAAGAGGGAATCTTTAACAGATTCTGGGAATGTTCGTTGCTTGTATATCGGGTCTGCATGAATATTTGGTTTGTATGTTTAGACATACAACGGTTAGATACAAAGGAAAGATACATTGTAGGTATATTCCATAGAAGATTCCTGCTTGTATATAGGGGTTTGTATGTTGATGTTGTATATTTGGATATACAATGGGTTTATACAAGCAGCGGAGGTCAAAAAAGGTTTCAGATCGGGCTAAGTTGTGGTCAGGTCCACAAGTATGTACAAAGAATTGCATGTATGTTTTGTTTATACATTCGCAATATGCAATGTCAACATGCAAAGAAAGGATACAATTGGTGGGGCCCGCGGATATGAAAGTGCACAAGTGCAAAGGTGAGGTACAAGCTGGATTTCAAGGTGGATGCAATGTATTTCATGATTTCTGATGTCCGTGGCTTGAATGAATGAGGTGAATGTATATGCAAGTATACATTGAGATATGCAAGGAAAGAAGATGCAAAGCAGACCCAATGGTGATTGTGATTTGCTCTATAACAGTTTGGGGTCCACCTTGTATGATGAATAGTTGTATATGCATTTGTTCTTGCATATACAAAGGTTTTTTTTTTAAAAGGCAAAGGTAGGCAATTGTATATGCATTTGAATATGCATATACAAGGGCGAGATGGCAAAATGGAGAAAGCGAAAAGTCAACGATGGGAACATGGAGTGCCTACGTGGCATGATATCATTGGTTGGTGACTTTTCAAGGTGTTTTGAGGCCGCAGGTTTTAGCTATGGAGGGAAAATCGATGGCTACGATTCAAACGCTCAAACAAGGGTGATTTCCTTTGCGTCTGTAGTTGTTTTGAGCGAGAAACTTTTAGAGGTATGTCGTTGTTGCATTTCAGAGAGGCTGTGGGTAGCTGAGGCATTGATGACAGTTTGTAGAGAATGATTGATGGAGTTGACAAGTCAACCACCCAATTGATGAAGAAAATCCTTGAGCGGCGGTGCAGATCCCGAGTTTACATGCTCATTCCTCTTTGTCTCTCTGCGGCATTAACTGTTTTGAGCGCCATTTCTCATGCATTGTATCTAGCGTATTTTTTATTTACCTTGTAATTAATTTTGCTGAGGTACACAGTCTTGTTATAAAGGGCAAACTGTGTTACTCATTGTGTTGTTGAAAACTGGACAAATTTTGGTGATGTAATTGGATGCAATTTCATCGGTGGCTCTGTTTTGGGGCATTTTGTGAGTTTATGAATTGTATGTTGTATGTTTTATGCAAAGAATTCATCAGTTTCATGTTGATTTAAATGAGTAATGCTTTATAGCATGTATTTTGTTATTTGTCTCTAAATTGAATGTGTTCTTTTTCTAAATCTAAACAGCTAAGGGGTGTTAGAGATTCTAGGATATGGTTTTCCCATGTTGAATGCTTAGTCTTCCACTTCTAATCAAGGAGTAGATTGAATGTTTTGGGTTAAGTATTGAGAATAATACATTGCAGTGAGGATGTTCATAAGCAGAAATAACTGAATATTTTGTTTTGGGTATTGTTTGTAAGGCAGACATTATAAAACCCCTTGAAATCTGATTAGTGCTTTGAGTCTATGATAAACATTCACATATATATGTCTACTGACTCCGAGCCCTGGATAGGCACCTATCTAGCCTTGTATCTCTGTTGCAACCCAAAATCCTAGTCTTGCATCCAAAAATAAAATCAAACTCAAACTTCATATACAAACCTTTAGGATATTAGAAGTAGTTTTAGGACCCAAAATCCTCTGTCTACAATTGAACATAGGCCCAAAGCTAGCCCCTTTGCACTTATCTTACAATTTTGGTCTACATAAAGAAGGATTTATCTGCTTTGTGTCAACATCCCCTAGTTCACAAGTATATCTCATGGATGTTGAATAGGGAATACCCCCCTTGGTTCTGCAGAGCCTAAAGAAGAAGAGGAGATATTATAGAGTCTATCTCCTATACTATTGACCCTTGGCCCAGGAATCCTGTTGATCATTGATGGATACCTTGTAGGGATAACTGGGAACAAGCATCCAGTCTGGGAAAAACACCAACAAAAGGAAGAAGATTAATTTATGCATGTTAAAATTTGATGTCTCCTTATTTTTAAGTTAATATTTTGAGGGTGTTGGCCTTCACTTTTCATTTAGATGTATTGTGGAGTAGGACACCTTGGGGACATCATCTCTTAGGCATCATGATCATTGGTGACCTTATTTCTTTTATCTCTTACCTTCCACAGTGTGGGGTGTATTGCATGGGGATGTAAGCCACCTATCCCTTCATTTTCTTTTTCTACTCTTCTTCTTTTGTGTTCACTAACACATCTCTTCCACACATTATTAGTATTAAGTGGCTTCACATGTGGCTAGTATGCCTTATTAATGGAGCTATGCACATTGGTTCAAGAAATTTTGTTGTTTGGTATAGCATCATGATTAGGAGTAAGGTATGTCATCATCCCCAATAGGCATAACTCAATAATCACAAAGGAAGTAGGCATGACAAAGTTGGATACAACAAATAGGATGGGTGTGTATGGCTTTTTGTGTCAACATGAGAAAAGGAAAGACACCCTAGTACTTTAAATCATCCCCAAAATGTGTAGATATGTAGATATATATATATATATATATATATATATATATATAGAAAAGAAGGCAAGGAGGAATTATAGACCAAATAGAAGCATTCAAACATGGGTAATGTAAATACATTTTTCTTCATCTTACAAAAAGGAATAAAATCACAAAGTGTGTGAAGTGAAGAGAAATCAACTGATGATGGTAGTGAAATGGTCATCAACAAGGCAGTTAACATTCTCAAAATCATTCAATGAGAACTCAACCAAGTGTTCCATGTAAGTAGGATAAATAGCAAGAGGAGGGATTGAAGGGCAAAGAAAACTAAAAGTGAAAATTCTATATAGAGGAGGAATATCTATAGTGGACATAAGTGGAGGGTTGTCAAGAGAAGACATAGACTCTATAGTCATGTCAAATGTAGTAGGAATAGACTTAATAGTGGTGGCAGAAGAAGGAATAGTCATAATGGGTTGAGGGGGATCCTCAAGAAGGGAAACAAGCTCCATAGAAGCAATACATAAAGAAGAGGAAGTTATGGGATATTAAGTATAGAATGTGTTATAGAAGTTGTTGTAGTTATAGATATGTCAAGAAGATCATGATTAGAATCATGTGTATCATACTTGAAAGGTGTGACATGTGCTTTCTTGGGCTCATCTACCAAGTTAGTATTGTCATAAGAAGTGAGAGGTGTATCATGTGGAAAGATTGTGATAGTAATTTCATTAATAAAATCTTGTATTTTGTTCTTTAATGCTCTATATTGATTAGGAGAATGGCCTAGAATCATATGATATGCACAAAAGAGAAGTGATGCATGACCACACTTAAAACGCTTTTTAAATGTGAGAGGAGGAAGAGTGATGATCCTAGATGATAAGAGAACTTGTAAGATGTGTTATAGGTTCAACTAAATGTGTGAGGGTTATTTCTTTATGTTTGTTGGGAGAGAGAAGGTTGGTTGCTTGGTGAAGGATCACAATAGGGAACCATGAGTAGAGTGGGAGAAGGGTTTCCATAGTTGAAAATATTATGTTCTAGTAACTTTTGTTCAACTTGTATGGCAACTAGAGGCAAATCAAAAAGAGAATTGAATGGGTGAAGGATACATTTGTTTTGGATGGAATCAAGAGCTTTTCCAAAAAAAATAGTTGGAGGAGATGGTCAAAGAGCATGAAACTCGTGAGCAAGAAAAAAACAAGTATAACCCAAACAATTTTAGTGAAGATTACTTGCATTATTCCAATTTTCTAAGATGGATTTGGAGTCCATGTTGTGTTGAAAATGGTGAACAAATGCTTACACTACATTAAAAAATGAGCATAGGCCAATAGGAGTAGAGTTATAGAACCAATCCAAAGCATAATATAATAAACTACTAGAAGGGGATTTAACCAAGATAGGATCATCACATTATGGGTTAAGCATAGTATAAAATTTTCTCACATGATGCATGGGATCTCCTCGACCATTATAAATGTCAAAACATAAAGTCACAATACCAAAAAAGACACAAATATGTAAGAATCAAAGAAGATAAGGGAAAATATAGTAATGAATGTATAGAAGAGTGGAAAAAGAAGAGGTAACTATAGTATGCAAATTATGTATCAAGCTCTTGAAGTTTGATATATATATAAGACAAATCAAGAGGAGAGAAAGAGGAAGAAACATGGGGGTGGGAATATATAATAGTAGGAGGAAAGAGGGAAGAGGTAACTTATAAGAAATAGGTAAAGATGCCCCCTATGAGGGGAGGCATCGAAGGAGATGTGGTAATAAAAGGAGGAGGAGGGGAATGAGGTGGTTGGCCAAAGGAATGGGGGTCAATATGTAAAGAAGAAATGGTAAAGTCACAAAGATTAAATTTACACTCACCAATGTAGGAGGGAGTGAAGTATAAATATCCCTAATTATCCTCTAAGAAAATATTAGGATTGGATGAGGATAGATCAAAAGAAGAAGAAGAAGAAGAAGAAGAAGTAAGAGTAGCACCCTAAGAAGGATAAGAATAAAGTACATGATGAAAGGTAGTTAGAGTGGTGGGAGGCTTAAGGAGAAAATAGTCATCATAAGGGATGTGAGCCTCACCCTCACTAGAAGACAAAGTACTAAATGTATTGAAAGAGAGATTATCGATAGAAGTACATGAGCCTTTTGGAGAGGACTGGTCAAGAATTATAGGAAGGGGATCATCACGTCAGAAGGGAAGAAGAGAAGGCCTCAACATCCCTTGAGAGATCCATGGAGGGAAAACATATTTTAAGAGAAAGGAAGTGGGAAAAGACATAACATCATCATGAATGATAGGAGTTGTAGTGGTAGTAAGAGAAGATAGAGACAAAGAATGGGGAAGACAATTGAGAAGAGAGACATGCATAGTTTCCTTCTCAAAAAAAGTGTTATGATAAGCATTGAAAGAATAAGAAAAAGAAGCGTTATCGTCACTATATGCAAATAGAATAGAGGTAGAGGAAGAAGAGTGAGATGATCAAGAAGAGAAGCATTACTATGTTTGTCCTCAAATAACTATGATGGCTATTAAAGGTAGAGGAAAGTGAAACAAAAGGGGGTGAAGAAGTGCCACGGGTAGTATGGAATAGAGGGGTGAATTTGTAGTAGTGGGAGCCAAGGTAAAATACATGAGGATGTATAAGTATGAGGGTAAGTGCTAAGGAAGTAGACAAATGTATGGTAGTGGGTGAGATGGTCCATTAGAGTATCAAGGGAAAGACAAGATTCATGTAAACCAAAGAAGGTGATCATGTGGTCAAGAATTTGAGGATGAGCATAGAAGAGTTGGCAACAGAAGTGAGGATAAATAAAGTTGACATGGAGAGAGGTGAGAGAAAGGGGGGAAGCCATGGGAAAGCAAAGGAAAGACAAAGGGCAAGTAGGGAGTTAAAGTAAGTGAGAGAAATGAGAGGATGTGGAGTAGATAAAGGAAGGTGTTGTGAAGGTTAGATTGAATGTTGTGGAGAATAAGGGGAGATAAGAGGGTGTTGTGAAAATTATATTAAATGTTAGAAGAGGGTTGTGTTGTTTTTAGTTGAATTAAATGGAGAGAAGATCAATTCATCTAAAGGCTGATATTTTTCTCCCCAATTGACTTGGGAAGGGGTTCAAAGCAACACCCAAAACATTGGGATAATTTTTATTTTGAAATGAAAAAATATAATTTTGAAGTCAAAAGGTTGGAAGTGTTTGACTATCATGTTCGCCAAAATGTAAGATGGAATAAACTACCTCTACGAAAGATGTGTTTATCTGCGTATGATGTGTTTGTCTTTTTTTCCTACATTAATAAGAGCATAAAACAACAATGATTTAATTTAAAACAATTGCAAAAAAGCTAGGAAAGGAACTATTATTTGTAAATAAAAGAAGAAAGGTTAGAAGGCATTTCCAATTAGAAGGTTGATGAAGATGAATGGGAAAAGGTTGGGAAAGAGCTTTAGAAACTATCTTTGGAATTAAGATTCTATAACTAATGATCCTAACTTTTGTCTCCTAGTCATGACCAAGAAACCACAGTAGTGAACTCGAGATTTATGCTAGTGTTTGTCTTAGACAGGTGTTTGAATAGTGTACTTAACGGTCCCAACCTCATGAACCATGTTGTTGACCCCTAATGCATGCTACCAACTACAAACAAATGATGAACTCTTTTGCTCATAATGGCTTGATACTTTTTGGAGATGAGCCCGTAGTTGCCACGATTGTCATGGTAGTTGCAAAGTTTGGAATCTAATCATTTTATGATAAGACATTTATGACCTTTTTTTGTTGTGACAAGAAAATGATTAGTTTTACTTGAGAGACTACTTTACTTAGTCCCTTGTATGGTATATTTCAACCTCAATAGCCATAGTAGATTTTGGGAGTGTGGATCCCTAAAGTGCAAGTGTAATTATGGTGGGTCCTCAAAAGGTGTAGTAAAATCCTATGGAGTTTTACTAAGAGCATAAAACAACAATGATTTAACTTAAAACAATTGCAAAAATGCTAGGAAAGGAACTATTATTTGTAAATAAAAGAAGAAAGGTTAGAAGGCATTTCCAGTTAGAAGGTTGATGAAGATGAATGGAAAAAGGTTGGGAAAGAGCTTTAGAAACTATCTTTGGAATTAAAATTCTACAACTAATGATCCTAAATTTTGTCTCCTAGTCATGACCAAGAAACCACAGTAGTGAACTCAAGATTTATGCTAGTGTTTGGCTTAGACAGGTGTTTGAATAGTGTACTTTGTTGATAACTGAGAGGGGGGGTGAATCAGTTATGCTAATTATTTCTTCTTTTGAACTTTCTTATTAATCAAAGCATCATTGAATCAAACAAACAAACATTACCATGAAATGAGAAACACATGACACAATATTTTTGACGTGGAAACCCGGTTAAGGGAGAAAACCACGGGGTGATTAACCCAAAGATTATTCTCTGTTAAAAGAATAAGGAATTACAAAAATGGCACTTGCCAATTAGGGCTCACTGCCCAAGCACACTGCTCACAAGAGGCACACTGCCTACAAAGAGACACACTGTCTACAAAAGAATGTTATATAGTACTTGAACTGATTGAAAGCATCTACATATGCTGGAGTTTAGTTCCGGTTAGGCTCAGTACACTGATCTGCTGCACTTCATCTTTCCTCTGATCTTTAATCTGCTTTCCTTTCACATACCGGATCTTTCTTACTACTTCTGCTCTGCTCTTTCCTTGTTCACTTATACACTTCGCCTTCAACACCTCTCACAGCAAAATTCATCCTCTATATATATCCGCACTAATGATTTTATTATCTTTCTAGTCGGCACCCGGAATAGTTTATCTTCACACAAACTTTGATCTGTCGGCTGAATCCTTGCATATCAAGTAATGCGGATCAAGCATATACTTGTAGATATCATTAATCATGTCGGCCAAACATGATTCATGCCTTCACAACCTTTACCAACAACAGTAACAGATCCGGAAAATAGTCTGATGCTCTGTCAGTCAGTTCTTCCTCTGTTCTCACTGTCTCTCAGGAATCCGGTACTCAACTATTCATATCTTTTTCTTTGTCCATCACCGGAGGCTAAATCCTTGGAATATACTACTTAAGGTAGTTCTCTTGACTTCCCCAAATCTGCACTGCACCAAGACACTCCCTTTGAGAGGTCCGGACCAATCTGTCGAACCTTGCCACATGCTCTGTTCTTGTTCACCGGACCACAACAGTCTTCATTCTGACTTCCGGTAGAGGCACACCATGACTTGCGGATATGTGGGATGACCTTTGTTGCAATCAATGACAACAACCATGAATCCATATAGTGTCTCTTGCCAACAATCTCCCCCTTTGGCATTGATGGCAACACTTAGTGAAAAAATGACTAAGTGTTTACACTATGCTCCCCCTTGGCTGATGCTCTAACTTTATATACAATTTCTGGAACTCCCCCTTAGTTGGATTCCTCTTTTTTCACTGTTCTTTACTCCCCCTTTGACATCAATGGCAAAGGGTAGGGTCCGCACACCAAAATTTTCAAAAATTTACTATACTTAGCCATATGTTACATACTCACATAAACTGAAGAATGTCTGCAAAGGATGTCTTCAATTGGATCAGTTTTGTAGCCCAACTTTGCTTCATTCTATCCAAAATTGAAATGTGACCACTCAACAAAAATGCAAAAGCTTCTACCCTCTTGAGATCTGTTGGATCATTTGTTTGGGCGGTAGTCTGAGCATCACTGATGGCCTCATGTATAGTTTCTAACTTAAGGATTATAATCCTTCTAAGTTCTCCCATCCGGTTAGTTATATTCTTCCTTTCCTTCTCAAAGTTCTTTATTGCATTTGTGATTGCAATAGTTTGACATTCTTGATTTAGTATGGAGGAAGAGAGAGGATCAAAACTTTGAGATAGACTTTGTAGTTTGTCCTGTTCCTCTTTTATTTTCTTGTCAATGTCTGCTATTGCCCTTGACCAAGAGATGCAAAATTTGTAGATGTCACCGCCATCCTTAAGAGCATTTTCTAAGCTCTTTATTCCAATACTCATATTTCTCCTATCATTAGAAATTAATCCTAGTACTTCTGAAAATCTCTTATCCAAAAATTCCTTCCGGACCTTTTCTTCAGCTGATTTTTCTAGAGAATCAAAATGTCTATCAACACTACTGACTAAGGTTTTGAGATTACCGGAAGAGGAGGCCGTCGGATCTATCTGGACTGATGGCATAATCTTTTCAAGCACTCCGGAAGCAGCCTCTATCAACTCACAGTCTTCCATATGAGACTTTAGGAGTTTTTCATTTGCTTTAGCATTTGCAAATGTAGCTATCTTCATTGTTTGTACCGGAGAGAGGGAGTCAAAGTTGAATGGACCTTTTAGAAGCTCCGGTTCATCAATCTCTATTGTTTCCTGGCTCACAAAATTTTGAACAGTTTGTGCAGTGTCTCTTGCCGGAGACAAATGTTTCTTTTCTTCTGCAGCTTTGTCCTTTGGAGTCTTTACATTCTTCCCACTTTCAGTTGTGGTTGTCTCCGTTGGAATCTTCTCTTTCTCTGTATCCTTGGTGCTGTCAACCTCTTTTTCTTTTACTGCTGCTTCCTTCTCCTGTAATTTCTCTTCGTCTTGGGATCCGGAGACTGTAGGAGAAGCCGGAGAAGAGATGTTAGTCTGTTCAAGGGGCACTTCTTCTGGAGCAGATGATTCCAAGTCCACAGCTGTTTCTGCACCTAAGTCCTTTACAACAGGAAGATTAAACCTTTTGAAGGCCTTTCGGAGGATTTCTTCTGTCTCTATGGCTACCTTGTCAGTTTCTCCAAGCATGAGTTGATTCATTCTTGCTTTACTCCTAAACTCATCTTTGCAGTCCTTGAAAATTATGTTCATTGTCTTGGGATCAATTTGAGGATATAGCTGAATAGCTATCTGCTCCCGAATCTCAAGATCTTTTGCCTGAGCATTATTCTTTCTTATTTCTAATTCCTTTTCTAGGCTTTTAGGAATTAGAGATATGATCTCAATGAAAGCCTTATTGTATATGTTCAAATACTTGATTGTGGCTTCCTGCAGAATCTTTTGGTTAGCCTCATTGTAGTCATCATAGAATTCAGTCATTGGTTGAAGGTTTCCATCCACAGTGACTGACTTGATTACACTCTCTAGAGACAGGGTGGGCTTTTCAACAACTACCTCTGCCATTTCTTCCTTGTCTTGGCCTGTGGAGGGTTTACCGGATCCTTTCTTCTTCTGCTTCTTTATTTCTTTTACTCCCTCATCTGACTCAGTTTCCTCTTCATCCTTTTGGCTTTCATAAGCCCTTGAGGCTTTTGTCTTAGATTTTTTACCGGATGTCTAGGCTTCCGGTTTTGAGCTTTTGGTTCTGACAGGTGTAGATCCTTTTGATGATCTGGTCCGGGTTGAGGTTTCCACCGGAGCACTTTTCTTGCTTTTCTTTTCTGCCTCTTTCTTTTCTTCCTCAGCCTTTCTTCTCTTTTCCCGGTTGGCATCAAGTGCCTCCCTTGGGATGCCTAGGCCTTGAGCAATATGCTCTACTTCTTTTCTCACCTTCCTCTTTATCTCAGGTTCCCTGAGTTCTACATGGATCTTCACACTCAGCTCCTCAAAGGTTCCAAACCTTTCTGCCGTTGGATCTTTGGGCTGACTTAGCATGTGTTGAACATGCAGCTCCACTATCTGTTCATCCACTTCATACCCCATGGGCATGATCCACACAGTTCTTGGTTCTACTGCCTCCATTAGACACTGATCTGTTTCTACCATGAAGCATATTGTGTCTTTGTACTTTTCAACAAGGGATTGGGGTATTCTTTCTCTAGCATGCATCATGCTTTGGAAGTTCTTGAAATATCCCCATAGAGCTGTTTTTCTTGCTTTAGCATCCCCAAGTCCATGCAAATAATCTCTGATTTGGATGGCAACCGGTCTGTTATTTTGCCATATCCATCCACTGGATCCGGGAAGCTCATTCATGTAATAAAAGAAGAGACAAAGGATCAAGTTGCCATACTTGAAGGAGTTTTTCTTGTCCTTCTTGATCTTTTGCATATTTTCAAAAAGTTGGTTTACAAGGAGCTCACACAAGTCATAGTCTGCATTCTCCTTTAGCATTTGATAGGCCATGTAAATTGCAGTTCCCGGTACTGAATTTTTCCTACTGGAGTGATAGATCTTGTAACCTATTATTATAGATGCAAATTTGACATCCGGTTCAGTGATGTCTTCAACTGTCATAGCTCTCTTGTCAAACTTAGATCTGGTTGCATCACTAACTGTCTGATTTTTGACAAACTTGAGAACAGGTAATCCACCGGATGAGTGCAGATCGGTTATTGCCCTAATTGCATCTTTAGTGATCTTGAAGGGCTTGTTCAACCATAGAAAGTTGTCATGCACTCTGCTTAGTACATACCGGACCCATTCATCTTCTTCAAAACAGGGGAAATGGATGCACTGTGCAAAGTTCTTATCCCGGATGGCTTTGTACTATGGTTTAATCTCAAAGGAGTCGTCTATCAACTGTTTGTGATAGATATCCATCAATTTTGAATCCCCAAAGTCTTCAAAATTCGCATGAATGTAAACCCTAATGTCCTCCGTATGTAATACACCATGTGGAACACTAGAGAAGGCTCCTAGTGGATCTACCTCCAAAGATTTGTATGGATGTTTCTTGAATGTGGGACGAGGTCTATCAGAGATCTTAACTATATTTGGAGTAGCCATTTTTCAAAGATTTGCAGTGAGATATTGAAAACGAAAAATACCTTGTGCGCCTTCGGTTATAAGGAGTAGTTGGATTGATTTCTGTATGTAGTAACTTCTGCAAGTGATCTTCGGTGAACTTGATGACTTTAGTTGCAGAGCTCCGTTTTTCGCTTCTTCTTGGGTGTGGAATGATCAAGTGATTATTGAGAAATCCCTTATATTGTTTCGCAAACCCTAATATCTGTTTGCAATAAATGCTCGACCTACATTATTCCGGTTTGCCTTATCCGGATAGCTTGGAGTACTGGATCAGTCCTGATCTATGAACATCATGCGGATCTTCCAATCATGAACAAATCAAAATGACACATTACAAGAATATCCCAAACACTCTGTCCAATCCGTAGAATAAGACAATGCACTTCCGGATTTCTCCGGACCTTTTGTAATCTTTTGTCATTCCGGAGCATCTCCCGGAACAGGTCTTACTTAATTGATCACAACTTCTTCATATCTTCATGCGGACCTCTGAAATCTTATCTGGATCATCTCAAGACTTATATCTACAAACCCTTTGCTCCGCATCTTGTGCCACATCAGGCATCACTTGATTGGCTGGGGGAACAGGATTTTCTTTGAGTCTCCCCCTGAGTCAAAGCTCACTTTTTAATTTTCGGAAGGAATGTCAGCACCAGAGTCTGGTGCGGATCCAACCTCTACATTCTCTGAACTTTTCTTCACCCAGATCTTGTTCATCTGATTCCTAACTTCATCCGCATTCATCTTTTGTTTACCCTTGTCTTGATTATGATTATACACCGGACCTCTTCTGTCTTGATTCTTACTTCTGTAGATTTTTGCATTATGACCGGACCTGTTACAGATTTGGCAAATAATATTTTCTTGCATGTTTGTCTGATAACCTCTTGATCTGCATTGATTAGCCATATGACCTACTCTATTGCATGCAAAGCATCTACCATTGAATGATTTGTTTATTTGTATATTTCTGCATTCATGAGACTTGTGTCCATACCTTTTGCAGTTAAAGCACTGTCCGGAGAAGGATGAATTAGTCTGATTCATTTTCTTCCTGCACTGATTAGCTTTGTGACCAAAGTGATTGCAGCTGTGACAGTATCCATTGAAAGATGGATATCTTTGAGCATTGCGCTGTCTTACCGGAGGTCTTCTAGGTCTATTCCTTGGATTTTTTGATCCAAAATTCTTTTGACCGGATCCGGAGCTTTCTCCTTTCTCATATCCCAAACCATACTTATCATCTGTCCTCTTTTGACTTCCAAGAAGTACTTCAAGTTGGGCAGAGCTTATCTTGAATTTTTCTTTATATTCATTTGCTGTTTGAAGATCTCTTTTGAAAGAGACAATTTGATCCTCAAGTTTTTCTTCATTATCTTTGGCATCTTCAAGATCAGATTCAAGATGTCTGATAATCCTGTCCATCTGGTGGCATTCTTCTGATTTCTCTTTAAGAGATTGTCTTAGATTGTCTTCAGCTTTTCTTTTTTCTTCAATCTCTTGAGTAAACTTTATAGTTCCTGATTCCATTTCATGTCTTAACATAATGACTTCTTTTGATAACTTTTCACATAACTTGGTTTTCTCAGTCAATTCTTCATTTGTATTGCTTTCTTCACTTTGTCTTGCCAATTGTTGGAGCAATTCCTTTCTCTTTTTCATAGAGAGACTTAATTTATCCTTTAGTTCTCTCATGAATTCATCAGCCTGTTTGAGTTTTTCCTTTAATTCATTGACTTCAAAGTTTGACTGTTCAAGATCCTCAAGGGCAGTCTTGAGTTGCTCCCTTAAACCATATGCATCTATTTGAACTCCCAGATCTTCCTCAAGCTGTTAGGCTCTATTAGGAGGAACTTGGCTCTGATACCAATTGTTGATAACTGAGAGGGGGGGGTGAATCAGTTATGCTAATTATTTCTTCTTTTGAACTTTCTTATTAATCAAAGCATCATTGAATCAAACAAACAAACATTACCATGAAATGAGAAACACATGACACACTATTTTTGATGTGGAAACCCGGTTAAGGGAGAAAACCACGGGGTGATTAACCCAAAGATTATTCTCTGTTAAAAGAATAAGGAATTACAAAAATGGCACTTGCCAATTAGGACTCACTGCCTGAGCACACTGCTCACAAGAGGCACACTGCCTACAAAGAGACACATTGTCTACAAAAGAATGTTATATAGTACTTGAACTGATTGAAAGCATCTACATATGCTGGAGTTTAGTTTCGGTTAGGCTCAGTACACTGATCTGCTGCACTTCATCTTTCCTCTGATCTTTAATCTGCTTTCCTTTCACATACCGGATCTTTCTTACTACTTCTGCTCTGCTCTTTCCTTGTTCACTTATACACTTCGCCTTCAACACCTCTCACAGCAAAATTCATCCTCTATATATATCCGCACTAATGATTTTATTATCTTTCTAGTCGGCACCCGAAATAGTTTATCTTCACACAAACTTTGATCTGTCGGCTGAATCCTTGCATATCAAGTAATGCGGATCAAGCATATACTTGTAGATATCATTAATCATGTCGGCCAAACATGATTCATGCCTTCACAACCTTTACCAACAACAGTAACAGATCCGGAAAATAGTCTGATGCTCTGTCAATCAGTTCTTCCTCTGTTCTCACTGTCTCTCAGGCATCCGGTACTCAACTATTCATATCTTTTTCTTTGTCCATCACCGGAGGCTAAATCCTTGGAATATACTACTCAAGGTAGTTCTCTTGACTTCCCCAAATCCGCACTGCACCAAGACACTCCCTCTGAGAGGTCCGGACCAATCTGTCGGACCTTGCCACATGCTCTGTTCTTGTTCACCGGACCACAACAGTCTTCATTCTGACTTCCGGTAGAGGCACACCATGACTTGCGGATATGTGGGATGACCTTTGTTGCCATCAATGACAACAACCATGAATCCATATAGTGTCTCTTGCCAACATACTTAACGGTCCCAACCTCATGAACCATGTTGTTGACCCCTAATGAATGCTACCAACTACAAACAAATGATGAACTCTTTTGCTCATAATGGCTTGAAACTTTTTGGAGATGAGCCCGTAGTTGCCATGATTGTCATGGTAGTTGTAAATTTTGGAATCTAATCATTTTACGATGAGACATTTATGACCTTTTTTTGTTGTGACAAGAAAATGATTAGTTTTACTTGAGAGACTACTTTACTTAGTCCCTTGTATGGTATATTTCAACCTCAATAGCCATAGTAGATTTTGGAAGTGTGGATCACTAAAGTGCAAGTGTAATAATGGTGGGTCCTAAAAAGGTGTAGTAAAATCCTATGGAATTTTTTCTATTGTGTGTTGGGCTTCTATGAAATGGAAGAATTATGGGAAATGGATTCACTAAGATGTCAAGGTAGAGGAGAAAGAGGAAGTTGCAAGGTTTTAGCTATGAAGGGTTGATGCAATAGTAAGGGCTACAGAGAAAGGGTAAGAGAGCTATAGTAGAGGAATGTATCAGCAGAGGTTTTGGTATTGCAGAGAATAGCCAAAAAGCAAGAGAATCAAAAGAAATGTGTAAAGAGAGATTAAGAGTAATTCAAAGTAGACCAAAGCAAGCAAAAGGGCTCAAATGAGGTGTGAAATGTTTTTCTATAAAGTTGCATGACAAGCCAGCCACTTCAAAAACATAGAAAGGCCCATGGAATCACCTTTTATCTATTTTAAACTTGATTTGTGCCACCTCCACCGGAACATGCTCAAGAGGGGGCTCATCCTCCTAAGACGAATCATCACCACAAGACGAACCATCTTCCTGGGAAGCACTGATAGTCAAATGATCCACATGAGCATCCTTCCACCAAGTTGCAGCACTTTTATGGCGCGATAGAGGACAGCCAGCGGCCATATGACCAATAGCAAAAGGAGCCAAAGGATTAGTTACAATATGTTATATTAAACGAGCCAGCCTATTTCAAAGGTTGCTTGAACTTCAAAAAAAGTTCTGATCACTTAGACTATGAATTTGGACTGACAGGTGCAAACAAAGGTTCAATTCACCTAATTAACACTAATAACATTAATTTAGCATACCATCATTGTGCTGATTATTGAATTTGAAACTATCAACTTCAACATAAGTTTAATGAAGCATATTTATCCCCTACAAATTATTCCACAAACCACAATGCAATGCTCTATAAGTTGTTCAATGTTGCCAATAAGATAATACATGGAAGGTATTAGGAGGCAAACTGCCATATCATGAGAATCTGTCGTTTCATTTTCCATATAGATCAAAACTTAGTTCTTTGAAAAAAGAGCAAATGAGGAACCCTTCATTTCAACCCAATCTTACAAAAGGAAGAGGGGTCACCACTTTCACAAGTATATTAATGAATGATCTGCCAGATAATATATATTTGCTATTATTTGTCTCTGGAAAACTTTCAACTACCTTGACTTGGATGATCTAACTGTAAATCATCAATAATGCACATACTGAAGATGCCCTTGGTTACAAGAATCTGCAAATAGTTCAACTTACATGTAGAAGATTTGACACATAACAGCAAAAAGCTTTCTCGCGAATAAATCAGCAAAGCAAAAGATAATAATTTTTTCAATTAATCAGGATTTAATAGGGAAATAGTCAGGTCAGGATTAGGGTTAGGGTAAAAAAATGGGGTTAAGGTTAGGATTAGGGGAAAATCAGAAAAATCGCTGCAAAAATCAGAACAAAAAAGAGCAGTAAAAATTGCTGCAAAAATAGAACAAAAAAACCCTAACCCTAACCAGACACTGATATTTTGACCTAAAAATTACAATTTAATCAAAAAATCATGTCAACCAATTTTATGGTAAAGCCAGCAGGGCAAGCGGCGATTAATCATGATTCAAAAACATTTTTTGCTTCTCCGAGTTAACACATTGCATTTTAATCTTACAACTTATAATAATATTAAGCAAAATTACATAGATATTTGCAATCATAACCTAGCTTATAAAATATTAAATCAAAACAACCAAACAAAACATGGGGAAATTATTTTAAAAGCTGCTCACTCTAACAACAATCTTGTAAACAAGTAATTATTTTATAGTCCTATAGACCATTTTGGCTTAAAATTCATCTCCTCATCTTATAATACCTTAAATCTGTCATTCCAAAAAAAATAGAAAGGTTCCACTAGCTGGCAATGTTAACTGATGTGTCCAATATTAGTTCACATTTAATTCATGTAGAGAGCTACTGCCAATTCTAGAAGCTTCCAACTTGGAGAATGTTACTCATGGCATAACTTATTGGCTAAGATTCAAAAAGTAAGGTCATATATGATATTACCACGATGCAATCAGTGCAGATCTGAGCATTTAATTCACACGACCACAATAGAAATACTTAGTGACATACAAATCCCTGCTAGTAACAAAAGTATAACTATGCTTTTAAATTTATGTTGTAATTGATATTGATAAAAAAACGCTCCCTACAAGAAAATACGCAACACTAAAACAACAAAATCGGCAGAAGACCAAGTTGATAACTGACTCCAAAAACTATCATATCTTTGAAGCAAAGGCCAGTCCTTCCTTAATGAGTTCTTCTGTGCTTTCTACCAAAGGCTGTACCCGTGCTACCTTAGCAATAGCTTTGTTTTCTTCAGGAGTACCATTCTCCAAGAATACACCTACAATCTTGCCGTCTTTTATCCAGTATGAACCAAATTTAGCTTTTGGTGTAGCAGGGTTATTGTCACCAAATATAAAAGCTTCACCAGTATTGTCCCCATAGAATTGCCATGACAAATCAAAGGATCGGGAGTAGAAAAAGGGAAGATAGTCATATGCTTCAATGCTCCTTTCTTCCTCTTTGGCTTTGATTGCCTGCACAAAAGACAAGGAATGGTTATCATAAACATGGCTAAGTAAGAAGCAACAATGCATGTATTGTAAGATCAAAAAATAGTTACAGTGTACTGAGAAACTGACAATTCTATTTGCTGATTTTCAAATCATACATTCTTCAATGTTACAGAAGATTGCAAACAAGAGATATTAAAAAAGAAAAATCTAATGGCAAATGTGCATCTATACATTGAATAAGTCAGCCATCTGATGTGCCAAAGCATGTTACTAGTTCTCAACTGCCAATATGAATTCTTGTTTCAATGCAATCATTAAACTGGATTGCAGTTAGAACAGAAAAGCATTTATAGATTATGGCCACAAAAGGTTTCCTTCTCCACTGCTTCTATCTCAATCCTCATAAATAAACGACTCTGAATCCTACCTTGAAAAAAAGAGGAGTAAAAAATTTCTTACCCAAGTATTAACACTATCTAATACGACATCACTACAGAATTCAGAACAGAAGTTTGTCAAACAAGAAATGTTTTTTTGATTGACCTAAAATATAGAGACCATATTATACTTAATATGCCCAGGCTCCAAAATTTAGTAACAATGCAGCTTGGCTGCAAAAGATGAAAGATGAAGTCATTCAATTTTCAGAATGTATAGGTTTCCTGTCCTATTAAATAAATATAATAGTTAACATATAAGGACACAAACAAGGAAGTGGCAGTTCAGAGGCACTGAGATTTGTTATCATAGGTCAATCAGGATAACATCCACAAGAAGAATGGTACATAGGCTCATCACAAAAATCATATCAAAGAAAGGACATGCCTTCCTCCTTGCAGATTCATTGGCAACAAGATCTCTCTCTCTCTCTCTCTCTGAAATGCCGTGGAACATAGTTATATATTGACTCCAGTAACAACCAAGCACTTCTTATTTCCATCGGGATTCTAAATGTAACAGACTGTACTTTGAGAGCCTGCTATTTCACAGGACTTCCAATAATAAGAAATACATTTATGGCAACCTTTTGGGCTTTTTGACCACAGAAAGAAGAATAACCTAATTTGGCCAATATATAACTACAATTCACTGTCTAATGAGACAGTTCC
Source organism: Cunninghamia lanceolata (assembly GCA_027924645.1). Taxonomy (NCBI): domain Eukaryota; kingdom Viridiplantae; phylum Streptophyta; class Pinopsida; order Cupressales; family Cupressaceae; genus Cunninghamia; species Cunninghamia lanceolata. Next base: position 629,160 of record BSBN01000004.1, on the reverse strand, counting down.
CCGAAACTGTCATGAGATGCTAAGTAATAAAAACATGCAGAGAGCATGATCAGATTCACTCTGTCAAAACTATCATAATAACTTTAATGATGACTTCTAGTGTCCCCAAAGACCAACAAAGGTTTATTGGACATAACAAATAGAACAAGACATTTCCATTTAATGTGTCAGTTATATTTCAGCATATTGAAAAATAGAAGCATCAAGCTCTTCTCTTCTAATAAATCAACAGGTTTTAAGTTAACTAATATTATGAACCTTTTTGAAGTTTATCCTGATACTTGTTAGAGCGGGGCAAATTAACAGGAAATACTATCACAAAAGTACTACTATACAGTTGTGGAAATTGGCCGTAAGACTAAAAAAGAAATTACTCCCTCCACAACTATGTTAAATTTACTCATAATAAGCACAAACAACTATTCCCCATTCAGCACTAGCAGCTATTTCATAGATCACATCCATCAGTTGATTTCATCAGAGATCTTCCACCAAACTCAGTGTTTTAAATCGTTCTAGAAAGAAAAAAAGAAAAAAATGGAAGAGGGATAGAGACTTACCTGCACAGCTTGTGCTGCTGACTTCCGAGCATGATCAACATGCTCAACTCTTCTAACGTCCCCATAAATCTTCATTGGAAAAGTTGCCACATCTCCCACAGCATAAACATCAGGTACACTAGTCTTGAAGAAAGCATCAGTCTGCATTTAATTATTGTATCAACTCAGAGTCAGCAAACTATACTGACAAGGCCTTCATGCAGAAATTAAATATCATATCAATAACCATAAACATATTAGGTTTTGAAACATTCCAATCAAGATTCACCTACAGTAGTTTAGAGAAAAGGATACCACCAATCAAAGACCCTAAATTTTAATGTACAGGTGGCTTAGCAGTCCCATTCTCATTTTAGCCAAATCTAGATTTCTCAGTAATAAACCTATATTCCAAGCTAAAATCTTGGATTCGGTCAGAAGAAAAAACATATATCAGTCCAATTCTAGGAGGATAGTGAAATTAAAAAATGGCATTGCATTTATAAAAGCACACCATAATTTTGTTTGCACATTATTTAAAAAATAAAATGGTGTCAACCTAACCGGTAAGTATCTTCTCACTTTGGTCTAAATTCTAAATAAATGGACCATTTTCATTGTCTAATTGATTATTTTCATTTTATACAAAAATAGTGCCACAAGACAGCAAGCAGCCACTTTGACTTGAGTAAGGACAAAATAATATGTGCTTCAACAAAGGAAAGACATCCCCATCCAAATTTTGTCCAATTGTCTTTTTCCCCAAATATTGCATGATGAGTGCCACAAGGTGGTAGGCTCATGCATACCCTTCAGGATTAGCACAGAAGTTTGACAAGAAGAATAACATTATTATGTACTTGTGCAGTGGAAGAAACACCCTAAATGGCCTTTTTGCCCAAAGAAAAAAATGCATAACGTTTTTTTGTTGAGAAAATAAGAATATACTCTTCCCGGACACTGGCAAGCAAGCAGTTTTGTAATGTCCCATACTATGCGAAGAATTTATTAAAATTAATATAATCCTAATGCGGGCCAACCTCCCTTGATATGGAGTGCCATATATATTTAATCGCCTTACTCTAATTAATGATTTGCATAAGAGAAAAAGCAACGATTAAGGATGTGATCTTGTTAAGTGATGAAGAGCAGCGAAGAGTATTTAGAAAAGGCCGACTACATTGGCGCTGAGTTTAATGTTCTAAATTGCATTCAATTTAGCCGTTAAGGGCGTGGTTCGGTGGTTAAGTCGCTCGGTTGTAGTGGCGGCCACCAGAGTTCAAACCCCCGCTGAGTCAACGAGCTCGCAAGCTTTACACCTCACCGGTCACGTTAAAAAGTTTACTAGGCGCATTATCTTTAAAAAAAAAAAATTGCATTCAATTTAAGTTATTCATGGAGCAATTAATTGAAGTTTAAGTAAACTTAAATATCTTTTGTTTATTAGAAATCCAACATTCCATATGAGCGCCAAAATGGAGTTTAGAACTTGAAAAATAATAGTTATTAAGAGGGGCCGACCTCTCCATATGAAGCGCCCTATAAATAATAAGACAAAATGTCTTACGGTAAACATAATAAAGTGGTCCGTTTAATGAAACTAAAATGGTGCGACTTATATATGAGAAAAGGTGCGAATTTGGTGTGTTACGTGTGAAGTTTCAAAAGTAATATCAGATGAATTAAAGGAGGTCTAAAAGCAGATTAAGAACAGCAATGAAAAGCAACGAATATCATAAGGAGCAGCGGTTGTTATTATTTTATAATGTAATGATTATCATTCATAGAGCAGCGGTCACTAAGACAAAAAAAAACAGCGATCACTAATAACAAGTGCATAAGACAAAAGGCAGCGATTAGTAATATAAAGTACAGCAGTTCATCTATAAAGGGACAGCAGTATGTTATTATGGAGAGTTGTCTCCTTTGTGAAGTGATGTGTCTATTGAATAGATCATCTCCCTTGAATTGAATATGTATAAGAGTGAGAAGGTTGATCAGATCACATTTAGAAATATATCTGCACTTAGCAGACAAGGGCAGAATCAGCAGTCAATACATTTGCTGCTGTGAATACATTAACATTATGTTTTAATAGATATTCTGGTATGCTCTATCATGATTATTGTGTATAATGATATATTTATTGTTGTATAATCTCTATGAATCTGGATATATTTAGTGCTTGTAATTCTCATCAAGCAATCATGAGGAAGAGTGGGGAAAATACCAGTATGGTGAACAGATACTAGATTTCTTTCTAAGTATGCCACTCCAAGCTGGCCACTTGGAGCCAAGGGGGTGAGTATCCGCCCTTTGGCTTAGAAAAGAGAATCTACGGCCTCCTATTGTAGTTTTTTCTCAATCTCCACATGGATTGGTTGTTGGGATGGATTCAAGGAGTCTCAATCATAAGAGGGATAGGGAAAGCAGATACAAGTTTATCCACTAAGTACGCCACCCCATATTGGATGCCCGCGTGTCTGCCACTTGGGGCCAAGAGGGATGGTATATCTGCTCTTGCGCTTAGTATGGATAGCTTCGGGTGGACTTATCATGTTTCTCATCCAAGTCCTATTATGATTAAACTTCCACTATGTATTATAGATATTGTGTAGTATATATAATATGGAAATAGTTAAGTATTTTTACACGGTTTAAATATACAAGGCACTCATTATATATGTTTTGGATCATATGAATTATATTTCCAATATTATCCAACATGATTGCAAGACCTAAACCAGGATTTATCTTACCTAAAGCATTTAATTGGTAAGTGATAACCCTAACTACATTAGACTTGTGGTTCTAAGGCAAGATTTAGGGCAATCCCAAAAGGGGGACATTACAAGTTTGTCCTTGTATTAAGCTTTAGCATATGGCATTTGATTCAGAATAACTACAGAACATATGTGGCAATGGGAAAGACATCCATCAAATAGATTCAATTGTCCATTCTCCCAGAACTGCTTAATGATTTTTTTGTTGCATATAGCAGCACAAAAACAAAAACAATGACACAAGGGGCAAATCAACCACTTAGGATTACTAATAACAAAAGATATACCTGGAAAAATGTAAAGGGCATTAACCCAAATCTATCATCTTCTTAATAAAAAGATGCTACTTTCCACACATTCACCATAATGACCTCAATTTAAGGAAATCTATGGTTACTGGTCCCCCATCTACCACTTTGTATCAAGGTCACTCAAAGGTTTGGCCAGTTGAAGATCACATCCAATACCAACAGAGAGTCCTTCAGATACTCAAAAGTGATTTTGACAATTGCACAGAATGAAATAAGCAAACCAGCATATGAGTGAGGCACTTGTAATGTCCCCTATTAGGAACAATGCTAATTTTTCCTAAATTATCAATTTCCAAGCAAACAAGGGTTTAGAGAGTACCTTGGCTTGATTTAACTCCACAAGAAGACTGCAGATCTCTCTCTATATTTTATTCTTCTTTTCTCCTTGTTATGCTCAGATATTTATAAAATCTGGAAATGTATCTTGAAGTGTATTCCCTCTTGTATATATGCAATAGATGTGTATCTTGAAGTGTATTAGGAAAATGTGTTTGGGCAATAGATGTGATATTTGAACGATGGTTGAAAAAGCTGCACAGTTCAGAAATTATGAAGGACCTAATCAAGTGAAATAAGTTACCATTGGATGGAAATAAATGCAAGGATGACTGTTTCATGCTAAAACATCCACAACTAGTAAGCATTGAGGGCTTAAGGGGAAGTATATTTTATGCCTTTAATAATCAAATTTGTACTATGTATTGTCAAGTTATGGATTAGCCAACCCCATACATAACCCATGGTAGTTTCTATATTTATGAAGTAGGTGGTGTTTTCCACAGTGTGTCAAATTATGTGATGTTGACACAGAAGAATCCTAATAAAATATCAAATAAGTTTCTATATTTTCCAATTCCTTGGAAATCAGCTTGATTAGGGTATGAGGTTAGCCCATCCTAATCATATCTGCTAGCACAAACCCATCTTAGCATGGATCTAATACAAGCCAAGGGGCACCCAAAAGACTCAAGATGCCAATCCCTATGTTCTTACAGTTATGATGTGGTGGGATTGCAAATCTTGAGTCTTCTTGGATACCAGTGGCGGATGTGAGGGGAACATTAAAGGCTGACATCTTTATAGATGTGTAGTTCTTAATAATAAATTAAAATAAACTTTTCCACGAAGCAAGCACATTCAAGCCTCAGCCTTGATCTAATATGTGCCAAGAGGCACCCAAAAGACATCCCTATGTTCTTACAGCTATGATGTGGTGGGATTGCCACCTTGAGTATTTTTGCATACCTCTCTGCGTGTATTAGATCCATGTTGAGGCTTGAACATGCTTTCTTCTTGGAAAAGTTTCTTTTTATTTATTATTAAGAATTACTTATCTATAAAAATGTCAGCCTTTAATTTCACCCTCACATCCGGCTACCCCCACACACACCCCAAAGTCCATGTTGATGTGGAGTATAAAATCTGCCTCTTAACACAAATAAATAGGGGGCTAGATTTCATTTGGCCAACATCAGTAGTGTAACATTTTCTTGGTAGTCATTTATGGAGGTCAGCCTCAATGTGTCTCTGCTGTCTCACTTCAGTATTTCAGCAATCTGCTTTCATCTATCACTTCGTATTTCAGTATCTGTATTATTTTTCATTGTCATTGTTGTCATGTACCTAAGGGAATGATATTATAATGTATATTGGTTGATGGAGATGGCAACATGTGGCCCACATCCCTTATAGTTATATTGGATGCATATACTTTGTAAGTCATCCCATAGCTAATTCGAATACAAGTATTACACGTGTAAGGAAGTGGTAGTGGTAGATAGGTGAGTGTTATATATTGTGAGGCTTGGGCAAGATAGGATACTTGGAGAGTATAGTATGTATTTGAATCTCATATTGGAGATATAGTATGGAGTAACTTCTTCCAATGAGGAGCATTGTGTGTGTTTCCCTACCTCATAGGTTTATTCTGTTTCTGAAAATATTGGTCTATCATTTAGAGCATAGATGCAAAACTCGTAAATCAAAATGGCTCGCGAGTTACTCGCAATAAAACTCAACAAGTTATTGCCAAGTTTTTGGCAAGTTTTATCCAAAAACATGCAGAAAACTCAACAATTACTCATTGCTAAGTTTTATTTAAGAAACTCATTTGCATTTTAATAAGTCCATTCAACCCAAACATTTCATCACTTTGCATCATTTGAATCTATTTTTTTAGCAATGGTGTTGGAGCAATGGTGTTTGAGTTTGCAAGCATTTGGGAAGAAGAAATCAACTCATATTAGCGGTATTTTGACTCTTATTCAACATTTCAAAGGCATGTAACTGTAACATATTTCCAAATTTTTTTGTTCCTTCATTCTAAATGTCTTGAGCTACTATGCTAGGGTTTAATAACTCGTTATTTACTGTTTCAAAGTTTTATTTTTTATTTACTATTGGATTAGTAACTAATTTTTGTGCTTTAATTCTAAATTTTTTGTGCTAGGTTGCTAGGATTTTGTTTTTTGTTTTTTCTATTTTTCCACTTTGCCTACGCTTATTTCCAATTTTTCGAAAAGAAAATGGCACCTACAAGTAGAAGAGGTGATGGCAAGCCTAGGGACCCTATTGGAAACATGGGACAACATGTACAGTGTATGGAATAGTAATCTACTACTGTTGCAAGACGCATTTGAGAGTAAGCATAAATTGCCTCAAATATCACCTATACGGATCACTAGCAAATATGTTGTGCACAAGCGACTCAGGAGGTTGAGAATGAGGTGAAAGCTTGCCTTGCATCTTATGATCAGAAGAAAGCAAAGAAAAAGAGGAAGGCAAACACATTGGCAGACATTAGTTCTATAGTGTCAAAGAGAGGTATAGAGGCCTCTACTTCTTCCATTGAGCCATGGATATAGGGATTAGGTAGTGTGGGCAGCCGTAGTTCCAATTTTTTTTCCCTTCTCATAACACTCCTAGCATGCAACCTACACTGGAAGGTACTACGTGGAATAGGGAATTGCAACATGAGGCCAAGTTGGCATGTGCCAATTTTTGGTGCTACAACATTCCATTTAATATTGCCACGAGTCCTTTTAGAAACAACTGATCACCACATTGACCATGGTAGGTAAAGAGTTCAGGGCACAGATCCATTATGAGTTGAGTGGCACATTATTGCATGATACAGTCAATAACACAAATCTACTAGTAGATGAACACAAAATAATTTGGTAAAAAAAGGTTGCAACAATTTATCCATTGAGTTTGTGAATGGCAAGTACCGCACCTCAATCAACTTCCTCATGGCTTCAAGAGGACAATTAGTGTTTTTGAAGTCAGTTGATGCCTCTAATGAACTAAAAAATGTTAAGACCTTGTGCAACTTGTCAGATGAGGTGATGATGGAGGTAGGGTTGACGTATGTTGCCCAAATAGTGACAAACAATGTAGTTGGAGTCAACTAGTAAACTTCTAGAGTCAAGGCACCCTACTTCATTTTGGAGCCCTTTTGCTGCCCACTACATTGACCTCCTAGAGAATATAGGGAAATTTGGGTGGACGTAGTGGAAGATGCAAGGAATGTAGGGTTGAAGTATGTTGTCCAAATAGTGACAAACAATGTAGTTGTGTATGTGTCAACTAGTAAACTTCTAGAGGCGAGGCACCCTACTTTGTTTTGGAGCCCTTTTGCTAATCACTACATTGACCTTCTCTTTGAGGATATAGAAAAAATTTGGGTGATGAACATAGTGGAAGATGCAAGGAATGTCACACAATACATCTACAACCACACATGGATCCTGAATCTCATGTGAGCACATTGATGGCAAGGAGTTTGTGTAGTCGAGAGTCACACAGTTTGCAACAAATTTCATCATCTTACAGAGTATCACAGCCACATTGTCCAACCTTAAGCACATGTTTGTGAGCGAAAGATTGTTGAAGTGTCCCTATTGCAGGAAGGTCAAGACGGAAAAGGTCATGAAAACCATTTTTTATGATACATTTGCCAAAGGCATGGAAGAAATCATCAAGGTAAGTTTTTGATCAAAAAATTTATTTATTTTAATTTTATAAAATATAATGTTATAATTTGCTGATTTTGTAAATTTTTTATATTTTAATTTGTTGATTTAAATTTTTTTAAAATTTATGAATTAGTTTAATTTTCTAATTTCATGTTGTGTGCACTGTTTATGTTTGAAGAGAGTTCTCTTACTCAGTTTGGATGCTGAAACTTATTTCCCTATTCCATGGCGTCTAGCTTTCAAACATTGAAAACTTGTAATGGCAGCGACTTGAGTATCTGACAGACCTTACTTGAGCACAGGGTCGTACTTTATTTGCTGGGCGTGATGACTGCCTAGGGAAAACGCTGAAGTCTCTGGATTGCCATGCCTTCTATCTAGAACTCCAAGATATATTGATGGCTATGCTTGAAGTTTGAATGAGAACTAAAGGAGATTGGAGCTGCTGTAGGGTTTCATGCAACGTATGGCAAATGATATCAGACCTGTGCCTCAGTTACTGTAGCAGCTTTGGGCCAGCAATACGATCTGCTTTCCATGACTCACCTGCAAGGGTATAATCATAGTCTCTTTATAACTTTGGCATGTCTATATCTGCACTCCTAGAGTTCTGCTTATATTCATTTGATCACAGCAGTGATATCTGATATCATAGGGAAGGTTCTATTATTGCAAGGGTTTCATTGTAATACCTTCTTTGATGCAATCATGTGTAATGGCTTCCCACTAAATAACTGGATGTGCCATCTAGATTAGTGCTATGTCGCTTTGTAATGGCTTCCCACTGAATAAGTGGATGTGCCTCTTTCTTTTTGTTCTTCCAAGCTCAGACTCCCTCTGAACAAGTGGATGCGCCTGGATTTACTTTTCATGCCTAGCATCAGGTTCCCGCTAAATAAGTGGATGCACCTGTTTTCCTTTCATTGTACTTCCCACTGAATAAGTGGAAGATTGTTGCGTCAGTTTGATTTGGGGTTGAATGCTAACTCTGAAGCACTAATATGCTCTCACCTTGCCCACATCGGGATCTGGGTGATCAGAAAAGTGTGGAAGAACCTTGCTCCTAACATTCAGTGTCTTCCTCTTGTGTTTTCGAAAAAAAAATTACGGAAAGGTGTTGAAAAGTATTATTTGATACTCACATACAAAGAAATATTAGGCGAGGGAGACATAAAGTGAGCAAATAAAAATGTTATTTTATATGTGAGGAGGAAATTAAAAGAAAAGTGAAATTATTCTTATTATTTCCTCTTGTTGCCCTAAAAGTGTCTTATAAAGGAGTTTTGGGCTCTTTTGGAGGGGTTAATGATTTGGATATATTTTTATGTCTTCTGTAAACTTATGTTGTTGAGCAGAGTTTCTCCTTGGGGTTGTTTAGCCTCAATCTTTCATATAGTTTCGGTTGTGGGAGATCAACCCTAGTTGGGTCTATGGTGATTTCATCTAGGAGTCACACTGGGCTTCATGAGGTTGATGTATTTTGATAAGTGTTTGGGTTGCAAGTATTTGATTCAGTTTGTGTGGGTTTTATTTGCATTTCAGAGTTGAGAGATGTTTTTATCATTGTTCCACGGGGACGCGTTCTCCCTGGAAAACAGTCGTCCCTGAGACGGGGACATTTCCGAGACGAGGAGACATCGGCAAAACATCCCCCGTTTCGCCATCGCATTTCTTTGAGGCATTATGTCAAATAGTTCACGTGCCTTGTCTATGCTTCCACATTTTGCATACATGTCTAACAAGGCAGTTGCAATTATAACATCTAACAAAATTCCTCTATCCTTTATGTTTTGATGGATGTCCATGCCCCATTCCAAAGCTCCCATTTTGACATAGGCAAGGAGGATGCTGGCAAAGGTTGTGGAATTTGGCTTTACACCAGCCAATTGCATTTGCTTTAAAATTTCTAAAGCCTTTTCAACAAATCCATTTTGTGCATATCCTACAATCATTGCAGTCCATGAGACCACATTTCTTTGAGGCATTATGTCAAACAGTTCACGTGCCTTGTCTAAGCTTCCACATTTTGCATACATGTCTAACAGGACAGTTGCAACTACAACATCTGACAAAATTCCTCTATCCTTTATGTTCTAATGGATGTTCATACCCTATTCCAAAGCTCCGATTTTGACACAGGCAGGGAGGATGCTGGCAAAGGTTGTATTTCAGCCCAATATGTTTGAACTCTAAACTTTACTTATTAAGTTATTCCTTAGGCTTCTACAGTTATACATCTTTTTATAACTAATTTTTCAAGTACTATATGTATTTCAGCACACCGCTCCCCCACCGCCCCCAAACTTAGACCCCCAGGGGCCACCCGTCCCCGAAACCCCGTGGAACTATGGTTTTTATTGAAGTTTGTGCTGGGTCTCATGCTGGCCGTACTTGATGGAGTTGCATAGATCACTGTTGGTTGAAGTTAGAGTGGGTGGGCAATCTTTGTACTTGGTAATTAAAAGCACCTCTTGGCACCCCTTTGCACCTTTCTATGGACTGTTTGCTGCTGATGTAAAGATCTTGTACATGGCCGTACCTCTACCTGGGTCGTACAGCATGTTGTGTTCACTGTTTATGTTTGAAGAGAGTTCTCTTACTCAGTTTGGATGCTGAAACTTATTTCCCTATTCCATGGAGTCTAGCTTTCAAACATTGAAAACTTGTAATGGCAGCGGCTTGAGTATCTGACAGACCTTACTTGAGCACAGGGTCGTACTTTATTTGCTGGGCGTGATGACTGCTGAAGTCTCTGGCTTGCCATGCCTTCTATCTAGAACTCCAAGATATATTGATGGATATGCTTGAAGTTTGAATGAGAACTAAAGGAGATTGGAGCTGCTGTAGGGTTTCATGCAACGTATGGCAAATGATATCAGACCTGTGCCTCAGTTACTGTAGCAGCTTTGGGCCAGCAATATGATCTGCTTTCCATGACTCACTTGCAAGGGTATAATCACAGTCTCTTTATAACTTTGGCATGTTTATATCTGCACTCCTTAGAGTTCTGCTTATATTCATTTGATCACAGCAGTGATATCTGATATCATAGGGAAGGTTCTATTATTGCAAGGGTTTCATTGTAATACCTTCTTTGATGCAATCATGTGTAATGGCTTCCTTTCATTGTACTTCCCACTGAATAAGTGGAAGATTGTTACTTCAGTTTGATTTGGGGTTGAATGCTAACTCTGAAGCACTAATATGCTCTCACCTTGCCCACATCGGGATCTGGGTGATCAGAAAAGTGTGGAAGAACCTTGCCCCTAACATTCAGTGCCTTCCTCTTGTGTTTTCGAAAAAAAACTAGGGTGGTTATGACATCAGACTGGGCAGGTGATGCTAGTGCTAGGAAAAGCACTTCAACATTTTGTTTCAGCTTGGTGTCAAGTATGATATTCTAGTTCAAATAGGAAACAAGTAGTAGTAGAATTACGTTCAATTGAGGCAAAGCACATCGCAGCTTCTTCTGCTAGTTGTGAGACTATCTGACTTTGCAAATTGATAGCAAAAATTACTGATCAAATGTTGGAGCCAATAATAGTATACTGTGACAATTTCATCTAGCTCTTTGAAAATCCGGTATTTCATGATTGTTCCAAGCATATAGATATTCGTTATTGTTTCCTCAAAGACACAGTTCAGAAGGGAGCAATAATTCTTCAGTATGTACCTTGAGATGAGTGGGTTGCAAACATTTTGACAAAGCCCTTGTCAAAAGAAAAGTTTGATATTATAAGAGCTAAGCTGGGTTTGGTAGAGAAAAACATTCCTCATGAAGAGGCAGTGTTAGTTTTTGATTGCTCGACTATTACTCTTTTCCAACTGGCGCAGCAGCAATTACTCTTAATATTGGGTACAAAGATAGCTTATATTTAGTGTTAGTTTTCCTAATTTTAGGGCTGTCTTTGACACTTTTTTGTTTTTTTATTTCTGTTTTTTTTTTTTCAATTTTTATCCTTGGTGCAGGAGCTAATTTTTGTCATATTTTTAGAAAGATTCTAAGTGATGGAAAAAAGTGATAAAGCTCCAGTTTTAAAGCACTTAAGTTCTGTTTTAGGTGCCCAAGTAAGTAGGTCTATTTAATGACCATGAGCACTCACTTTTGTAAAAAATTCAGAATAGAAGAATATTCAGATTTGGGCACCCAAGTCAGTAGGCCTATTTATTTTGATTTTGTTTATTCATTGGTTTTGTACTTTCAACAAATTTGTTTTGCAAGTTAACGTACTCAGAAGACAATAGTTTTGATTTAAGTTTCACTTTGCAATTAGGGTTATTTTTTGAGTGCAAAATTTGCTCACCATGGTCTGAATTTTGACATATGGATGGGTTGAATTTGTTCTTGGATACTTTGATTCACAAACTCATGAACAGCCAATATTAATGTGCAAAAGAAGTTCATGAAGCTTTGGTATAGGAAAAATAAAGTAACTTTGCAGGATATTACACATAATGTGGAGAAAAGCAAGGACAACCTAGAGCAAGGGAATGGATCTGAAGAAGAATGTACAGAAGGATCTAAAGAAGAACAGGAGGAAAACAAAGAAAAAGTTCAAAAGGAAAGGAGTATTTCTACTCAAAAAACAAAAGAACAAGTGGTCAAAAAGGTTGATGAATCAAATGTATCAAAGAAGGTTATAGAGTTAGTAGAAAAAGGCAGCAGAAATAGACATCAGCATCATTGTGAAAGAAAACAATCATGGACACATGTTACTTCACATCAATGAAGCACTCAATATGGATCTATATGAAATCACAATGACACAACACAAAGTGGAACAAGGCTGACAGATATGTACAACAAGCAAAAGCCTCCGCAAAGATTGCATATAGATGGTTGTATGATAGGGCATGACATCATGTTTGTAGTGACTTGCAAGAGCTTTACTATTGACCTTTTTCTCATGTTTCAAGAATGAAACATTTCAAAGAGGATGAATGTCATGTACCTAGGGGTATGATATTGCAATGTATATTGGTTGATGGAGAAGCCAACATGTGGCACACATCCCTTAAGTTAGTTATATTGGATGCATATGCTTTGTCAGTCACTCCTCTAGCTAATTAGAAAAAATAAAAGAATTAATACCGCATGTGTGGGGAAGTGGTAGTGGTATCTAGTTGAGTGCTACATATTGTGCGGCTTAGGCAAAAGAAGATATGTGGAGTGTTGTATGTGTTTAGATTTCATAGTGGAAATACACTGTACAGTGGCTTCTTCCAATAAGGAGAATTGTATGTTGTTGCCCTACCTAAAGGGTTTATTCTATTTTCTGAGTATATTGATCTATTATCTAGAGTATTTTTATTGTTTATGTAAATTCATAACATCTAGGTACATAACAATTGTGTGAACTACTACTCCCTCTTTTGCTTTGGCCAATAAGCAATAAAATATATTTTCATGTTCTACATATGCCACCAAAATATGAGATTATAAACAAACCTTAACACTACCAATTTCTGACCTCGGAATGAAATTTGTTTAACCGTGTATACCATAACAGTACAAGTTAGGGAAAAATATATAACTTAAATAAGATTCTCCCCCAGAAACTTCATTGAATGCACAAAGTAGTAGAAAAGTCAAAATTAATGTTTGTAGCATAGAAATCAATGAAACGTAGATCAAACCTTAATGCCACCCTTAAACTCCTCAAGTTGGCCTTTAAATAACCCTGTCAGAGGTCTTCCTCCAACACCAACAATAACAATGTCTGCTTCAAGATCCCTCCCATCTTTCAACTTTACTATCTTGACCTGCAAGAAAGAAACATTTTAATCATAGTTAGCAAGTTAGAATTTGATCAATTTGGGAGGATTAAAAAATCGGAAATCTGGAATTTTCAAAAAAATCAGGTAAATTTTCTATGGGAATTGAAATATTTGTAGTGGATCAGACAAATTCAGCCAGATCTTGTAATGATGATTCCAACCCAACAAGAAGCCAACAATAAACCACTTTTGACATCATAATAATTCAAATGAATAAATACGTTGCCCAAGACAAAAAGCTATTCATAAGCTCAATAGCATGGCAAATTCCTATTACATATCCATTAAATTTTAAAAGTGAAAACTACTGATTGTTTTCATTGGCAGCTATTCTGAAAACAATAGAAACTACTTACATGTCCATCCTCATCTGTGCTAAATCCAGTTGCCACAGTCCCTTTAACAATTTCCACACCCTTCCCTTGATAATAACCCTCATAGAAAGAAGCTATGTCTGCAGTAAAAAGACGTGGCACTGCACAAGGAGTGACAAAGGTATGATTATTTGAAGCTTTCAAAAAAGGTGTGGAAAAGAAGGCACTCACAAGTGAGCTCCCAAACTATGATGGTTCTAAAAATATATTGGTTGATTTCCATTTAAAAAATGAACAAAATAGATTTCTCATAAATGTAAATGCTAACAAGATAGACATAATTTAGATTCTTTTTATCATCGGATTTTGATTTTTCCTTTTGAGTTGACAAAACTTGGAGCATGAACACAAATCATATTAAGTAGATAGATGCCAAAGGTCTAAGAGACTTGGGGAGGAAAAGCTTAAAGAACCTAGAACTGAGATCTTGTCAGACAGATGGAGGAATCTCCAAATTGCCTTCACAAACAAATTCACCCTAGGGAAAAAACATTCAGCAAAAAGTAGAGGCGCTTAACTCTAATCTCTGTTCAACTGCGAGAAGAATAATACATACATTTCCCAAAATGCCCATCAACTGATAACTCCAAAGAAGAATCGAGATATAGAAAAATATATCTAGAAAATTAGCTGATTAAGCACTTGGAAATATGCTAAAATTTAATGTAATGAAATGGATTATATTGTATTATAGACCGGTATTATACCAAAAGCAAAATACATATTAAAAAATGAAGTTGAAAGAAACTTACTGCACCACGGCTCGGGGTACACCATTTTAACTTTATACTTGTTAATTCTTAAGACTGCAGCCATTTCAAGACCAATATATCCTCCACCAACGACCACAGCTGACCCTTCCTTTTTTGATTGTATTGCTGCTATCAAGGCATCAGCTTCAGCTATCTCTCTCAGATAGTAGATGCCCTTGGCATCAGCTCCTTGAACACCAAAGTCTGACAACTTGATAACCTGTAGGAAAGTACAAGAAATTTGAATCAACAAAGGCTGCAGCAGAAAAAAATACTAGATATACAGAACCCATGAAGAGATGTAATTGTTCTATTAACTTTTGTTTTTTGTAAATATAAATGATCGTCAATCAATTTCTGGTTTGCTACATTAGAAATGTTTATCATTCATTTGCTGAGGCTTAAGAGAAATAGTAAACCATTGTAAAATAGCAAACTACAAGAGGTTCAAAGAAATCTGAAATACATTGTAATGACCACCCTAGTTTTTTTTTTCAAACAATGTTAGCTGAAATCGAAAGCATAGACAGTCTTCAAAACACTTTCTGATCACCAAGATCCCGAGTTGTGCAAGGTGAGAGCATACAATGTTCAAATCTCACAACTAGTAGTTGGAATGCAGAGAATGCAAGGCGGCAAGCTGACCAGAAACACACACAATGCAGTGTAACCGACCTATCAACCACTTACTCAGCGGGACCAGTGTGTATAGATGAACCCTAGCAGAATGTCTAAGCCTATGTCAAGACCAAATTGGTCGATAAGCCCGTTCAATGCCAAAATGGGTTTGTAATGCAATATGCTATTCTAACTGGCGGTAAACCATCCAGTTGATTACAAAATGGCATGCAAGCTATGCAGATATACTAGCAGTACTACCATACAGTGTTTTACATTCATTATTCATTGCAACTATTGAGATAAGATAAATTAAGTGAGTTGCAAACATACTTTATTCCGATCTGAAACTGGATCACTGTTGTAGCTAGTGCAAGAAAGCTGAAATACATGTAATTCTAAAACAAACTACTACCAAACAACCCAAACTGAAGAGTAATATGAAATATACCATAGAAGAAGCTTTGTAACATAAATTGAGGGTCTGAATTCAAGTCTAAACTGCTGCTCTATCTGCTGCAGGTCTGATTTTTTGAGTATGCAGCACTAAAAATACTGCTCCAGCACCTCCTAAATCAATCCAAACACCCTAATCTACAATTTCTCCTCCTCCTTACTTCCCTAGATCTCTTCTTCTACCCAAGGCGCCCCCATTCCAAGCATTTTGACCAGCTAATGTGGGGCGATCTACACCAGCTATCCCTCACATCCCTCTTTTAGCTGGTATGACCTATACTAGCTGTACGGCCTTCTAGGAATCAACAAATCTCACAGCAAAGTCAGCAAAACCTCTCTTAAACTTGGCGCCGGGATCCAAAACGAATTACCAATGCAAATTTAAGACATTTCATTCAGGGATATTCGCCCATCAAGCATATTGGTACGGCAAGCCTGGGAAAAATGGTACGGCACAGCTGGTAAGGAATCCCTCACACACTCCAACAAAACAGCATAAAAACACACTAAAAATCATACTGAAATCTGAACAATCAAAATCTCCTTCAGAACACATCAAAAATACTCGTCTCAGTACCACAACAAAAGGACTCCATTGAAACTCTGTATGATTTTTGATGCAAAATCACCAAATAATCTAGCTAGGGTTGATCTTTCACTACAGAAACTGGAGAAGAAATGAGGGTTTCAAACCCACAAGACCAAGCACAGAGGCTGTCTCCAAAAATTTGGTATCAAAAAATGCATAACCCTCCAAATGAGCACAAAACCCCCTTTTATAAACACACTTTTAAGGCAACAAGAGGAACTAAGAATAATAATTTCACATTTCTTTTAATTTCCTCCTCAATTAAAATAACCTTTTTAATTGCTCACTTTATGTCTCCCTTACCTAGCATCCCCTTTATTTGAACATCAAATAAAACTTTCCAACACCTTTCCAAAGAGCTATTACACTTAATATTTCCCATCATTAGACAACTTAAGTGAATAAATAATTAAATAACTCAATAATATACCAAGTTACGAAAAGCATCCAAATGATATAATTTTGCAATTCTGATCATACAAACAGGATACCGAAGACTTGGAATGATGATCGGAGGCAACCAGGTGACTTTCTAAAAATAGACACTCTCTCCAAAAAGTTTGGAGAACACACTAAAAGCTAGAAATCTCTTCTAAAAGTGTCAAAAGGCTCCATCTAACCAACTGAACTCAAAACCAAAAACAATTGCTTTGCAAGACTGATCAAAGCTTCTCCAAGAACGTTGGAGTTCTCCCCAATTAACCAATTAGCCTCCCGAAGATTTGGAAACTGGCTAATTGCGCAAAAATCGATTATGTGCCAAAAGGAGACATTACATACATCCAAGCAAAATAATAGGTAAACAATTAGAATGAAACAATATATAAAATCCTTTTCAACCAAAAATACCAAAGCATGCAAACCTTTGTTCACATAGAATGTTTGCTTTACAACTTATTAAGGATAGCGAGAAAGTGGATCCTTGACCCACTATGTCCAACAAGGAGTATTTTATATATAAGGACAAAATGTTTATTTTTCTATTTGAAAATTTTTTGCAACATCACACTAAATTATCATATCTATAATGTCCCCCTTTTGACATTAATAGAACATGGGGTCCACCACTCTAATCTGTAGCATTGAGTGAGTAGTTGGTAGCATAGGAATAGCAGATAGATAGGTTGTGTTACATCAATTAGGAGTAAGTTAACCAAGGTTGTAGAGAGACATGTCTCCCCCTACCTGGGACGCATTTCCAAGACGAGGACGCGTCTCTCGTCTCAAAGACACAGGTAGAGATGTCCCGTGTCCTAAGAGACGTCCGAGCGCGTCTCCGGGTACCCCACAGAGGTATAAAGGGAGTCGGCTCACAAATTTTTAAAAAAACCTAGATTTGAACTGTGTTTCACCTCTGCGACACTTCTCTGACCGTTTTCAGGCGACTTGCGACCCAAGCAAAGACACCATTACTAATCTAAGGAAGGGCTTCAACTGTTATTTTTATGGGACGTTTTTTTAAGGGACAATTTTTTATTTTCTAGGGCTTAGATATTACAATATAAAAGAAAACGCAAAAGCCATCAGCCATATACAGATATTATCATATTTGATATTACAGTATAACTATAAGCAAAACTTAAAAGTTTAAAGACCTGGATCGCTGTAAGTGTAAATACAAATATTAAAATATTTGTATTTACTAGTAATAACAGGCATTACAATTATTAGTTATAGTTGTTTTCAATTAGTATTTACTTCAGACAAACACAAAACCAGAGTTAATGTCAAGTTTCAAATAAAACTGTAAGATTGTAATTAAGGCATTTATTGAAAAGAAATTTTACTTAGAACGAGTGAAGAAACAGATTTCTTTAAGTGCTTGTTACGCCGATAGGCGTTTAACTCCAGAAGGAGTCGAGCTCAGTACATGGTTTGGTGTAGATCGGACGGCATTCCTTGCGTCTAAGGTACAGGGACGACCATTGAAGCACTGAGAAGCGTTGATCATTTGATCTTCCGTGCAGTTGTGTTCAGTGCATCTGATATTCCGTGCAAGTCGGTGGAGATCAGCGGCAAAAAATGGCCTGATCAGCGGTAGACAAATCTCAGCCGGTCCTTGCTTTGACAGTTTGCCTGGACCATTAATGGTTTGTCTTAGTCTTCATGCCATCATCTTTACGCTTAACATTCTTGCTTCCTTTCGTTGGTCTGCTGAAGAATTCGAATTGGTTTCAGAGCGCCAACAATTGTGGCCTGGTTCCTGCTTTTGATCAGTTGTTGTTCGGCTTTCGGCGTAGGCAGGCTTGTGGATGATACTCACTCCGTCCTAGCCTTAACTCCTTCAGGTATGCAAAATTTTTAATGTTTTTTCATAAACCCTAGACTGGATACAGCACCATACAGTGTGGTGCCGAATCGACACATATCAGATGCAACCCAAATCCGTGCAACTTTAAGATTGCTTTTTTTTTAAGGTTTCCTTGAGTTCTATTCATTCATAGATTTTCCCGTGATTGCAAACCTTAATTCTTCGGCTTATAATGTCGGTTTACAGAGTTTTGTAATTTTGGCGTGGAATTTTGTTATTTTCTGTGCTGAGTTGTGTTTTGCCATGATTGTTAGCATGAATTCCTCTCATGGGTATTGCTACGTTTGTGAAATTTGGATGAGCTTTGTTGGTCATGCTTTCAGTCATTCGTAGGTGAAGATATGCTTGGTGGAAAGAGGATTCCTGCTAAAGGGCAAGGCCATACTGAGAAAAATTAGAGGAACCAACAATGTAGATCCAGAGTTCAATGAACTGGTGGAGGCCAGTCGAACAGCACAGCAAGTTAAGCATCCATTCAGAAACTTGCTGAAGCAGAGAAACAAGCCTCAAATTATCATAACAATCTACCTGCAAATCTTTCAACAGTTTACTGGTATCAACGCCATTATGTTCTATGCGCCAGTGTTGTTTCAAACATTAGGGTTCAAAAATGATGCTTCCCTCTACTCTTCAGTTATCACTGGCACAGTAAATGTTATTGCTACTATAATTTCAATATTCTCAGTTGATAAACTTCGGCGGAGAGTGCTGCTTATTGTAGCCGAGGTGCAGATGTTTATTTCCCAGGTGAAAAACAGATCGATTTCTCATTAATTTTTCTAATAGTTTGTTCTTTTATGTTTAGTTTCGGGCCCAAAGTTTTAACGAGTCGTTTGGATTTGCAGGTGATAATTGGAATTCTGTTGGGAGTAGGGTTGAAACAAGACGAAGAATTTTCCAGTGGCACAGCTATTGTGATGGTGTTGATGGTATGCACATTTGTGTCAGCCCTTGCATGGTCATGGGGGCCCTCTTGGATGGTTGATTCCCAGTGAAACATTTCCACTGGAAACCAAATCTGCAGGACAGAGTCTCACTGTGTGCGTTAACCTTCTCTTCACTTTTGTTATTGAACAGGCATTCTTGTCGATGCTTTGCCACTTCAAATATGGGATTTTCTTCTTCTTTGGTGCTTAGGTTTTAATCATGACCATATTTGTACTGTTTCTCCTCCCTGAGACGAAGAATGTTCCACTTGAGGAAATGACAGAGAAAGTATGGAAACAGCATTGGCTATGGAAGAATTATGAACTGAGAGACAGTGATCTAGTTGACGATGAAGAGGCAGATGCCTATTCCTACTCTTAATCAGCCCACTTGTTAACTGCAATTTGGAGATGAATAAATTATCTCAGTATATCTATAGTATGTAGCTATGACAAATGTGAAATCAGTCTGCTTAGCTCATTTTTGTGGCATGTATGACTGCGGGGTTATCAATGCTCGGTGGAGCATTTGCTTAAGTTTTAAACTTTTTTTTTTCTGTTTCTGCGAAATATATACATATTTTTGCATTAATTTCGCTTGTATGGATTACTGTTGGATGAGTGGCATGGAATTAAATCCTTCAAATCAGTCTATTCATTAACACCACATAATTGCAGTGCAAATTTTCTCTGTAAATTAGAATCATAGCCAAAATCATACTAACAAGGAAGATCATTGTAGTTTCATCTGTAGTCCTGTAAAGCAGTTAAATAGAAGCAGGACTGCTGCAACAACTGGTGAATGGCTGTTCTTAAACATTATCTACTTCCAACAGTCTAAAACTAATAAAAATAGGATAAATATTTACCACATTCTGTTGTATATGAGGTATAAAATTGTTATTATTGTTTGACCTTTAAAATGGATGATATTTAAATAGAGTGCTGACGAATACATGAAACAATGCTGAGAGGAAGAAAAGATAAGATGTACATAACTGACAGCATGTTAACTGTCTTTAAATATTTATCTTCCTGGTGTTTGAATGCAGTCTGGTGCAATTCTATTTTTACATGTTCTGAGTAGATTCTGTTTTATCTCACAAATTACAGCTCATAGATTGGGTTTATGGTGGCTATCATAAATGTAGTTGTTAAAACCAGACCTGTAGGTGTAAGGCTGTATTTAACCTATCATTCTTAAAATTAATGGAAGTTTCCTAAAGAGGCTCAAATAACTGCTGTATGAGACGGTGTACATGCACTCCAAGCTGGAATGAATCTACACCTTATATTGTCCGGTTATTTGAATCAGAGTGTCTGTGCCCGACTCTTCAGGAATTTCCAAACCGTCTTACTATGAATTTTATTGTGTTGAAGTTTCAATTTTGTAATTTATAACTTTGATGAATGCTTTCCTGTTGTTTCCTTGAAATGTAGTTCTCCAACATTAAGTCATACTCCTAAATAGCCCTTTGTGGGTTTAGCAGAAAACCATTTGATGCATGATGCTTTTGTCACTTGCTAACATGGCATATTGTAATGGGTTCTGTGCAGAGTTTGGACTGGATGTTCCTTCATTATTACTGAGATCTGACACTGTTCATTATTATAGTGGACGTCGATGCAGGGCTGTGTTCTAGTATCCCAGTTTGAACAGAAGTCCCTAGACTATCAATTGACTTCCGTATCAAAAATTTGAAACAAACTATGACACAAAAATTACAATTTAAGTGCCAGTTTCTGTGATTTCTAAATCTGAAGTAGAAAGCGTATCCTTAGAAACAAGAATAGGAGCAATTCTTCCCTTAAAAATACCACCAGATCTAATTATAGAACTTACAGCATTGTAAGGTTCTAACCATGATGTTGTTTTAGGGCCAAACAAATATAAAGCTTTGAATTCCTTAAGTTGTTTCATGTAAGTTGGTAACCTATCTCCAGGTTTTGAAATGTTTCCCCTGCTTGAATTGTCAAATTCAGAAAGTTCTCTGGTATTTTGCAACTTTACGGCCATTTTTTAAAAGTTTCAAAAAGTTTTCTTGTTGGGACTTGGCTTTTTAGAATATTCTTTAAGTTTCCAATGTCATTCCCAGGAGTTTTCCAAAGTTTCTGTTGATAGTGATACATTTTTCTTGAGAAATAGGCTACAAAATTTCCACTATTCCCTGATCTAGATATTCTTGCTTCCTATACTCACATTTTGAAAGTTCCCAAGTCTCCATTTTCAATTCTTGGTGCAATATTTTTCTGTATCTTTGGCCTCACCAATATCTGTTTGTCAATGGAGGGGCGAGTGAACCCTGTTGATGCCCTTGGAGTTTGTAATTCTGGAAAGTATGAAGGTATTTTGATGGTTTCTAACAAGTTTCAAAATATTATAGAAATAAATTTCTCTCTTGTTGCCTGTTGTATTATGTACTACTATTGCTTTTAAATGCATTTTCCTTTCATTTGAACTTTTCTAAGTTTCTTCTGTTATGACAGGGGGTCTCAAGCTCTGGGAGAGTTCTATTGACCTAGTGAGTACCCTTAAAAAGGAGATCCATGATGGTCAGTTGTCATTCAGGGGAAAGTGTGTTTTAGAGGTAATGGTTAATTCCTCCTTTAAAACAGTTCCTTCTTCTAATTACTTTGTTGTGGGAAATCTAATTGACTTGACCATGCTTTTCAGCTTTCTTTGACCTGGGGTTTTTTAAGCTCTCTTTACGATGCTAATATATAATAACAGTCCTCTTGACTAAGATTAGTAAAATTATTTAATATGTGGGCTGGAATTGAAATATCTGTTAGTAAAGCTGTTATATATGTCTATCTAGTATTTTGGAAAGTGACATTATATGAAACAGTTGTGTAAAACAATTGAACTCTTTTGTTTGGGCTGCAGTTGTTCAAATGAGATAGCCTCTGGAATGCATTTAAAATTATGGTTAGTTCCCTGTAACCAATTTTTTTGTGATATGAAGATGTTAGAATATCACAAGTTGAATATTCCAGCTGTTGTCTTTCAGCGCGGATCGCTGTAGCAGCCACAATAGCAATGGTGCTAATCAGGAAACACATATGGACTCAGGTAACAGTCAACAAGTAAGGCAGAGAAAGCTTTCTGGAAGTCATGGTTGTGAGCGGGCTAATGAATCTGATCCTTCAGAGGGTGGTTATGATATTATTTTGATGTCAGAAACTGTCTATTCTTTGGTCTCCATGCGGAAATTGTACAGTCTCATGAAAAAGGTTTGTTGTTTATTTTATGTAATATCATTTCTCTCTTTAGGGGATTTTATTCAAATAAATTGTTTGACAGTATAATTTATTGTGGCATGAGCTATCAATGCAATATGTAGAATTCAAAACATATTAAGTTTGTGCCTTTTTGTGGGCAGTGTCTTCGACCATTATTTTGGTGTTGTCTACTTGGCCGCTAAAAAGCATTATTTTGGAGGAGGAGGAACTCGACAATTCCGATCTTTGGTAGAAGAGGATGGTAAGTCTTGAGGATGATGACTAGTAATCGTTAAAAAAGTTTCAGTTGATTAGGTTACAATTGAAGATTGCATATTTTTCTATTTGCTGGCTCATTTGATGTATGGAGTAATTTAGACGTGTGCTGAATAATTTGTTTGAATACATATTTAGCTCTATGCATGATAACTCTCTTTTGGGTTCCTATATTCTCCTCTGCTGCTAATTGATCACTGTTTTCTTCTGCAGGCATCTTGTCGGCCCATTTGGTAGTAGAAGTTGCAGATGGTTCTTCAAATGCCAGAGAGATCTAGAAATTCTTTTATAAGTGAGTCACCAATGAGGGTTGGGTGTAATGGAATGACTACCTTATTGTTTTGCAAAACCTAGAGTACTGCAACCACACGATGGGGATAACAAAGATTAAACTGAACTTGTGATTGTCATAGTCGATGGGATACTGGTGTTTTGTGAGAACTAATGCCAAAGGCATTTATAATTTGTTTTGATCAGAATCTTGTAAATGGATATGTCCATGTAAACTCTGTTCTACTATAGTTAAAGTTAGCATACCACAACATTCTTTGCAGAGGATAGATCATAAAAGTGAAAAAAACTTCTATTGGTGTAATTAAAGAAAATGAACTGGCCATTATTGTAGATTGCCATTGTTGTAGGTGGTCGTCTTATATATTTATCATTACATGATGATGATAAGATGTACATACTATTCAATAACAGATAAATTTTGATAATTAGTTGAAGCTCTTTCGGTAGTCTTCATTTTTAGTATTCTTTATGGTTCTTCTAGATTGGTTCTCGTGTACTGACTGATTATACCAAGTCACTGGAAATCAATTAATGCTTTGGGCTGGAGCAATATCATTAATTTGTGCCTTGAAACAGGGTGAGAGGGGATTAAGTTGGGCCATCGGCAGGGGTGCATAAACATTTGAACCAGTGCATTTTCGCACATTAAATCGAAGTTTGCATAGGACTATGTTTGTTTTGGCCTTTGCCTAATGTGTGATATAACCAATGCACAAAAACAATCAAGTTAATTAGAGATGCGATGCCCACTGGATGTCTGGTGGTACAACCTGAAAGTTTCAACTCAGAAGTGGGCTATTGCTAATTGAAATCAAGCATATGGGCCAGTTAATGCGGGTCTGTAATTCAGACAAAACATAATGGATTATGGCCTCCCATTTCTTTCTTAGCTTATTTAGCAGACCCTGTTCTAAATGTGTTTGTTGTGAACATAGCCAATAAAGGTAGAAAGGTCTTCAAATTTAAGAGACAATTATGTCGAATGGGCTTGGTTGGTGGTAATGCGGAACCATTGTCATAGAGAAAACCCACTGGACAAGTCGCTTGAATTGTCTGCAGTAATACAGTGTATACTGCAGATCACCAGTACCCCATTGTGATAAGGTAGGCATGCCATAAAAATGAATGGTGGGTCTCCAGAATTGAACTGTTTCTAGACCAGGCCTCTTAGTCTCAAGGTACTAAAGCAATTACAAAAGATAACTACCAGGGTGTGACACACAAATACAAGAGATAATCAATGAGGACATGAGTAGCATATAATCAAAATGTAATAGTAAGTGCTTGACAATAATGAGGGCAACGGTGTTGAAAATCTACCTAACAAAGTAAAAGTCCAGCAAGATGAGACAGTAGACACAAAAAGGCTGTTTAGAATCTATTTTCTAAACGTGAAATTTCCTAATCACATCATTTTCTGCTATTTTTAGGGAAAAGCTAATTAATACAATTGACGAAGGTCGTGAGGAGCAGAGGTATGATGTTTATTTCAACGATGCCTTTCAATCTTAAGTCACAACCGACGCTTGTCTTTGGGTGAGTAAAAGCTAATTAATACAATTGACGAAGGTCGTGAGGAGCAGAGGTATGATGTTTATTTCAACGATGCCTTTCAATCTTAAGTCACAACTGACGCCTGTCTTTGGGTGAGTGGTAAGATATCAAAACCACACTTACAAGAATCTTGACGGATGGAAGAAAATGTTGTTATTAAATAAACAAGTCCAAAATTGACACCTTGCCATGTGACAAATGTTGGCTGTAGACAATGGCCAATTATTATGAATCATAATCTCGGGGTTTTATATATGGCCATCAATGACAGAATGCATTGCACGTCAAATGAGGCTCTATAGTCACTACAGTTAGAAGCATTACTGTCTATGTAGGACAGTTGGTTGATGCATGTGCTAATAAATTGTAGGCCAGCATAACTGTGTCGTGTGTGTTGAAAGTATTTCTCTACATGACAAGATTAGCATACATGTATATTTGATGGCAATAAATACAAATTGTATGCTTTGAAAAACACAATGAATTTTTTAACACATTTCAAAAATATTCTTAAGTATTTCTCTAAATGACAAGATAAGCATGCATGTATATTTGATGGCAATAAGTACAAATTGTATGCATTGAGACACTTGTATTCATCTATTTGTAACAAATGATAATGTGCGTAATCATAACATAAAAAAATGTATGTATTGAAATGCTCGATTAAAACAGGGAGCACCAACCCATGTGGACGTCATAAAGATTCATTACATCACCTAAAACTTGAGAATTCCCTTGTGCTTCCCCAAGGAAGTGTCATGGGCCAAAATTATGTCTTGCTTGATTGTAGCATATCTAAAGCACAATACTTTATTCTAATCATGTTTATTCTATTAGTTATCTCCCGGTGAAAATTGCACCCTCATGTAAATTTTGTTGTGTGTACTTTCCCACCAGGGCTTAAATTTGATGGTTGACCTTACCTGTCAAGAAATGTTTTATGGCAGTTATCTATTTGAAGGTGCCTTTAAAATACAAGGTCATATTTTAGTATAAATAAATTTATATATAAATTAAATATATATCATCATAATCCTATATAAAATTTGATGGTTTGTCCAAAATCTTTCTTTTAATGTGATACAATCTGTTAAAAATTTTGATTGTATTTTACGACAAAAATACTTAAATACTGTCATATGACCATCAAATTTAGGCCATGTTTCCCACCAATCATTTGTTCCTCCAAATTTTTGTTGTGCATGGGAAAATCAGCTTTCTATTATTCCTCTTCTCCTTCTAAAATAGCAACACTTCTCCAAAATATTTATCGGCGTACCCATTGCACAATTTGTGCGATTGCTAGGTTAACATGTTAGAGTCTAGACGTTATGCATCACTCTGCTTACTCCATGCACAACTATTCACTTACTTGCAAAGGTGAACCATTAGAGTATGCTTACACACACACACTCTTATTACAAAAATTATATATACTTATATTATTAAATTATATTAGAAAATAAATGTAGTCTCCAAGTACCCGTCTCCTATTTTCAAAAAATAGACATACTGGTACCAGTACCAGTCTCCCATACAATACCAATACAGGCAACTATGACATTAACTAATGGAATAAGGCAATTGACCTGGAGTGGGCATTCCTTCCTAGAACTATGGGTCAGATTTAGTTATCTAAGGCTTGTCAGTTAACTGATTGAGATTGCCTATGATTGAGGAATGGAAGAAAGGAAAGCATTGACTATAAGAAGCATTGGGAACTTCTCAGATTAAAGAAAAACATAAAACAATTTTGTTCTCAGAAGTGTGATGGCTGTGTACAACAGTTTGTAGTGTTTGGGGACAAAAATTCTCAAGGAGCAGATCAAGTTTTAGAATGTCATCTGAATCATTAAAGATGTTATCAGATTGTAGAGGTGTGCCTAATAATTTGTATCAGACTTTAATTTGCATATTTGTTGTTTGAAGAAAATATTAACAAAATAAAATATATATTAAGTGTTGGAGTATTTCTAGGTTTATTATTTGCACATTTAATTGAGGTTATTGGTGTGTTATCAAAGCCAAAGACCTGCCCAGCCTGGTATATTTTTTTCTTGCTGCATGTTTGTAAGTGAGAGAAACCAGATATCAATTAAAGGAACGAAGAAAACAGAAGATTTCAAAAAAACAGAGCTGGAATTTTTCAACATGATGAGATCCTTGAAGGATGGGCAGCAACAGCTCATCAATCTCTTTGCCCCGAGTATGCAAATGCTTGAACCAAACCATGCCACTATGCCTCCAAGTAATGGTGCACAAGAGGGATCCTCAAGTTAAATGGTGAACCAAAACACCCCATCCTGTAATGTCCCGTACTATGCAAGAGAAATATATTACATTCATGAGCCAACTAGTTAAGAGAAATCCTTATTCTTTATGAGGGAGATCAAAGACAAAATTAAAATAATTAAATAGAGCCGACCCTCATGGTGATATCGCTGAAAAAGACAAGTATAGCCAAATGAAGGAGCACCAATTAATAGAAGTATACAGTGAGTTAGCAATTAACAGAGACAGAATTAGCAATATACGATATATATGACGAGCAGATACATTTACAAGGCAGAGATCCATAATTAAAGGATAGCAGCGACTAAACAGATAATATTGTTTAAATATGCAAACAAGGTAGTGATCCATATGTGATCTATTATAATGATTACAAGGTGGAGCAATCAGAAGAGCGATTACCTGTGTATGTGAAGGCAGTATTTAATAAAGATTAACATCTGTTAAAGTAGCGATTACTAATGAAAGGGCAGTGACTCATAACTTATGAAGCAGTAAGACTCTTTGAAGAATCATTTCTGATTGTAAAAGACATCCATTCAGTGATGACGCCTCCCTTGAGTTGATATAAAGAAGAATGGGACATGAATAATCAAGGAAGGGGGAGATATATACACAGCAGTCTCATACAAGATCTACAAGGATATAGCATATGGAATAATATTCATTAATTGAAGAGCAGACATTGGATCTGCAGAAGGTTATATAAATATACACAGTCATATAGACTGCTAAGACATCAAAGGATATATTGCTAAACATTATTTAACAGGTCAGAGCAATGACCATTGATTGATTGATTTATACTACTGTCATTTATATATACAAATGTCATAAGACTCACCAGTCATAGAAAGATGGCGAGGGGATTATGTGGAGGCAACCCTACCATGCCCCCCTAAGGGCCTGTTTGGAGGAAGGATTGATCAGCACCCCTGCCATACCTCCCTGAAGGAACCTTATGGAGGCCTTGTTGACAGCCTATATCCTGCCAAGCCCCCCATTAGGCCCTGTATGGAGGGAGAACTGAGTAACACCCTGCCATGCCCCCCCCCGTTAGGGCCTGCATGGAGGTATTGTTGACCAGTCTATGCCCTGCCATGTTGCTCAGCACCATCCTCTACTATGACTGAGTTGAGTGAATAAATTGAGTTAACTGCATAGTAATAAATAGATGATTTTTCTATATGAATATTGTTTATGAATTTGAACACAAGGAAAATCTTATCTAACACCAATACTTCAAGAGTTATATTGGTATATCTATATTTTGTATATGTGTTTTCCTATGTCATGATTGCAGAATTAGAGCACAAGAATTATGCAGATTGAAGATAGCATAAATGGTAATTCCGAAACCCTAACTCTAACTTGTGGCATTTGAATTTTCTAGGGCAAATTAGGTAAGGGACATTACACATCCACATTAGTCATTGGTAGTAGACTACCAAGAGTCACTTTCTTGCGGAGAGAAGCCATACCATAGGAAGATAATACGGACAACCAGTAGAAGGATGACTTGGATGCTCTCCATGCTAAATATGAGGCAAAGACTGATGAGTTTCGAGCAAACATCTCCTTCATGAACTTTTGTACATTGAAGTCAAAAACCAAAACCAAGAATGAAAGGAGACCCTCCCCAAACCAACCTTACAAAGATCTACAAAGCAAATTGGGGAAACTCTCTATCCCCTCATTCGATGGATCCAACAAAGTTTCAACCCAAGCTTAGATTCAAAAGTCGAATACCTAATTCTCACTAAGTCCTATGTACGAAAAGCAAGAAATTAAATTTGCAATCCTTCACCTGGAAGGAGTTGCACTTGAGTGATGGTTTCACAGGCTAGTCACTCAAGGGCATAGCCTTATAACCACCTAGGAAGATTTTTGCAAGAGGCTGACCAACAAATTTGAGAGGCAAGACACAAAGGAGCATTTTAGGGAGTTGGCACAGGTAAATTGTCCAGGAAACCAAGAGCAGTGACTTTTGAAATCGACAATATAGATCAACAGTCACCTAGACAAATGTCCTTTAGTCAAGACTGTTTGTAAAATAAATCAGTAATAGTGCACCACATGTAACATTAATCAATACCCCTTCATTTGGTGACAAGGCTTAGGTTTAGTTGGTGTATTCCACCAGCCTTTTTTTAGCAACAAATAAATAACTGTCCACGAATTTGCTATAACATGCTGCCAAATATATTGTATAGGAATTTGTAAAGTCCTCTATAACACAGTCTAGTTGTAAAGAGGGATCACTCTCTTGAGTGATGAGTGTCAAGTAGTACTCTTAGAATGTGCTTTTATATCTCCTTTTTCCTCTCCCAAATACCATTCCAAACTACTAATTTGTACTTAACACTGTTAAAACCTTGTTTAGTTATGTTAATTTGAGATGTGATGTTACAGTAGCAATTGTAGTTAAAAGGTTTCATGTTTTGAGCTTAAACTAACAAAAATGTGCAGAAGTATCTCTTTTTGATGGCAAGAACTATTCATTCCAGATAGCAAGGTTTTTGAAGACTCTGGAGTAGCTTTTGCCATCTCTAGAGCTATGCAAAATGCATATGGCGAAGTCTCAAGAATTTTGTAGAGGATGGAGGAATCTCTGAAGCTGAGTCCCATGGAGATACACAAACATACAAGTTGCATCATCTCCAGAGCTATGTTCCACGGTGATGTTGCAATTAAGCTGTTGCAGACATATCCGGAGTTGCTGTCCAAACAAATTGTGCGAAGTCTCTGGAGTGTAATGTCCTTTTTTGGGATATTCTTGATTTTATGCCTTAAAACATTAATATTTACTCAAAATGATAATAGCTTTATCAAAGATAAAGAATTTATGATAATATTTGGATCAATAAATCATAGCACAATTCTCAAAATCAATCATATCGTGAATTCTTTGGAAATGTTTACAAATTTGCTGAATTAGAGGTTTTCGTCCCTAACTCAACAGTGGCAATATCAAGGGTTTTCGTCCTTAACTTGCCAAGAGCATGAAAGGGTTTTCGTCCTTCCAACTCTTAGTCCGCCTTGGAGGGTTTTCGTCCTTCTTGACCAAGATTTGGGTTTTCGTCCAAACTAGATAAGAGCAATAAGGGTTTTCGTCCTTATCCTCTCGTGAACTTGGAAGGGATTTCGTCCTTCCTATTTGCAAGACACTTCCTCAAGTTCAAAACTGATTGCTTGATGAATTTGCTAGATTATTGCTGATTGCTTTTGCTGATTGATATTTCTTGATGGATTGACAAGTTAATGCTTAATGAGGCTTGAATGTATTTATGCTTGAATGAATCAATTGCTTCTTCGTTGATGTCCCTTTTTCCCTTTATTCATTCATTGGATGTCCTCCCTTTTATATCTTATTATTGAGGGAGTCAACCTTTCATTATTGAGGGAGTCAACCTTTCACTTGGCTGCTGCGCTTTGAAAGAATCACACCTCTCAAGTGGTTCGGCTATCCAAAATTATCTTGTCTTTAGTGGCATTACTCAACAGGTTGTAACAAGTGATTCGCTAGCCTCTAATCACCAAAGATCAGAGATCCAACTCAGTTGAATGGAAGAAGGGTGGCGACTTCTATAATTTTGTAATCGCTACGAATCACATGGAATGATTCCTCCCTGGGTTCCAGTCCCACCACAGAGGATTGCCTCACTCCAATCAATGCCCAACACCATGCATCCTTCTTCACCCTTGGTATTCAGATTCAGTCAATAGTCAATATCCATCAGATTTAATAAACCATGAACCCCTTTAAAGCAGCAATTTCATTATAATTATTAATATGCTTTAAGTTTAGTAATTCAATCAATCAGAACAGGTTCAACAAATGAAAGATTCTTAATCACAAGATGTTGTAGTTGTAAAGATAACATTGGAATAACACCAGAAGTGTAGTTACATATTATCTAAAATCTCTATCAACATATGTGACAGGAAACTATCGCTGCGACTGTGCATGTATGTTGGCTGCTAGTTAGATAGCTCCTAGCAGCTCAAACACACTCAGATAAAGTTTTAGCTCCTTATTCATTCAGAATTGGCCTCCCAATATGATCGTGCCACTCTCCCTTAGATTTGTCTTGTCAATGTATGACTCGATGGGCAAGACACGGCCTCAGCAACTGTTACTATCAAGAAATCTGTCTATCACCCTCGATCTACTTAGCACAGCTCCTCCAATGACTTGTTAGACTCTCCTGCGATCCATCAATAGAGTGGAGATTCCCACGTGACTCCTCAATAGTGGATGCTATCACCCAAAGAATGAAAGAGGAGTTTCGTAGTTGAATCTCCTTCAGTGCAATTTCCAATTGATTTGGAGTAGCAGCCCGACGCATGATTTCCATTGTTAAACCCAACCAAAGAAATGCTTAACAATTTGTTTATCGTTATCCATTTCTTCACTTGATCACCGAAGGCTTCAAAACATGTGTCAACTTTATTTTGAAAACGGGACATTACACGGAGCTACTGTTCAGACATATTGCAGAGTCTCCGAAGTGATTCTAGGAGTATCTTCGAAGTTTTGCATGAAGGTGCCAGAGTGTTTGGGAGAAGACTGCAGAGTGGCTCGGTTGAAGGACACATCTTGACTGTTTTTGCATGGATCAAGGAGTTTTGTCATAACAAATGTTTTTAGTTATTTCTTTTTTCCGTGGCCTCTGCAGCCTGATTAAACTTAAGTTAAAACTCTTGATTTAAGGGACACCCTCAGTGTCACTCTAAGTCTTCTTAAGTTTTTGCATGAGCACAATTGCATGCTTAGAATAAGGAATAAAGACCTTTGTATCTACTAGAGAACTAGGAGTAATAAAATA
This sequence comes from Cunninghamia lanceolata, assembly GCA_027924645.1. Classification (NCBI taxonomy): domain Eukaryota; kingdom Viridiplantae; phylum Streptophyta; class Pinopsida; order Cupressales; family Cupressaceae; genus Cunninghamia; species Cunninghamia lanceolata. The sequence continues at coordinate 597,276 of BSBN01000004.1, read as the reverse complement.
AACTCTGAAGATATTATATCAGCAGAAAAAAACCTGAAATATATAAAATGGAAAAAGCAGAAAAGATATAGAATAGTTTTTGGAAAGAAAAGATATATTCTGTTTTTCTACTCTGTTTTGAAGAATTGGGAATAAGAAGCAGGGGGTTCTATATCTATGTGTTCTGGGGTGTTGAGTTAGTCTCTCTTCCATAGGTGTGGAGCAAGGGCCCACTCCCACCAAAAGGAGACAAGGCTAGTATTTATTGCTTTGATTTGCTGCTTCCTTAGATCCTTGAAAATGCTAGTTTAGTTTCATTGCTTTGTTAATCATTAGATCAAATTGTTTTTATGTCTCATTTACTGTCTTTTCAGTTTTTCTGATAATTAGTTCATTTTAGCAAAGTTGTATTTCGGTTTCTTAGATTAGATCTTCCCTTTTAGCAGATAGTTAAACGCATGATTTTGAATGGATAGATAGGTTTGGTTTTAGAAGGTAGCTTTGGACTGTTGGTTATTAGTTCCTACCACAGATAGCCATGGATACACTACCCTAGATTTGACAAATGAATATAATTAAATGCAGGGTACAACGACCCTTGTCATTGAGAGTGACCCAATTTCCTTTCACTCCATGAACATGTTAAACGGGTTTCCCCCTCCCAAGATCAGAGGGATGTTTCCAATTAAAATAAAAGAAATTTTATGACATGTTTCTGGTGGATTTTTCTCATTATATATAATCATAATTGGTTATAAATTAGACATGTGGAATCTATATGTTCTTGCTTTGTACACCTTCTGCATGCAGTTTTAGTAACAGCATTGTTTTGTAAGACTGTGGCGCTCAAGGGTACTGAATCAGGTTTAAGAATGGGGTTAAGATATGGTAAAGGAAAAGAATTTGTTTAACACCAGCCATTATTTTTGCAAATTACTGAAAACATCAAGACAAGATTTTTTCCTTCAGCCAAAAAAGATTATCAACGAACCATTCGAGGAAGTTCTCTAAATAGAAATGCCTATTTCACTCGAGCTGAAGCATTAACACAATCACATCACATAGTTATTGCTAGAAGTGAATCACTTTGTCCAAAGAAAATCCAAAAGTCACATGCATGTTTACCATGTAAATGCAAGTCATGGCAGTCTACATGAAAATGCTTGATCCAGAGATTTTCAAAATATTGAGAAGAAAAAAATGTGTAGCCAGAATCCTTGGCCATTTCATTCCTTTTTTATGTGTTCGCAGATATTATTTCAATTATAAAATATGCTACTCACAGTGGAACCAGTAGCAATGATCAAGACTTCGTATTTGAAAGTTTTCCCTTCTGCACTGGTAAGAGTTTTGGTGGTGAGATCAGCTCTCACCACCTCAGTACTAAGAATCAGTTCTATGCCTGCAGTACCAGAATTTTCATATCAGCTATGTGATCCTAAAATCCAGATAGTGGAAAGATGGTGCAAGTACATTATTGATCTCATGAATAGATGGTTCAGGTATATGATTGATCATATTGCATGTAGACACTAAACTAGTGTCAGTTGACACAGCAGATAATGGTACAGCAAAGTTTTCCACCAAACAAATGGTTTTCACTTCCCAAAGAAGCACTTAGAAACTTTATTCAAAATTGAAATAAAAGAAGACACATGCCTTTCTCAAAATACCATTCTGGGAGCTGCCTCTCTCCTCCGCTGCCAACACAGACATGGAAGCCTGGTAGTCGTGCTGCCCCTGAAAGCAAGAAATACCAATTGTCAACTCTCTGTCTCTCTCTCTCTCTTTCAGACACACACAAAGAAATGTAGGAGTTAATCTCACGCAAATGGTACTGTATAAAAGAAAGCAGTTGATTACAGATATCCATGAAAGTGCAGAGATTGTATCAGATACAGATATGAGATGCATAGAATTTGATGAGATGTGTAAATGTTGTATGGAGCAATTTAGGTCCTAAGACATGATACACTTCAAATGTTATATGTTAAGCACACAGCCCATCATAAGCTATGGTGTTTGCAGACTCAAATTTAATGAATACAACCATCAAGATCTCTGACAATCTTTTGGCAAGTATACATGATTCATTTTATAAAGCATTTATGTCTCTTAAGTAGATTAAAGAATGATTATTCAAGATAAATATGAATTGATGGAATTATCCTCTTCAATAGCAGCTCTGTCCAATTGTCCTAGTCCATTTAGATCACTTCATCTTGTGAACACTATAACCAAGTCCCATTCAATAGAGTGACAGCAAAGAACTTGAGAATTAAGATAATAGACTAGTGAAGAGGACCTGGAAAATGTAGGTCCTAAAATTAAAAGGAGATAATTAATAGGTGAACAATGCCTATGTATGAGAAAGTTCGCCCCAAAGACATTCCTTCTGATCAAAAGTTTTTGAGTAGTATTACGATAGCACAAAAAGGTGTATCTGAGGAAAGAGTATAGGGTATTGGATCAGATTGCTCAAGCACTTAGGAAAGCTTGACCCCCCAGAAGAAATGTCTCGAGAGTGGAATTTCTTGCCTTGGGAAATCTTTAAAAAAAAATTATCATCTTTCAAGCAGGCAAGGGCATTAGTGTAATTCTTTCAAATAATAACGGTTATGATTTAAAAATGTATGAGCACCTCACATGTAATGCCCACCCTAGTGTGTGCCTTGTGTGCTTTTGATTCATGTGTTATATGTTGTTCTGAGTATTTATCATTGTATTATGTGATTATTATGCTTTGATGCATTGCGCTGAACTTGTCGATGAGGTCTATGGTGTCGTCGAGGGGTTCTAAGGGTGTATTCTACATGACCATTGAGGTGTTTCCAATGGCATTTTGCTTTATCATTCGGCTTTCCAACTATGCATTATGGATTGCATACGTTGTGTTCATGTGTGTTAGATTATTGTAGTGTTTTAGCTTCATTGTTTTCAATTGTGTAATATGTTGGATGGATGTGATGTCTTCAGTATGATTGTGTTAGTTGATTTATGTATATATGATTTTATGATGTCGATTGATTGTCGGCCCATGTTTATGATGCTTATGCAATATTATTCCACGTTGGGTATTATGATGTGCTTCGGCTATTTTATGTATGGAGCAGATATGCCTGATGGTTTACTTGAGTGTGCAGGTAATTACAAGTGTTAACTAATGTCGAAAATGTGGAGAAGGTTGACATGGGACGCTAAGCCATCTCACCATTATCCTTGTGTTGTGGAAACCCGTGATGTGCATTTGGTATCATTTGCGTGTGTTTCCTTACCGTTCTTGCACTTTATTTTAAAATGTTTTAAAAAGCGCGTTTTCCGTGTTTTTAGATTAAATTAATGATTTTAATTTGGAAATTGCTATTTTTGCTTTAGCAAAAATATTTGTTGCATCATTATATGCTTGTAGAACAAATTTGAGTGATTTCGGTTTAATTCAAAAATTTCATATTTTTTTGTAAAAAGGTAGAAATTGCATTAAATGAGGAAAATGATTGCCTAGTATGGCATGTTTGTACTTTTCAGAATGAGATTGAGTTAAATGGCAATAACCTATTTGGAATAGTTGAGTTCATTCGACTAACTATTTCCCTATCTATTTGAGTGAATTATTTGGGTGTTTGAAGTAAAAAAAAGGTTTATTAATGTGTTATTTGAAATGCCTATTTGATTTGCAAAAGAGACATTCAATTATTTAATTGTTGAATTAAATGATTTAGTTGCGCAAAGGCTATAATTTTGAATTGATTGATTAAATCACTAAAAAGATTAATTTATTACCAAAAAAGGAATAGTGTCTTTGGAGGAATAAAAGGAAAAAGACATGTATTTTTCATTATTCTCTCTCCAAAAATTTGCTCTCTTTTGTTTGAAACCCTCTTGCTTGAAAAATGGATATCTGATTGCTTGGAAGGGAGTTTTGCTTGGAATTGCTTGGAGTTTGGATTGGATTCAAAAGCTTGGTGTTTGCTTGTTGTGTGTAGATCGAATCTGACATTCAACCTCATTCTTTTCCTTGGATTTTGCTTGTATTGGAAGGTAAGTTTCTCCAATCTTCTCATTTAAATTATTTTATTTTGTTTCCTTCATGCCACACCATCTAGAATGGTTGAAGATGGCTTTGCTTAGTTGTAGGAAACTTAGGAAAAGTATTTCATCTCGTTATTTATTTATATCATGTATTTTCTATTTTGGAAACATAGAAATACAAACAAAACCCTGGCAAATTTTCTGTGGAAATTCCCAAGTCATTTTTATTGCATATATTCGTTGTTGGGCATGTTATCTATGATGGGTAGTTGTCAGATCATCCATAGCTATTGAAAAACAAAAGTTAGAAAATTAGTCAAACTTTGGTCAAGGTGCCAAAGAAAGCTCCAATGGAGTTTTTAGGGCCTTATGGTTATTTTGCACTTTTAGAAAACATGAAAATTGAATTCTATGCATTTCCTTTATGATTTTTTTTTAGGGACGAGTTGACTCCTTCGTATTATGTGATTCTACATCTTGTGAGACTATGTCGTGTTTTGAGACATTTTGGTGCATTGAAATCCATGCCACTTCTTTATCCACTTTTGAAAACCTAAAAATTGTTTTGTATGCATTTCCTTGATGTTTTAGTTTGTGGGATAAGTTGTAGCCCAATTAGAATGCTATTTTGCATCTTTTGAGAAAATGTTGCGTTTTTGTCAAAATTGTGATTTTGTCACCTCAAAATCCGTGCCATGCCCAATTGGTCAAATTGGTGCTATGGGTGTTTAGGAAGAGGTCTAGGGGTAGGAAAGGAGTGGCTTCCATCGTGCGCCACGGCCCAAAGAGGTCGTTGGAATTTATCAAACGGAAGTTTTAATCAAGAATAACATTTAAACACATTAGGTAATAAAATTTAATAATAAAATCATCTACACCAAACTGCATGTGCTGGTGAATTGTCCGCTTTGCTTGGGTTTGGGTGTAAAGAGCAATCTTTGGTGTAGTGTCCGGTTGCTATGAGGAGGTTATGCCTGTTGTGACCAAATCACACATCGCCCCATTGCAAATGGGGACCCCCTTTTTTTTGAGCTCTGTGCTTTCAATGAGATTTTGATGATACCTGGGTTATCTTCCTCTGCCGATCCGGTAATGATTTCCTCTGCTATGATCTTTGGTTCATGATTAGGAGGTAGATGAACTTGCAGTGATGAAGAATTGTGATCAAATCCCATCCAAATAATGAATGTTGAGATCAATCCTGAAGTATGTTTGAGACCCTGAAAAGACTAAGTCTGGAGCCTGAAATCCTGAAAATCCTGAAAAAATGGCTAAGTCTGAAATCTGGTGAATCCTCCAAATTCTAGATTTTGCATGTTAAATCCGGTGGATTCGAGACCTATCTCAAACATCCTGAAAGGTATATTGAAAAATATTTAAAGTATTTAAAGTATAAGAAATTCAATCTCTCAACTTATACTTAAATATATTTTTCAATATACCTTTACCCTCGCGACCCTGAAAAATGCTTGACTCTTTCAGAGGATTCAAAAAGCTCATCTAGTGCGACGGGGCACTTAAGTGGCGCAAAATCGCGAGGAAAAAAGCGCTCTCAACTGCAAGATAAGATGAGGATTTCCACTTGATGATCCAATGCGCCCATCTAAAAACTTGAAGTGATGCGATTTTAAAACCTTGAAGTGATGCGAAAATGTTAAAGGACTTTCAAGTGATGCGATTTTAGAAGATTTTTTTTACCTTCCAATGCGAAACTCAGAGGAATTTGTATATGCTATCTAATGCGCAAGAGCATGAGGATCTCAATGCCTTGAACTAATGCGTAAAAACATGAGGATTTCAATCAATCCTCTAGTGCGCCCAAACTAAAAGCATCATTTTGAAGGAAAAGATAAGGATTTCAAACACTTAACTAATGCGAAAATGAAAAGACAAGTCTTGGAACGTATTTTAGAGGAAATTAAAGTGTTAAGTGTCCAGAGGATTTCAAACCATGAACCAATGCGCTAGGATAGAGGGATGGATTCCGAAATCTAAATTTTGAAGAAAGACTAGAAGATTTGAAAAGCTCAACTGATGCGCCACTTGGAGAAAAGGAAAAGTCTTAAGGGTTTTTTCGAATTATGGAGGCTCTAGTTTAGAGGATTTCAAAGTCTCATCTAAAGCGCCAAGAACTAGAGGATCTTCTTTATCCCATCCAATGCGCCCATCTAGAAAACATTATATTTGCAAAAGGAAGACTTCCAAACATTAAACTCAAGCGCTTAAATCAAGCATCCAAGGCGAAATCTAGAGGATTTCTAATCCCTCATCTAATGCGACTCCATGAAGGGAGACTCCAGGCGCTTCAAAGAGGATACTTCACAAGGTCTAAGTCAATGTTCAAGAGATTCCAACATAGTGATCTAGTGCGCCAAAGAAGTTTCAATCAAAGTTTAGAGGATCCTTATCTAAGGCGAGATCTCAGAGGATTCTCCAACCCTCATCCAATGCGCCATACAAGGAAGAAAGCGAAAGTGTCCTAGAGTTAAGTCTTCAAGGCAAGTTTAGAGGATTCTCCATACCTCATCCAATGCGCCACCACCATGCATAATTCGCTAAAGGTAAAGTCCATCTAATATACCGAAGTTTTGAAGATTTCAACCTAATGAAGTGATGCGCCAGTTCCAAGACCCTTTATCAAAATGCTCAACAGGAAGAAATCAAAGGTGGTATCTAGTGCGCCACACATAAGGGAGAATGAAGTTTGTTTCTGAAGATCTCAAACTACCTATCTAGTGCGCCACACATGAAAAGAATGAAGTTTGTTTTTGGAGAACTCAAGTTACCCATCCAATGCGCTCAAAAGAAGAGGATTTCGAAACCCTCATCCAACGCGCCTAAAGCCTAGAGGGTTATGAAGGGAGATCAAGATATTTCAATCACCTCAGGAAGACTTCAACATACCTATCCAATGCGAAATGCAAGAAGAAAGTCAAACACTTAATTCAAGGAATACAAAGAGGATTTCAAAATCCTTATCCAATGCGACTTATCTAGTGCATCAATTCTAGGAGAAACTAAAACCTTTGTCTAAAGCGCTACCTTATGAAGGGAAGTAAATTCTAAGTGTTAGAATGCAAATTTTAAGAGTTTCAATGAAGATCAAGAACTTGTCATCTAGTGCGCTTGGCTTGGAAATGCATTCTTATACGTTATAAATCAAATATTATCATGTTTATCGAGAAGGTTGATATTATTTCTTTCTTTGTGTTGCAGGAGCTAAAGGCTGGAAACACTTTCATGTAGGAAGGAAAGTCAGGAAGCAGTCTTCAAGAAGAAGGCATCATAAGCTGCTCAAAGTGATCACTTCAAGCATCATGTAGCTGCTTCAAAGGAACCTTTCATCATCCTTGTGTTGGAATTCTTCATCAAGTGGCATCAAGTTAAGATTGTCTAGAAGACATCCATCCGAAGGACATCATCTTCATCAAGACTTTCTAAGACATCCAATCTACTTCAAGTTCCTTCGAGCTTCAAGATCATCTTCAAGGAAGCATTTCATCAACTACATCATGATCATCAAGAGCAAGTGTTTGAATCACTTTCACCTTGCAGAGGGAACACCACTCCAAAGGATCATACCTCAAGTCTCTACATCAATGATATCATGAAAGATCATACTTCAAGTTTCAAGACTCATCAAGCTTCAAGTCTCCTTGGGAAGCCAGCTGCTCCATCATAAGGAAGGTATCATCATCAAATGTTAGAAGCATTTTCATCTATCCAAGCTTCAAGTAAAGTTTTCCCAATTTTCGAGTATCCTTGAGAGGTCATCTACTCCACATCCAGATAAGGTGTTGTCATCTAAACTCCGAAGGATCACTTCGAAGATCATCATGCAAGATCACTCAACTTCTACATCAAGCAAAGGCATTCATCCATCTAAACTTCAAGGCTTTACAATTTCAAGTCCAAGAGAGTCTCCTACTCTTACATGAAGGAAGTATCATCATCATCATATCTCTACTCTACTCTCTTCAAGAGGATGCATCCAAAGAAGATCATTCATATCTACATCCTACAAGAAGAAGAAACATTGCAAAGTTAGTCAAGTGAAGCAACAAGTATTATACATTCAGTCTACAAGAAGAATGAATAAGGCAAGATCTACAAGATGTATTCCCAAACATACAAGTTCAAACAATCACATTGAATACATCACATAAAGATGATACAATTTTCAAAGTATGCTGAGTTGGCGTCTATGTGGCGAGTACACATCATTCAATTTTGATTAGCCGCATTATTTAATGCATTAAATGTATCATTTAATAAAAGAAGCCAAAGGGATTCCTATGTGGAGGAATATTTTAAATGCTTTCGCCTTACCTTATCACATTGGAAAACGTGCAAGTTGTTGTAACTACCTCTGAGGTGGCATGATCTGAGCCCTTGGCTATCAAATTGATCTTAGCCATTCAATGTATTCTGGGCACTATATAAAGGCTTTGTTGCCTCATTTGTAATTCAGTAGCTAAGTGGTAGGAGAAATTAGAGTAGAATAGGAGAGACTCTCAAAATTCTCCGAGAGGGCTGGAGATTGTTGTAAATATTTTCAAGATTAATGCAAAGAACATTGGAGTTCGCTTGGTGTTTAAGTGTTGTCTTGCAAAATAACATGGTTTCTTGTACTTCAATAGAATGGAGAGATGTTTCAGAATAGATTAAAAGTAGATTAGAAGCTCATTGTTGTAATGCATGTTGTACTGGATATTTGATCAACTCCTAGCTCATGCTTTTGACATTCATCGCTGGTGAAGTGTTGTGTAAAGCTAGTCTGAGCTTAATTTGTTTAAGTTCGATTGTGGATGCTTGTTTGAGCTGCGCCGTCTAATGGGTGTTCATGTGAGCCTTCATGATTTGAAAACCATTCGCGTAACCTTAGGAGATTGCACCAACTTCATGTAGTTGTAGGCACCCTCGGCAAAGTGAAGTTAGGTTAATTCAAGGAGTTTGTCTATTCAATATATCATCATTACTTCATTGACCTTAGATTAGTTTCTCTAAACCTTTATCTTTTTCCATTTCTTTATCATTGAAACCTTGTATATAAATCATCCGCACTGAAAGGAGGAACAAGCTGAATGAAAGGAGAAGAGTCTGCGTAAGTCCCTTTGTGTTTAACAGCAAAATCATACTTAGTCGCTGAGCTGTCTCTTACCAAAAAATCATCAAGGAACCTTGGAGTCATCTCGTTTGATCACCTAGTTCAGCATTCGAGAGGCTTTGCTCAAGAGGGAGTCAGATACTTAGTATTTTACTCTAATTGTTGAATTGTCGAAAAACAATCATCAACAATGCCCTCATGTTCTGCCGCGAGGTGAGTATTGCCCTCGTTTGACACTCCTTGCCCTAACTACCTAGGTCTCTCTTCCTTCTTCCACCGTCGAAGTTTGACTTGACGTGTGATGTTTACCATGTGATTGTATGTGCATTGTGATACCTGATTCATGCTTGTATGTGTCTATGATGGATTATGATTTATGCCTCGTTTGGTGTGCATTGAAGGTGTGATTATTTCCCTTATGCTTGAATGTTGTTATGTCATTCTATTATGTTTTGGCAAGTGTGCCATATGTTACTTGAATGCAATTGGATGGTAGTTGTACCATGTGTTGTTTATATGCATTGTATTGGCAGTTTGTTATGTGTTGTGTGCATTGATTGGCGTGTATTCCATATGTTGCTTGTATACCCTAGATGTGTGAGATGCTCTTAGCGGGTTTGGTATGATCACCTTCTCCGTAGCTCGGGGGTTGCCTAGAGTTGCGTAGACATCTATTGCACTCGACGATGGCAATATGGTTGGGAGGTGAGCAACATTTCCCCATTGGTCCTTCATGATGATCTGCAGGTGCTGGATGGATTCCTTGATCTTTTTGCAGGTGGTTTACCTTGTGCTTTGTGCCTTGTTGCACCTTGGAGAGCATGTTGGTTTTGGGTGGTTTATGCACTGTATTTTATCATTATTGATTATTGTAACCTTTGTAATGTAGGTCTTTTGAGACCCTTGTAATAAGATGTAATTAATGCTTTGGGTTGATTTATGATGTTGGCTATGATTCATCTATGTTTAGGATGAAGCCTTTCGAATATTGTAATTATTGGATATCGTCTTGTATTTTTCCATGCCTCAGTTTGTGAGGACGTTGGCATGTTTTGATAGATTTTACATGTTAGAATCTAGCTATGTTAGTATGTTTAGACTCAGTTATTTGATGTTGTATTTGATGTTTATGGATATGTTTGTGTTGGATCGGATTCATCCCACATAGGTGGTGAGGATCCTATCTTTTCTTTTGGCATGTGTCGACGTTGGTGTCGAAAATGCATAGCCTTCTGTATCGCTTTTGTCCTTTTTGACATGTGGACATAAATGGTTCGACAGCTTAATATTTTTGGTTAAAATGAATCATCTTTGGCATTGGTTACTGTTTTTAGCCTCGTAGGTGTTTTGGTGTCATTTCCATGATGTGATATGCACTCTTGGATTATTCCCTCCTTTGCATTGGGATGTGTGCCTTTACATGAGTTTGACTAGTGACCATTCTAGTTGGTTGAGGAATCGTACCTCCTAGTTGGACTATCCCGTGGGTGAGCATTACCCTTGTGTTTGGGATGTCTTGTATCATCATGGAATAGACTGAGGTGGATGTCACCCTCATCCTACTCCATGTGTTCGCGAGGGAGCAAGGTCGTGGACATGTATTTGATCCTCGTCATGGAGTGAGCTCCACCTCTCTCTTGGTCATCGTGGTGAGTTGTCACATGATGGGTGAAGTCTTCCGCTTGTGCCACCTTGCATTGTGCAATGGTGATGTCTTTTTAGGTGTTGTACATGTTGCAACACCTTGTGTGTGCGTGAGTGCAATACGACATGTAAATGTTGCACTTGCAAAAGCGAAAAATTTGTTGGTTCGGTGTTTGTTCGGCTAATGTCTTGTGTGAAAGCTTGGGGCATTACATCACAACTAGTGGTAGCTACAAGAAAATCTCAAAGAACCCAATGAGCAAGGTAATGGAGGATGTAACAAAAGCTATTAAAAATTCTTTAATTAATTATAATGAAAAAAAGTGGGTCTTAGCAAGTACGCCCATCAGACCAAGAATCTATAGTTACCACAAATGCAGGGATGGAATCCCTTTACGACCCATTGTTAACACTAGGGCTCACCTACTTATGCTCTTTGATAGAGGATTTAATGTTCTTTGTAGCAGAACACAGAGATCAGAAAATGTGAAGATGCTTCTAAATTCTGCTGCAGTGTCACTTTACACAAACAGCCCCATAAGCAAAGGCTACAAAGGTTATTAAGAACATTACAGACCTTGAAGCTATCAGTTTAGTGGAGTTGTGCCTAAGATCCACTTTTCTTAATAATTCTAGGGACAAACAGCAGGGGGAGGGAGGGATGTCGTCAATGGGGTCACCTCCATCACCCATTCTCGCCAACTTGTTTATGGAGGATTTTGCAAAGACTAAGTGGTAGGACAGGTTTATTGATGATACAAACTCAAATGGCCCCATGGAGCTGAAGATATGGGTAAGATTCTCCGCTGCCTCAACAATCTCTCAATACAAATTCAATTTTCCAGGGAAAAAGAAAATTTTCATTATTAAATCATTAAGCATCAAATAAGTCATATGCCTCACCATGAGGTATTTGGAAGAAGATAAATGTAAATCTATACTTACAAGCAAGTTCCCACCACCATCTTTGTCAAACATTTTGTACAAGACAAAGGTCGCCTCTTTTTGGTCACCCCCTAAAAAATGGATATAGAAAGACAAATAGAGAAAGCATTTTGTAAAGCCAGTCAATAAATGTGTGCTCAAACACAAAATGGTACCAGGGAAGAGCCAAAGGTTGATATCCCTTATATAAGATGCATATCAGAAAGATAGCAAGGATTTTAAAAAGATACAAGATAAGAACAGCATTTACCCCTCCAAACACACTATGAGGCATGATAGATATAGAAAAGGACCCAGTTGATTCTAAACTAAAGAAAGGCATAGAAGATGGCATTAGTTGTTTATGTGGGAAGTGCTAAACATGCGGATATTTGCAGGTTAGAGCCATACTCAAGGATATTTTATAAAAGTGTATTTAGAAGTTGGATAGTGTGGTAAACTCAAATTGGGCTAAACATCACATTCTGTGCAGAAGAGACCAAGATTGTAGCTAGAGAGCGCCACTATAATAGAAGAGTCAAAGCAGCAATCAAGATAGATGAACACTCTAATAACTTCAACAATGATAATTGTCTCATTATTTGTAATTCATGGAAACCCATAATGAACCTCATCAAGAGCGGCACTTAAAAGACTATCCTGCAAAAATTATGCATTTTTACCATAAAACAGGAACAAAAAGAAATACATTAATAGTTAGGAAAGCCGACACATCTATAGTTTTTTCAAAAATCATGCATTTATGGAAATCATTGAATTGATTTATTTATGAGCAATACTCTCAAGCAAGCTTCTAATGAAGATGGTGCCAGAAAAGGGTCACAAAACATCAGAAATTTTAAACTGAACAAATCAATCCAAAATGCCCACCACAAAAATAATCCATGTCATAAAGGTCTAAAACAATTAATGCCTGCATATTTCACAAGAGCAAAAGAAAACAGAAACTAGTGATCTCAAATTTATAAGAGGAATCACAAAGGTAAAGACCACAAGCACCAGTTTTAAGGACCACTTCAATTGGAAGGGATAGGCATACTAACGATCTGAGAACAAGAGCAATAGATGCCCAGCACACATAGTTTCCACATTACTTCACTTGGAAAAAAACTACATAATAATGATAAGCCTGTTAAATAATGATTGTTAAGACTGTCAAGAATCATATATCTGATTTACTTATATGTGGGATTGCTCTTTCAAATGAAACTAATGTCATACAGTTACGAGGCCTACATATCACAGAAAGAACCTAAAGTTTTTGAGGGAGTAGCTGAAGACACTACTTTATGACTCAATTAATTACCCAGCATAGAGCTCCAAACAATTTGATCTTTAAAGTGCATTTAAAGATAACAGAGTGCCATTTCATTTATTGATGGCAAAGGTAAAATGAAAAGCTACTGCAAATACAAGAATAATATGTTAATAACTTCCACATGTATGAAGACTAAGTGATTGTCATTCTAACTCTACATGAATTCTATATAAATGTTGTACCTTCTGGAAAGAGATAGGCCTTGCTAAGAGCAGGTCGTTCATATGGTGCTACCTGTAGAAACAAAGGAGAATGTTTCCATTATCAATCTAATCCATCATTTATAACTTCTAAGCAATAACTTTGTAGTATCCTTTATGACACAAAATTAAAATACTCCCCCATGTTTGTGCAACAACATAAGCAAACACTGCACTTTCTTGAAAAATGATTCAATGCCTTATTAACTCCAGACCATAAGCATCAAAGTTTTTGTCATCAATGTAATGCTTAGAAGTCAGGACTCCTTGCAGTGCACCCTTAGGAAAAAATGTTTTCAACAATCATAGGACAGAGAGTCACTGACACATTCATGCATGGCACTACTAAAACCAAACAACCTGCTAGAACTTTATAATATCAACCTCCATAACGGAAGAAATGCACAAGTGTAATTGATCAAATGTAAGACCAAAGCATGGGATGGTCTATAAATAATAAAATTTAAATATCTTCAACTCAGTTTTACTTCTATGAACAGTGTGAAGAAAATATAATCGGAAATGGCTTGGAAAGTTATCAAAAAAAAAAGTGACACAAAGTTCTCGAGAAAATGGTTGTGCTTCAGAGAAAAAGCACAATTGTAGTTATCAGGAAGTTACATTAGATTACATTAGCCTTCTAAAGAAGGTAATGTAACATAGACTTACCAGGAAGGTCATACAGCATTATGGAAGTTGATGCCAACACACAATGCAGATAATCAATAAAAAGGAGTGTACCATAGTCACCAAAGGACAAGAACTGGTTCTGGTATGGGAAACAAGGATGGATGCTTAAATTTTTATCTGATACAAGTGAGTCCTTACAAGCAAAAACAAACCATAATCCATCAGCAACTTTCAGAATAAGAAAGCGGAACATACAGCTTCTTTTGATATGATGGCAAGCTCCCCAGATTTAAGCCCCAGCTTGACAAATTCTCTTGCTGCATAACCCTGCAAATCAATCCAGAAGAGTCATTAATTCCTTGACTATTCAAATTATTCATGGACATGGGGAACATAAAAAATATGTTACTGACTTGCCCTCTTAATCACCAGACCAGTGCTATCTATCTAACTGGAATTGCATTACACATAAATGAAGCTGTCAATAACCGGAAAATTATGATAAAATCTATCTCTATAGATTTAAGGACCAACTTTAAGTTCACAAAACTTGTTTATATCTTCTCTGTAGTTTCTTCCTTTAGCACAAAAAATTATATACTGGAAGCATAAATTTGATACTAAAACGAAACTGCATCATTCTCTGTAATGCACTACAATTATGAAGCTAAACTTGAGGAAAAAAATGGCATATCCCTAATCCTCTTCTTCTCTCATAATACTATACTGGCAGCAGTGAGCACAGGCACCAGAAAAATTTAATGCGCCAACTTTTTTTCATATATGAAAAGGAGCTCTACAACTAACCTACCAAGAAAGAAATATCAGGCAGGTATAACTTGTTAAATCAAAATGTTCAGGAACTAAATCCCTCTTCAAGCATGATCATTGCATCTATTTTCTCCTCTCTTTTCTGCTGGCTATGTAGGTAAAATAAAATTTCATCTAGCTGAAATAAGAATTTTCTCTTGCCAGCTCAGAAATGCATGCTTGTCATAGAATTGAAAATTCTCGGACCTAACTAAATTATTGCACTACCAGACCTTTTATCCTTTGCTTTTCAAACATGACCACTTCAGTCAGATTGTATCAATCTACATTTTTGGTCAAATTGATCAACTATACTTCTTTTGCATCTTTATGTTGGTCTAGACTCTAGACTGTACTACACTCATGTTTCCTTGTTTGCAAGACCTGTTTAGATCCCAAAGGTTAGCATCACCCCAAGGGACTACAATTAAATCAAACCTAATTCGCCAATGTTCTTTGTCTAGTTTTACTCGAAATTTGTCTAAAAAGCCACATAAGCCCATTAGTCACCTACTATGATCTTTTTTCCAATGAGCCACTTTAAAAATCTGCACTAGTCATTATGTTTTTTAGCAATAGTTAGTCCAAAAACTCATGTAAGCTTATTGTTCACCAACTATGATAATATCAATCGATACTATCCATTAAACTAGTCTAGAACTATTAATTGCAATCTTGCCTAGAAGTAATAGGCACAATCCAATCTGAACCTGCTAATAATCCTTACCAATGTTTAGCAACAGTTGATCGCAATTTCGTAAATGTCCGTCAGGCTAATTGGGTACCTACTATGATCATCAAGCTATCAAACAAGTCTACAGATTTTCATTGCATCCTTAACTAAAAAGTGGTAAGTACTTAATACTCCAAAATTTGGGGGCTATATAAGGAAAACATCACATTATTTACAAGAGTCGTTGCAAACTTGACAGGAAAATAATGGGGCCTATGATTCCTCTACCCATTCCCCAATTCTCAGTGTCTTTACAGAATAGTAAGATTCGGCAATTTCATAGGTCATGTGTCAACAAATAAAAAGAAAAGAGGGTACCTTGTTGAAGACCTTGGTTTGGTCTTTGGTTAAAACCCCGTCGTAACAAGTAAGAAAATACGAATTCCACTGTAATTTGCAACGCTACCAGCGTATTTTTGCATCGCTTAAACAAACCCGTAACACAAAAAAGACAAACTCGGGTCTGAAGCAATTTGATGAGTCTCTTTCATTTTGGTTTCGTGGTCTGAAGAAATTTGATGAGTCTCTTTCATTTTGATCTATTAGAATGTCATTGGGGCTCCAACTATAGCTATCCGATACTACAGTTCTTTAATTTTACTGTAGAGTTCATCCAAACGCCCACCAGTCGATCTCTCCCTATAAGGACGTGATCATATGTATTATGATATCCCAAAACCCGTTAATTCTTTTAGATTTGTTTACTAGCAATTGAAGACATATGGTGTTGGGTATCTGTTATCAACCAGGTCATCTCATAGGCAGGTCCAAGTTTCATCATTGACCTCATTTCTGCTCCATGTTTTGCAAGAGGAAAATTCCACTCAAATTTCACAGATCGATGTCATCAACTACCACTAAATCAAAATCAATCCTATCGCAAACCTAAAATTAGGCATGGCTTTTGTTAATTCCATTCCTCAAGGCCTTTTTTCATTGAAAGAACAGATCGATGGGTATAAATCAATAAACCAGATCTACCAAAAATACATCATTCAAAAGTAAGTGCATGAACTTACAGCTGCTACGCCTCCACCCAAAATAATGTACTTGTATAAAGCCTCCGCCATGACGATCAAAGAAGATATGTGTAATTGAATGATTACAATTGCAGAGACCAAAGAGGAGGACCAGCTTAATCTTCGACTGTTACCAGAAGAATAGGTGATAGAATTCAACTTAAAGCAAAAATCCAAAAAGTCAAAAACCTTTGTTCTATCCTGTAGAGGCGCCTACTCTATATATATTTTTAATGATAGAACAACATAAACAGAAAGTTCCAAAAAGTCCAATAACCTTTATTATAGTCTAGAAAGTCTCGTAGCAATAATCTCCAACACCCTGTTTACACCATGCGGAATCTATAGTAGTGGTGTCCTATTGGGCCACCTGGATTCTACGATACCATTAAATTAAGGCATTAGATTTGAATCCCCATCTGGATCTGGCTCAAATTGTGTGGAGTATACATATCTCCTTTTTCCTTGGATAAACGTGTTACAGCAAGTCCCCTAGCTTTAGGAGAGCTAGTAACAAATGTACAAAATTTTAGTTGAAGTAATAAATGTCAAAAAAAACATTTAGTGGAGAATTTTAAGAATGGTAGTAGAATGAATGAATGAAAGATTTTAATGACATCCAAGAGGCTAAGCATCTTAAGGGACCCGGGAAGAAACCCTCAAGATATTTTCAACCTCCTTTCGAGATCAAATCTTCTACAGTGTATCTTGATCAATAAACTAGATGTATTGAGGAACCAAGGCTTCTTAAATAACTCACTAAGGTTGTTCACATTCCAGTTGTTATCAAATTGACCACGAATATCCATATATGCAGCACACTCAGTGACGAAATACCATTAAGTTTCAACAACCCCTTTTGTCGCAAAAAATGCATGATCTTTCGGCCCACTCTTCCTTGGGAATTGTCCACCTACCCGTCTCACATCTAAGATGATGGGATCCGGTCCTCAGCTAAGCCACTAAAATCCTCGCCTTTCCCTTGAGTGTAGCCCACATATATTCTTTTTCACCATGCTCCCTCGAAGGATTGAACTCTCTAATATAAAGCTTTTTTTTTTTGCTAATTTGATTTGACCGCATGGCAGTTCTAAATTTTTCTAGCACAAACTTTTTGATTTCTTCCTTAGTGTTAAGACAATCAAGCAAGCTAATGTCACACGTATCCATCCATTTCTTGTTTTGCTTCGTCCGCGTCTTTTTCCTACAGTCAAGTTTCTCCCCCAACACCATTTTGGGCCAGCGATGCTCGTCCATGTTTTCCACCTTTTTTAAGTAACTTAAAAGTCTTTTAATTGTCGAGGCCTCTAGCAGGAACAAACCCGCTTCCACTAAAGGAATCTCATAGGGAACCGTTGATTTGACTTTAAAATTGCTGGTAATAAGGTATTTTTGAATTCTTTCAAGTTGTTTCCATTTGTGGTTTGGCATGCTACTCCCCCAAACCTCACACCCATAAAGAACAACCGACGTGACCAGCAGCCCGAAAGGGGTTATCTTGGTTTTCCAATCCCAAAGTTCAGCTTTCCTACACTTGTTCTAGAGCAAGTAGGATGCTCTCCACCCACCTAGAATCATACTCGCCCTACAAGACTCCCAACTGAGCCTATTGTGAAAAACAATTCCCAAGTATTTGTACTCTTCCACTATTTCCAACGTGTTCCCTTCAAAAATAAAATTGAACTGCTGCTTCTTTCTTTTCAACGAAAATAACATGATCTTGGTTTTGCTGGTATTCACCTGCATCCCGGCCTCTTGGCAAAATAGCTTGAGAGCCTTCAAATGAGCGATCAAACCATTGGCAGATTTTGCCATTAGAATAAGATCATCTGCGTACAAAAGGAGCTTCACCACATAACAAGACAACTAAATGCCTTCACCGCCGGTTTTGTTTAACCACTCTTCAAGTTTATCAATATATAAACCAAATAAGGTGGGGGCTAGAGAATTCAAAACAATTAAGATGCTTTCTATGTAAAACAAATGTCATGAAGTGGATTTTCTTCATTACTAGTACTATGCAAATGCAAATTATATGTTCTTTAAAAAAGATTGAAATTATGTGTATAATGAAAAATATGTCACTTGGTTGCATATATTTCCTTCCCTTTTTTTTCATTTTCCTCTAAATTTTATTTCCTAAATTTTCTTTATTAATAAATAGTTCTTTATTAATATTTTTTAATTTATACAATATAATTAAAAAAAGGCTTAAAGAATTCATGAATCAAAGACCAAGCAACTTGAACTAAAGCATAAAACCAAACCTAGTACTTAATGGTCTCAAAATACCCACAAAATAGGCATATGGGGTTTTGAACACCTAATTGAATCAATCAGTTGCCAATAAGAAAGCCCTAATATAATAGACACCGAGCAAAATAAGCAATCTTGGTCTCCATAATAGCTTTTCAAATATCCTAAAATCTATTACTCTAAACTTATGAAGGAGAGTGAAGAGATAGCCTCTCATTTAACTTCAAAACCATAGGTAAATGAGTCTAGCAAGCTAACGGTAACCATTACTATGAGTGTGTTTGTAAAAAGGAGTATCAACAAACCACTTACAATGTCTTGTGTTATGTGTTTTTCTCTACTAGAATGCTTTGATTCTCTTTTATCTTGCAAGTATTCTTCTAATTACATTAATATAATTTTTTATATTTAGTATCAATGTTAATCTGTCAAAGGTTGGTGCTTATGTTGGATTTCTCGTAGTGCACTTACATGGTGTACTAGCTGTCATTATCTTGGATAGAGATAAGTTGTTTACATCGCAATTTTTGACAACTTTAATGTTTGCATTTGGTATCAAGCTAAATTTTAGTTCAGTGTGTCATCCTAAAATGGATGGGTAAATTAAAAGAGTCAATAAAGTGTTGGAAGATATGTTGTGTATGCATGCAATGAATCAACCCACTAAGTGGGAAGACTATTTGCATTTAGTGGAATTTGTTACGCCCTTAATCCTATAGTGTGCATAGGGTTATGGTAGTCAGCTCATGGCTACCTTAACTCTTAGTTAAGTTATAGGATCATTATTATAATCTTATTTAGATATTTTAGTTGGCCTAACTGATATAATTATGTGTCCAATTTGGTCTGGGTGTTATCCAAGGCATAATTAGGGTATATATAGGAGGTACTAAGTGTTATTTGATCATCATATTGTGAATTGTGTTCTCACTAGAGATATTTGGAGGTTTTCCCCCTCAAAGTGACTTATTATTCTCAAGTATTATCAAGTATTTGTAGCATATATTTTCTATTATATTCTTCTCCTATGCAAGTTATTTCATTACAAGTGGTATTAGAGCATGATCTTGGCACTGTGAAGGCAAGAAATAAGGCAATTTTTTTCAATTTTGGAGGTCATTTTGGAAAGCGCATATCTCTCTCATTTTGGTGTTTTCTTGATTTTTGGAGGGTTGATCAAGGATATATTGAAGCTACTCGAGTCTTGATTTAAGGTCAATTGGAGTAGAGTTGAAGGGGTTATTGCAGAAATAGGGTTTCCACCAATTTTGCTCTCAGGGTTACAAATCAATGATTTTTTTCTTGAATTCTAAGGGGTTGAACAAGGGTGCATTTATTCACCTACAATCCTAATTTAAAGGAACTTGGAGCTGTTTTTAGTAAGTTATTGCAATCTTAGGGTTTTTCATAAATTCACTCTATAGGGTGTAATTTGTGAAAGTTTTCATTCTTTTTACATTTGTGGAAAACTTGGAAAAAATGAATATGGGTATACTCTATTAAATTTTAATTTTGGGGCCAAAAAAAATTGAATCATCCAATCAATTTTTGGTCAATTAAAAAAAATTATATTTTACACTATATGGTTGGACCACAAACTAGAGACAAGGACAATAATTCCTACACTCCTGGTAAGACTCTTAAGAAAGGTGAATCATCAATAAATGAGATGGATACCATGTCCATGGAAGAAGAAAACAATAATATGAAGGAGGATATGCAACACTTGCAAGGGAAAATAGATACCATACACTCATGGGATCTAGGAACTTGCTACCAAAGGTAGATATGTGCAAGTTTGATAGTTAGGATCCACTAACTTAGATAAATCAAATTGAGAATTTTTTATGTACATCAAATTCCAAGTGGGCAAAAAGTGACAATAGATTCCTTATATCTTGAACCACAACAATTCATTTGGTATTGATGTATGTGTGCACAATGAAAGAAAAAGGCTCTCACTATCACATGGTTAGCTTTTAGTCTTAGTATGGCAATAGTGTGGCAAATAACTACTTTAGCTAGTTAGTTAAATTACATCGAACATGATCAGTCTGTTATAGTGAAAATGTGATCTTAATTAAACTATGTTTAATCAGACCAATTCTCTACTACACATTGGAATATGAACCAACAAAGATGTATGTTTCACTGCTATCCAATCTAGAAGAGTGAAACTATCTAGGCTATATTCCTTTGTTGTAATTGAAAATTGAATGATGGAATACAACTTAACTAAACTAATGAAATACAAGAGAGAATAGGAGAATAAATAGAGACAGATAGAGAGTTTAGACAAATAGAATACAAAAATGGAAATTACAAACTAACAGGAATTTGTCACCACGCGGGTAGCCTCACTACCCAGGACGATAACGCGTGGCATAGATGTCTGTGTGTCATGCTAGGGTCTATACGGCATCATACGGATCTGCATGGTTTTCAACAAATTCCTATTAACAGATAACACAACAATTAGTCTACGAAGTTGGCGATTAACATAAATAACTAGAAATGATATATATAAAACAAAATTCATGAAGAAGATAAGAGAAAGGAAAGAGAAACTTAGAAAACACTTGTGCATTTGAGTTTCTTCCTCTCATGAATCCTATAACCTGCAAGAAAGAGGAAAAGGGTTGGTTGTATAGAGATTTGCCTCAGTCAAGCCCTGCTTTGGTGTTTCCACCTCCACAATAGCCAAATATTGAAATGTATTGAAAAGGAGAGTGTGTGCTCTTGAATCCCAAATGCCTCTGGGATTACGGCGAGAAGTGACAAATGATATTGCAATTAAATAAATTTGAGCAATGCTTTTAAATATGCTAACAATGAATGATTTGCTAATATGAACAATAAGAAAAATGATACGAAATCCACAAAGATTAACACTAATCCAAAGGATTTGCAAGGGTTAGAAAAGAGATTACAAGGTTCCCATTGGAAGTTTATCACTACCACGAACAAAATGGAGTTATGTTTGGAAGGATATCGATCACACACGAGAACCTTACAGAGAGCGCAAATGGAGATAAAGAGGAATCACATCCACAAGAGAACCTACAAGCTACAATAACATGTAATAATGATAGCATGAAACATAATGAGAGTGAGTAAAGATTTTGACAAAGTTTTGTTAGCACGAGGATTAGATCCTTCAAAATGGCAAAGTGATGGGATTTTATAGGCAAAGCAAAGGATAAACATCTACCTGAAAAAGAGTCATTTGGGCGTGGATAGGCATGCAGAAAAGCTAGGAATGTTGCGCAAGAAAAAATGCAACTTATAAAAATGGTTGATGAACTGGAAGATGATATTGGGATGCCAACGTGTCATGCAGACGTCCGCACCTAGCGCTCGTATCCAATCAACTTCAACTTCTTGAAAGTTTCGAGGACTTGGGGCATTTCCAAGGTTAAGACACTTTTACAGTTTTGGGATAGGCTACATAGGAAGAGGGTAAAACAACATTTAGATAGCATCTTTATAGATTAGAATAAGGCTGAGGTTGGAAGATGATATTAGAAACATACTAGGGGAATGGACACTAAAGTGAGTGCCAAATAGAGTGAAATTGTGGGCGAGCACAATTTACAATGCTACATTTAGCCCCACTTTAGTGGGCATATGATACTACATGCATAAGCAGGCTACAGTACAAGAAAGCAAATTTTTACCCATTACTGTAGAGGAAGTCGAATGTCACTAAGTGAGAGGTGTAGAGCCCCCAACTTATGATTCTATAAAACTACAATGTTAGGCTGAGAAAATCTGCACACAACACATATGTCAGAAGCACATGTACACACACACGCATATATAACTAATACTAAGAAGGATTAGACCAAATATTGTTTGCCAAGATCTTTATAATTAACAAATAATATAGTCTAATGTGCACTAATCTAAACAAACACATGAAAACATGCAAAAGGAAAAAAAACAAAGAGGTATGGTTCTAGGGCTAGCAAAATCCATTGTTTGCTAGGAATCATATCGAAAAGGTTGAAAGGAAGCTAGGTGTGCGAAAAACACTGCCTACACTAATCTAATGAGGAGAGGGCTATGCAAATTCAAATTTATCCTAACTATTACAGTAATGTTAAACCATTAACATGAGATATTGCAGCAAAACACAAGAGCCAAAAAGTAGACAGAAGAAGAGAGACAAAGATTTACGGTGGGGAAAACCCTTATTGGGTGAAAAACCCCACATTCAGAAACCTGCACAATGTATTAACAAATCTGAAAGAATGTTTACAATACACTTGCAATGCAAGCTTCAATGCTCTTCAACACTCGTGTCTGGAGTCAATCCGGCAGCATAACAGTACTTGTAAACCTGTGATACAAACTCTATCTCCAAGCACCTCTATAAATAGGAAATACAAGGCAATATTGGACCTTTCTTGGAATGGGTGTCCAACATGGCTTCATGGATGGTGCAGAAGCACCTAGAAAATCATGTTTTGTGTTGTAATAAGGTCTATTTGACCAATGCATGTCATTTCAGTTTGTATCTAGGTGCTTCAAGACCTAGAACCAATTTTGTAAGTCCCAAGTGACTTAGGACACATTTGTCAAATTGTTAATCACATAATGCCCAAACAGGGTAGTAGGACAGTTTGGGACACAAGACGGTTGGTCTCCCAACTATTTGAATCGGTTGGTTTTCCTCAGGGCAAGTTGATAAACCCAGAGGAATGAACCAAATAATGATGGGAGAAGTGTGTGAATGTGAGCGTGCATTTGTTGTCGAACTGCATGTTTGAGGTTTTCTGAGAAGGAATAAAATCATTTTGTTATGTCAATCTAGTTTCTGTTCTCTGTAATTGTAAATTGTGTAACTGTAGATTTTTGTTCGAAGTGTGGTTATTTCTGTGCATACCATTGTTGCAATATGTCGGTGTGAGGCATTCCGCTGGTAGTGTTCTGTCGTGAACGAGTGGAATGGCTTCACAACGTACAGATCCGTTTTGTTATGTTTCATTTTTGTTGTTCTGTGAGACAGTCCAAGTAAGTTGTTCTGTGCAGTAGTCTACCTAGCATCCTCATGTGCTAGGATTCAGTTGAAAGAGTAAATGAACCGCAGGGTCGGAGAGACACAAAGGTCATCATCAGTGACACCGAGACCATCGGAGTGAGTTTTGGGGTTCTGGCTGACAGTGATTTTCTTACCGATAGTGGCATCGGCGTATCGCCAGAACCAACGGCTGAGTCCCACCGAAACCGTGGTGTTCCACCGAAGTCAAACAGAGTCAAGGTGACAATGTTATCGAAGTATTGGGTTGATAATATTTGGCTCCACCGATAGGCGTATGTCTTACCGAAACCGTGACGGCAAATGCTAATTTGTCTTAGTCACATCAGAGTGAAAAGAAGTCAAGCCTCGTCGATAGGAGGTATTGGACAGACTTGGTGTTTGGCAAAATAATTCTAAAGTTCGTCGATAGTGTAGAGTCTCACCGAAGACAATAGTATTGGCGTATCAGCCAATGGAAGGTTTAGTTCACCGATGGTATTAAGTATCACCGACATCAAGAGTTGGTCTCATCGCTGTATCGGCCAGACGAGGATGAGGGTTCCACCAATAACATTAAGTTATACTGAAAACAAAGAAGGAAGAGTCGTCGGTGTATCGCCTAGACAGTTTCTGAAGTGGCCGATGGAGTAAGTCTTGCTGATAACAAAAGATGAAGGGCAGATCGTTGAGTAAGAAGAAGGACTCTCACCGAGGGTTCCAAAAGTCAATTTTGATCAGTTGTGCACTTTCACTGCGTGCTCCTCATCATATTGGTATCAGAGCCATATAAGGTTTTGTTGTTGATCTGGTATATGTCAGCAGAGGAGAGCGAAGGAGAGGCTAGCAATATGCCTCCAAAGGGGATGACCACCAAAGTGGTCAAGAAATTTAAGGAGATGGAAGAGAAGATCAAAACTGGAGTCAGGGAAGCACTCTAAGAAGAATTGAAGGCACTCAAGATAGGAAAAAGGATAGAGGAAGGTTCAAATGAAGAGGAAGAGAACGAGGAACAAGAAGAGGCAGAGATACCGGTTAATCAAAAGCATTTCTTGGAAGCCATTAAGGTTATTGGCAAGGACTCTTCGAAGGCTCGGATAGATATCCCCATGTTCAATGGAAAGATGAATGCTGATGAAGTCATGGAATGGATTAAGGCTCTAAACAACTATTTTGAATACAAAGAAGTTCCTGAAAGTAAGAGTTTGCAAAAACTAAACTCAAAGGTGTTGCCCTTACATGGTGGAATTACACCCAAGGAGAGAGGGTAAAGAATGGGAAGAGTATGATCTCCTCATGGAATAGAATGCTAGAGAAGATCAAGTCCCAATTCCTTCCATCTGACTACAAGGTGAAGATTTACAGGAAAATGCAGAACCTCAAGCAAAAAGATATGGATGTAGCTACTTACACCGAGGAGTTTCATAAATACACTCTTCACTATGGGTACATGGAGGAGGAAAAAGCTAAGGTGGCCAGGTATCTAAATGGTCTGAGGTTCAATATTCAAGATGAGATAAGTTTATTGACCCCTAAAACCGTGGAAAAATGCTTTCAAGTAGCATTAAGAGATGAAGAGACGCTGAAGAGAAAAGGTGAGTAGTAAGGTAGAGGAAGAGGTGGCAGAAATTTTAGAGGCAGAGGTAGTTTTGGAGGAAGAAGTCCTAACTAGGGGCCTAATGATGAGTCTAGCCAAGGAAATCAAGTTGGGGACTCAAGTAGCAGAGGAAGCTACCGAGGAAGAAGGCCTAATGGAAGAGGTGGGACAAATGGATCAGGTAGAGGATCCAAGTTCTCCAATATGAGATGTTATAACTATAATTAGACAGGGCACCCAGCTTACAAGTGTCCAGAGAAGGCCTCAACTTCTCATGGTAATGAGAGAAGAACCACATTGACTCAAGAGGATGTAGGGAGTGTGACATCTCCTAAAGTGAATTTGACATCAGAGATGGGAGAAAATCTGATGATCAAGAGGATGCTCCTCAAAGAACCAGTGCAGACTGAACCGTCACAAAGAAGAGATTTGTTTAGAGTCAACTGCAAGATCCAAGGTAAGGTTTATAAAGTTATTATTGACTCTGGTTCTACTGACAATATTATATCTTTGGAAGCAGTAGATAAATTGAAATTAGAAAAGATACCCCATAGTTGTCCATATAGGGTCAGTTGGTTAAACAAGGGACAGCATATAGTCATCAATGAACAAGCATGGGTAGAATTCAGTATTGGGGGGTATAGAGACAAGATTTTGTGTGACATCCTTCCAATGGATGCTTGCCATCTTCTGCTAGGCAGACCATGGCAGTTTGACAGAAAGGCTCATCATGATGGGGAAAAGAATTCTTACTCATTCCAAAAGGATGGTGTAACTTATAGGATATAGTCATTGGTAGAAGGGGATCCACACCCTGTAGGATCTAGTGTAATGCTGGTAGGAGAAAAGGAATTCCTTGAAACAGTAGAAGAATCAGGTGGAGTAGGTTTTGCTCTAGTTGTGAAACCTAAGGAGAAGAAAAGAGAAAATATGAGAGAGGTAGGACCTAGGGAGGTCAGAGAACTACTTGAGAGTTATAAGGAAGTAATTGCAGCAGATATACCAGACTCACTACCACCCATTAGAGATATCAACCATCAGATTGATCTCATACCGGGAGATGTACTTCCCAACAAGGCAGCCTATAAGATGACCCCTTAGCAGGATGAGGAGATAGCCAGGTAGGTTCAAGAACTTTTAGACAAGGGGTTGATAAGAAAGAGTTTGAGTCCATGTGCAGTCCCCACTGTTTTAGCACCAAAGAAAGATGGGAAATGGAGATTGTGTACTAATTCCAGGGAAATAAATAGGATAACCATCAGATACAGGTTTCCTATTCCTAGAATTGAAGACCTAATGGACTATTTGGGGGGTGCTACCTATTTCTCTAAGATAGACTTGAAGAGTGGGTATCATCAGATAAGGATAAGAGAAGGTGATGAATGGAAGACATCATTTAAAACCAATGAAGGGTTATATGAATGGCTTGTATTGTCTTTTGGTCTGTCTAATGCTCCTAGCACTTTCATGAGGCTAATGAATGAAGTATTGCAGGATTTCATAGGTAAGTTTGTGGTAGTATACCTAGATGACATTTTGATATTTAGTAAAAGTAAAGAAGAGAATTTGAAACATATAGAGATAGTCTTGAAGAGGCTAAAAGACCAAAAGCTGTTGATAAACTTGGACAAATGTGATTTCATGAAACAAGAGTTGATCTACTTGGGTTTTGTCATTTCCAAAGGTGATCTGAAGATGGATCCTTCAAAGGTGGAGGCTATTTTGAATTGGCCCACACCTAAGACAGCAGGAGAGGTAAGGAGTTTCCATGGTTTGGCCACATTCTATAGGAAATTCATTAAGAACTATAGTGACATCTATGCACCTATGTTGGAAACCATCAAGGGTGGTTGCAAGGTGAAGTTTGTGTGGACGAGAGAAGCGGATAGGAGCTTTGAGAGTCTGAAATAGAAAATTGCTAAATTCCCTATTTTAGTGTTACCTGATTTCAATAAGATTTTCACAATTGAATGTGATGCAAGTGGGCTGGCCATTGGAGCAGTGTTGAGCCAAGAAGGGAGACCAGTGGCCTTTTTCAGTGAGAAATTGAATGAAGCTAAGAGGAAGTACTCCTCTTATGATTTAGAATTGTATGCCTTGGTACAAGCCCTGAAAAAGTGGAGGCATTATTTGCTTCCCAGAGAATTCATCGTGTACACAGAGAATTCATCGTGTACACTGACAATCATGCTCTCAGTTTTTTGAATGGACAGGAAAAGCTCAGCCATAGACACATGAAGTGGGTGGAAATTCTTCAAGCATACACCTTCACCATCAAGCATAAGAAAGGGATAACCAATAAGGTTGCAGATGCTCTCAGCAGGAGGGTGTTGATAGTTCAAGAAGTGCAGTTGCAAAGCATGGGTGTTGAGTCACTCAAGGAATTATATGAAGAAGATTAGGATTTCAAGGAAATCTACAAGGTCTGCAATGAATTTGCTAATACTTTTCATAGTGAGTTTTTAGATTTTACATTGCAGAATGGACTATTGTTCAAAGGATGTCAATTGTGTATCCCTAAATGCTCAATGAGGGATAATATTGTGAAGGAAAAACATAGTGGAGGACTGGGTGGACTTTTTGGGTTGAATAAGACTTTAGATCTGGTAAGGAGATGTTATTTTTGGCCAAGAATGCAGTCTGACATCAGAAAATTTGTTGAAAGTTGCATAGTATGCCAAAGAGCAAAAGGAGTCTCGACCAATGCAAGATTGTATCAACCTTTGCTAATACCCAACAGGCCTTGGGAATGTTTGAGTATGGATTTTGTGATGGGGTTACCCAAAACAAGGGTAGGTTGTGATAGTGTGTTTGTAGTGGTAGACCGATTCCATAAGATGGCTCATTTCATTCCTTGCAGGACCACTTGATGCTAGCTACATTGTAGGTTTGTTCTTTAAAGAAATTGTCATGATTCATGGGCTACCCTTGAGCATTGTGTCTGATAGGGATAGCAAATTTGTGGGACATTTTTGGAGAACCTTGTGGAAAAGATTGGGTACAAACTTGTCTTTTAGCTCAGCCTACCATCCTTAAACTGATAGCCAAACTAAGGTTGTGAATAGGTCATTAGGCAATCTGCTGAGATGTTTGACAAGAGAACATGGTAGTAGTTGGGATGTGGTACTCCCACGAGCAGAGTATGCCTATAATGATTCTACAAATAGAAACACAGGTTTAAGTCCTTTTGAAATTGTCTATGGTAGTCATCCTAGAGGAATTTTTGAATTGATAGATGTTCAGGCTTTGGACAAGAGGAGTGGACATGCTGATACATTTGCAGAGGCTATGAAAGAGATTCATCAACAAGTCAGAGATACTCTACACAAGAATAGTCAGAAGATCAAGGCTAGAGTGGATCAAAGGAGAAGGGATGTGTAGTACCAAATAGGGGATATGGTCATGGTTCATCTCAATAAGAACAGACTACCCAAAGGAGGCCACAACAAACTGATGATGAGGAAGATTGGACCCTATCAGATTCTGGAGTACGGTCCAAATGCTTACAAGATTGAACTCCCTGATGATATTGCTATTTCACCTATATTTAATGTTGCTGATTTGACATTGTACAGAAGTCTTGATACAGGAGAAGGTGCAGAAGATTATGTCCTAGACAATGATGAGTGGGTGCAACACTTACCACCTAAGGAACCACCTAAGATGGAGTATGTTTTGGAAAGCAGAGAAGCCAGGAAGACAAGGCACAAAACATACTTTGAACATCTGGTCAAGTGGCAAGGGCTTCCAGATTCAAAAACTCATGGATACTGGAGGAAGACATTCTAACGCAAGGCAGAGATGTACAAGAATTGGTCTCTAAGAGGACTTGCGACATTTTTTTTCTTCTGGGGAGTATGGTGCAGGAGCACCTAGAAAATCATGTTTTGTGTTGTAATAAGGTCTATTTGACCAGTGCATGTCATTCCAGTTTGTATCTAGGTGATTCAAGACCTAGAACCAATTTTGTAAGTCCCAAGTGACTTAGGACACATTTGTCAAATTGTTAATCACATAATGCCCAAATAGGGTAGTAGGACAGTTTGGGACACAAGACGGTTGGTCTCCCAACTATTTGAATCAGTTGGTTTTCCTTAGGGCGAGTTGATAAACCCAAAGGAATGAACCAAATAATGATGGGAGAAGTGTGTGAATGTGAGTGTGCATTTGTTGTTGAATTGCATGTTTGAGGTTTTCTAAGAAGGAATAAAATCGTTCTGTTCTGTCAATCTAGTTTTTGTTCTCTGTAACTGTAAACTGTGTAATTGTAGATTTCTGTTTGAAGTGTAGTTCTTTCTGTGCATACCATTGTTGCAATATGTCGGTGTGAGGCATTCCACTAGTAGTTTTCTGCCGTGAATGAGTGGAATGGCTTCACAATGTACAGATCTGTTTTGTTATGTTTCATTTTTGTTGTTCTATGGGACAATGCAAAAAGTCTGGGTAAGTTGTTTCGTGCAGTAGTCTACCTAGCATTCTCATGTGCTAGGATTCGGTTGAAAGAGTAGATGAATCGTAGGGTTGGAGAGACACAGAGGTCATCGTCGGTGAGACCGGGACCATTGGAGTGAGTTTTGGGGTTCTGGCCAACAGTCATTTTCTTATCGATAATGGCATCGGCATATTGCCAAAACCAACGGCTGAGTCCCACCGAAACCATGGTGTTCCGCCGAAGTCAAACGAAGTCAAGGTGACAATGTTATTGAAGTATCGGGTTGATAATATTTGGCTCCACCGATAGGCGTATGTCTTACCAAAACCGTGATAGCAAATGCTAATTTGTCTTAGTCACATTGAGGTGAAAAGAAGTCAAGCCTCGCCGATAGGAGGTATCAGACATACTTGGTGTTTGGCAAAACAATTCCAAAGTTTGCCGATAGTGTAGAGTCTCACCGAAGACAATAGTATCGGCGTATCGGCTAATGGAAGGTTTAGTTCACCGATGGTATTAAGTCTCACCGACATCAAGAGTTGGTCTCATCGTTGTATCAGCCAGACGAGGATGAGGGTTCCACTGATAACATTAAGTTATACTGAAAACAAAGAAGGAAGAGTCATCGGTGTATCGCCTAGATAGTTTCTAAAGTGGCTGATGGAGTAAGTCTTGCCGATAACAAAAGACAAAGGGCAGATCGCTAAGTAAGAAGAAGGACTCTCACCGAGGCTTCCAGAAGTCAATTTTGATCAGTTGTGCGCTTTCACTACGTGCTCCTCATCAATGGACCAAAACCCATGCCCAAGGACACTTGGTCAACATTGTAGAATGTGCATGACACTTGTCCACTGCTCCCATCCCAAAGGGGTTGCCTATTTCCAAAATGGGCTATAACAAATGCTCTTACGACACTTACGACTGTCATAGAATCTGTCATAGCGGTTACAACTTACAGTTGTAAGAGAATCTGTCATACACATGCTATAAATAGCATATTCTCTTACAACATATCATATTCCACCTTGGGGCGCCCAAATATGCCTTATTCAAAGATGCTTCATGACACATGTCATCACCTATCTTACAACCTTCTATTTTTGACTCTTACATGTCATAGATTCATCATAGGAATCCATCATAACCGTTTCGGTCAAACATTCCTTACACAACATGGAGGATGCCGACACATGGTAGAATATTCCTACCACTAAGTGGGACGCCTATCTCCTCATGTGAGGACAAAATAACAAGTTGTCATAATCCATATAGGATTGACACATCACCGTACCACGTCCCACAACATGACAATATGGAATTTCTAAATATTTACAACATAGGCAATTAAATAATAAATACAAACATTACAAATGCAGAGAATTACCAAGGTTGAGACACCTTAATTCCCAACATTCTCCCACTTGTTGAACACCTTGTAAGAGCCAATAGAAAAATAGGATTTAACTGCTATACGCTGAGAGGCCCATAGACTTCGAACACCATCTGAACTTCTCTATGCTCACTGGTTTCGTCAATGCATCTGCAAAATTCTTCAAATTATCTACCTTCTCCAAATTTACCTTTCCATCCTCACCCATGTCTCTCACGAAGTGAAACTGAACATCAATGTGCTTGGTTCTAGCATGGAAAGTTGGATTCTTTGCAAGGCAAATTGCACTCTGACTGTCACAACTGATCGTGACCTGACCTGCATCAACACTAATATCAGAACACAATCTCTTAAGCCAAAAGGCTTCCTTACAAGCACGAGTTGTTGCCATGTACTCAGCTTCTGTTGTGGACAAAGCAACAACAGATTGTCGCCTACTCATCCAACTAATAGCACCACCAAACAGTGTAAAAACACAAGCACTAGTGGATCTCCTGCTGTCAATGTCACCTGCCCAATCTGAATCCACAAATCCACGAATATCAACAGAATGCGGAGGTCCTAAAACATTACAATGATAGCAAATGGAGTACTCGGAAGTACCCCTCAAATATCTGAACACTCGCTTAACTGCATCCCAATGAACCCGTCCAGGATTAGCCATAAATCGACTAAGGACTCCCACTGCTTGGGCAATGTCTGGTTTTGTGCAGACCATAGCATACATCAAACTACCAACATCACTAGCATAAGGTACTCTGCTCATGTCCTCCACCTCACTAAGAGATTTTGGACAATCCTCAATAGACAACTTTGTCCCCAAAGAAACAGGAACACACAATGGTCTACAAACTGCCATGTTGAATCTGTCCAACATAGTCTTCATGTACTTACTCTGGCTTAACCAAAGTTTTCTATTGATTTTGTCTCTTCTGATTTCCATTCCTAGAATGTACCTAGCTGCCCCTAAATCTTTCATTTCAAACTGTGCTAACAACTGAGATTTAAAATCAGAAATCATATTTTTACCCTTCCCAATGAGAAACATATAGTGCAACAATGAGAATACGATCACCATAAAATTTATAATACACACAGTGATCCGATTTCGATCTCACAAATGCAATTGACAACACAAAGGCATCAAACCTCAAGTACCATCTCCTAGGGGATTGCTTCAAACCATACAAAGACTTTTTAAGTTTGCAAACCAAATTTTCTTTACCTTTCACCATGTAATGCTATGGCTATGACATGTAGATTTCTTCCTCCAAGTCACCATGAAGGAAAGTTGTCTTCACATCCATCTGTTCTACCTCCAAGTCATAAGCTGCTGCGAGTGACAACAGGAATCAGATGGATGTCAACTTTGCAATAGGAGAGAAGATCTCACCATAATCTATACCCTCCACTTGTGAATACCCTTTCGCAACCAATCTGGTCTTATACTTCTCAACACTGCCATCTGCACCAATTTTCTTCTTGAACACCCATTTGCATCCAACAGGTTTCCGTCCAGGAGGAAAAGGCACCAAGTCCCAAGTTTGATTCTTTTCCAAAGAAGCCATTTCTTCCTCCATGGCCTCCTTCCACGAACTTGCATCCTTCATATCCAAAGCCTCTGATACAGTTCTAGGTTCATCACTGTTAGTAAGCAAAGCATAAGCACAACTAGAGTCAAGAAATTTAAAACCAAACCTTTCAGGTTGCTTTCTTATCCGTGTAGACCTCCTCAAGAGCTGAGGTTAAGGTTCAACTTCTTCATATGAGCTTTCAGCGCTGCTAGAGCTCTCCTCATCATCAGGTCCAACATTGTCTTTCTATTCAGTCTTCTCAGGGGTGAGAGGAAACTGAACAACATCCTCTTTCTTTTCTTTTTCTTCTGGCTGCAACATAGTGGAAGAAGGTGTAAGCTCTCTAAAGAGGACACTTTTGCTATACAACACTTTTTTAGCGACGGAATCCCAAAGCTTGTATCCTTTCACACCAACACCATAGACGATGAAGATACACTTAACAGCTTTGTTCTCCAACTTTGACTTCTTCTCCCTAGGCACATGTGCATATGCCTCACAACCAAAAACACAAAGATGCCTTATTGAAGGCTTTCTACCAGACCACACCTCCATGGGTGTCTTTCCAACAAGAGCTAATGTAGGATATCTATTTACCAGATAGCAAGCAATGACAATAGCTTCAACCCAAAACTTTTGTTCTAGGCCAGCTCCACTAAGCATACTCCTATCCTTCTCCATTAGTGTCTTGTTCATCCTCTCTACAACTCCATTTTGTTGCAGGGTGTATGGAGTTGTCTTATGCCTTTCAATCCCAAGTTCCTTGCAATACTTATCGAATTCTGTAGAACATAACTCACCACTGTTGTCAGTTCTCAAACATTTAATCTTTTTACCAGTCTGATTTTCAACAAAGGCTTTAAACTCCTTAAACTTGCTATAGACTTCAGATTTGCTTCTGAGAAAATAAATCCATGTCCTTCTACTGTAATCATCTATAAAAGATACAAAGTATACATATTTTGATAACGAAGGAACATTAACAGAACCAAACACATCAAAATGAATAAGGTCCAACACACCAGAAGACTTATGAGAACTCAAGTAAAACTGAACACGGTTTTGTTTTCCATAAATGTAATGTTCGCAAAAGTTGAACTCAAGATTACAATCATCTAACCCCTCAACAAGGTTCTTATTTTTTAGGGTACGCAGACCCTTCTCACCAATGTGGCCAAATCTCTTATGCCATAACATTGTCTTTTCTGCAGGAAGTTTAACTTCCAATGCACGATTACAACCATCAAGACTAGAAACAACAAATTTCTTCACTGCTTGTTTAGATGGTTAGATGGTGGGGATGAAGTGATTGCTGCCCTCTTCCTTGAGTTAGAAGAACTATTGCATGTGAAATGCATGCTTTTGACTAAAACAGAGTACATCTTCGAGTACCCTTAGCAAGCACCATAGATCCTCTAGTCATCTTGCATCCTTCTTTCGAAAAGACAACCTACACACCTGCATCATTCAAAGTACTTATAGAAAGCAGGTTCTATGCTAAGCCTAGGATGTGCATAACCCCAGAGATCCCCTTCACTCAACCATCAAGGAATTAGATAGAGACTCTTCCACGACCAACGATCTTCAGATGAGAGTCGTCACCCAGATACACCTTTCCACCATCGAACTCCTCATACTTAGTGAACCAGTCTCGATGTGAGGTCATGTGGAATGATGCATCAAAGTCAATTAGCCACACATCATCGGATGCATGGGTTGACAGGGCTGCGATGAAAGCATCACCATCATCTTGTGATTTGTCAGAATCTAAATCAAGAGCTTTCTTCTTCTTCTTCTTCTCCTCTTTACATTCCTTTCGGAAATGCCTGGTCTTGCCACAATTCCAACAAAGAGCTTGGACTTTCCAAGAGATTTGGATCTACCCTTCTCAGCTTTCTTATCCTTCTTCTTCCCTTTCTCCTTGGGTCTTCCATGAACTGCAAGGGCCTCTTTGGCTGCCTCAGAAGACTTTCTCCGCATCTCTTCAGAAAACAGCGAAGAAACCACCTATTCCATTTTGAATGTGTATGTGGTGCTTCTGATTGCCATGACAAGATGATCCCATGAGTCTGGTAGAGAACAAAGCAGGGTCATACATCGATCCTCCTCCATCCTCCATTCGAAAAGAATACAACTTCTTTCTCAGAAAAAAGTTTATTAACAAGGGATTTGGATTGATACACATCCCCCAACTTCTTCCAAAGGAGTTTTGCAGTAGTCTCCTTATGGACATTTAACAACACAGAATTGGCAAGACTAAGTCTTAAGAGACCCTAAGCCTTCCAATCCTTGAGATCCTAGTCATCTTGTGACATTGTAGCTAGTTTAGTTCTGTTCACACTATCCCAAAGGTCTCAGTCAACTAACATGTCTTCCATCTTGAGCTTCCACAACTTGAAATTACTGCCATTGAACTTCTCTACTTCAAACCTTCCTAATGTGCTTGCCATCTCCTTGCTGCAATAAGATGCAGAATGCTCTGCACAGACTCCCACTAAACCTAAGATTAGCTCAAAAAACCCCTACCCAACAACTAGAACCAAAGGTGATCAAGCTCTGATACCAACTGAAAGGAAGCTAGGTGTGCGGAAAACGCTTCCTACACTAATCTAATGAGGAGAGGGCTATGCAAATTCAAATTTATCCTAACTATTACAACAATGTTAAACTATTAACATGAGATATTGTAGCAAAACACAAGAGCTAGAAAGTAGACAGAAGAAGAGAGACAAAGATTTAAAGTGGGGAAAACCCTTATCGGGTGAAAAACCCCACACTCAGAAACCTACACAATGTATTAACAAATCTGAAAGAATGTTTACAATACACTTGCAATGCAAGATTCAATGGTCTTCGACACTTGTGTTTGGAGTCAATCCGACAGCATAACAGTACCTATAAACCTGTGATACAAACTCCATCTCCAAGCACCTGTATAAATAAGAAATACAAGGCAATATTGGACCTTCCTTGGAATGGGCGTCCAACATGGCTTCATGGACCAAAACCCATGCCTAAGGACATGTGGTCAACATTGTAGAATGTGCATGACACTTGTCCACAGCTCCCATCCCAAAGGGATTGCCTATTTCCAAAATGGGCTATAATAGATGCTCTTATGACACTTACAACCGTCATAGAATCTGTCATAGCGGTTACAACTTACAGCTGTAAGAGAATCTGTCATACACATGCTATGAATAGTATATTCTCTTACAACATGTCATATTCCACTTTGGGGTGCCCAAATATGCCTTATTCAAAGATGCTTCATGACACACGTCATCACCTGTCTTACAACCTTCTATTTCTGACTCCTACATGTCATAGATTCGTCATAGGAATCCGTCATAACCGTTTCGGTCAAACATTCCTTGCACAACATGGAGGATGCCGACACATGGTAGAATATTCCTACCACTAAATGGGATGCCTATCTCCTCATGTGAGGACAAAATAACAAGTTTTCATATTCCATGTAGGATTGACACATCACCGTACCACATCCCACAACATGACAATATGGAATTTTCGAATATTTACAACATAGGCAATTAAATAATAAATACAAACATTACAAATGTAGAAAATTACCAAGGTTGAGACACCTTAATTCCCAACAAAGATTCCATAAGTCACTAGGGACAACAAAATCTGTTGTTTGTTAGGTAGCTTATGAGAAGCACGTGTAGCAAATGTAACATCACAAACTAGCATTACTCTACTAGGAGAGTTACATGTCAGTCAATATCAAAAATTAGAAGACTAACAAAATCTATTGTTTGTTAGGTAATTTTGATAAAGGTGGTATAGACCACAAATGCTACGCTAATGTTGCAAAGAGCATACCATCGGTGTGGTGTGTGATTAAGTGTGTGAGATAACAAATATATGCCACCACCTTAAAATAATTGTTGACATCCTGGAGGCATAGTTGGCTTTAAGATAAAAGAGGGAATAAGGCACGAGAGCTTTTAAGAAGTATATGCCAAAAGGATATGTTCTAGAGAGTTGTGTGGTGGAAAGGGGTTGCCCCCACGCAAGACAATCAAGGTGGTGTTGTAGGCATGATACACAAACACTTGTGTAATCATGGCATGACATAGAGAAACATAGCAAGGTGTCACATAAAACAAGCAACATTAATCATAAACACAAAGGGATCTACATGATTTGGAGTTAGTACAATATATAGTCTGATATGTGTGGGATGATTTTGTTTTTGTAATTGATCTATTGATCTTGTCAATTATTTGTAATTAATTTTCTGTAATTGTCATCCTCCTCCTAAGCACATAGAACTACAAATACAGAGGAAAAATGTCACAAGAAGATAAATAAAAAGTTTAGGGTCAACATGGAAGGATGCTAATTCATCCAACACTTTGCATCATCCCCAAAATGTAAAAAAATTTAAGTACAACGTAGAAAATAATTTAGAAACATATAGAAGAATGTCACGACATTTTCATTCCCCCTATATCCATGTGCCTACAAGGCCATCAAGGGTCATCTAGAGAGAGTTAACAAACAACTAGTCATGTCATACTCATATATGGGGATTACAAAACAAAGAAGCAAACCACAAATAAAAATAGACGAACGAAGGGACTGCACTCAAGGATCGAGCTCTAGGTCATCTGCCTCCCAATATTTCTCATTATAAAGGGATTGAGGATAGGCCACTAGAGGGACCACATTAAGGGCAGTGCTGGGCACATAGCCTAGTTCATCATGCTAAGGATCAACATCCAAAGGAGGATCCTGGCATAACTCACTGAAGGTGAGGTCCATCAATTGTGTGAATATCGAGGACAGGGATTGCATTTCTTCCAAGGACTCAAATATATTCCTTGAGTTAAGATGGATCTAGGTCACTATCAAAATAGATGGCAATCAATGGTTGCTTAATATTGTTAGGAAGATTGTGAGCATCGGTGGCCACTAATAGAGCAAAGGTCTCCACAACCTGAATAGATGAAGTGAAAGGACTCGACGACGACAAGGGTGGTATTCACTTGGGTTTGCAAAAGGGTGGGGTGGGGTAATGCTCACACTTGCACTTAGGCATTGGTGGTGGGATGTCCATGTCTATGGTAGCAGGGCGCAAGACATCAGGAAATACTTGGTGTCAGGTACATTATAGTAGGAGTGGCTCTAAGACAATGGTACTAGATGCGGTGCTGATGTTTGGTTGATTAGGTGGAGAGGCTGGAGTGGGAGATGGAAGAGAAATATGTTGAGGGGAGGGTGCAAGAAGCTGAGGGGATGGGGCCAAGTTAGGGGTTGGTTGCATGGGAGAGGGAAGGGGTTCCTCCCTACCTCCCTTGCTAGACACTCACAAGCTGCAACACGATGACGATGTTTGCAATCTCTTGCAAGTTGGTTACATTGTGAGTGGCTTAGAGCATTTGTTGGAGGAAATGGAGAGTCTCCCAATGCAGGCTCCTTTTCATCTGTCGCTCTAGGAATAGGTAGAGGAATAGGAGGAGGTACTAAAGGTTGGGGTATTGTCAAAGGAGGGTTGCTCAATATAGGTTTCCTTTGAGACACTGAAGGGGCTGAAGGAATAAAGGCTACCACTAAAGATTGAGGGACCAAAGAGGAAGGGCCTCGCAGCATGGGTTGCTTTCCTCACGTCTTTGAAGAGGCATGAGGAATAGGAGCAACCACTGATGGTGGAGGAATTGAAGGAGCAGGGCCCTGCGCCATGGGTTGTTTTCTGCGAGTCTCCGAAGAGGTAGGAGAAACATGAGAAACCACTAATGGGTAAGTAGATCTGTGTTGCACGGGCTGTGTGTCTCTAGGTCTTGTTAGGATTAAGGTGCCATCAACCTTGTAAATCCTATGTAATTAATTACTCCTAATATTGTTTGTAAATCACCCATAAGGGATGAAAGGTCTCACCAGCAATGGTCTTGTTTCAGCTACATGTTTATATCTAGTCTTCGACACGAATTCATCCGTGACATGGGAGTCACAAGGGGGTTTCCCCCTGCAAGGGGTCAAAGGGGATCATTCCCCTGACAAGGAGTCTAGGGGCTGCGCGCCCTGGCAGGGTTTGGGGGCAGCACCCCCGAAACCACATTTTATTTATATTTTATCATTGTAAATCTAGATCATTCATCACTAGGTCACAGATCTGACAGTCGATATTATGTCAGTTTTCTTGCCCTAGAAGGCTTGACCCCCCTTTTATAAGGATATTTGTACTATATTTTTATCATATTTGAGAGTAACAGGCACCGCTAGATTGAAAATTGAAGAAACAGAGGAAGTGCATGTATTGTAGTCTCATATTTGAAGATAATATAACTTGGAGCTTCTTTTCTTGGTGGAGTTTTTTACCCAGAGGGTTTTCTCCACGTTACATACTATGTTATGTGTTCAGTTCTTAATGCATGTTATTTCTGTGTAGTGGGTTTTATTTCTGTTACAATCTCCATTGATTCTACATTGTTTAGAAGATATAAATAAGGTTTGAATCAGATTTTCGTTGTGTTGTTTGTAATTTCATTTCTAACAGGTCTTGGGTAAGACTCAAGGGGTGGGACCTCAACATAAATGCCAGACACATGGGGATTGGGACAGTAACTCGACTCGGGCTGCTCAACCTTCTCTTCTTATCAAGCAGGAGGAAGGATAGAAGCAACTGACAGATATCAAATGATTGTATAGCTAGTTGTAGACACCTAAAAATGACCCTTTGCATCACATCACTTGCATACATCAGTTCCTCCTAAATCATTTGTATTTAACGTTAATTATTTAATTAATTTCATCAATTTCCTCTAAATCACCTGATTCCAATATTAATTGAATAAATCCTCTTTATTTAATTAATTTCATCAAATTCCTCTAAATTAAATAATTTTAATTATTTAATTAAATTATCTCCTTTCAAATTCTTCAAATCCACATTAATTAAATAAATCAATTATTTAATTAATTCATCACTTAAATTTCTCTTATCCACAATTAAATAATTTTAATTATTTAATAATCTAATTATTCCTCCAAAATTTAAATAAATTACTCAAATTTATTTAAGTTGACTATTATCTTCTAAAAATAAATAAAAGCAATATTTTATTTATATCTTATCATTTCTTCAATCATGCACAATCAAATAAAATTTATTTATTTAATTTCTTAATTATCTTCCAAAAATAATCTTATTCTACCATGCATAATAAATTAAATAAATTTATTTATTTAATTTGTTTTATCTTTCAGATCTTCTAAAAGTATCATTTTCTTCTATGTGCACAATCAGTTTTATTTTTAGAACTTCAAAAAAGCAAATATAAAGTTGAGTTAATTGGCTTTAATCATTATTGTTTTTATCACCAACTCATAAATTGAAAAAAAAAACATTCTAATTTTATGAAATCAAATCCTATCTTTATCCTAGCAAGCAGTTAACTCAACAAAGCAACTTTAAAATATTATTTAAACATGACACATGTCGTGTGCATGTTCATCATGTCTTCTCAACTCATCTTAACCATTGATTTCATTGATTTATCTCAATTGTTGATTGATCTTACCTTGAAACCTATATATACCCCCTTCATTGCATAAAAAATCTTCTTCGATCATTTATTCTCAGGCATTCATACAGTGCTTGAGCATTCATCACATCGTTGAGCACATCAACCCTTTGAGCATATTATCATCATTTACGTCCACATGTTGCAACCATGGGTACGCAAATGTATTGAGCAATCCACAAAGAACCAAGAGATAAATACAGTCTAGGTGATAACTTTCTATTGTTTTGATTTGCATATTCATTGATTTGGTTATCGTTTAGATCAATCTTTTGAAGGTTATAAGATTGAGTTATTGTTCATTGTTTTGATCTTTATCAATCTCAATTTTACCTATACACATTCTGGCACGCCTAGTGGGACACCTTGGTCCTGATCTGATAACAAATTTGTGGAATTTTTTTAGTTTGATTTCACAAGTTTTTAACTCTTTTTTAGGAGAGATCTGAAGGTGAATTTTTACAAAAAGCTTGCTGGGCGAAAATTGAGGTTGCGGTTGCATCCAGAAGAGTTAGTAGGCGAAGAAAAACATATAATTTGACATATTTTGGTGTAGGTCTAGAAAAAGAAAACTTTTTTAGCCCCAAGCACGCAACCCGAGGCTGTACGATCTGATACATTGAGGTAGAAATTAAAAAAAAAATTTAAAAAGTTAAAAAAAATAAAAAATAAAAAAGCAAAAGCAAAAAAAAAAACAAAAAAACAAAAAAACAAAAAAACAAAAAAGCAAAAAAATCAGAGATTGCAAAAAAATCGTTACGCAGGTCATACCTAAGTAGCATCCTTGGTGGCAGTGCAAACTTAAACTTTGGGTAGCGTAGACTTAAAGTTCAAAACTTTAACTTTTAAACTTTAAAGTTTAAGCTTTGACTTTTAAATTTTTAAATTTTTAAATTTTAAACTTTTAAAATTTTAAATTTAAAAATTTAAACTTGCAAAAAAAAAAAACACTTAATTGCTGCATGTGACCACAAAGACCTCTAACCGCTAGCAGTTAAATTCAGATCTGCCTTGTTCCTCCTCAAGCCCTAAAAGGGCAGTTTTTTTAATTTTTGCCATAGCTTTCTCATACGAAATCAGATTTTTGTGAAACGAGTGGCGTTGGAGAGATAACTCACCCAACTTTGTTGTGGCAAAGGAATTTTTAGGTAATTTTATCATATTTGTCAGCTACACTCAGTCAAAGTCAACCCTTCTTTGCAAACTTCAAATGGTCATATCTTGTGCAAAATTTATTCAATTTTCACGATTTTTTTTTGAAATTACATAGAATTTCATATAGAATCTGATCATAACATATAATATGTTGTACCTAATCATAATTATCAAAAAAATTTAGATTTCACCTTTGGTCTATAGAAACGCGCACTTGCACAACAGGTCAACACTTTTGGTTCAATTACTTTTTGCTAACTACTTGGTTTGTGTGGAACTAATATCACTTGTTGCAGCATCTTATCACAGATCAAAGAAGAGTTTGCAACATATCTTTGCAGGATGTTTGTCAAAGACATTAAATTTTTCATAGTAAGTCTTAGAAACACCTTAATTTGATAAAGTAATTCAATCTTGTGTGATTAGCTTAGTTGCACTTAGTTTAATTTAGGAGGATAAATGAACAAGTGTTTTCCATGCTTGTGAGGTGATAGGTATATGCTCTCCCCTTGTGTAAAAACTTGGGTGACCATAAACTAGACCCATCTCTTTTTACTTTTTGTTTATCCCCTAGAAGGACCTGCCTTTTGGATTCCATTTCATCCAAGAGGGACGACCCTAAGCAGATTTTTCCTTTGGACCACTATATAAATTGGTCAAGGTGAAAGCCAAGTCCTAACCAGTGTTAGCCTTTGCCATATGGTGCCAATTTTAAAGGAGGCATACTAACACTTTTGTGAAAGAAATTTTGCATTCGTGTAAAGTTATATTACACTCTTAGTAAAGTTGGTTAAAGCTTTTAGTGGCTTGTGAAATGCTTGCAAGGCGTTGGTCCCCCAAAAAGCAACTAGAAACCTCATAGCTAGTGACTACCTGATCTACCTTTGAACATTGCGATAATTTTCAATGCAAGGACATAGAAGGTTTTGCCCCCAAAATACTCACCATAAGGCTCCCTTGAGATGAGACAGAAATTTCTAGCTTAGCATAAGCTACTTGTAGCTTTCCAGGGAAAGGGTGATCAGGTTATCCTTCCAGTCTTGGAGATCCCTATCTGTCCTCTCTCATAAAGACAAAAAAGTGTACACACCCACATTAGGTGTGATAACATTTGAGTCGACGAAGATTACAAGTTGTGGGTTGATTTATTGCAGTGAAGCTTGTCCTTAGGTATAAAAAGTACTTGATTTGTCTTCAATTGTGTTATAACCATGGAAATTTGGGATTTTTGTGAGCCTTGAACATACACTCATTATTGTCCTCAGCCATCTTGTTTATTGTGTTTTTTTCTCTTGCCAAGAAATCAAACTAAAATCCTCATCAAAATGGTCCTGATAATCCATAAGCCTAGGTTAAACCGCCCTCCATCTCCAATTCAACCAATATCCCTATCATACTCAGATGATGAAGACATAGAAGAACTTAAACACCTATATGGATCTCATCCCCAAGCTATATCTACAAAACAACATACATCATAATCATACCAACCTCCCTCATACACTTCTCTTGGTCTATTTGAAGCCCATATACAAAAACTTAAACATGACTATGAGAGCTTGGATCCTGTCTCTAAAGAGAAATTGAGAAATCTTGTCCATGATAAACCCTATGCACATCTTGTCATTGGAGATCCTCCTAATCCTATCGCATCAACAACACCATCTTACATGTCCATGCCAACTCCAAATCACCAAATCATGAATCCATACTTGGACATACAAACTTCTTACAATCAAACATTGGCTAGCACAAGTCACAATTCTATACCTCATTATATATCTTATGACAAGGGACATCAAGATCGTCCATACCATCCTCTATCTATATATTCATCTCCATCCATTTCCTGAGAACAAATTTCCTATGCAATCCCTCCATCACCACAATAACAACAATTCCAACCACAACAACAACAATTCCAACCACAACAAGAACAACTCCCACCACAACAACAAGAATTCCAACCACAAAAACAACCATTCCAACCACAACAACAAGAATTCCAACCACAATACCAACAATTCCAACCTAACCCACCTACATATCAACACACTCCACAACAACAACAACCATTCCAACCACAACAACAAGAATTCCAACCACAATACAAATAATTCCAACCTAACCCACCTACATATCAACACATTCCACAACAACAATATCACAGTCCACAACAACAAGAATTCCAACCACAACCTCCACAAATTACACCTCAATACCATGTGTCACCTCCATCACCATACCAATCTAGCCTACCCACATATCATGCCAATTCCACATCAACCTATCTCGTTGATACCCAACATCCCCGCGATCATCCAATTCCCTATTCGAACATTTTAACTCATTGTCAAACCCATTTGCAAGGCTATCAAGTTCCTTCACAACATGAACAAGCATGTCTAAGTTTTCCTTTGCACCAAAATCAAGTGCCCTTAAGTCCTTATGACACCTTTGACAAGGGGAACACCACTCTAGCTTATGCATCCTATGAGTACCTTCCATCATCATCCACTCATATACCAATACAAGAGCCTACTATTCTTATCTCGACACCACCATGTAGTCCCTATCATAGTCCATTGGTCCCTCAACCTTCTAATCCATCAAACCCTTCATTACCTTCGTCCCCATGTTCCTCCAATCTTCCACAAAAAGATTCTTTGGAGGTCACTCTACAACAATTGGTCCAAGCACAATTACTTGAGCTACCCTTGATAAAACCATATAATCCTAATCCATGCAATTACATTATCCCTCCATCTACTTCAAATCCTAATATGTCCAATACCATTATCCTTCCATCTAATCCAAATACTAATCCTAAGCTTGCAACATCCACCCCTATTATCCCTCCATCCAATCATAATGCTAATCCTAAGCCTACAACACCATCCACCCTTATTATCCATCCATTATATTGTTCATCCACCCATACACTTATGAAGGATGTGATAAAATGGCTATTAGCAAGGAGTCAACCGTCTCCATGTCATCAAACACCTATCCAAGAGCTTATCCAAGAGCCTTCAAACAACATGTCTAGTCCTCCAAATACATCATATAGTCCACAACTTGTCAATCCTACTGAAGAGTCTCCCACCATGAGTCCAAGTCTAGATTCATTGTACCTTCACATTGTTGACCATGAAGAGCCTATCAAGCCTATCTATGAGTCTCCCACTCCCACTTCCATTCAAGAAAATCAAGAGCTATGTCAAGAGTATAATCTAAAGCATGTGGAAACATCAACCCTTTATCTAAATCAAGATCAAAGCACCTCCATCCAACCCATCCATAACCTATATCTTTTCAATGATCAAAATATCATCTTTGATGAAGAACCTATACATGAGTAAATTGATCCCATC
Organism: Cunninghamia lanceolata; assembly: GCA_027924645.1. NCBI lineage: Eukaryota > Viridiplantae > Streptophyta > Pinopsida > Cupressales > Cupressaceae > Cunninghamia > Cunninghamia lanceolata. The sequence goes on along the minus strand of BSBN01000004.1, from coordinate 552,511 downwards.
CATATCACACTTAATCCTATATCTATGATTAAGATCCCATCTATGATCAAGGTCCTATCTATGATCAAGAGAACCATGATGATCCTCTAAGCCTACTTTATGCATTCCATGGTCAAGAGATTATCATCCTACCTATCCATAATCCCACACCTATCCATGAACAAGCTATCCACACTACTCCTATGCATTATCCATCTAGCCATATCAATGATCCAACAAAATCCAATTCCCTTGATGAGACACTTGGTCCTCGAGAAAACATAGATAATCAAAAAGATAACTTGGATCTTATCCCTTCACCTCCTACTGAGCATAATGTTAGTCAAGATCCAAGCATCCCATGTCATCCATTGCATGATCCCACATTGTCTCTTGTGGATACTCCATTATCTCATGTTGATCCCCCACCATCCACCATTGATCCCATTCCAAATCCATTATCCTATCCCCTTGGTCTTACCACCTTCATCCATGAATGTTCTTCCTTAGGAGAACAACGACCACTATCAACCACTTCCCTTTCCCCATCAAATAATGGACTTGCATCTTGTTTCCAAAACAAACATCCCATTGCATATCGTATGTTCCAAAACATGAACTATCAAGGCAAAGGTTTAGGCCTTCATGAACAAGGTATCTTAGAGCCCATCCATGTCGCAATCCATCGTTGAGCACATGGTCTTGGTTTTTCATCCCAAGATAAACAATCCAATGATGTTGGTACCACCTCCATGCCTCCTCTAGCTACTTCTTCCACTCCATATCCTGGTGCATCTTATCGCACCTCTCACTTATATGTCACCATCCCTCCTCCATCGTCATACAATTCGCAAAAGCATGTGACCATACATCTCCTGCCATCCACTCTTCCTCCACTCCTTCCAACTCCTAATTTTCCTAGCCTTCCATCCCCTAATCCCTTCATCCATCAGTAAACTCATTCCTCCATCCACACATCCTGACCCCTTATATCCCCTATTATTCCTAGTCATGGCCAACAAATGCACACATCAACCCCATATGAAGCTATTCCTAATCCCATGAGATTCAAAAATAAAAATTTGGATGCTTCCACATATATAGCAAAATATCTGCAAATACCTCAATAATATCATGCCATAGGGCATCAATACACAAATGCAAAGCCAAAACTATCTCAAAAGCTACATACACCCACATACCTCAAAGCAAAAATGAAAATGGTGTGGATCCCTAAGCAATACGCAATTACCCAAAAGGAAGCATCCATATCTCAATCTATCCCCAAATTCCAAAAATCTCGTTCCCCATTAACAAATCCTACACTGCATATGCCCACACACCTCAAAGAAAAAATGAAAATGGTGTGGGTCCCCAAGAAACAAGCTATTAAGTCAAATAAAGCATTGACATCTCAATCTATCCCCAAATTCCAAAAATCCCATTCCCCATTAAAAAATTTGCAAATCCTAAGTCCATTTAGGTTCCTAAATCCCTAAATCAATGATTTCCAAATCCCCTATCCCAATTCCCATTACTCCCTACACCTCCTTCTAATCAAAAGCTTCAATGTTTATCACGGTGTGTGCAACCATTGGTCTTGGTTCCTCGTAATTCCATGCCATTTCGACATACCTCCATCCCCCCATCTTATATCCATTATCCTTCATATTTCCCCCATCATACCTCTATGGTCCATGCTTTTACACTGTCATCCATTTATCCCTCCACCTCCATCCATCATCCACATCATAACCCACCATCCTTTCCATTTCCATCTTCCCACATGTACCAACATCCATGCACATAATGCTACTTGATATAGTCCATGTGCAAACATGCATTAAAGTGCTAACATACTACCTTGCTATTGGAAATAGACGCTTGAGTCCTCATCCTCCATCCCATCCAAAAAAAAGTCAATATATATATATATATATATATATATATATATCAAAAAAGTAAAGAGAAATCCCTTCATTTAATGGTGAAAACTTGGCAAACAAGCGCCTTGGATAAGTACCATGATGAAAACCTAGCAAACAGGCATCATGTGTAGATTGATTATCTATGTACCTTACACTTGGGGGCATCCTATGCCAGCTACACTAGGGCGTGATCGTATCATATTTTTATCACTGTTTTCTTTGAAACAATGTTGTAAACTACATTGTATCAAAGAGGGGCAAAAGTAGACACCTAAAAATGACCTTTCGCATTGCATCACTTGCATACATCAGTTCCTCCTAAATCACTTGCATTTAACGTTAATTAAATAATCTAATTATTTAATTAATTTCATCAATTTCCTCTAAATCACCTGATTCCAACATTAATTGAATAAATTCTCTTTATTTAATTAATTTCATCAAATTCCTTTGAATTAAATAATTTTAATTATTTAATTAAATTATCCCCTTTCAAATGCTTCAAATCCATAGTAATTAAATAAATTGATTATTTAATTAATTCATCACTTAAATTTCTCTTATCCACAATTAAATAATTTTAATTATTTAATTATTTAATTATTCCTCCAAATTTAAATAAATTATTCAAATTTATTTAAGTTGACTATTATCTTCTAAAAATAAATAAAAGCAATATTTTATTTATATCTTATCATTTCTTCAATCATGCACAATCAATTAAAAAATTTATTTATTTAATTTCTCAATTATCTTCAATTATCTTCCAAAAATAATCTTATTCTACCATGCATAATAAATTAAATAAATTTATTTATTTAATTTGTTTTATCTTTCAAATCTTCTAAAAATATAATTTTCTTCTATGTGCACAATAGTTTTATTTTTAGAACTTCAAAAAAGCAAATCTAAAGTTGATTTAATTGGCTTTAATCATTATTATGTTTTATCACCAACTCATAAATTGGAAAAAACATTCTAATTTTATGAAATCAAATCCTATCTTTATCCTAGCAAGTAGTTAACTCAACAAAGCAACTTTAAAACATTCTTTAAACATGACACATGTCGCGTGCATGTTCATCATGTCTTCTCAACTCATCTTAACCATAGATTTCATTGATTTATCTCAACCATTGATCAATCTTACCTTGAAACCTATATATACCCCATTAATTGCATAAAAAATCATCTTCAATCATTTATTCTCAAGCATTCATACAACGCTTGAGCACTCATCACATCATTGAGTACATCGACCCTTTGAGCATATTATCATCATCTATGTTCACTTGTTGCAACCATGGGTATGCAATATATTGAGCACTCCACAAAGAACCAAGAGATCAATATAGTATAGGTGATAACTTTCTATTGTTTTGATTTGCATATTCATTGTTTGGTTATCGTTTAGATCGATCTTTTGAAGGTTATAAGATTGAGTTATTGTTCATTGTTTTGATCTTTATCAATCTCAATTTTACCTATACACACTAGCAACTGATTGGCTAAAGGAGGAGGCACCAAATGACAACTGGGCTATGTGATTTGCCTTGAATTTATGATATGATAAAAAAAAAAATCCTTACGAGGTTGCAACTGCTCGGTAGGTGTTGGCCAAAAATAGTCCAAGGAGAAGTTTCCTCTTAATACAATAGGTTTAAACCCACTATGGTAGATAGTGTGTACCTAACCTTCATGGGAAAACTTCAAACACTTATAGACTACCAAGGGGACCGCTTTCATGGAAGAGATCCTACTCAGATAGGAAGGGTGATCGAACCCAAGGTATAATGAGAGGATCCATCAAGCACTCATACTTGGACTTAGGATATCTCGTACTTGTCTTGGTACATGAACATACAAGAACTCCATTTGTGCCTACATCGACCATACACACAAGATCAATGAGTACGCCCTTGGTGGGCTTGTCACTAATCAAGGCAGTGATGTAGAGAGATATGTCATATATGTGCATAGGTGCGTCGATGGGGTGAAGGAGATGATCAACTTGGGAACAAGATGCACTTGACTAGGGCGAGGGTGACCATCCACCATGTTAATCATCTTGGCAAGAGAAGAGGTGGGCAAGTCAGTAAACACACTAGAGACCCCGATATGAAGGGGAAGCTCAATCAAATTGGTGGAATGATGCGGCAGAGGGTTAGTGTAGATCTTAAGGTTCTTGTTTGACAGAGCAACAAACTTATTTCCTCTATTGTTCACTCTGGAGACCTAGACAATAATTTTGATCAATGAGGTCTTTCACACTGTTATAGTATAAAAAGAGAGATGATGGAATGTGTGTTAGTACACTAGATCAGACCCTCCTTTCACTACAACATTCAAGGATAAAACTGAGCCAAGTCACTACAAGATGGAAGATGACTCAACTACTAGTTTTGTGCTCTTGTTTATAGAGGAAAGATGTGATTCAACCAAGCCTTTTATCAAACCCTAGGCCAATCAATGCACTAAACCCTAGAATTGAGATAATCAACTTATAACAGTAAAACAAAAACAACAAATTAGGATCTGAAAGCACCAAGGTGATCAGTGAGATGTCCAAATCCGTCCCTCAAAAGCTAAAATGTTGGAAGACTCTGGGGCTAGCACCCAAGTCCGAAAAGTTCAGATCTCTTATAACTCAAAACTGCAAAAATATTGTAAATGATGCTCTGATGCTAAATCCAAGGTTTGTTATGCCTACTGGACACTAGGGCTAGCACCCTAGTCTGCTACAGTAAAATTCTTAAACTCTATTTTCAGATCTAGAATCTTTATCTCTCAAACAACTTCCCTGTACCTTCACTTTTGCAACTCCCGTACCTGTAACCTGCACACACAAAGAAAGGGGTTTGGGGGTTGTGGTGTTTAGGGATTTACCTCAGTCAAATCCTAGGTTAGCATTCAATCTTTCCCAACATAGTTGTTAGAGAGAGAGTGTGCCCTAGCAGGGCAGAGGCTAAAGATAATCCAAATGATGATGAAATGATTCAAACACAATGATGTCACCTTGATGGTGAAGTCCTTAGTAAGATGAATATTCTTCAACTCATAAGGATGTTGATGATGATTCCAAATCTGCAACAAACACAATATTAACACATATCTGCAATAAACATAATGAATACCTTGATTTCGCCTTTGCACAATATCATAACCTTGCTATCATCAACTTGTCTATCATCAACCTAGTTACAAATGAATTCAAACACTTGTTTATATATGCTTGTCCGTTAAACTTTCACAAATTAATTGAACAAGGGAGGACCCATTTAAAAGTCCTAAGCTGACATCCATTTGATTTTACCCTAACCAGTCAGTGTGGACTTGGGCATGAGTTCCCAAGTCCCAAGGGGCCTTTTTGGTCGGGACTTAGACATAAAATGGGCCTCTAGTCTCCATTTGTCATGGGTTTCAAGGGAATTCTCATCGAGATGAATAATTTGCATGTAGAGTGTAAACACGGAGACCTAGGAGCTAAACTAGGAGGTAAAAAGGCATGTGTCCACTTTTTACTCCATAACATTTAGCCCCCACTTTAATGTGTGTGTGATCCTATGATTCAACACATGCATTAAAGTACAGTCGACGCATATCAAAACATATCAAACACATCAAACACTAGAATGAAGAAACACCCTAAGCTTGAAACACTATTTCTAGCCCCCAAAGTTAGGCAAACATAAGAAAACACTGAACAGTCACATAAGAGACAATGAACACAATAAGGAAGTATGCAATATGTAGAGAAGACAATGAAAGCACACAATACACGAATGCAATCACGCAAGACACAAAGAAGTCATGAAGAGAAGACATGATTAAGCAATTACATATCTATATAATGCTAACTAAAGCAAACAAAACACACATGTAGAGACACGCAAAACACATACAGCATGGGGAGGGACTCATCGCCACACAACTTTAGACCATGCCAAAAACACACAAGGCATGCAAGGAAGACACGTAAAACACATGGAAGACACACAGAATACATGAGCGCCGCATAACATGTCATCGACACACTATACGTCTTATACACAACAAACATGACTGATAGGGAGGAGCTCGTCACTGCAATCCTCTATTTAAAACATGCCAAACACACCTAACAGTTGAGCTACGCTACCACAACCATCAAAGACACACTTAAGGGTGAATGACTCAAGATCCATCCTCCTGAGCACTTTGTATAAAAGGATGTGCACTAGCTCAAGAGATACACCATCCCACCTTGTGATGAGAGCTTTGTTTAAAAAGATGCACACTAGCTCAAGAGATACACCATCCCACCTCACGATGAGGGCTTTTTGCTTAAAAGGATGTGTACTAGCTCAAGAGATACACCATCCCACCTCGTGATGAGGGCTTTCAAACAAGATTTGTCAGTGTAAAAGAAATCAAGTAGATACCATTATATATGCCCCCACCTTATATCAAGCACATTAAGGTAGAGTGAAAACACACAAGGGAACAAGAGCTTTTGCAACTTAGCCCATGCCCCAAAAGTGACATGTGTCATGATGGCCGAATGTTCCCACAAACACATCGATGTAAATTGCTAAGATAATCATCAAGATATAAGCTTTGGTTAGAAAATCTTACTCTAAGATAATAACTAAATCCATTCATAGAATCTTTACAAAAATCATATATTAGATCACATCAAAGACAAGGGCTACACTTGCGGGTTCAGAACCGAGTATAGCCATGAGGTTATATTGTAGGTATCTTAGAACCGAGTGTAACAACAAGGTGAGATAAAAGACAATCCAAAGTGCGTTGAAGCAGATTGAGAGTATTGCAAAAGGTTTGTTACAAGAAATTTCACAACACGATACATCACACGGAGTGATTCTACTAGTCAAAGTGTCAGATATATATATCACCTCCATCTTCATATATGGACTAGGTTCATTTTTGCTTTCTTGCGGAAGGGACACATGGTTCTTATTAGTATTTATTTGTTTTCGTCATCTGCCAACTAGGTAGAGTCACTGAAGAATGTAAACAATAAAAATGAGAGAGGGGACAAGAGTGACTTGGGTTTACAAAATAGGAAGATGTCCCCAAGACATCCTCCATGATGTTATGCCCCCAAGACACAACACACAACAATAAAATAGATGAGAGGATAATAGAAGAATGTAGAGACAAATAGAAGAATGGTCACAATGGAGGTGGTCTCCTTATATTCTTAACCTTACAAGAGTATCAAGGGTCATCCAAAGAGACCTAAACAACATATAAGACAACACGAGGGAACACAACACATAAGAGGAGGCCATGTAAGCAAGCAACTCAAAGACATGCTACATCAAAGGTGGCTAAAAATGGTTAGAGATACTAACATGTTCACACAACAGAACTAGCAGTTGTCATCGAACAAATCATCTTCCTCCCAATCTCGAATGCAAGAGGAAAGGGATACATAAGGTACAATTTCCCAACTTGAATCATTGTCCTTTAACTCTTCAACCTTTAGCTCTTCTTTGTTTGATTCAATAGGTAGTTGGTGGGATGTTTTCCTTGTTGAGGTGTTGCTTGTCAAGCTAAGGCTTGTCTCTTCCTCCTTCTATCTCTTGCTTGTCTACTCCTTCATGTTTTATTAGTGATGTTTGCAAAAGGATTCTCATGATTTTCCACAGTCTTCGACATCTTAGAGGATGAAGCTGGTACGAAATTGGTCTTTTTGGATAAACTACTTTTTTCTTTACGGGTATCTTCCAATCCTTGTAAGGATGGTGGAGGAGGAACCTCAGCAAAGACTCCCTTACCTCATGGTTGAGGGGTTTCTTTCAATTTGGGCTGCTCTTCACTTTCCACTTGTTCAATAGGAGGTCAGCCAATGTTTTTATCAACTTCACCTTGTATCTTTGATATCCCAGGAAGATTTGCTCTTCTCTTGGTTAAGGAGGCTCAGTAGGTTGTGGCCAAAAATAGTCTAGGTTGAATCTTTCACAAGTAACCTATTGGCATGTGTGTCTAGTGCTCTAACTGCTCTTGTGGATCCTAACTCTGGAGATTGTAATAGAGATTAATGCCCACGGGTTTTGGTCTAATGGCAATCATGGTCCAACAAATTGGTATCAGAGAAAGGTTCCTTGGAATATCTCACTTCTTCAGAACAAAATTATCCAAGTAGCACTGATGAACAACTACAAGCTTCTCTTGATGATCTTGACAAGTCTGAAGCAGATATCAAAGATTTGGTGGAAAATATCAAAGAAGCTAATGATTATATTCTAAAACTAAAGGAGTAAGTCTAGAAGTCTCAAGATAGAAGGAAAGAGCTAAGTGAACAATTAAAAACAACAAATGAATCCATAGACAATCTATCTATGCTAGTTGAAGAAAAAACAAAGGTTGAAGAACATCTGAATTAGGTTGTGAAGGATAAGTCTAAAGAATGTGAAAATTTGGGAAAAGAGGTGTTACTTTTGAAATATGATCTGGAAAGTAGCCAATAGCACTACAACAAATCCTTATGATTAGCTCCGTTTTTTGCTCTGTTTTTGCTTCCACCCAATATTTTAATATTTTTCTCCATTTTTTTGAAAAAGTTGGCACTATTTAGCGCCTTATGTAGCACCTAATTGAGCACCTAATTTATGGTTACTTAGGTTTAGGGTATTATTTAGGGTTTAGGGGTTAAGGTTTAGAGGTTTAGGGTTTAGGGTTTAGAGAGAGATAGAGGACCAATAGGGAGATACAGAGGAGACCGAGGGGAGAGATAGGGAGATAGAGAGTGAGGGACATGGCCAGAGACATAGGGAGAGAGATTGAGAGGTAGAGGGACACAACTGATAGGGAAAGAGGGGAGAGATAGGGAGATAGAGGTTTAGGGGTTAGGGTTTAGGTACTTAGAGGTTTAGGGTTTAGGGTTTATAAAGAGAGAGGAATGATAGGGAGATATAGAGGAGACTATGGAGAGAGATAGGGAGATAGAGAGTGAGGCACATGCACATGGTCAGGGACATAGGGAGAGAGATTGAGAGGTAGAGGGATGATAGTGATAGGGAGATAGGGGATAGATAGGGAGATAGAGGTTTAGAGTTGCTTGGATTTAGGGTAGCTCAGGTTTGGAGAGAGAGAGAGAGAGAGAGAGAGTGAGAGAGAGAGAGAGAGAGAGAGAGAGAGAAGAGAGAGAGAGAGAGAGAGAGAGGAGAGAGAGAGAGAGAGAGAGAGAGAGAGAGGAGAGAGATGAGAGAGAGAGAGAGAGAGAGAGGAGAAGAGAGAGAGAGAGAGAGAGAGAGAGGAGAGAGAGAGAGAGAGAGAGAGAGAGATGAGAGAGAGAGAGAGAGAGAGAGAGAGAGGTTTAGGAGCATTATTCAGGGTTTAGTGTTTAGACAGAGGACCAATAGCTGGGGAGATATAGAGAGTGAGGTACATGGCCAGAGACATAGCCAGAAGAGATTATAGGGATATATATGGAGAGTGAGGGACATGGCCAGAGACATAGGGAGAGAGATTGAGAGGTAGAGTAACAATAGAGATAGAGAGATAGGGAGATAGAAGTTTAGGGCTGCTTGGGTTTAGTGTTTAGGGTTTAGGGGTTTGGGGGTTTAGGGTTTATGATTTAGGGGTTAATTAGGGTCTCTCAGGTTTAGGGTTTATGGGTAGGGGTTAGGGGTTAGGGGTTAGGGGCATTATTTAGGGTTTATATATGTTTTAGGGGTTAGGGGTATTAATTATTTAAGGTTTAGAGGTTTAGGGTTGCTCAGGTTTAGAGTTTAGGGGCATTATTTAGGGATTATGGTTGCATGTCAAAGAAGTGTCTCTCTCCCTCTCTAAATCCCTCAACCCTAAATAATGCCCCTAATCCCTAACCCCTAACCCATAACCCTAAACCTAAACCTGAGCAACACTAAACCTCTATCTCTCTATCTCTCCCTTATCTCCCTCTCTCTAGTTATCATCCCTCTACTTCTCAATCTCTCTCCCTATCTCTCTAGATCAACATCTCACTCACTCTCTATCTCCCTATCTCTCACTTGACCATCTCCTCTAATATCTCTCCCAATCCATCTCGTCTCTCTCTCTCTCTCATCAACAAAGCAAATGGAAACAAGAAAAGTCTCCCTTATCAACAAAGTGAATGGAAACAAGAAAACTAGGACATGATTAAAAGAGGATGAGGATATAAATTGGCAGTTGAATGAAATGGAAACAAGCTGATAAAACTAAAGTTCATTGGATGGGAAGAATGATGAAGGAGAGGTGGAAATAGTAAAATAGGGAAAAATTGGTGGGATCTAAGAGGAAATTGGAAAGGAAAAGGAAAACTAGGAAAGCTAGGAAAAGGATTTAACTAGCTAGGAGCTGGTAGATAATATATAGGTCAGAGAGATAGAGAGACAGAGTTGGGGTTAGTGTTCAGGGTTTAGGGGCAATTATTTAACATTTATGAGTTTAGCATTTCTCAAGTTTAGGGTTTAGAGTTTACCTAGGGTTTAAGGTTATGGTTTAGGGGCATTATTTAGGTTCAAGGGTTTATGGTTTAGGGTTAAGGTTTAGAGGTTTAGGGTTTAGTGTTTAGAGAGAGAGAGGACCAATAGTGAGATATAGAGAGTGAGGGACATGGCCAGAGACATAGAGAGAGATATTTAGAGGTAGAGGAATGATAGAGATAGGGCTAGATAGGGAGATAGGGAGATAGAGGTTTAGGGTTTCTTGGGTTTAGTGTTTAGGGTTTAGGGGTTTGTAGTTTAGGATTTAGGGGGTTTAGGGTTTATGGTAGGTTAAGCCAGGTTAGGCTTAGGGGCATTATTAGGGTTTATGGTTTAGGGGTTAGGGGTTGTAAGGAAATGAGTGCAACTTAGAATGAACATCTAAGAATAGTGGTGTCTTCAGTAACTTTAAATTTCATTAGATTGCCTCAAAAACACTCACAACTATGCTACAAAGTGAAATCAAACATAGTTAACCCTTAGAGGAAAGTACAAGCAACATTAATGAGTTTCAACAACAAGCATTATACAATTTCAATAACAGAACCATTAAACGTGAAATATGGAATAGAAGAGATGAACACAGATTTACGTGGGGAAAACCCTTTCAGGTAAAAACCCCACACTCCAAAAGCCCAGATCACCATTGTATTATTCAACACAGAAAATACAGTTACAATACAATTCAAGCACTAAGCCCTTTCATGGAGATTAACATCCTATTCCATCTGGAGATTATTTGATAGTCACTCCTCTTCTCTCTATCTGTCTCTCATCGCACTATCCTATGTTACCATAACAGACCAGACAGTTACAAAAGGCAACCGTTCAATTGACATTATTTGTGATATGCATTGCCAATACAATGTTGGCTTTTCTGTCCTTCTGCCATGTCAAGGAGGCACGTCACCACTGTCAAAACCATTCCCACCACCCCAGCTCATAATTGTTTCCATGACTATTTAGATTCAGGAGACCTCAATAGTCCCACTTGCACCAGTTGACGGCCACTTTTACAGTTTATGTACATGACCATGAGATAGTTAACTATCGACACTTTTGCTACCGACGAGACCAACAGTCTACAACTAACGACCATCAAGAAGACCCTGGCCAATGTCGCATCGGAGTGACCACAACCAGTGGACTGGACTTTTCCAAACAATGCTGATAGTTATAATCTTGTTGATCCATAACCTCCATCGGAAAAGAGTACACAAACCATCAGACTGACCTTTCAAAGCTAGACTGACAACTATTGTTATACCGAATAGAGCCTTCATTAGAGTGACCCAGAGTGTCGGAGAGAGTCATAGCGACATGTCAAATCTCGCCGATGTCAACCTTTATTGGAGTAACACAAAAGACCCTGTGAGACTCTTACCGAAGTGTCATGTCCCACCGATGCCAGCCCTCATCGGAGAGACACAAAGCACCAGAGAGATAACTTCCAGTCACGCTGATCTCACAAGTCATGCTAATACACTACACCAAGCCTGTTAGTCCATCGTTGGGACAAGCATCTTAGTCCCACTGAAATGATCAACACTCGCCGATGCTTGTAATCTAAGACACATGTACTCAACAATCTACATTTTGACACCTTTAATATGATTTTGAGTCAAATAGGTTCAATAAATGTTAAACTTGATGAGGAAGACAAATGTATCTTCTCACTTTTTTCTTTACCCAAAAATTAGGAGAACATAATGCTTGTTATAAATGGGTAGTGTTGCAAAGGTGACTATGAAATCCTTTATTGTTACAATGCTCAATGGAGATATGAGGAGAAAGTTCAATGATGAAGGTTCTAAGGATGTCTTGCATGTTCTTCAAAGGCCCAAGGACAAAAGTGGATCTAAAGGGGAATGGTATAAATATCAATCCAAGTCAAGAGGAAAATCTAGAATCCCTAGGAAGATAAGAGTAAAGTTTTGGAAATATGGAAAAGAGGACAACTGAAGAAGGAATGCAAAAAATTAGCTAATCACTACCACAATCTCATGATCACTAATCTAGTAGAAAATCCTAGTTTTCATTCTTTTTCATAATGCATTAGTTAATCACATGCTTCACATTTGACATCATGCTAAAAAGATCAAATAAGTTTTGTATTTCTTATCAACTATTTCATTTCTCTATCTTAATTACTTAATATCTCAATACTTTATTCTACTCTCAACTCCTTGTAATTAAAGTTTAATTAAATCTAGGATTGGACTTAAATCTTCTATTATAGGGTATGATTTATTTCCCTACATTTTTTTGAACTCGCAATTTTCATGCCTATGTTTAGGAAAAAAAAAAGATTGAATTTTTATTTTGAGATTTTTGTGGTTTGCATTTGTTGGGACCCAATGCCTTTAATTTGCATTCCTAAGAAACATCTAAGGATCCTTATGTCCCTTCAACAAAGTACTAGTTCCAAACCCTCACCTTGAAAACATGACTACCTCTTTCTCCTACTTCCTATGATGATCACATGTTGCATTCTAATGATGAAGAAGAATATTATGATCATGATATCTTTATTAAAAGAGTTGAAAATGAATAGAAACATGAGATCGTTGATAAATTGAAATATTAGTGCAATCAATTAGCTAATATAGATGATAATATGTCTACTTCATATTTCATTGATGGTCTTACTCAAGTACTTATCACAAGATAACATGGCATAGATACAATTAAGGATATTTATGAAAAATAATTAAAGATAAACAAATTTAATTAACATTATTGCCAACATTCATACCAAAGATTGAACAATTTAAGGATATTGCAATAGGTATTTTGTCAACAATTGAACAATCATTTAATTAACATTATTGCCAACAATTTAATCATCCTTTTTTAAACATGGATTGTAAATAATTCTAAAAATTTAGAAGTCTTGGTCATTAACTTTACTGTCTGCTACAATCCAGTGTATCATTGTCAATGTTCATATGTTCTTTCAAGTATTTAATATTATCATCATCCTCATCTTGACCTCCATCATCTTCATCATCATTGAAATCTAACTGTAGACCATCTATATTGTTACCAGATGTATTTGGATCATCATTTGTATACCATTCATATTGTTGTCTTCCATAACATCATCCAACTTTGGATTGTTGTCTTCTTGTTCTTGAACATAACCATCTTCAAACATCATCATGGATGTCAATTTCTTAGATTTCTCTAATCCCTCTCTCTCATTTTGTTGGCCATCATTGTTTTGCTCAGTATCCACTAATGCATCGTCAAATACATGCCTTAATCTTGGATCATAATGTATGACAAATATCCATTTCGGTCCAAAATATCTTCATAAAAAAATACCTGCACATGAACGACATACATATATTAGACGTATGGTATAACAATTTTATTGAATTAATAAACACACACACACACACACACACACACACACACACACACACATATATTTGCAATAAACTATGAATTAAAGATTAATGATCACTATCGCTTCTTGTTTGTGTTAAAGAAATACCTGCTCACAATGATTTGGTAGAACATAAGGCTCCATATCCTCCGATAGGAAACATGAGGAATCTATAGAAAACAATCCACTATGGGTATCATGTCTTCGTGTCCTCTCAAATGCTTCATACCATCTACACTTAAAATACAACATTTAAAGAGCGGTAATCCAACTCAATAATTTCTTGTATTTTCCCAACATATTGTAGATTCCCTTCAATTATATTCTTATCTTTTGAGGTTGATCGACTGGATTGCTTGAAGTCAACCATGATGCCACAATCAAAGGATCGTCTCTTTACATCTACACTTTCTACACGATAATGTCGACCATATGCCCACATTGCTAGATATTTCCTCACCTGTGAAAGACATTTATTTCAGTGAAAACAAATATAATGATGAATATTAAAATAGTTAATAGTGTCAAAGTTGTAAGGAAACAACATTTTGTAAAATTCCAACTGTACCTTTCTTTTCACATCCTCTAGACATGTTGATTTCATCTTTTGTTATGTTTGAAGCTATACCTGCATCTTCTATTTGATTTGAATTTGTTCAGTAACCCATTCTAGTGTGCAATCTTTGCCCCATTCCCCAAGCAGATCAGTGGAAGTGGAGTATTCCTTGGGTTCGATCTCTTAAATTGTCTCCTTGCTTCTAACACTTCTTCTCTCTTTTTAACATACAGATTAATCCATTTGTTCATAAAGTCCATGTGGTACAGAAGACTTGTCGAGTATAGCACTTTTGTCTACACCTATTACATTTCAATATGTTTATTTCAAACTCTAAATGTCATGCTGTTAATTTGACAAATAAATTATAGAGTAAATTAATGATTGCAAGAAAAAAAACCACACTGATCATGAATTTACTTACTAATTTCTACTTGAACACCATTAGATTGTGGTTTTTCTCCATCAATAATATCTGATGCTCATTCCTTCATCCCAGAAGTGTGGCCCATCTTCAAAATCCTTACCAAGGAATTCACATAGGAAGAGAAATGATTCATTCAATACATACCCTTTAGCCATGCAACCCTCTGGATGTGCCTTTGTCAGACATATCTTTTTAGAGTTTTCATATACCTCTCAAAGCAAAACATCCACCTCGTTGATATGACACCCGCAATTCAATGTCATCAACTAGGTGTATAAGTAAATGGACTTTGTAGGTCCATGAAACTTGTAGGAACTCCTTCTCAAATACACATACAATTTCTGCAATTTCCTTCTTCCATTTTGGCACTTCACAATTCGTGGATCTCCTTTGAGGTCACCCACCTAATATAAGAATAGTAAATTAGTATGAACCTTTAGTCAAAAATTAATATGCAATATAATATATCTATGTCTCTCACACATTAACCACATACCTTGTAAATGTTGACAATCGACTTATGGCATTCCTTAAGTCAATTGTAAGACAAGAATCCCCCCTAATTGCCAATGACATGATATGCTATGAAAACACATTTATGAAAGGTCATTAGTATTTTTTTCTCACACAACATAATGATATCAAAATATATTTAGTACTTAATCAATGTTACCAGTAAATGTTAAATGATGATATATAAACTTCATAAAATTATGAAAATCATGTGTTTTAAATCCTGTGATATGTCCATCAATTGTAAAAGCTTTAGCCAATGATGACCCATAGCCAGTAGGTGTCCTTATTGAATGGATGACATTTTTTAGTTGGTCTAGCTCTTTTTTTTCAAAATCCATGGAGCTTCTACATATGTTTCATTTTCCCTGTTTGGCCACAAATGTTTTCTATCAATTTTGGTACGCGAAAGAGCAATATCTCTCCTCGAAGACAAGGTGTCCTTCTCTTTGCCTGATATATGTTGAAATGTAGAATCTGGGACATTTTTGAAGACATGCATAGGATCTAATAGGTGAGATATTAATAGATCCTTCGAATAAGGGAGCTCATAAAATATGGATTTCCTTTTCATTCCTTCTCGCATATTAACTACAACTTATTTTGGTTCTTCAATTGAATCACCCCGATCAAAAAAATCCTCCCGACCTTTCAATTCAGCATCTTCATGCTTCTTAAGCCAATCACCTAGACCAACAATCATGGGCGGCCTCTATTTTCAACTTTTCCATCAAATTGATTCTTCAGGTGATTTTCTAAACTTATGATCTAGTGGTAGAAAAACCATGTTGTTTGTGTAAATAAATTTATGTAGATCTTTAGAATACCGCCCTTGAAATTGTTCTGCACATCTTGGACATGCAAATATCCCCTTTGTTTGAAGCCCTGCAATTCAATAAGTAATGTTAATAACATAAAAAAAATAGTATAAAACTAAGTATGAAGTTGGGATGAAAATAAATTATGAGTGTAAATACGTAAATATTTTATCTTACCAGAACAAACACGCCAATTCCTGGGAAATCATGAATAGTCCAACATAGCACACCGTACAACATGAAGGACCTATTTGATGGGGGACATGATATGTCATACATTCTTATGCCTTTCCATAGTAGTTGCATCTCATCAATAAAATGCGCAAGATAATATCCATGTTTTTAACTTGATGTTTCCTGAACAATGAGAGTCAGCATAAGGTGCTCCTTTCTAAACTTATCCATGGGTAATGTTGTATACTATCAATCCAACTGGTCAAACACTAAAATTTGAGCTCAAGAAAGAGAATGGGCACACTCCATCAATTGCAAGACCAAACCTGATACTACAGGGTTCATCTTTGAATTTTCTTGGCCATTTTTCCTCTATGTGTTTCATTACTTTAGAGTTAGCTAGAATTCGCATGAATCCATCTTTACTCCTATTCTTTGCATGCCAATCCATCAATTGTGCAAGTGACTTGCAACAAAACATTCGTTGAAGTCTAGGTATAATTGGCATGTGACGTAAAACCTTCTTTGGAACTGTAGGACCTTGTACATCTGTACGATATCTCTTCTCTTTGCATACAGGGCATTCTACCTTATTTTTGATATTCATCTCTGTATAAAATGCAATCATTTTTACATGAATGAATTTGCTTATATTCAATCCCCAAATCAACCAACAATAGGCGCGCCTCTCTGCAAGTTGATGGCAACACATTATCTTCAGAGAATATTTTAGTTTTTAGTGCCCTGTAAGATTGCCATAGATTAAATCGATTGAATGCTTTGACTTATGATGAACATGTTTGATATGTCAATCTATACCAGGACTATTTATATACAATATATAGTTTTAAAATCCCCTTAAAGAAATATAAACAAAGTTGATGAATGTTTACGAATTATGTACACCAATTGACAATTGCAGAGTAAGAAATATATTTCAACTCACTTTAGTAGGGTAGTGAATCCTTTGTCTGACCAACAAATAGTGACTTGATTTCTAATAATATTAATGTGCATGCCAGTTTTGAGGTTCTACTTGCACCTGATTTGAACATGGGTGTCTTTGTTGCTTGCTTGATGGAGTCTTTCAAGTTGTTATCATCAACATTACATTTGTGGTAATTACCCCTGCTATCATCATTACTATCAACCATATGATCATTAATTGTCATCATTGTTTTCATCCCCAAAGAAATCTGTAAGCATTTTCATTCAATCCTTCTTCATACACTGCATTTTCACTATCATGATCATCATCATTAAGGCTAGGTGGCATGTCATCAGTGTATGCGGATCTCATTAGCTTTTCAAATTTCTCAGTTGGTAGTGTTCTCTTCAATAATGCTCTTTTCACCCTGGTATTGTTTAAAGGATGGTTTGGATCATCCGGTCCAAATCTTAATAACCCAGTTGGATCTTGGGTATTAGTATGTGTTTCATCAACATCTTCTACCTATCAACAAACGCAAGCATTATTTAATATTTGACAACAATTGGATAAATCATAAATGTATCAATTTCAAAGAAATATAATCAAAATGGCTTAAAAAATAAAAATATTGATTGTATGAACATATATACATCAATTGAATAATGAAACATTATTTTATAGACTACCTTTTTTATACAATAATTTAAATAAAACACCAATTTGGACAACATAGTTTATAAAAAATCAGTCCACACTCATTTATTATTCTTTGGTTTTCTGCCCTTAAGAACATCCTTAGGGAGACCTTGTTCTTCCCTCTTCTTTCACGCAGGAGTGCGTTTTAAGAAGGGGTAATCAATCAATAACTCATCCCCAATGGTAAGGTCCATAATAGCCTCAACCATTATCAATCATCAACCTCTCTTTCCATATCTCCATCTTTATCATTTATACCTCAACAAATTGACAATTCGGTCTTATAGTAGGGTCCCTTCCCTTACTACTATTTATAAATCCTACAATATTTTGTGTGTGTATGCACGTCCATCTATATACATAAGATGACCTCTATTCATTTCTTTTCCACTTTCCAATTGGACATGATGGGTATACATATTTGAATTTAGACCATATGCTGACATGCTAGGCTTATATTCTGCTAGCTTTTTCCATTCACCACTATAATATGATGGACCATAATATGGCATTAATATCTTAGTGGTTTGGTTCTGAATTGTTTCTACGTTTAGATCCCACATGTACATTTTGGACAATAAAGAAGCCTAGATTCACTCCATGAATATTGGAGGGTCGTATCATGTAGTTGTATCCCTAAAATTGAAACACCTCGTACACTCTAGGTAGTTGTTGATCACTAGGCCAAGCACAATATAGGTCGACGATCAAATGTCTCTTTGTAAATTGATCTCAAACTCAGGGGCAAGTCATCATCTCCATCACATTCATTCTCATAGGGTATGTAGTCCACCTTCCCCTTGTCTTTAAGCAAATTATGCATCTTTAAACCGGTTCTTGTTCTATTGCTTGTTTTCATCAATTCCTCATCTTCCGAGCTGGTATATTGGCACATATTTTTGTTAGTTGTATCATCTGATAAATGATCATTGCCCTCTAGGCTGGAAGTCAGTGATCTAGGAAACTTTAAACCAAGAACTTTATCCTACAAGTATCCATTAAGAAAAAGTTAGTTATTTAAATAATATAAAACATGTTTAAACGAAGTATACATGCTATTTATATCAATTTGGAAATTCCTTACCACAATTGCTATTGGATTGAATTGATTGTACGAGGCATAGTACTGAATGGAAGCTCATCATATATGTAATGTCTTTGTATAATCGTTCGTTTGAATTGTTTCTTTCCACGACATACAGAACATCCACAAAACAACAATTTTTTCAAAATATTCATCCCATGTACTATAGTCTGACCAACCTCTTGTTCAGTGCAATCATTTGTTGTGTCTATAGGATCCATTGTCATATCCTCTTCCACCCATTATCATCTACATGATTTAACAGTTTTAGGTCCACATCCACGTACATATATTTTTCATTTTCTAGTTGAATGCTTAGGCTCCGCATTTGCTCCAATCTCCATATAAAATAATCAACAACATGCATTAATTTATGTCAAGATTGGATAATCCATTATAAATTTCAATAATACTGTGAAAAAAATATGGATGTATCACAAAATGCCATCAGATCATTTTTTCCTAAGGAAATTGATTTGAGTACCTGATTTCCTGCTTCATCCATTGTGTCCTCATTTGATATGACACAATCTGTTGCCATGGCCTCGTCTGGCCCCTATAATACACAACATAGTAAATAATGTTTAGTACACCAATTATATCATTTCAACGAATATGCTATCCAACACAAAACCTCACTTTAGTCATATATTTGACATATTGATACCATGTTTTGGCCATCCTAATCTTTAAACTTTTCCCTCGATCATAGAATCACATTTAATCACCATTCCTATGCATTTTCAACCAATAAGTTTGACCTCAGAGGCCTCGTAGACAAAAAAAAAGACTTTATCTCTCTATGTTTGTAGCATTTGTGAATTCATAAACACCTTCCTCCTTTGGTTGAGGTTGCTTTCTCTTCTTACCTCTATTGTATCTGCAGATTCCATTGTCATATCTATTTCCACCCCACTTTCCTCTCTACGATTTATTAGTAGTTCTATGCCGTCCACTCTCCATGGCCTCCTCTGGATCCTGTAATACATAACAATGACAATAGTCACATAACAACTATGCACCAAGAGAATATTCTTGAATTTATCTTGTTAATACACTCGCTTTTCATTAATATGCACTATGAAAAACAAAATAGGACATTGCAACATTTTGCTCTTCAGAAAAAGTTTACACGCAGAATCTTGACAACTAGAGCTCAAATCTTATGATTACAAGATGACTACAAATTCACATCAAAAAGACATTCATTTCATATTTGACTCTCCTTTTTCTTTTATGGGTCATTTTAAGGGAATCTATATCTCTCCAAGTGGCCATAAAACCCTCAAGACTATCATAGAACCCTCAAAATAGTCTCAAAGAGTCTTTGGCACCAAAATTTTAAATTCTTGATGGAGGGAAGGATAATTTGGATGTTAATTTTGAAATCACATCATTAGATCTTTGTCAGGTTAATCCTAGCCATTGGATATTCTTTAATTATAGGGACATTATGTTATATTTCACCATTACCTTTCACTCCAAAATTAATGGTTTCCTTTGAAAAGAAAACCTCCATTAGCTATCATAACCCCAAATATCTGTTGAAGTGAACTTAAACATTAGGTGCAATTGTCATTGCTCATATTAAGCACCTACCTCCCTTCTTAGTGGTCCCACATGTGTGATGTATGTGAATGAGTCATATGGTACATGTGCTACATGTTTAAAGTTTGAATTTTGCTCATATTGTTGGAAAAAGGCCCAAAAAGACCTTTGATTTTTGAGTTTTATACTCTATAACATGCATCTCCTTGATCTTTTCATCTAATCTATGACATGTTGTCTTTGCATTTCAATGAGATCAATTCTTGAAAAATGACAATCCAGAGGTTAAAGAGACAAGTTGATACCTATAAAGAGGAGATATCTAGAGAGTAATGTCACAAGGACATAACCAAGGTATGCACTATAATGAGCCATAGGGACAACTTACTACACCATCCAAAACTCCATTTGAACTAGCTATTATCAATAATTCACATTATTGGGGACTGTCATGAAGAAAACACCATGCACAGGACTATCATAGTCAAAGTGGAGAGGATTGTCTAGTCATTGTATGACTGTCATAATAGCTAGTGGGTTAGTTACCATGCTTCAACCTAAAATAGGTTAATGAGAACATAGAAATGAAAATCACAACACCACAAGCACACTCCATAAGCTGCCAATATAGTCCCAATATCATGTCATCATGATAGTAAGAGAAGAGTTGTTTGGTTTTTCCAAAACCATATCAGTTGTATACGGATTGTCACCAACCATCTGTGTAAGGTTGTGAAAGAGTGAGTCATTATTGAGCTAATCATAAGAGGCGCATGAAGTCAAAATGCTATCATGGAAACAAGATATAGTTACTTATTATAAGGACAATCCAAATTTGGTGAGGTTACGTTTTTATCAACTTTCAAGCAAAATACATCATTTTGCACTGATTGGTGCTAAATTAGGCACACTTTATGCCGTCTTTGGCGCCCCAAACAGATTACATTGTTTGCCTAAAGGTTGGCGGTAAAGTTGACGTTAATTGCTCCGATTATAGCGCCAACTACTAGATCAATTTTTTTTACAAAATTCCCGCCTGCACATACCCCCCCCCCAAAAAAAAAAAAAAAAAAAAAAAACTTTAATATTGATTTTTGGTGTTCATTTTTTGTTTGGAGATCAAGAGTTTGGGTTGGAGTCCCGCTTGAATTAATATATGAGAAAAATGCTGCGTGAAGAGAGGAGAAATTTGATTTAGTTTTCAACACCATAGGTAAGGTTACAATTATAATAAAAAAATTTCGTTCCCAAATATATTTTTGTTTCGATTAAATGGAGAGGATTGTGAAGAAAGAGTTGTAAATATTGTTTTGTTTATAGGCGAATCGTTCAAGTCTCATGTGGTTGCAAAGGAGGAGGGTAAAATTATAGACATTACATTATTTCCTCTGCATCTGAGAGTAGTGAATGCATTTTTCAAACCCCAATTCCCAGATTCACTTATCATTACCATCAATACCTTTCTCTAAACACAACTTTCTCGCTTCCTTCCTAAAAAAGTAGTTGAGTGCTTTAAGACACATCGATTGTTAGCAAACTAAAATTAGGGCTTTTAAGACGAGGGTGAGCAAACTAAAATAGAGGTTGGTCGAGACAATATGAAGAGATATGGCTTTTAAGACGATAGTGAACAAACTAAAATTAGGATGGGAACTATAAATTCCCTCCCAAGGCACCAATTAATTCATAGGAAAACAACTTCATGATTTGCTCTACAAAGTAAAGGTCAAAAACCTTGAGGAATATAGAAAAACTGGACGAAAACTTTCATACCTAGCAGTGTGTACGTCGTTTGCCTCCACAGACTGAATGGAAATAATTTTCCCTAGGTCGCCTCAAAATGTCAAGCAATAGAGGGAAGAGAGCAAAGGGAGCAGACTCTGGCCACAATGAGGTAATTCATTATCAATTTATAGATTTGTAAATGTTTCCATTATTTCTTTGATTTTTAGTTTTTAGTTTTTTATTTGTAAATTTAAAAGAAGAAATTTATTTTATAGGAACATGATATTGACAAAGATAAAGAGGCATTGGCTTCCATATTGGGGGTAGAGGTAGTGAACAAATTGGATGGTGTGGACTTGACAATGCTTGCCAGATACATAGAAAAATGATCTGGTAAAGCCCCTGAAACATTACAACCAAATCAACAGTGTCAAAGGGAATCAATTGATTCCCCAACCAGTCATGGATCGAGCAAAATATCTAGGAGAAAATTAATAACAATAACCTCTAAGAATCTGGAATAGGGAACAGAGGCTTCCAATGTCGCACCCACTCCTGGGACATAGATTTCTTCGACTACCATGCCATGTTTTGCATCTTGCATTGGTACCTATGATACCAAGATAGAATACGATGAGGTTTCAGGGGATGTCTGAATGACAGATGCTAGAAAAACATTTGTGAATAGGTTGAAGGAATCATGCCTTCAATGGTTCAAAGACCATCTACATTTGCCATTCTCAAAGATACCCATGCACCTGCAAAAAGCAGTTATCTAAGACATGGAGACTGAATTTGGCACAGGTTGGTCTATAAAGAAGATAAAGCTATGAATGTCTCAAAACTGCAAGAGATTTCGGTGCAACCAAACAAAGAAGATAAAAAAACTCCCTCCCGACCAAAGGCTCAAAAAAAGGCCAATTGATGTAAGTTTGAAAGTATGGAAAGAGCTTGTAAAAACATATGAGAAGTCTGATGCACGGAGGAACTCTGGTGAGGAGAGTACGCAGGTATTTGAATTTGCTCATAAGATTATATCAAATTTATTAAATGATTTTTAAATTTTATTTGTGCATAGTTAAATTGAATTAGTATATGTTTCAGGACAAGGCCTCCAAGGCTAGGCTTGACAAACTTCGTGCCACGCATCATAGTGGCCAGAAAGGTTTATAGGCCTTGATCTGAACATTTGTAAGTATATTTAATAAGTTAAATGATATATATTTTAATTTCCTAGGAAAAAGTAAATGATTGCATATTAATTAGTTTAACTAGTCCATGTGCCATGTTTTGACAGGAGGAGAAATATGGCCAACATCCAAGCCAATTTGAAAAGGAAATGTTACAAAGCAAAAAGTGGACCGATTTTGTAATCTGGATGGAGAACGAGATCAATAGTTGACTTTCAATAACTTAGTTGGATATTATTGTGTTAATATGTCAATTTGAATTTCTTGTGTTGACGTGGTTATTGATGCATAGGATGAGTTCTAAAGTGCTTCTCTGTTGGCCCTAGCGCCCTTAAATGTAATATTTCTCTTATATGACAAATGATTACTCTTATATCTTTGGGGACCCTTCTTGGTGCCATTAGGATCATAATGAGTATACTAGTCTTGTGCTTGCTTGCTTGTAATCTCTTTAATCCAAAACAACAAGTGACACTAAATTCAAAACCCTAACATTTAGAGATGTTGTTGATACCCTTCTGTTCCCTGTTTGTTCAGAAGCTGATAACGTGTGATCTCTCTAAAAGCATAAGTTTTTGAGTCAATTTTTACCCACTGAGATATTCAAAAATGGCTAGGCAAAAGAAGAGAAGTGGAAGTGGTATTACTATTGAATCTTCTAGTGCTAGTGTTGGTGTAGGGGGCACTCAACGTTCATCCAGAAGGTTGAGAGGAACTGTTGCTCATCAGATGAGTTTTGAGCTGGTTATCCCTATACTTCCATTTACCAGGATTGTGAGGGAGGTAATTGCACATTATACTTTATAGGTGAATCGATGGACTACTGAAGCTTTACTCTTATATCTTTGGGGACCCTTCTTGGTACCATTAGGATCATAATGAGTACACTAGTCTTGTGCTTGCTTATAATTCGAAGCCTATTCATTTTTATGTCAAACCACTTGGTAGGCATACTTATCTGTCATATGTGAGTGTACATGCTTGATTTCGGCTTCCCATGATCAGATTGGACAAGGTTTTGCAGTGCCAAGTTAAAGGGTTCTGGTGGTACCCACCTTATAGGGTTAGGGTTTTAAGTCAAGTCTGCAAGCCTATATTTTTATTCCTTTAAACCCCTTAAGGCCTTAAGTTTTCTTATCCTTTGGCCTCTTGCACTTTATCTTTTAAAACTACATTGACTTCCTGTATTAAAGGGCAATTGTCTTGAGGTCTTCTTAGAGGGGTGATATGTGACTGGGGTATGAAGACTAGGACTTTGTATGTAATCTTAAGCCCTCCTTTTTGATTTGTTGGAAGCCTTCTTCACTAATACATAAGGACTGTCAAGACTCCTATGATAGTGCATTAGAGAGGTATTGAAATCACAACGGAGATAAATGTTATTAGGTCATCACCCAATGGAGAAGGGATTGTCATAAAGAGCATGACAATGTTACCTTGTCATAGTCACAAAGGAGATAGTCTTTGTGGTGGTAATTAAAGTCACTAAGTTTACATCCACCTTCCTAGGGTTTGCAGAAATGCCTGAAGTTGAATATGCCTATTTTAAAGATCTTGCCATGAGTATTTTCTATGTTTTTACAAATGGAGACCTCCCCAATCCTCATCTCGAGTTTTAATTGCACAATGAAATGATGGAGGACAATCATAACTATCATAACAGTACATTAGCATTTTTTGTCTCAAGGTGGCCCTTGAGACTGTCAAGGGGATGAATATAGAGTTGGGATTATGGTTTTTGTTTAAAAGCCTCATGTCTATTGGAACTAAAAAATTTCACATTATTCATCTACTAAGAATTCACCAAGTCTCCACATAATGTGACTAATGTCCCTCATTTTCAAAACCAACCACCAAAAATTTGTGTGACAAGATCCATTTCAGAATCTGCACATAAACAATCTCATGAATATACCTAGCTCTCTGACCATAGCCTAATTCTGATACTAAGTTATCTATATTAGAAAGACCTTCAGTAACTCACCCTGAATAGAAAAATACATTCTTGAAGTATAATGTGATAATCGGTGAGAGATGATTGATGTCTGAATGATTAAAATTTCATATGTCAAAAGATCGGGGAGACATTCTATACGTATCACCGACACATACTCATCGGTGTGAGTAGAACAATTGGAGTGAAATCCTAAAGTTACACAGAGCCTTTAATTCACACCGACCAATGCCTCATCACCAGGAAGCAAACAATCTCTCCCCGACGCGTAATATTAAGACTATCGGTGTGACATATACAATCGGAATGAAATCCTTAAGCTTCCTTGACCACAAAAGTCACCTCGACACAAGAGGCAAAAGGCTTTCGGTAAGACCCTCGCCAATATGGTCTAATAAAAATGAGCGATGGAGATAAGATCATTGGGAAGATCTAACCCATCGGGAGATTATCATATTCTCTTGATGATGGAGATTGTCATGCCGATAAAGATGAGGTATCCCCTATCTGTCAGAGAAACACTCATCGATGCCAAGGAGAACGTTCGCCACACTTGATCAAAATGACATCGGGATGAAAATTATAATATCTCCCCGAAATGACAATAAAGGGTTCATAACTCTATGAAAAAAGTATTTCGTGGAGACACCAACGCACCCTTGGTGACCAACTAGAAACATATGAAAGAAAATGGCACCAAAACAATATGAAGATTGGCGAAAGAATAAAATGGTCTCACCGATATGATAAAAAGAGCATCGCCCTGACATTTTGAAATTCATGAATTCCCTACATTCAATTCTGGTGGCAGCCATTAATGGATGATTGAACATAATGCCCATAAAAATCAACACAAAAGCCATTATGATCCCACTAAAATCAACACAAGGGTTGCAGATGGAGAAGAAGGAATTCACCAGGAATCAGGAGATTTGTATGAAGCATATACAGGTAAGTCCTTGAGCTTTCTTTGATACAGTCAAGTTCTGGTATAAAATGGAAGGCTCCTCTGAAACAAAGAAAAGACAACACACTAAAAAGAGCCAAACCAAGGGCAAAAAACAAAAAAATGAAACAAAGAAGGGAGAGAACACCAGAAAGGAAACTAAACCAAGATCTTGTGGACCAATTGCCCGGTTCTAGACCCAAGGCTAGAAGAACTGCACAATTGAGGGCAAATGTGGAAAAGCTCAACGATAAATACAAATATGTCAGAAATATATGGACTCCTATCTAAGGGTATGAATTATTCATGTTCCACTATCACAGGAGACATAGGATGAAACCCGTCTGTAACCCCTGCCAACTCAATTTAGGGAAATTAATAGTCACAGATGTTTTTGTCAATATAGACCTTTTGAAATTGCTAGCATACCATTATGATCCCGACCAAAAGGCCATATACAATCTATAGGGAAAGCCCTTGTTTCATATATCTAAAAATGCAATTTGTGAAGTTTTTGATTTAAATGACACATATAACACCCCTATCATACATGAAGTCCTAGAAAAGGAATATTTTGATTATATACCACATATAAGGGCTGGAGACTGCCATTACATAGGCCACAGAATGAGGGGAATCTAGTGCCATTTGAAGAAGGGGATTAACCACCGTTTCATGTCAAGTTGTTTGAACCTTA
This sequence comes from Cunninghamia lanceolata, assembly GCA_027924645.1. Taxonomy (NCBI): domain Eukaryota; kingdom Viridiplantae; phylum Streptophyta; class Pinopsida; order Cupressales; family Cupressaceae; genus Cunninghamia; species Cunninghamia lanceolata. The sequence goes on along the minus strand of BSBN01000004.1, from coordinate 525,495 downwards.
CCTAAGATACACATATTACAAAATTTATGTCCATAGTACCCATGGTTATCTCTGCGGATATCCAGTGCCATCACTCCAGGTCATTTGACTATGCTACTTTTATTTTTAAGGAAATAGACTTAGGTCTGAAGGCCTTAAAGAATAGTTCCCCCATAGTCAAGATCATACACTATTCTATTCTCATGCATATGGTTTTGTATTTTGGACAAGAATTGAATCTATAGCCAGAGCAGTTGAACAATTCACAAATTGATAAAGATGGTCAATCGCTGCCCCCACAATTATGGACCTCAATATGGGACAACAGGTTTGTGAATTCCAGTTATGTTCACTTTGAAGAATTCTTTGTAAAAACCCTGTATAGATGTTATGGCTACCCATGTAGTTACACTTTGTCAAAAGAAATTAAAAGGTTTTTGAGACCCAAGGATTTTGATGGGCCACCTACTGTAAACCACAATTGGGGGGATTGGTATTATTTTCATGATTCCACAATGATCAGAGTATACGGGTTTGAGGATACCCCTTTTTTGATGCTAAAAACTGTACCAGATAGGGTGGCATACTTGGAAATAGTCAGACAACTTGACTACTCAAATGTGATGAATCTCAGTGCATATGATAAATAGTCTTTTATGCCAAGCACCTTATGTTTTGGTGACTTTACTGTGTTAGCTAGAGAAGGTTATGATCTCATTCTTAATAAATTGTCTCATTTTAATCTTAGGAAAGCAATACAGAGAAAATTTTTTGACCTAGAGGCTTTATTGATTATGCTAAGAAGAAGCAAAAACTGAGTGGATATACTCATGTACCTTACCCTCATGATGATGTAATTAGAAATTTGGAACAAGCAGATGTTGAAATAGCCATTGATGAATATAATCAAAAAATAAGGGAAAGAAGAAGTGAAGCACAAGAAATTGAAGTGTTTTCCTCCAACAGTGAAGGGTTTGTGGCCTCTAAACCCCATGACTTTTCTGATACAATTTCAAAATGTAGAATTGAACCATACCAGTCCTTGGAAAAAGGATTGGAAACTGAAGAAACAGGGGATAATGATGCTAGACAGGTTGCATATAAATATTTTATTTCAGATGACCAATTTATTCATACCCCTGAGTTCAGATCCTTTTTGTACAAACACAAGGGGAAGGCTATTAGAGAATCAGTCTCAGATGTTACACCAGACAACTAGACGCAGTTAATGAATGCTTTAAAAGTAGAAGTTGAAAAGGAGATGGAAGATATGACTCTTGAGAAAGGAAGGGAGTTGCTTAGAGAATCTGTTGTAATGATCTTCTCGAGTCTTGATTTGAATTCAACATTTGTTTTTGACAGTTTTCTACACAATAATGATACAAAACACAAGCTTAGTTCTAAAGGGGTTGTTGAAGTATTTACTGGAACAAAATACAATCCAGATGAGAACTCCCTCATGATATGGGCTCTATACCCACCAAACAAAAAGCTTGCTATCATTGACACTGAAAAAGCTTTTGGCCATGTTATGACATTAAAAGCTGGAGAAACTGATCTAGTCATTACAATAGAACTTGGAGTAAATGTGGAAAAACTAAATAAAGCTCAGATTCAGCTATTGATAAAGGAGAAGGATACCTACAAAATGAGCTAGGAAAGGTTGAAGAAAGAAAATGATTTCTTAAAGGATTCAGTCCCTCTTAAAATGATTACATAGGCAGAAAGCTCACAACAAGTCTAATCACCCTCAAAAGATCAAATGGCATAGGTCAGAATAAATACACTCACTACAGTCCTGCAGAACAAGCATGCTCATCTGATGCAATAGATGCCTAAATTATGGGATATTTTCTCTGAAAACCAAAAGGTCATTCAATAACATGAAAGACTAAATAACAAAATGCACAATAAGTTACATGAAATATAGGGTAAACACACCTTTGACAATGCAAGCACATCTGATGTAGACAATATTATTAAGTAGCATAAGAAGTACCATGACATGCTCCGAGATGAAGTGAAAGAATGCATGGAAACTTCTCAGATAGGTGTACCTGTGTTACTCAAGAATGACAAAGATTTGAAGAGCAAGGATGAATGGGTCAAGGAGTGTCATGGAATATTAGATGAGGCCCTAGAAATTGTAAAACATGAAGATTCGGCATCCAAGGAAGCTTGCTCGCATCTGGAGAAGATAGTTTCAATAGAGGTGGACGTTAGGGATGCCATTGAGTATGCAGAGACACATCTGAGCCAGAAATATTTGGATCATCTTGCTCAAATCTACTTACGGCTTAGCAGGGCTTAGTATTAAATGTATTTGTTTATTTTCATAATTTTGTTAGTTCTCAAAAGACACTATAAAGAGACGTGGTCTCTTTACTAATATTGATATAAAAGTTAAAACATATGATGATCATAAGATCGTCGATTGATAGGTATCTCTCTTTAATTTCAGTTACACATGTTTATTTTTTGAAAAACATAATGGAGCAAAATATTTCTACATGATGATTTATTTCCGGTGTTCAACAGTTGTGTTAATTTTCATGATTATATGTTATTGTGTTATCTCCAAAGTGGTTCTATTGAATTATTCAGATTTAGATTTGTCAAGGCATATTTGTTGTCACTGTGTGAAGTTCCTTGATTGGTTTATAGTTGATGTGAATTAAAAATCCTTTCTAATAATTAACTTTAATTGGTTCTTGTCAAAGATTAAGTCCTTTTGAAGAAGTTATGGTGATTGGTTTCCATCAACTCAAGAATTAAATTACTTTCATAATATCATAGTAATTCAAGGGAATATCATTGGGATTATATAAGAAGAGCACTATCACATACAAACCTGCACATTTGCACAAGGTGTAAATATCCAAAGTGCCCAACTGTTAGAGTTAAGCTAGGAGATAAGCTCACCAATCACATACATCTATTTTCATTCATTGACTCAAATAACCCAATAGATTTAGGCACTAGTCTTACTCATTTTCATTAGTTGAACATATCCATTAGTTTTGCCTTGATATTGCTTATACAATTTATACCAAATTAGAACCATACTATTTTCAATCACTATTCATACATTAGAAGTAAAAAGTAGGCAGAAAGTAATCATCTATTCCACACCATTTGCCATTGTGGGTAGATCCATCACTCAGCCAAGATCACACATCCATTTAATCTGCTTCATTAGTAACATGTACCCGCCTAGGTCTAGCAGAACCTGAAGTGCAGGGAGTCATCAACCCTATAGGTTAACTCCGTTTTGTTAGTTCAAAAATGTTGCAAATCTAAGCATAGACCCTGGGATCCTCTTAGGATTTGCAACCTACATTTTTGAGACCTAACAATGTAATTGACCTAATATTTATTTGTGGCAAGTATCCCAATAGTCTAAAGATTACAAATTGTTGTCAAGAAAGGACTGTCATAGTTAAGTGTGGTACAGTTAGACAATTTCATCTTGGTTGAGTATTGTATAAATCTCAAGCTATTTAGAATGCAAGGGGTATTAGGGTGTGGTATCACTATATAGGTAACCATCAAGTTATTTCTTCAACCCAATCTTGGCCTATATAGTACCCAGTGTGAAGAGAAAGATAGTGTTGTCCAAGAACCTTGTTATGGTCACAAATGAGGGCAATCTTAGCTATCATAACCGTAGTTGGAATCCCTTGTTATTACCAGAACATACATGACCTAAAACCATAACTCTATGAGTATGAGTTGTTTGAAAACCAAATTCCACAACCTTTGCCACCATCCTCCCTACTTGTGTTAAAATGGGAATTTTGGAATAGGGTATGGACATCCATCAATACATAAAGTATGGAGGAATTTTGTCAGATGTTGTAGTTGCAATTGCCCTGTTAGATATGTATGCAAAATGTGGAAGCATTGACAAGGCACGTGAGCTATTTGACATAATGCCTCAAAGAAATGTGGTCTCATGGACTGCAATGACTGTAGGATATGCACAAAATGGATTTGTTGAAAAGGCTTCAAAAATTTTAAAGCAAATGTAATTAGCTGGTGTAAAGCCAAATTCCACAACCTTTGCCAACATCCTCCCTGCCTGTGTCAAAATGGGAGCTTTGGAATAGGGTATGGACATCCATCAATACATAAAGGATAGAGGAATTTTGTCAGATGTTGTAGTTGCAACTGCCCTATTAGACATGTATGCAAAATGTGGAAGCATAGACAAGGCACGTGAACTATTTGACATAATGCCTCAAAGAAATGTGGTCTCATGGATTGCAGGATATGCACAAAATGGATTTGTTGAAAAGGCTTCAGAAATTTTAAAGCAAATGCAATTAGCTGGTGTAAAGCCAAATTCCACAACATTTGCCAACATCCTCCCTGCCTGTGTCAAAATGGGAGCTTTGGAATAGGGTATGGACATCCATCAATACATAAAGGATAGAGGAATTTTGTCAAATGTGGTTGCAACTGCCCTGTTAGACATGTATACAAAATATGGAAGCATAAACAAGGCACATGAACTGTTTGACAGAATGCCTCAAAGAAATGTAGTCTCATGGATTGCAATGACTGCAGGATATGCACAAAATGGATTTGTTGAAAAGGCTTTAGAAATTTTTAAGCAAATGTAATTAGCTGGTGTAAAGCCAAATTCCACAACCTCTGCCACCATCCTCCCCACCTGTGTCAAAATGGGAGCTTTTGACCAAGCAATTTGTAGCACTTAAGGTTATGTAATAGAATTTACAGTTGATAGTTAAATTGTATAACAATTTTTTTATGATCTTTACTAACGTTTATTAGAATTATTGCATGTTTTACGTTATTGGAATGACATATTAGCTCTAATTTTTTTGAAATTTTATTATGGTATGTGCACTTTGATATGATGTAATATGATTATGGTTTCGTTTCATATGTTGTAATATTAGATATATAACAGAAAAATAAATTATTGCATGAAATAAATAATAACTTTTCATTTAATTTTTTTTTTGCAGAACACGGGTCTTCCAGAAGATCAAGATGATCCACCTAATAGAGATCCAAATTATGTTGGTTCTGGTTCTGGTATAGATCACATGGCACAGGATGATGATGACGCAGATACAGAAGACACTGAGGCCGATGACGATGATGATGACGACGATGATGGTGATGATGATGATGATCATGATGGTGATGATAATGATGAGGCAATTGCTCATAGTAGCCAGTGACATTCATGATCATATAGACTGCATCATGAATCATTGTTGATATATTGTTATGATGCCTTTTTTCATTGTCGCTAGCTATCATATGTATCATTTTCACAGCCTGCAGTGCCATATTAACGAGTTGTATCATAAATTTATGTATCATTTTGACTTATATCATTTGGACATGTATCATCTTGACTTGTATCATTTTGAGTTACGTAATTTATCATTTTTACTTATATCATTTGTACATATATCATTTAAACATGTTATTGATCTACTGGCATATTTGACTTTCACTTGTTTTAGTTATATATGATGATGATCTTATCTGTATTGACTTGTCAATTTATATATATTGAAAGTGGTCAATGATTTTTGGATGGATATTTATTACGTATAATAATTTTAATTTATTGCTCAGGATGGATGTTGTCAAATTCAATTAAATTATAGATATTTGACTTACTTGTTTTAATTATAGATGATGATCATGTTATAATAATTATCTTGTTATTTAATCATGAGTTAAATAATTAAATTACTTACTTTATAATCATATGAGTTATTTAAGAGGCATGATATATTTAACTAATTAAATTGAAATAAAACATATTAAATTAATAAATGTAAGCAAAACAATAAGCATTTTTAGAAGCAACAAAAGGCACAAAAATGGAAGCAACAGTGGAAGCAAAATTGGAACCAAAATTGGAAGCACAACCGAACACAAAATTGGAAGTAAAACTAGAAGCAAAATTGGAAGCGAAATTAGAAGCAAAATTGGAAGCAAAATCGGAAGCAAAATGGGAAGCAAAAGTAGAAGCAAAACTAGAAGAAAAACTGGAAGCAAACCTGGAAGCAAAATTGGAAGCAAAACTAGAAGTAAAATTGGAAGCAAAATTGAAAGCAAACCTGGAAGCAAAACCGGAAGTAAAACCAGAAGCAAAACTAGAAGCGAAATTGGAAGCAAAACTAGAAGCAAAACTGGAAGCAAAACTAGAAGCAAAACTGGAAGCAAAATTGGAAGCAAAAGCGGAAGCCAACCTGGAAGTAAAATTGGAATCAAACTTGGAAGCAACACAAGAAGCAAACCCAAAAGCAAAATCAGAAGCCAAATTGGAAGCAACAAAATCTGGTGCTAAATCTAGCGTTAATCCTGGCACAAAATTCTAGCGCTAAACCCGACGTTATAATCGGCGCTAAACCCGACGCCAAAGTGAAATGCAGTTTGGCACTAAGTTTTGCTTCGGCATTTGGCTCCAATTCATGAATTTAAATGCACTAAAATCCAGTGCTATTTTAGGCACTAATTGCCTATTTTGTTGCAGTGTAGCTATAAAGAAAAAATCAAAATAAGCTCTGCAAAGCTTGAGGAATTGATTGAAAGTCAGAAGAGTCTAGATGACAAGAAAGGCTTGGGATTTGAAAAAGGAGAAAGTTCAAAATTAGGCCAAGAAAATAGTGAGTTTAAGCAAAACAAAGGCAACTAGTTCCAAAATCAAAGAAGGAGACCTAGAAAACCTTTGGTCAGGTAGCCAAATGCTCAAAGGTACCCATCTTTCAATGGCTATTGTTTTAATTGCAATAAGTTTGGTTATAAGGCTACTCAGTGTAGGAGTAGAATGAATCAGAATACTCCATCATTCTCTGGTCAATATTTCAATTGCAAGAAAATTGGTCACAAATCAAATAAATGCAGAAGCTTGATAAGGAATGGTTTTAACAATACAAGAAATACTCAGTCTTTCAATGGAAAGTGCTTTACATGCAATAGATTTGGGCATATGGCTAACCAATGCAGATCAAGGATGAATCCATTCAATGGAAGGAGTCAAGGACAAAGGAATATTATGTGTTATAACTGCAATAGACCTGGACATATTGCAAAATTCCGCAGAAGCAAAAATATGAAAAGGAACAACTCTCCAAAAGGGAAAAATACATAATAGAGGAATGATAAGGGAAAGGAAAAGGTTGATCTGGTTGAAACTAAGAAAGAGTTGGGAAAAATCTAGATAAAAAAAGATGTGATTGAAGTCAAGGATGAATACGCACCAGCCTTTGGTGCTGATACTTCCTCTGGGAAGTAAATTGGGAGCTCTGGCTCAGGGGGAGCTGCATTGAAAATCCTAATACCCTAGCCAGATAGTTAGTGCTAAGATCTGACATGAAGATATAATGAAAAGCTTCTTATGACAGATCCTTTGAAAGTATTTCTAGAAGAAAAGGGTCAAATGTGGAATAGTGCAGAGCAACCCAGATTGACTGTGTTTAATAGAGAAGTTTTTGTCAGCTTTTTGAAAGATAGCATTTATGATGAATAGGTTTAGGCAAGAGAAGGTTAAAAGGGTTGTATCTGAAGGAAAAATCACTTTGCATTCAAGCTCTCAAGTGTTTAACGTGAACTGAAGTGAAATTCCTAGCGACTACAATGATTTCTAAAGTAATTCAAGGCAAGATCAAGCAAAACCCTAAATCGACAAAAAGAGGTATTTTTCAAAAATTTGATACCCTACTGTGAATTTATTTGAATCTTTGCAAAAATGGAAACACCACAAGTGATTGATATAACTGAGAGAGCCCAACCAAAATTCATGAAGCATCCATTCAAATCAACAGAGGTCGATCCAAATGGTGCATTTTCAGAGATTTCATTTGGTGTGATGCATGCAGAAGATGTTAGGGCTTATATTCATGTTTCCCTAGAGGAACACAGAGATAGTCAATTCACAGACCTATATCTAAAACATCTAAGTGGTGATACATTTAACCTAAAAGAAGAATACAAGGTATTGGAGGAGAAGAAACTCATTCAGTATAGATTTTCTAGTTTTTGCAGAAGATGAATGGGTCTGATATGTCTTAAGCCAAATTCATGATGAGTTTATGTGGCTTAACTCTACATTCAAGATCACCAAAGATGCCATAAGGACAGTCACAGGATTAAACTCTACTGGTACAGTGCCTATATTAAAGGCTGTGAAAAATGATACAGTGATGAAAGCCACTGGAGTAAAATTTGATAAAAGGGCATTGACAATCAGTGATATTGAAGATCATGCAATTAGATTTTCATCCATGGTGATCAACTACAAGGTCTACTTCAAAAACCATGAGAACTCTATCTCTGGTACTACCATATATACTACCTATCAAATGGTTAAGGAAAATGTAGAGTATGACCTATGTGAACTTCTCTGAGAGTAGTTAATGGAGAACCTGAAGAAGACAAAAGAGAGCAAATATCCCTTCAAGTTTTGTATGTTAATTACATGTTTGTTCTTCTACTTTATGCAAGAGTTACCAGGCATGAAGAATGAATTTTAGATTAGAGACAAACTTGTTGCAATATTTAGAAATCATTTGAGCAGCATAGGAAATATTGATGCACAAAATTCAGCCCTATGGGGCTATTTCAAACACTTCCAAAAGGTAATGCAATCTAGGGAAAGGATCCCTAAAACCATTGTGGAAAAGTACAAAGATGATATAGCTTTATTGTAAATAAGGATCAGTGTATGATGGAAGTTGTGGTGCCCAAAACAGTCTGGATGATGCCGATGGTATATGAAGTATCAGAAGATGTGTTAGATGGATATGCTAAACACATGTTGAGAAAACCAAGGGACCCCAAAGAAGAAAGATTTGGAACCTATGAAGAGCTATCAACAAAAATCCATGTTGAAGTAAGAAAACTAGAAATTTGAAAGAAGGCCCAAAAGATGGCAGAGGATTATGCCCTAAAAAAGGGTTTTACCAAAGAACAAATCAAATAATCAAGAGAAAAGGCACAAGTAGAAAGGGCTGCAAGAGAGAAGAAAGAAAATGAATTGGTCAAGGCTTTGGAAGAGCCTGAGGCAAAGGCAGGGGAACATGTTGTAATAAGGAAGAGGACAAGAGGTTTAACCTCTATAGGAACTACATCAAAAACCTCCAGTCTGACCTCATCTTTTAGTGTAGAGGCACCCACCAAGAAGCCCACTAACAAAACATTCAAAAGACAGAAAACCAAAGGTCATAGAATGTATGTCAGTATAGGAGTAGATGAGGAAGAGATAGAGTCAGATGAAGAAGTGAAGAAGATGAAAACTGAGGCTACCAAAGCCTCCAGGAGTAGCAAGAAGAAACCCTCTGGTAAGGGTAAAACCAAGAAAAGACAAGATGAATCTCTGACATAAGAAGCTACAATGAGCTTAGAAGCAGTTTTAAAGGCCATCACAATTGATGGCAATCTAAAACTGATTGCCCAATTATACAATGACTACAATGATGTAGATAAAAGGATCATTGAGAATGCTACTGTAGAATACTTGAGCATATACAACAAAGCCCTCATTGAGATTATTACTGATCTCCCAGACAACTTGGGAAGTATAATGTCTACAAGAAAAGAAGCTGCAATGACCAAGGACATTGAACTTAGAGAACATACATTAATAAAACTATGTCCTGAAATCACTCCGGAAGATAAAGCAAAGATATCCAAAGTGCTTAGTATTGAGTTTAGAACAAAAAAAAGGATGAATACTCTTATGGCATATGACATTGAAAAAATAGTCAAGGAAACTGAGGAAATGACTCTAACAATACTAAAGGAATTTCATATCCCAACCATATATGACAACGAAGATACAAGTGTTGGAGATGGCACATTCATTCTGGAAGTTAGCCTGGGTCAAGGAGTAGATAAAACTGATGAAATGATAAAGAAAAAGGAAGATGATCAGACACCTGCTACTGATGACTCAGCTGATAAGGGCACAACTAAGCAAAAAACTAAAAACAAGGAGAAGATTGAAGAGCAGGATAAAACTAAGGACCAAAAGGATGGACAAGTAGAGAAAAGATCCTCACTGGAACAAAACATAGATCAATAAAAGGATATGGATCTGGAAGTACTAGAACAAAACCAATAAGAAGTCTCTGGTATAGCAAGAGACACTATGGAGTCTGTTAAGGAATGCTTGGAAAGAGAAAAACAAGTCTTGGATGAGTATGAGTTTTTGCAGGGACCAATAAACTTGGATTCAATGTCCCTTGTGTAGAAACTTAAATTGGTATCAATTGTGCAAGCAAAGGCACATGAAGAAATATTGAAGTCACACATACATGATAGTGAGTTAATTGGTGAAGCATCCAATATTTTGGAGAAGCTGATGCTATCATATCAAAAGGATACCTCGATGTCTTCAACAAATCAACTCAAGGGACTCATAAACTTTGTAAGTATGCACTTTGAATCTTTTGAAAAGTTTGTAGAAACAAAAGTGAGGAAAGAGTTTGATGAGAAAAGATTAGCTGAGTTGAAGACCATGTTAGTAAATGATAAAATTTTGTTAGGTAATGGAATAAAAGGTATACATAGTGTTATTAAAGAAGCTTGTGACCTGTACAAATTTTGTTTATCATGGTCGGAAGCTACAAGGGAGTTAGAAGAAAAGATCAAGGATCTGGAGCTGCAATTGATAAATATATCAAAGTCATTTGATCTGGCAACTGAGTCAGTTAGTAACAAAGAGATATAAGTCATCAACATTCATAATAACTTGAGTAATCTATTGAATAAGAGGGATCAAAAGAAAAATAGAATGTGTCAGTTGAGAGGACTGATAATTCCTAAGCTTGATTCAATGTCAAATCTTGCAGCAGAAGCCCTGCACGTAAGTACACTAGTTGACACACCCTTTGATATACAAAAGGTAGAGAAATTAGTATTCCTCATAAATGGCCATATTAAAATTTTGGACAATGCAAAGAAGAGTTGGGATAGAGAGCTGGCTCAAATCAAGAACATCTTCAATGACATCCTACAAACCACATCAAATTAATTTGAAGATTATATTTGTACATATGCGGCAGAGTATGATAGTTTTTGTAGTTTTTCCTTCTGTCTTGACAAAATTTTGACTTTTGCACATACATCTTTGCCATTGATGTCAAAGGGGGAGAAGAAAACCAATGAAAAATGGGCAAACACCTAAGAGGGAGAAGAAAAATAGAGTGTCTACAGTAAGGGGGAGCAGATAAGCATTTTTCACTAAGTGTTGCCATTAATGCCAAAGGGGGAGATTGTTGGCAAGAGACATTGCTCTGATGAATGTTGAATGTTGTTATTGATGGCAACAAGGCAAAGGGATTCTACTGGCATGGTAAAGAGACTTTACTTCAGAAGAATAAATGACTAAGTATGGGTAGTATACATTATACAAAGTAAGTGATAGTGTTTGAGATGGTATGCCTCCGTAATTAAAGACATTTGTATGTAGTTCAGGTATGTTGTTCATAGCTACCTAGTGATCACATGTTCCAGTGTTCAAGTCCTGACTTCCTCTAGAAGTCATATGGTGAAATATCTAAGTCTGGCTGAACAGAGTTAAGTCAGGAACAGTGCACAGTACCAGAGTAAAAGGGTCCGCATTCCTCCACTATGGCATATTTTGTCTTATGGTTCTGAGGTAGCAAAGATACATACCATGACTACCTAAATCCAGAGTTATAGCTTCTGAAGCTCAATAGATCACATTCTATAAGTTCTCTAGTATTAGCTTCTAGTTTGACAATATTTCACTATGACATAGTAACACTTCCAAGATCTGCATTTTGCTATAAAGGACTATTATGTCCCACAATTAGGAAGGTATGTTAAGAGGCCAATGATGAATGTTGGATATGATTTTTAGAGTCTCATATGGTCTGTAGTGGAAGTTATGATGTGACAATTGAATTGGTTAAGTGGGTACTTAAGGGATAAGCCGACAACTATGTTGGATCTATATGTGGAAAAGATATATTGTTTGAACAATCAATCTAAGTGATGGAATGATTGGTTCTAACCTATATGAAGACTTTTGTATGTTTATTTGGGTCCACATTGCTGTTTGTGCATAATTTCAAGCCGACAAGGTATAACATTTGTATACACGTTTCATGTTTGGCTTACCGACCTGATTGTGAGACAATTCTTGATGCGAATATATATACTCGATGTATTTTAGCATTTGGTGTGGTGTGTGTGAGTAGCGTGCAAATTTAAAGTGTGTGCGATCTAAGATAGTCTTATGACCATAAAAAGATCGTAATGGTAGAAAAGTAGAACATATGTGAAGCAGAGTAGAAAACATAGAGCAAACATTATGAAGACATTTGAGTTTGTATATTGAGTTGTAAATGAAAATGCACCTTAGCATTTGGTAGATGCATTTATAGTAGTCATCTCTTGGTAGTGAGTCAATCCTTCTTCTATCCTATCTTCTATCTTCTTGGCAGTGAGCCCTTATGCAGTGAGCACTTCTTAGACAATGAGTCCTCGGGCAGTGAGCCCTAAGGAAGTAAGCCTTCATGTAATTCAATATTATTATCATAATATATTGTGAGCTAACATTCACCGTGGTTTTTCCCTTTTTGGGTTTTCCGCGTAAAAATCTTGGTGTCTATGTGTTATGACTTTATGGTTGCTATTCTTATGTTTTTTCTACTTTCATGTTATTGAATTTGGTAATTGGATTATAGATCATGTGAAGAAGTGGTTTTGTAGAATACTAATTCATCCCACCTCTTAGTATTAATTGTGTTTAATAATTGGTATCAGAACCAAAGGTCTTGAGTTCAAAACTCCTTGGGTAATGCTAGCGGGGAGATTGTTGGCATGTGCGTCCAACACTCCTCGTGATGTTTCATGACATGGACTAACCGCCTCTCGTGGATCCTAACTCTAGTGATTGTAATGGAGATTAATGCCTGCAGGTTTTGGTCTAATGGAAATCGTGGTCCAACATAACCATAGGATTCCATCTACTATGATGGACAACATACACTCTCCCTTGGTGAGGAAATTTTAGACATTTATGAATTATAGAGGGGACCGCTTTCATGGACTTGAGTCATGGATGGCCTAGTTTCACACGAAATAGGTCGGATGTAGGAATGATGTCAAATGATTGCTCCAAAGCTTTCTTTGCTACTTTAATCAATAATGTAATCTTCCCTATAGCTAGGAGGAAATCTCCATTATGTGTCTTAATCATCATATGTGTGGGCTCATAAGATTCTTGTATCAAATCATGCACATAGAGGAACTCTTTAGTAATCACATTTGTCATATAGTTAGGATCAATAAGAACCCCTCTTGTAGGATTTCCAATGATACGTGCGGTGATGTAAAGAGGTCCCTCAATGTCTCCAATTGTTCTATCATGTGGTGTAAATGTTATTTCAGGTTCAAGAGTCTTCCTCTTCCTATAAACCTGAGGAGGGACCATAGCATTATTGTTGTGATGAGAAGCCATGTATGTGATACTGTTTCATGCCCAAAGCACTTGTTTGAGGATATTGGGTTTTTTAAAGAGCTAAAACACATGAATTTCACAACAAACCAAGTAAGTATGATTGAAATAGTGCTACACAACAAGGCAAGATGAATATTTTAAAAGTTTGCTTAAAGTAGTGTGAAGAAAGTGTGTAAAACCTTTAATGTTGAAATACACAATGTGTAATTGTAAATTTTGAAATTTTAATGCAAGAACACACAATGAAGCAACAATACAGCTCAAAATCAGATTTGAATGAGTGTTTGAGAGAGCATAAAAATCTGAGATAAGATTTTGACTACTAACCCTAGCTTTTTGCAAAAACTAGGTTATATGAAAAATACAAAATTTTGACAAAACCCTAACAAATGAGATATGAAAATGCAAGGTGTGAGATCATGAAATGATTAATTGCTGTAATTTGTCTCAAATATGATGTATAAATAAGATTTTCAAATGCTTCCAATGATATGCAATGAAAATAATGCAAAACTATGCCTTTATGTAAGCCTAGAATGATTATTTTTAAAAAAATTTCAAATGTATGCAAGATTTTTCAATGAAGAATGATAAGTATGATATGATGTAATGAAAAATATGATTTCAACACTCAAAAAGATGCAAGTTTATTAAAAAAAAGGGTTCACCAAAATGTTATAGGTTAAAAAGAGAGATGATGAAATGTGTGTGAGTACACTAGATCAAACCCTCCTTTCACTACAACATTCAAGGACAAAATTGAGCCAAGTGACTACAAGATGGAAGAGGACTCAACTACTGGTTTTGTGCTCTTATCTGCAAAGGAAAGATGTGATTCAACCAAGCCTTTTATCAAACCCTAGGCTAATCAATGCACTAAACCCTAGAATTGAGGTAATTAGCTTATAACAGTGAAACATAAATAAAAAATCAAGATCTGAAAGCACCAAGGTGATTAGTGAGACGTCCAAACTTGTCCCTCAGAAGCTGAAATGTTAGAAGACTTCAAGGCTAGCGCTCAAGTTGAAAAATTTTAGATCTCTGATAAATCAAAACTATAAAAATGTTGTAAATGATGCTTTGATGCTAAATCCAAGGTTTGTTCTGCCTGCTTGACACTGGGGCCAGTGCCCTAGTCTACTATAGTAAAATTCCTGAACTCTATTTTTGGATCTAAAATCTTTATCTCTCAAACAACTTCCCTGTACCTTCACTTCTGCAACTCCCGTACCTGTAACCTACAAACATGAAGAAAGGGGTTTGGGGGTTGTGGTGTTTAGGGATTTGCCTCAATCAAATCCTAGGTTAGCATTCAATATTTCCCAACACTGTTGTTAGAGAAAGAGAGTGCCCTAGTAGGGAAGAGGTTAAAGATAATCCAAATGATGATGAAATGATTCAAACACAATGATATCACCTTGATGGTGAAGTCCTTAGGAAGATGAAGATTCTTCAACTCATAAGGATGTTGATGATGATTCCAAATCAACAACAAACACAATACTAACACATATCTGCAATGAACACAATGAATGCCTTGATTTCACGTTTGCACAATATCATAACCTTGCTATCATCAACTTGCCTATCATCAACCTAGTTACAAATGAATTCAAACACTTGTTTATGTATTCTTATTCGTTAAACTTTCAGAAATTAATTGAAAGAGTTGACAAGGGAGGACCCATTTAAAAGTCCTAAGCCATAATCCATTTGATTTTACCCTGACCAATCAGGGTGGACTTGGGCACAAGCGCCCAAGTCCCAAGGGGCCTTTTTGGTTAGGACTTAGACATAAAATGGGCTCCTAGTCTCCATTTGTCATGGGTTTCGGGGGATTTCTCATTGGGATGAATAATTTTTTCGTAAGAGACACTGCTAGGATTCATAAGTGTTGTCATTGATGGCAACAAAGTATATCCCACTCATCCGCAGTACACAAATTACTCATACCGGAAGTCAGATTGAAGATAGGTTGGTTTGGTAGTCAAGAACAGAGCATATGATAGGGTCTGACAGTTGGGTATGAAACTCTCTGATGGTGAAACCTAGCATGTTGGGGATTTGGATGAGTAATAAGGAGCATCTGAACTATTGTATTCTAGAGATTTAGCATTTGGTGACAAAGCATGTGAAAGATATGAGCATCTGAGTATCAGACTCCAGTTAGACAGTGCAGATAGAGGAAGAACTGGCTAACAGGGTATCGAACCTCAATCCAGATGTGCAGAAGGTGTTGATCAAGTAACTTGAGGTGTTATATGATTTTGGTCAACATAGGTAATGATTTCTATGCCTAAGTTTTTGGTGCGCATCATCAAACAAGTATGGGTTCAGTTGACATAACAGTAACTTGCAAATATCCTAAGTGTTCTTGTTGCCAACTAGAAAGTTGTTGGAATCCTTGGTGTGGATATATATACCCAATGGATTCAAGCTTGTGAAGTGGTGATAGGGAACAGGACAATGAATTAAGTGCAAAGAAAGGAAGAGATAAGTGCGAAGGTAGTAATCCAAGCTCAAAATGTGACAGAAGAGTATTACTGAGCAGAGGAAGGATGAAATGTGTTAGATTGGTATACTATGCCTAACCGAAACTAAATTCTTGCATATACAGATGTTGTTCATTAGTTCAAACACTTTGTTATCATCTGTAAGCTTTTGTCGACAGTGAGTCTCTTGTAGGTAGTGAGCCTCTTGTGAGTAGTGTGCTCAGGCAGTGAGCCCTAACTGGCAAGTGCCATTTTTGTACTTCTTCATTCTTTTAACAAAGAATACAATCTTGGGTTAATCACCTCATGGTTTTTCCCTTAACAGGGTTTCCACGTAAAAATCCTTGTGTTATGTGTGTTGATTTCATTTCAATTCTTATGGTTGCTTATGCTTTCATGTTTTGATGTATCACTGAATGTTAAGATACGAAAATGAAGTAAAAGAAAGAAAGTTTTGAGATAACTGATTCACCCCCCTCTTAGTTATCTTTATTGTTTCCAATAATTGGTATCAGAGCTAAGTTCCTTCGAAAAAGCCTAACAGCTTGAGAAGGATCTGGGAATCTCAATGGATGCATATGGTATGAAGGAACAAATTTAGTCAACCCTAGATGATCTTGAACAATCCCACTCTGAAGTCAATAATTTAAGAGAAAGACTCAAACAAGCTGATGATTTCATAAATGAGCTAAAAGAAAAACTTAGTATCTATGTGAAAAAGAGAAAGGAACTACTTCAAAAATTAGCCAATCAGAATGAAGTCAATGATACTAATGAAGATCTGAATCAGAAAATAAGCTATGTGAGAAGTTGTCAAAAGAAGTCATTATGGTAAGGCATGAAATGGAATCAGGGGTTATGAGATTCACCCAAGAAATTGAAGAAAAAAAAAGATTGAAGATAATCTAAAACAATCCCTTAAGGAGAAAACAAAGGATTGCCACAAAATGGACAAAATAATCAGGCATCTTGAATCTGATCTTGAAGAAGCTAGAGACAATGAAGAACAACTTGAGAATTAGATAGACACTCTTAAACAAAATCTTCAAACTGCAAATGAATAAAAAGAAAATTTCAAGATAAGCTCAACCCAACTTGAAGTTCTTCTTAAAAGCCAAAAGAGGGTAGATGATAAGCGTGGCTTGGGATATGAAAAAGGTGAAAGCTCTGGATCCGGTCAGAAGAACTTTGGATCAGGAAATCAAAGAAATAGGCCTAGAAGACCTCCAATAAGGCAACCAAATGCCCAAAGATATCCATCCTTCAATGGATACTGCTTCAATTGCAACAATTTTGGTCATAAAGCAACTCAGTGTAGGAGAATGAATTAGAATAATCCATCCTTCTCCGGACAATGTTTTAATTACAAAAGGTATGGTCACAAATCTCATGAATGCAGAAATATGCAAATAAACAATTCATTCAATGCTAGATGCTTTGCATGCAATAGAATGGGACATATGGCTAATAAATGCAAATCAAGAGGATATCAATCAAATAAGAAAAGAAATGTTGTATGTTACAATTGCAATAGATCCGGTCATATTGCCAAATTATGTAGAAGCAAAAATCAGGATAGAAAAGGTCCGGTGGAACATGATCAGAAACAAGATAAGGGCAAAGGTAAAGTGAATGCTAATGAAGTTCAAAAGGAGATAAGCAAGATTTGGGTAAAGAAGAGTACATTAAATACTGGGGATGGATTCACACCGAAATCTGGTGCTGATATTCCTTCCAGAAACTAAAAGGTAAGCTCTGGCTCAAGGGGAGCTACAAAGAAGATCCTTTTCCCCCAGCCAGCTAGTAAGTGTCTGAATTTGGCACATTGAGTCAGAATAAGAGGTTGTGGTTTAAAGGGTTTGAGGAGATCCACTTGAAAGTCATCTAGTCAAAATCTGGCAAATCCACATGTAGATTTGAGCAAGTTATGAGGAGATCCTGTATCGGCAGCTATCTGGTAAAGCAAAATTTCACAGATAGATCCGGTATGATCCAAAATTGAAATAATTTAATCTACGGACCTATGAGATGTTTGAAAAGGGTGAATATATGTTGTCAACCCTCATAGGCAATAATTTTAAGATCCGCGCATTGATTCAAGAAAATCTCTCAAATACAGGCTAATCAGATGACTTAAGTTGTGCATTTATTACAAAAGATAAATTAGGTTTAACGAAAGGATAAAAGGGTCTTCACTCACCATTTATCGCACTTTACATTCAAAACGAAGAAGAGAGAAGAGCTTTGAGAAGAGATTTTATTGTTCACTCGCGTTCAAGCTGAAGATCGAATTCTTACAAGAAAATTGCTCTGACATCTGCTTCAAACCCTAAAATGTGAAAAGGTACTTCCCTTCTGAAAACTCTCTCTGGATCTCTTGCAAAATGGCTACTCCAATGGTTGTTAATATTTCTGATAGGCCGAGACCTAAATTCAAGAAACACCCTTACAAATTTCTAGAAGTTGATCCCTTGGGTGTGCTTTCTAGCATTCCGCATGAAGTCTTCCATGTAGAAGATGTTAGGGTTTATATCCATGCAAACATTGAAGAATTTGGAGACTCAAAATTGATGGATATTTATCACAAACAGCTAATAGATGAGAATTTGGAACTCAAACCTGAATTCAAGGCCCTCTGGGACAAACACTTTGGACATTGCATACATTTTTCATGTTTTGTAGAAGACGATTGGGTCTGGTATGTTCTAAGTAGGATGCATGATAATTTTATGTGGCTAATGAGGCCATTCAAGACAACTAAAGATGCCATCAGGGCAGTGACTGAACTGCATTCATCAGGTGGGTTACCCGCACTCAAATCTGTGAAGAACCAAACAGTAACTGAAGCCACCAGATCAAAATTTGACAAAAGAGCAATGACTATAGATGATGTCACAGATCTAGATGTCAAGTTTGCTTCAATGATAATCGGCTACAAAATCTACCATTCGAGTAGGGAGAATTCTGTGTCTGGTACAACAATCTTTGTTGCATATCAAATGTTGAGGGAAGATGCATATTATGATTTGTGTGAGCTTCTTCTAAATCAGCTGTTGGAGAACTTGCAAAAGATCAAAAAGGATAAGAAAAATTCCTTTAAATATGGTAGTCTAATACTATGTCTGTTCTTCTTTTATATGAATGAGCTACTTGGATCAAATGGTTGGGTCTGGCAAAATGATAAACCCGTTGCAATTCAGATCAGAGATTGCATGTATGGACTTGGTGATGCTCAAGGCCAAAATACAACCCTCTGGGGTTACTTTAAGAATTTCCAAAGCATAATGTAAGCTAGAGAAAGAATACCACAAACAATAGTTGACAAATACAAAGATACAGTCTACTTCATGGTTGACACTGATCAATGCCTAATGGAGGTAGTTGAGCCAAGAACTGTATGGATAATGCCTATGGGATATGAGGTCGATGAAAAAATCTTGGAGCTACATATTCAATACTTGCTAAGCTAGCCTAAGGACACTGAAGCAGAAAGGTTTGGCACCTTTGAAGAGCTAAGTATAAAAATACATGTTGAGTTAAGATAACCGGAGATGAAGAGGAAAGTAAGAAAGGAAGTTGAAGAAACTGCCAAAAGACTTGGCATATCAAAGGAGGCTGTAGATGCCAATAGAGAGAAAATAGAGAGAGCAGAGAAAGAAAGACAAGAAGCAAAGAAAGAAAGTGCTCTTGTACAAACCTCCTCTCAAACTAGATCCTCCAAAAGCTCTGCTCCTGTCGCTTCCAAAAGCTTAAAGTCTACCAAACTGGAAGTCAAGACATCCGGAAAAGAAGAAAAGATGATGAAAACCAAAGCCACAAGGACATATACAAGCCATAGAGATGATGAAGAAACATAATCTGATGAGGAAATCAAGAAAATGAAGAAGAAGAAAACATCCGGGTAGTTCTCTGCTAGCAGAAATGAGGAAGAGAAGGCAGAGGAATTTGTTGAAAAGCCCACTCTTTCCATTGATAGCATCATCAAGGCAGTTACTGTGGATGGGAACCTGCAGCCGGTGACTGAGTTCTATCATGCATACAGTGATGTTGACAAGAGAATTCTGGAAGAGGCTACTATCAGGTACTTGAACATTTACAATAAAGATTTCATTGAAATTATATCATTGATTCCTAAGATCCTAGAAAAGGTACTTGAGCTGATAAAAGAGAATGCAAAGGTTAAAGACTTAGAAATTCGAGAGCAAATAATGATACAACTTTACCCTTCTATCACTCCAAAACAAATGGACATGATTTTCAAGGATTGTAAAGATGAGTTCCAGAGTAAGACGAGAATGAATAAACTCATGCTTGGAGAAACAAACCAAGTAGCAAGTGAAGCAAAAGATATCCTCCGGAATGCCTTGAAGAGATTCAATCTTCCTATTGTAGAGGAAACAGATGAAGAACCTTCTACCATGGATATTTAAGGATTAAATGTAATCAATGAAGAATTTTCTGACAAGGATGTCAAAGGATTAAAGAAAATAGGTGAAGAAAAGTCTGAGGACTTAGATTCCTCTGTTCTGGTAGAGGAAGTTTACAAAGCAACAAACACTGGCAATACCACTCCTTCGGATCCCACAGCTACCAAGACAAACATTTTGGACACTGAAGCTAAAAGGGAAAGAAAAAGAGAAGAGAAGGAGATGATAGAAAAAGAGGATAAAGCTAAAGAAGAACATGCAGAAAAGGTTTGTGATGACACATCCAAACCAGACAGTCCTGATATTTATAAAGAGAAGAAGTTCGAATCTCCAATAGACACTGCACAAATAGTACAAAATTTCCTGAACAAAGATGTGGTGGAGTTAGATGAATTGGAGTTGTTTCAAGGGCCCGTAAATCTGGACACTCTCTCTCCAGTATAGATGATGAAGATAGCATCATTTGCCCAAGCCAAGGCTAAAGAGAAACTTTTGAAATCACATATGGAGGATTGTGAGCTATTGGAGAGTGCATCTGAGATATTAGAAAAGATTATGCCAACCTATCAAAAGGATCCTTCTGCCTCGCCATCTGGTAATATGAAGAACTTAGTCAATTCTATTGACACTTATTTTGAATCTTTAGATAAATCAGCAAAAATAAAGGTTCGGAAAGAGTTTTTGGGGAAAAGATTCACTGAGGTGCAAGGGCTTATTGCTAATGATAGGAGGACCCTAGACATTGGAATAAAGAGCCTTGAAAATGCTCTCAAAGATGGTGGGGACTTATTAAAATTTTGTCTGACTTGGTCTAGAATGACAAAAGACATTGAGGAGAAAGTGAAAGAACAAGAAGAAAAACTGTCAAGCATAGTTCAAAATTTTGACCCCCTTTCTTCCTCTAATGAATCAAGAATGCCAGGCTATTGTTATCATAAATGAAATAAAGAAGCTGGACAAAGAAAAGAAGAACATAATGAACAGAATGGGTGAACTCAGAGGGATAATTATCCCTAAGTAGAGGCAATGCATGAGGCCTTGATAGATGCTCAGACCACAACCCAGACCAGTGATCCAACAGACTTAAAGAGGGCAGAAGCATATGCGTTTTTGTTGAGTGGACACATCTGCATTTTGGATAGGATGAAGAGAATTTGGGCCATAGAGCTTGTACAACTGAAGACTACATTTGCAAATATACTTAAGTATATGTAAGTTTATCTTATGGACTGTATGTACATATGCGGCCTTATATAATAATTTTTGCACATTTTTGGTTTACGAATCCCACTCTTTGCCATTGATGTCAAAGGGGGAGTGAAGAGCAGTGAAAAATGAGGAATCCAACATTAAGAGAGCATCGGTAAGCAGTATGGAGAGATGGAGCACAAGCAAAGGGGGAGTTATAGCGACACTTAGTCATTTTTCACTAAGTGTTGCCATCAATGCCAAAGGGGGAGATTGTTGGCAAGAGACACTACTAGGATTCATAAGTGTTGTCATTGATGGCAACGAAGTATATCTCACTCATCCGTAGTACATAAATTACTCATATGAGAAGTTAGATTGAAGATAGGTTGGTCTGGTAGTCAAGAATAGAGCATATGATAGGGTTCGACAGTTGGGTCTGGAACTCTCTGATGGTGAAACCCAACATGTTGCAGATTTGGATGAGTAATAAGGAGTATCTAAACTATTGTATTCCAGAGATTTAGCCTCCAGTGAAAAAGCATGTGAAAGATATGAGCATTTGAGTATTAGACTCCAGTTAGATAGTGCAGACAGAGGAAGAACTGGCCAATAGGGTATTAGACCTCAATCCGGATGTGCAGAAGGTGTTGATCAAGTAACTTGAGGTGTTATATGATTTTGGCTGACATAGGTAATGATTTCTATGCCTAAGTTTTTGGTGCACATCATCAAACAAGTATGGATTCAGCTGACAAAATAGTAACTTGCAAATATCCTAAGTGTTCTTGTTGCCGACTAGAAAGTTGTTGGAAATCTTTGATGTGGATATATATACCTGATGGATTCAAGCTTGTGAAGTGGTGAAAGAGAATAAGACAATGAATTAAGTGTGAAGAAAGGCAGAGATAAGTGTGAAGGTAGTAATCCAAGATCAGAATGTGAAAGAAGAGTATTACTGAGTAGAGGAAGGATGAAATGTGTTAGATCGCTATACCGTGCCTAACCGGAACTGAATTCTTGCATACGCGGATGGTGTTCATCAGTTCAAACACTTTATTATCATCTGTAAGCTTTTGTAGATAGTGAGTCTCTTGTAGGCAGTGAGCCTCTTGTGAGCAGTGTGCTCGGGCAGTGAACCCTAACTGGCAAGTGCCATTTTTGTACTTCTTCATTATTTTAATAGAGAATACAATCTTGGGTTAATCACCCCGTATTTTTTCCCTTAACAGGGTTTCCACATGAAAATCTTTGTGTTATGTGTGTTGATTTCATTTCAGTTCTTATGGTTGCTTATGCTTTCATGTTTTGATATATCACTGAATGTTAAGATAAGAAGTAAAAGAAAGAAAGTTTTGAGATAACTGATTCACCCCCCCTCTCAGTTATCTGCATTGTTTCCAACATAATTTGCATGTAGAGTGTAAACATAGGGACCTAGGAGCTAAACTAGGATGTAAAAAGGCATGTGTCCACTTTTACTCCATAACACACACTATGCTTGAGACACATACATCTTTCGGTGTCGTGCCCAAGTACTTGGTGAAACTGACAAAATGCCTTCGGATCATAGAAAGGTGCTAAGGTTTTAGAGGTATCAACAAGGAAAATGGGAGGCAACTAGATAAGATTATTATTTAAGAGATGTTGCAGGATAACATAAAGTGACTCAGAGAGCAGGGTAAACTATCGAGTCCTTGACTTGTTTTGGGAAGAGAGGGCCATGGCACTTGGAATAGGTGTTGTGGCCGCTACTTGTTGTACATTATTGTTAGAATTGATTTTAATAAAGTTCTTATTTTTCTTATAATTTTGGAAAGGAGGGGCATTAGATTGCCCAATGGGAGTTTGCGAGGAATATCCCTCGTATTGACTGAACGACTTCTGGTAATCTCTGAGTATCATGCAAAGGTGTGTGAAAGCGGGATAATGCATGAGCAAGATTTTATCCATAATCTGAGGCTACAAGTTTCTGATGAAAACCCACTGCACGTTAGAGTCCAGGAGCACATATAGTATCTATGAAAACAAGGTCTGATAATGCCTAATAAAATTAGTTACCTTCTCATGCACTCCCTACCTATAATGGATGAGGTCAGTGAGTGTGACCCGCGGTCCTATGTTGGTCTAAAAATGATGGAGAAACTAAATTATGAGCAGTTGGAAAGAATTTATAGAATGGTCAAGAAGAAAGCAAAACTAGTTCAATGTAGTGTCCTTTAGAGACCATGGGAAAAGTTTTGCGAGAAGAAAGTCGTCAAACAGGAAGTCACTACACATAGCAGTGAATGCAAACACATGATTCTGCGGGTCTCCTTTACTAGTATACTTTTGAAATCTCAGAGCCTCGATGTTTTGTGAAAGTTTAGACTGGAGAATGGCTAATGATAATGGGCTTTAGGTATAGTACGAAGGAATGAGTGGTTGAGATGTAGATGTTGATATAGTAGCTAGTTGATGTTGGAGGGAGTTAACATTTTGAAGCAACTAGGTGATAATGGGGTTAGGGGTATGTGTAGATTGATTTTGGGTTATAGAGGACATGGGATTGCTAGTTTGGGTTGAAATTCTAGGGTTAGCTCCTGGGAAAGTAAACGGTAAAGTAGACGATGGGGGTAAAACCCATATTGATTAATAGGGTTTCCACCCATTCTGAGAGAATTTGTACTAGTATTCATTGCTTGCATAGTGCTTGTAGAAGGCTGAGAAGAAGTGAAAGTAGAAAGATGGGGAGTCAGCATGGACATCAAGAGTTGAGCTCTAGATGAGTTTGAATGCGACTCATTTATTATTTTGAAGCTACTAGCTAATGTAGGAACATTGTTGTTAACAATGTAAGCTAGACCACGAATGATATCTACACCATGCGGATCATTGTTTAGCAATTTTCAGAGGTTCTCTGCGATAGGGAAAACCTTGCTAGCTAAGTTCTTGATATCCAGATACTCCTGAAAGTCAAATAGGTTAGTGTCCAACCCCTGGATCTAGGCAAGGGGCACACTAGCCATGAACATATCTATATCTAGAGGATCTTTGAAAGATTATACTCTAGGGGTAGCAGTGGTAGAAAAAGAAGAGAAGAAAGGAGGATGTGCTCTAGAATTCATTTTTGGAAAGTTGAAGATATCAGTTTTTGACTGGGTGGCACGAGAGCTTCCAGGAGCACAGGGAACCATGTATAATCTTCGACTTCTATGAACAAGGGATTTAGAGTCAAATTGCTGGGTTGTGAATCTCATAAACTAATATGAGCTTCCTAATACACAAGTACTCTTTTAGATTTATAAATTAGAAGAAGAAAAAGTTGTTTCAAGAAGAAAAGAAGGTTTTTGTTTCAGAAGATGAAAGAAAATGTCTTTGTTCTTGGTTTTAGTTTTTAGAGTTTTGCTATTTTTAAAATGTTACAAGCATGTCAGGTTCACCAAAATGTTATAGTGAAAATGTGATCTTAATTAAATTATGTCTAATCAGACCAATTCTTTACTACACATTAGAATACGAACCAACGAAGATGTATGTTTCACTACTATCTAATCTGGAAGAGCAAAACTATCTGGGCTCTATTCTTTTGTTGTAATTGAAAATTGAATGATGGAATACAACTTAACTATTAAACTAAAGAAATACAAGAGAGAATGGGAGAATAAACAAAGACAGACAGAGAATTTAGACAAATATAATACATAAATATAAACTACAAACTAACAGGAACTTGTTACCACATGGGAAGTCTCACTACCTAGGATGACAGTGTGTGGAGTAGACATCTGAGCGCCACGTTGGGGTCTGTATGACACTGTACGGATCTGCATGGTTTTCAGCAAATTCTTGTTAATAGAAAATGCAACAATTAGTCTATGAATTTTGTGATTAACATAAATAACTGGAAATGAATATATACAAAATGAAAATTATGAAGAAGATAAGAGAAAGGAAAGAGAAAAGCAAATACTCATGTGTTTGAGTTTCTTCCTCTCACGAATCATGTAACTTGCAAGAAAGAGGAAAAGGGTTGCACTGTATAAAGATTTGCTTCAGTCAAACTATGTTTTGTTGTTTTCAACTCCACAACAACTAGATATTGAAATGTATTGAAAAGGAGAGTGTGTGCTCTTGAATCCCAAATGCCTCTAGGATTATGGCGAGCAATGACAAATGATATTGTAATTAAATAAATGTGAGCAATGCTTTTAAATATGCTAACAATGAATGATTTGCTAATATGAACAATAAGGAAAATGATATGAAATCCACAAAGATTAACACTAATCTAAAGGATTTGCAAGGGTTAGAAAAGAGATTACAAGGTTCTCATTGGAAGTTTATCGCTACCACAAACAAAATGGAGTTATGTTTGGAAGGATATCAATCACATATGAGAACCTTACGGAGAGCACAAATGGAGATAAAGAGGAATCACATCCACGAGAGAACTTGCAAGCTACAATAACATGTAATAATGATAGCACGAAACACAATGAGCATGAGTAAAGATTTCGATAGAGTTTTGTTAGCGCAAGGGTTCGATCCTTCAAAATGGAAAAGTGATGGGATTTTATAGGCAAAGCAAAGGATAAACATCTAGGAAAAGAGTCATTTGGGCATAGATAGGCATGCAAAAAAGCTAGGAATGTTGTGCAAGAAAAAACACAACTTTTTAAAACGGTTGATGAATCGGAAGACACTATCAGTTGATGAGTCAAATATATGACTCATCTATTTCTATATATTTTCTGCTTCAAAAGACTTTGACACGACTCTATGGCATATATATAAACATTAATGTGATTATATTTTTCTTTTAGTTGAATTATATACATGTTTAGTCCTTATTTCCTTTAGATGAAATCTCTTGGCTAATTACTATGAATTATATTTTTCAAATGCATAGCTTATGGAATTTTTGTATAAGTTGTGTGATTGCACGAGGAATACATCAAGGAACTTCCTGGAGGTCTCTGAACCCCTCCGGAGTTCGCCTTCTTCATGAAAAACCTAAACCCTAGAAAGCTCCAGATGTTGCAGTGCTTCAAGAGAGTCATCCTCCCCTTGAGTTGATGATTACTAAGATCAATCCTAGGGTCATTTAAGAATCTAGTGATGCAAGCCCAACTGATCACTTCAATAAAAGCAACTTATTGACAACTCCAAGGTTTGAGTCCACATGTCACCTTGTTTGATGACAACTGAAGTAGCTATCAGTCAATGCCCACACCACTCCAAGGATTTACTCATCCCACCGATAATTAGATTGATATAGATTTCTGATCTGAAAGAAATCACAAAAGGAACTTTTGATGTTTAAATAAAGAAATTGCTTCAATCTTAGTTTGCTATAGTTAGGATCTTGTGTAGTTATTTATTTCAATAAAGGCTCAGATGTATAAGTAGGAGCCAGGTAGTCTCTCTTAGTTAGTTCTAGTTTTTAGTCAAATATTATTGCTTTCCATCTAGAGGAAAATCTCTTGTTTTCGCTCGTATAGCCAACACCCATTTGGGATTATTTTGAGTGCAAATGAAAGGGAATTTATTTTGAAGATTGATTAAGTTCAGGAGGATCATCTCCAATTGGGAAAGTAGGACCCGCTTCCCCAACTCGGAGGAGATCTCTCAGTATTTATTCTTGTGTTGATCTGTTATGTTTTTCAGTTTATTGTCATTGTTTGTGCGTTAATAGTGAACTGTGCATTTCTTTCCTGTGTAAATGTTTTAGATGTTAGCACCTATAGGTTTTTCCTCTAAATTTTGAAAATACCAAAAAGAGATATTTGTTATTCTGTAAAGCAATATTGTTGTATTTAGAGTACTTCATTGTTGTGATTTGATAATTAATGTCGTTACTTCTGAGTTTCATTTCAACACAGGTAAAATAGTTTCCTTCAAAGCATGTGTGTTTATTTTCCAAGAAAATAGAATAGTTTCCTTTAAAAGCATGTGTGTTTCTTTCCAAGCAATTAGCGTAATTTCCATTTCAGCATGCGTGTTTCCTTTGAAAGCAATTAGAGTAGTTTTCATTTCCTACATGTGTGTTTACTTCAGCAAGTAAGACCCATTTAGCAACCAACACAAAGCATCCATCCATAAGATTTAGACCCCACTCAACGCCCCCACACTAAGAGTCTTACCCTAGATCACTCTAGACACCATCAGATTGATAATTAAATGATGATGAATTAAAGACAAACTACAATGACCTCATCATCAGTGACGAGGGTCATTGTAGTCCTCATCATTTGATTTTAATAAATGTCAATCCAATGTGGTGTCCATGGATATATGCTAGAGGGAGGATAGATAATTTGCATGACATCCTTTCGACAAACAGAATTGACAATAATTCATGAAACAAACTAAGGTTTAACTGCTGCAATCAAATTTAATCTAAGAGAGCTTGCAAATGGAAATTATCTAAGAACAAGGGAATGGAAAACTATTGGTAATAAAACTAAGCAATGCAACTATAACAATTAACCTTCTTCCTCAGGCTGAGCGGGCCCTTACTCCCCTTTGGAATAAGTGAAAGAAAATTGCACTACTGCTGCAAAAATCTTGAAC
This sequence comes from Cunninghamia lanceolata, assembly GCA_027924645.1. Lineage (NCBI taxonomy): Eukaryota > Viridiplantae > Streptophyta > Pinopsida > Cupressales > Cupressaceae > Cunninghamia > Cunninghamia lanceolata. Next base: position 497,371 of record BSBN01000004.1, on the reverse strand, counting down.
TATATTATTTCATGAAAACAATTCTAAAACTATTTCTTTTTTATTTCTTCCTCTATGATTGATCTATGATGATTTATTATAATTTATTCATAGAATAGTTATTCCTAATTTGCTAAATCAATCTACCAAAAATGTGGATTTGAAATCCTATTTTTGGGGAGAAAACTACAGTTGTTTCCTCCAGTCTTAGCCACATTTATGATAGTCATTTTCTGTCATGAACCACTCCTTTATTTTGATGAATTTCCTCAAATTGTTTTTGGGTTTTGTTCCCCTCATATAGAAATTTCCAATTTTTTTGAAAATCTAAATTTCATTAAGAAACAAAAGAGATATGGTCGTTTTACTAAAACTACGTTTTTACTCCTTCTTCCTCGCTAGTTTTACTTTAGTCAACTTATGTCATGAACTGTTGATTTATTTTAACTACTTGTCTCAAACGCCTTCTAGGTTTTGTGTATCTCATTACCATCTTTTTAGATCATTTTGAAATTCTAGATTTCATTAAGAATTGAGGGAGATATCATTATTTTACCAAGACTGGGTTTTTAACTTTTTTCTCTTCTCTTTGTCCTTCTTTCTAGGAAATCTTCTAGTGCTTCAACTTGACATAAAATGGACTTGTTCTTCAGTCTTTTTTGTCAAATAACTACTGATCTAAATATGAACATGTAATTCATGCATGCCATTGATTGTGCCATTTTAAACAAGGATTTTATTTGATTTTTAGCTAAATAATTTTCAAGCCATTCACAAGTCCTCTTTAAAACTGATTTATTTAAGAAGAAATATATACTTTTATTTGGCTAATACTGAGATGATTTATGGTCTCATCAATTAGGATGCTAGTGCACTGCATAGACGTCCACGCCTAGTGCTCTTGTCTTGTCAACTTCAGATTCTTGAAAGTTCTGAGGACTTGGGGCACTGCTAGGGTTAAGACACTTTTACAATTTTGGGATAGGCTACACAAAAATAGAGCAAAACAACTTTTAGGTATCGTCTTTGTGGATTTAGGGTAAGGCTAAGGCTGGAAGGTGCTCTTAGAAACATACTAGGGGAATGGACACTAAAGCGAGTGCCAAATAGAGCGTGAAATTGTGGGCGAGCACAATTTACGACACTACATAGTCAAGGATTACATTTAACATTCTAGAACCTATCCTTGAGAGTAGATACAATTTGAGAAGAGAACTTGAATGACTTATTTATGGGTGGTCTCAAGGATCACATCCAACATGAGGTATGCATGTTTAACACTAATTCTATATCTAAGTCTTTTATCTTTACATGCAAGGCAGAAGAGAAGTTTTTAATTCCTAGAAGGCAAGGGTTCAATGACATAAGAGAGAAGAGCTTTTCAGCTCAACCATTCCCTTTGTATGCAATAAAAATCTGAAACATAAAATAAGATGAAAGTACATTAATTTCAAACTTTATCGCAAACCTCCAATTGAGTTTATTGAAGTGACGTGTTCAAGATTGTGGATGCTCAACTTAGTAGCATAACATTAATAATTTTGAATGATAAAAGTGAAAGTTTTTTTACATTAAAATTCATGATTATTCAAATGAGTTGAAAGGAAGAATTTATAGATTTTTTGATGGATGGATAAGGATAAGATTTTTGATTTGTTTCTATTTACATGAGTTAAAAATGGAAACAAATCGAGAAGAAGATAAGCTAAGATGTGAGGATAAATAATTGAATTATCTAATTATTTTTGATAATTCCATGCACATCAGTTGGAAATGGAAACATATAGAGATAGAGATATGATGAGGTACGAAATATATGAGTGGATAATTATCTCATATTAATTCAATAATAAAGAATTATTTAATTAAATGATTAATAATGATAATAAATAGTAAATGGATAATTAGCTCATATTAATTAAATAATAAGGAATTATTTAATTAATGATAATAGGATGATAATAGTGATGGATAATTAGAGGATTATTTTAGTGTCTACATTTTGCCCCTCTTTGAGACAATGTTGAAAGTAACATTTTTTCAAAGAAAATAATAGTAGCTAAGAAGAAAAATTAAAAGAAATGAAGAAAATGATGATATGCCCTAGTTGGGTAGAAGAGGTAATGTAAGATTAATTAGTGGGATGAATGATGCCCCCTCGAGAGGTTATTTGTGCAAAATATTGCACAAGTGAGCTCTTGAAAGAAGAGACGTAAAGAAAAAGTTAGATGAAAAATGGAGAAATGATGGAAGAAAAAATAAAGGAAAATGGAGAAAATAAAAAGATGGATGCAAGAATTATGATTATGGATGAAACAAGGATGATGGCTTTATTATGATGATTAGTTATGCTGACTTGAGGAGAGAAACCTTTATTTACTATAGCATGAGATGTTATGCACTAGGGTTTAAAGACCGAAGTGACATTATATCCCATGCATAGGACTGACGAACAAAAAAGGTCACAAGTAACCTTATATCGTATAACACCATGATATGGAAGACAATGATACCATTGTGGTAGGTAGGCTACAAGGATAGATCTGTAGATGCAAGATAAAATGATAATGAACACAAACAAGAAAGCAAGCATGCACAAAATGATGTAAAGACAAACAAGATTTATTGCCCCTGGTCAAGCTAAAAACTAATGATTGATTGATTAATTATGAGGATAACATTGTTGATGATAAGAACAATGTAGGATAGTGTTGTTAATGATAAGATTGACACAAGGATTGGGAACGATATATCCAGATGATGATGATTTGAGTTGATCAGGATTGTAGCATGGTTGGGAATAAAACCAGTGCATGCTTTTGGATGATTTGTGAGATTTATTAGCAAGATTTAATGGAGTAGAATTGCCTGCACTTGGATTTATTGCTTTTCTTTTCTATAGGATGGTGGCATTGGATTGAATTTGGGTATCCTATAGCTAGATACCAATGAGAAGGGAAAACCAAGTCAAGGGACAAAGAGGATGAAAACTGGATTGGATGGATGGAAGGATTTATGATAATGAATGGATGGGTTGAGGAATTGTCGATAATGGAGGGATGGATTGAGGGATTACCGATAATGGATGTGATGGATGGAGGGTTTCAAGAGGGGATCTTCGAGGACTATAAATTCCTTTTAGGATATTAAGCTAAAGGGATATAGTGTACTACATAATTCATAACACATTGATGTTTGAGGGATTTGTTGCAGAAGGATTTGCTATGTCAAGAGTTTGTCAAAGAATGTTTTAAGATTGATGCCCCTATCCTTGTCAAGATTGAAAATAAGGAGGGGGATGGATGGGGAGATGATAAGATATACAAATATAGTGGATGGGATGGATGGGGAGTGATAAGGTAGGCAAGCCTTGACCCCAAGTGTAGGGTGCTCTTTGATAGATGATTACACATGACACCCATGAATGGGTTTTCATCATGGTACTTATCCAAGGTGCCAAGAAATGATTTTCACCATTGGATGAGTGATTTTATCTTTACTATTTTGATTTGTTTTTCCAACAACACCTCAGATAGGTTTTCATTAAGAGACTTTTTGATTTTGTATATATATTTTTTGTATTTTTTTTAAATTATAGAATTTTTTGAAGTGTTTCTAGATTTTTTGGATTTGGGAAGCTGGGATGAGAGTGGATGGATGAATGGATGGGGATGTGTTGGACTCAAGCGTATTTTTCCACAAGTTTATGATAGGATCCCATTCTGAATAATTATTGCACACAGACCATGTTGACTGTTATTGCGCTCATAGATGTTGGTAGAGACCTTAATGATGGCTAAGTGAATGTCTCCCAGATGTAAACAAGGTGCCATTATATTTTTTGATGGTAGAGGACGCTACCGAGGGAGATGGAGTGGAAGGAAGTTTGGATGGAGGATGGATGGATTATGCGAATGTATGGATAAAAGGGGTATGATGGGTAAGATAGGTTAGATAATGAATTTTAAGGTGATAGGATGAGGGATGGATATGGGAGGGGATGTCATGGGTTGAGGGGAACCAGGAACAACATTTGCACACACTGCATTAGAGTTGGAAACTTGTGATGGGGAGTGGGGAGTAATGGGGATTTGGGATTCATAGGGATAGTGGATTTTTTATCATGGAGTCGAGATGGGGGATTTTGGGATTGCCATTTTGGGGATTTGGGGATCCAAATGGACTTAGGATTTATAGAATTTTTTGAGTGGGTGCAAGCTGGGGGACAAGAATTTTGGGATTTGGGGATGGAGTGAGACTTTGGAAAAGTGGATTTGGATGCTCCTCTTAGAGTTTATGCTTCCTTTTACTTGGGGACCCACATTGTTTTAGTTTTTCTTTTGGATGTGTGTGATTTTGAGGCCTTTTACAATTATTTGAATTTGATTTTGCATATCGATTCTTTATAGTATGATAATCCTTAGGCTTTTGGGAACCTTTTGGTTTATGAGTGGAGGCATCCAAAGCACACCCAAATTCAATGGTGTTGTCCCATGAGGAATTATTATCTTTAAAGTCCATGAGTTACATGATGGCTTCATCATTTGGAATAGGTCCAATGATGTGTGCATTTGTTGGTCATAATTAGGGATTTGGGGGGATGAGGGATTAGGAGTGGTATTTGCGATGGAGGATTTATGAATGAAAGGATTAGTGGATTTATGCAAGGAGGGATTAGTGGATTTAGAGATGGAAGGATTAGTGGACTTGTGGATGGAAGGATTAAGGGATTTATGGATGAAAGGATTAGTGGATTTATGCATGGAAGCATTAGTGGATTTAGGGATGGAAGGATTAGTGGATTTAGGGATAGAAGAATTTGTGGATTTGTGGATGGAAGAACGAGATGGGGGAGTGATTTTGGTAAACTATTTGGATTGATAGGAAGGAGGGGGAATGGTAGCATACTATTTGGAGGAGCAATGAAAAGCACCTATTTTTGGATTGGGAGAAGATCTCTTAGGATTTATGAAGGTGGTACTGTATACACCTAAAATTGGCTCATGTCAAATTAAGTAAATGTTTAGCGAAAAATTGGATCTTGTTAATCTTTTATTGTTTAGGTGTTTAAATCAGCCTCTCCACTATACATTGAAGGATCTAGGGTTGAATGGAAAGCACTATCATACCCTAGAGTCATTTTCAGATGTAGGGAAACTTGGATTAGGGAATTAATTATCATTTTTTCCTTCTCTTATGCTCAATTGACCATTAAAACCCTAATTATACAAATACGACAACAAATTAATGAATTATAGAAAAAGCTCTTGCAAATGGGAGTAAAATGCCAAATTATAGAATACCTATTTTCAGGGTTCTGAAGCGGAATAGTTAGGGACACTGGAGCGGGCGCCCAAGTCCAGGTACTTACTTTTTTAGGGAATCCGGACCTCCTTCAGCCACTGATCAACCCTGTAACTTCTATTTTTGGAATTTGTCCGCAGAGGACACAGGAGTGAGTGACCTAGTCCTGGAAGTGCTCCTTTGTCCAACTTTTCTTCAGATCCTGAATCCCTGATGTCTTCCCAGCCTTCCTACAACTCCACTTTTCCTAGATGCGACACCTGTAATCTGCAATCACAAGACCTAGTTTGGGGTTTGTGGTGTTTAGAGGTTTGCCTTAGTCAAACCCCGGAGGACACTTAAGTCTCTGAACACCATTGTCAGATAAAGAGGGCGTGCCCTTGTGAGGCAGATGCCAAAAACCAAAGGAATCAATGATAAAAAAACACAATGATATGTCACCTTGTAGTGAAGCTCTCATGGAGGAAGATGCTCTTCATGCCATGAGGAGATTGATTCTCAAATATGCAAATATCAACACAAAAAACACACAAGTGTGCTCTAGCAACACAATAGAAAGCCTTGAATCACCTTGAGAACACAATAGCTTGCTAGTAATCATCTAGTTTCTGAATGAATGCCTACACATTCTTATATATGCACCTACAAGTATTCCCACCAAGATTTTAAAAAACAAACTTTATCGTGTTGGCAAAAGAACCTCCTAACGGTCATAAACTGACACCTAGAAATTGGGGCTGCCCTAAAATAGGGTAGGACTAGGGTGCGGGTGCCCAAGTCCTCCCCCTATTTTGGATAGGGTACGGCTCAAGGGGTCCTCCTAGGTCTTATTTTCCATGGGACTTAGGTCTCATTCCATCAGGATGCTAAAATATGAACTAAAATGTCCTAAATGCACTCTAAAGACCTGAGAGCTAAACCTTATGAGGGAAAAGCCCCCAAGGGGACATTTTTCGACGTTACATTTAGCCACCACTTTAATGTATGTATGAACACGAGGCCCATACATGCATTAAAGTAAGGTCACAAACACAATAAACACACCAAGCACGGAGAAGACCACCAACCACATAGAAAACAGTAACATGCATGTAAAACACGGAGAAGACAGTTATAATCACGCAGAACACGGAGCAGACAGTTAATGCATAGAAGACACATTAATGCATGGAAGACAGAAATGATATCTTTTCTTTTCTTTTTCTTATATATATGAAATGCAAATGCAAGTACTAGAAAGTAAACAAACCTCCCATAATATATGATGCACCACTTAAGGGCGCAGGTCTCTGTATATGGGGCAACACACACACAAAACACACAAAACCTCCCAAAATGCACAAAGCACTCCCCAAGAGTGCTGGTCACTACATATGGGGAAAAAAAACACCATACAAAATAAGCACGCCAAAACACACACGTTTGAAGACACGGAGGAAACACAGCAGACAAGCGATGGTGTGTTCCCTATTTCTAGGCTCATCACCATCTCAAGCACATTACAGGCACACACCAATGATTGGGCTTTGCCACAACAATCATCGAAGACATGCTTAAGGGTTGAGTTAGTCATAGAACCGCTCCCTGTCTCCATAGAGGACTTTTGAAAATGACAGGATGATGCAATCTACTCTAAGAAATACACCATCCTTGCCTCTGCAGAGGGCTTAAGAAAAAGGATATGCTTGATATCCCACCTCCGCAAAGGGCTTAAGAAAAAGGATATGCTTGATATCCCACCTTCGTAGAGGGCTTAAATGATTGATTGATTGATTACAAACAAACTCAAGATGCACGATGCACTACTCAAGAGCGCAGGTCACTGCATTTGAGGTCAAACACATTGCTAACATCTATAATAGACAACTTACCTTATATGCCCCCACCTTAAGGTGGTTGATATCAGTTATAGATATCAAGCACGTTAAGGTAGGAAGAAAACACATAAGGGAACACTGACTTTTGCAAAGCCCATGCCCCCTAGAGGTGACATGTACTTTACGATCGCCAAATGTTCCCACAAACACATCCCTGCAAGAAACATGTTAGTGTCTACAACATCATGATAAACAACAACATCAATGCATATGATTAACCACACAAAGAGCCCAAGTTATACAATGAATTCAGAGTTTGAGGATAACCAGGGGCTATATCACAAAGCTCTCTGAATCGAGTACCACCAAGGCTAGATTCAAAGGCAAACAAAGGTGCATAGAGTAGCAGTATTGTTAAGGTTTGTAAATGTGATAGAAACATCATGAAATTCACTACACAGAAAGCACGAGTGCTACCACTAGCCAAGTGTCAGATAAAATATACAACCCCATCGTCATATTAGGAACTATAGTCCATTTTTTTGATTGCTCTCGAAAGGGACACTAGGTCCGCATCAGTATAAATGTTTGTCGTCATCTGCCCGCTAGATAGAAACACTAGAGGAAGGGAAACAATAAATAAGAGAGGAGAAACAAGTGTCTTAGGGACAATCATGTACGAGGGTGCCCCCAAGTCACCAACCATGACACTATGTCTGTAAGACACAACACACATCAATGAAATCAGAGAGAGAGGCAATATAGAAGAATGATGATACAAATAGAAGAAGGTCACAATAGAGGTAGTCTCCTGGTATCCTGAACCTTACAAGAGAATTTGAGGTCATCCCAGGAGGCCTAAACAACACATAACACATCACAGGGGAAGCACATCATGAAAGAGATTAAAGGGTTAGAGATACTTACCTATAGGGTCTTCATATTATATGTTGGAGGTCTTGAACCTCTTGCAGAGGTACTTGATCATGTTTAATGCAAAATTTGAGTGGTTCTTATGAAAGTCTTGTTTGTTATCATATGATGCTTGTTCATTAAATACTTGTTTAAATGAGACTTTTTGTTGCTTGTGAGGGGGAGAACCACTATTATTTCCAATTGTTGATTGTTGTCTTGCTCTTTTTTGATTTTTAGCGAGTTTTCGTTGGTGAATCTTTCTAGAATAGTAGCAGGATTCATCCTATACCATCTTGCTCATCTGTATCAGTTTTTGTTCTTTCTTTTCAAAGGTATTTTGATTATCTCCTGATCCATATAAGGATATTAGAGGAGGAACCTCAGTATAAATTCTATTTCTTCGCGGATGAGGTAGATTATCCATTTGTTTCTTGTCGACTTCAATCATACCCACGATACTATCATAGTCCAAGTAATCATCCTCATCCACTTCCACTAAATCTTGTTTCACCATATTATTTTCAGTATGTTTAGGAAAAGGATTAGTGAAGATTTGTAAATTTTGATTCGGCGGAGCAACCGACTTATTTCCATTATCATTCACACCTGATGCCTAGATGACATTGGAATCAATAAGGTCCTGTATCTCATGTTTAAGACACATACATCATTCAGTGTCATGTCCTTATGTCTGATGATAATGACAAAAGGCATTAGCATCAAAGTAAGGTCCCTATTTACTAGGATCAATAGGCTCGATAAGGGGAAGCTTCAGAATGTTATTACTCACAGCTTGATTCATGATAGAATGATACGACTCAGATATCAGAGTGAACTTCCTCGGTTGATACGATTGTTTCTTTGGATTGTTTATAGTAGACACATTTGTATTTGGTCCATTGATCTTGATGAAACCCATGTTATTATTCCTTTTAAAGTTGTTTTGTGATGATCCACCAATGGATTGTCCAACTTGAGCCGATGAGTTTTGGTTTTCATACTGACTAGACGAAAGTTGATAATCATGAAGGGCGGTGCATAAATGTTGAAAGGAGTTGTACTTCAACAAGAGAATCTTATCATGAATATTAGGTTGTAAATTTGTAATGAATATCTTCTAAACATCTTCATCTTTCATCTGATATTGAATCTAAGCATAAAGGCCTTGATACTGACTAATGAATTCAGTCAATTTTTCTTTCGGACCTTGTTTGCATTGAACCAAGTCAACAAGAGTGACTTGGGGTTTGATATTTGCTTGAAAATGTTGTAAAAATTGATCAATTAACTACAAAAATGAGTGAATTGAATTTGGAGGCAATGAGCAAAACCATTCTAAAGTAGTATCTTTGAGAGATTGTGAAAAAAGTTTTGCTAACAAATCCTCTTCAAAATAGAAATCACTACATATAGCTGTGAATGCTGCCACATGGATATTGGGTCTCCTTTTCCACCATATTTTTTAAAGCGAGGAGTCTCAAACCTCTCAGGCATAGGGGTTCTCAAGATTGGATATGATAACATATTATGGGCATGATATGTTGGTAGAATAGGTTGCAAAGAATTTGTCAAGTTTGTTGGAAAGCAGTCATGCCCTATAAAAGTTGGTTTAGGATGGCATCATTTGGAGATGTGGTTTGTTGTGAGGAATTGGAAGCGAAGTGAGGAGGTGAATGAGCTTGAGACACAATATGTGGAGGTTGAGAATATGTTAACGGTAGTTGGCCATATTGATATGTGGAGTTAGGTATCTGGAAATGAGTGGAATAGGTGATGAGTAATTTGCACCCATTGAATACATCTTTTTACCTCTCTTTTTCTCCTTCCTGATCCCATCTTTCCTAATGTCTGCACCCAAATAAGTTAGCAAGATCATTCTAGTTAATGATTAATTGAGATAGATTACTTAAGATTATAATTTCTGATTGAGTGACTAATGTGCATAGAATTGATGGAAAAATGTAGAAACTTCTCTCTTTTTGAATCAACAGGTGTGGATGCTAGGAATAGCAATTTTGTGCATCTCCAGAGATAGTCTTCAATGATCTCTAGAAACAATACCAAAGTACCATGATACCTGAAGTTTTGAAGAAATGAGGAATGCCTCTTTGGAGCTCTGCAGGAGTCCGGAGCATCTCTGGAGCTGAACAAAGAAAGCTACAGAATCTTCGGAGCTACAGACGTATCTCCGGAGCTGTAGACATGAATAGTTATCTCCGACACCTCTTGAGAGCAGGGCATTTTTCCAGCATAAGCTACCAATCAGGCACTCTCATTAGTGATGTTAATACCCCTCATTTCACTCAAATCATCACTTGAGTGGTGAAGGGTCATCTTTAGTTAAATTGCTAGAGTTTTATCTTTTCAAAGTTTTTGCATAAGTTACGGATGGAACTGATTCAATATTCACATTTTCAGGGCCTTGCTGCCCAAATGTATTAAGACTCAAACTTAGAATTATGAGTGGACTTCTGTTTCACTCAGTCTTCTTTTATTGCATGATTATTTTCCATAGTTAGACAACTAGTGTAATAAAGAGATGGATGTCATCTCATAGAGGAACTGGTAGATAAGATCAGTGATAGGTCATCATTCTATTTGATATATACTTGTAGAAACAACAGAAGAAATATACAATGATTGAATTATTCTGATTCTCAATAATCTCAGTTCTGTGATATCAATATTCTTTTCATGAATGCGAAGTGAATGGAATTGGATTGAACTTAGTTGTGATCTTCTTTTGTGCTGATTTTCTACTGTAGCCTTCAGCCCTAAGGGTGTGGAGCAAGGGCCCACTCTCACCACACAGGCGGAAGGCTAGTACCATTGCTTTAGTACTTTAGATTTTTCTGTGAAAAGTATTTACTAATTTTGATAGATAGATGCATGTTACTATTTTTAAAGAATTGCTTTGAGTAAATTTCTTGTTTAATTCTATTTTAGCATTCCTTGAATTCATTTAGTAAGTAGACAGATTAATCCTTTCAATTTAGTAGAAGCTATTAAGATTAGCTAGGAAAACTGGTAACTATAGAATCCCTAGTTGCAAAAAGCTGAGGACACAAACCCTGGTTTATTGACATCTGAAAATAGATTAAATGATGAGGTACAGCGACACCTTACCAATAGGTAGGAGGTTGCAAGCAATTATTCATAGAAGATGTCCCTTTAGGAATCAAATTCTGCAGCTTTGTAATTAGTTCCATTAGATACTCCAATACCAGTGATAGCATTACTACAAGCATTCGCATTAGTTGTTAAAATTGTTGATGTAAAGTGGATACTCCTGTATTTGGTATAGGTATGGAAACTTGAGTATGAGATGGCAAAAAAGTGTTATTTATCGTTTGCGCACATTTGGTTATCGACACGATATTAGTTTATACAATATGTGCTAGACCACGAAGTGCATTAATGCCATCTTGTCCTTCTTTTATCAATTCTCTTATGTTATGAATTGTAGGAATGGCTTCTTTGGCTATTCTCTCATTTTCCGTAAATGTTTGAAATTCAACTAGGTCTTTATCCAAATTTTCTATTTGCTCATTAGATACATATCCTACTGCCTCAATAGTGTTATCAACATCATGAAAAGTTTGTTCTTCCATTAAGGTTGGAGGATGTATAATATCTTGCACAATTTGATTTTCTCCCTTTGTAAAGAAGGTGTCCAAAGTACCAACTTCTTCAAGAGCACTAGATCCCATTAATCTTTTACTTCTTCTCAAAGGGATATTTTTTTAGGACAGCATGTCATAAAGGTTATAAAATCATACAACACACACTGCACAAACCAAGAGAACAAATCCTAGGAGAAGGATATGATTGATGGCCAAAATGCATGGTTTTTTGTACTCTTTTCAATGCAAATGAATGAAACAAAGGATGCTACGAGGATTTAAGTCAAGGGAAGAAAGTTATATGTCTAATATCAGTCCAAAAACTAGTATAATCACTCTCAACACACTCTTGATGCAAATCCAAGATAATGCCAAGTCAAAATATAGCGAAAATATGTCAAAATAGGCACTTTTTTCATCAAAATTCAATGCAAAAGAGCATAACAAAGGGTTTTGAAAGGAAAATGATGATGGAAAGAAAATAATATCAATAATAACAGCCACTTGGTTCCAAAATACTCAACACAACATGATTTTAGTGCAATTTAAGGTCAAACCCTAGTGAAAATATAGCAAAAATAGGCTATTTTTCACAGTTTTTCAACTCCAAGACCTAGCAAAAGATGTGTTGTAAGAAATTTTAGGAGGGAAAGAGAAGAATATAAATAATATCAGTCATATCAATCCATAAAATTGATCACAACATGCTTGGAGTGCAAACTAGGTCAAACCCTAGGGCCAAAATAGCCAAATTGTTTAGTTTTTTGCAAAATTTTCACTACAAGAGCCCGTTAAAAGGGTGTTGTGAAGATTTTTATGAGGGGAAGAAAATTATTACCCTGATGACATAAAATTAATGTGAAAATATCTTTCACAACACTCTTATGGTGAAAGTTTGTTGAGTCGATAAGGCCAATTTTAGTGAAAATTGTTGTTTTTGAAGCCCTAGGTTTGAAGTTTTGGAACAAATGCTATGTGAATGATTTAATGTCTGATTTATGATGGAAATTACATACTATAAGATCTGAAAATAATTTTCAAGCTTAATCATGCAAAATTCCCATGCAAAGTTAATGAAAATGCACCAAAATTGCTAGTTTTTGTTGAATTTTCAATGCAAAAATGCAAATATTTTAAATTTAAATGCAAATTCACACTAAAATGCAAGACTAAAGACAAATGTAATTTTGAATGAGGCTCTAAAATTAGTATAAAAATCTAATAAAATATTTTGCCTACAAACCCTAGATTTTGGAATTACTAGGTTATATAAAATTGTTAAAATTTCCACAAAACTCTAGCAATTAAATGATGAAAATGCAAAGAAAGATTTTGATTTTTTGTATTTTTTTGTAGTTTATATAATATCTGATGCAAAAATCATGAATTAGAAAAATTTAGGAAGAACTAACACTATTTAGTAAGCCCAACAATGCAATTTTTTTTTTGTATTTTTCCAATTTTTTAAATTTTTTTTGAAATTTTATCAATGCAATAAGTTAAATGACCAAATGAATGAATGAAATCACACCAAATCTACAGAAAAACACTCAACAAGTTGCAATTTAAGTTCAAAGACATGGGTTCACCAAAATGTTTAGTGGAAAATTAGATCTTGTTAATCTTTTATTGTTTAGGTGTTTAAATCTGCCTCTCCACTATATATTGAAGGACATAGGGTCAAATGGCAAGCACTATCATACCCTAGAGTCACTTTCAGATGTAGGAAAACTTGGATTAGGGAATTAATTATCAATTTTTCCTTCTCTTATGCTCAATTGACCATTAAAACCCTAATTATGCAAATATGACAACAAATTAATGAATTACAGAAAAAGCTCTTGCAGACGGGAGTAAAATGCCAAATTATAGAATACCTGTTTTCAGGGTTCTAAAGAAGAATAGTCGGGGACACTGGAGCGGGTGCCCAAGTCCAAGGTACCTACTTTTGCGGGGAATCCGGACCTCCTTCGGACACTGATCAGCCCTGTAACTTTCATTTTCTAGAATCTATTTGTGGAGGACACTGGAGCGAGCGCCCTAGTCCTGAAAGTGCTCCTTTGTCCAACTTTTCTTCAGATCCTAAATCCCTAATGTCTTCCCAGGCTTCCTGCAACTCCACTTTTCTTGGATGTGACACCTGTAACCTGCAATCACAAGACTTGGTTTGGGGTTGTGGTTTTTAGAGGTTTGCCTTAGTCAAACTCTAGAGGACACTTAAGTCTTCGAACACCATTGTCAAATAAAGAGGGCGTGCCCTTGTGAGGCAGAGGCCAAAAATCAAAGGAATTAATGATAAAAAACACAATGATATGTCACCTTGTAGTGAAGCTCTCATGGAGGAAGATGCTCTTCATGCCATGAGGAGATTGATACTCAAATATGCAAATATCAACACATAAAACACACAAGTCTACTCTTGCAATACAATAGAAAGCCTTGAATCACCTTGAGAACACAAGAGCTTGCTAGTAATCATCTAGTTTCCAAATGAATGCCTACACATGCTTATATATGCACCTACAAGCATTCTCGCCAAGATTTTAAAAATCAAACTTTATCGTGTCGGCAAAAAAACCTCCTAACGGTCATAAAGTGACACTTGAAAATTGGGGCTGCCCCAAAATAGGGTAGGACTAGGGCGCGGGCGCCCAAGTCCTCCCCCCTATTTTGGGTAAAGTACAACTCAAGGGGTCCTCCTAGGTCCTATTTGCCATGGGACTTCGGTCTCATTCCATCGGGATGCTAAAATATGAACTAAAATGTTCTAAATGCACTCTAAAGACTCGGGAGCTAAACCTTATGAGGGAAAAGTCCCCAAGGGGACATTTTCTGACGTTACAGTAAATATTTAATATTTATCTTAATTCTTATTTCTTCTATCAATTAAATAAATATTCTAAGTTTATTTGATTGGTTCATTATCCCATAATTAAATAAGATAAATTTATTTAATTAAAATTACCCTAATTCTTCTAATGCCTCACATAATTAAATAATCCTAAATTATTTAATTAATCCTAAATTCCTCTATCCTAAGTCCTAATTCCATAAATCCACCTCACCAATCCACCTCACCTTTCGACCTCACCTTTTCCACCTCACCATGTTGCACATGTAATTAAATATTTTAATATTTAATTAGCTAATATTCCCTCACCCACATGTCCTATTTATCCTTCAGTCAAATTAGTTAACTCATCAATCAAATCAGTTAACTAATTAGTCATTTGAGTTCACTAATCAATCAATTCACTTAACTGATTAGTCAATTCAGTCAACTCCCTAATTAATCTAGTTAACTGATTAGTCCATTGAGTTAACTCCTCAATCTATCCAGTCAACTCCCCAATCAATTCACTTAACTGATTGGTCTATTCTGTTAACTCTTCAATCTATTCTGTTAACTCCCCTGTTGCATGAAGGAGCTTGGACACTTGTCCTCTTTTGATTCGCGCACATTCCCTCAAACTTTCTCAACCATTCACAACTTAGGAAATTCCTCCAATTGTGGATCTGATGACACTTAGATTTGGTCTTCCCTTAGCCTATATAAACAAGGTCTTCATACCCATTTCATATCTATCTGAGCATTCCTAAACTTACTCTGCAAAATTCATTACAGCGTGCCTTTGGCAAAGTTATCATTGCACTTAACATTATCAGTCCATTATCATCACCATGTCTCCATCAACCCATCTCCATTATAGTTGCATAGTAGTTTAGAATCCATTGCACATTCATATCTCAACCATTCTATTCTTGTCATCTTCAACAAGCAAGGGAGTACATACTTCTGAGGGCTTCATTACAATCAAGATCAAGAGTAGGTAGGCAACAATGGAAGCACAGAGGTAAAATAGTCTTCAAAGGTATATTCCTTGTTTACTTGTGTTTTACATCATTTTCTATTGTGTTATTGGATGATTAGTCGTTTATACTATTGTTCACATTTCCATACAATATTCTGGCGCCCACTGTGATCTGACCCATCTTGTTTTATGAGCATTTTGTTGAGTTTGTTTTGTCATAGATTCAGGTGTGTGCCTTCAACGCACAAACCAAGCTCACTGTTGAGTCCAGAAGGCCTTGGAGGTAAGAAATAACATATAATTTGCCTACTTTTTGTTACTTGAAAATTTTTGAATTTTTTTTAGTTTTTAAACTATTTTTGCAAAAAAAAATAAAAATTAGCAAACAGCAAAAAAAAAAACAGTCAAGAAAACATTTGCCTAGTCAAAAAAAAATATACATAGTTTAAAAAAAAAGATTGTATTTTAATTTTTATTAAACATAAATCAACAAAAAAAAAAGAAATAAGAAATTTTAACCAAAGCAAAAAAAAACAAAAATAATTAAACAAAAATAAAAAATAAAAAAAATTCATTAAAGTTTTTTTTTGGTTTTGTGGGCTTTGTCCACGTAGGCCCTCGGCCTCACCTCCCCCCAAATACCCCCACCCATCCCCTTCCCGCCGCTCAGAACCCCCCTCTTCGTCCCCTTCACCTCTCCCTCCCGCAGCCTCCCCCTACCCGTGTTAGGGTTAGCCGGCAGAAGATATCAATTAAATGCAAATAAAGATTAAACAGAGAAATGAAAATACACAGAAATAATAACAATGAGAGACAAGTTTTAACGTGGTTCACCCAAACTCGGGCTACATCCACCAAACAGAGAGTCCAATATTATTATCCAGTAAATCAAACCGATTACAATTAGCAATCCCTGCAACTCAATACCGCTGCAAAATGCTACAATACAATACCAAAACCCTAACCCTTAGCCGCTTTTTATCAAGCTTTTTGTCGGTTACAAAATAGGGTTTTCTTATGTCGGTCAATGAAAAAATTAACTTCCAGTGCATTATAAAATAATAAAAAACCATGTGAGGTTTCGGGGGCGCTGCCCCTCGACCCCGCCTTGTATTGCGACAGGGAACGCGCCAGGGGCATTGCCCCTAGACCCCGTCTAAGGGGTGCTGCCCCCAAACCCCCGCAAGGGGCGCTGCCCCTTGACCCCGTAGGAATTTGGGGGGAAACCGCGTCGATAAAAGTGGGGTAAATATAACCTCCGAGTCTGATTAGGCTCCATATAACAACAGCCCGTTCCCGTCCCCTACCCTATCCCCACGCCACCCCCGCCTGCTAACAGGCCAGCCCCTCCCAACCCCCCGCTTACCCTACCCATCCCCCTGTCCCTTGATCCCCACCCTATCCCTGCACTCCCCGCTCCCTTGTCCCCCTAACCCGCCACCCTTGTGGCCACTTCCGCCTGCGCTCAGACCCTCCGACTGCCGCTCTCCTTCCCTGCAGCCATTGCCCTTCCACCTCCCTCCGCTGCCCATTTCCGCTCTGCTGCCACCCTGCGTGCTACTCCTCCACCCTGCACCTACACACATAGCACAAACAAAAACAATAAAAAAAAAATCAAAAACCAAAAAAAAATCATTTAATTTATGGTTAGGTTTTTTTTAGGGTTAGGTTTTCTTTTTTATGTTATAATTTTAAAAAAAAATAAAAATTTAATTTTAAATTTCATTTTTTCAATCTGTTTATTTAATTTCTTTTTTAAAATGTTAATGTTGTCAAAATAGGGGTATTTTTTTCTTTTTGGCATAACTTTTTGTAGGAAGGTCAAATTTTTGCAAATTTATAGTCATTGGAAAGCTGATTCGACAAACTTTGCAACAGTATAGGTATCTTCATCCCACTTGGTCAAATTCATTAGGTATAATCAGTCAAAGTTGAATTTACCTTGAAAACTTCAAACATCCATAACTTTGGCACTTTTTATCAAATTTTCATGAATTGTTTTTTGAAACAACATAAAATTTTGTGTCGATTCTGATTATACTATCTATTTTTCTATCAAAAATCATATTTAGATGAATTTTTCCAGCTTATGTGTTTTTCACCTAAACATTTGATTTGCAAACTTCTTGATTCATTTTTGTTTTCATGGACTACAGGTGGACATCAAGAGACTACTAATCTAGTTTTGGTGCAGAACGTCCACCGAAGACAATCATTTTTTCACTAAGTGTTGAATAGGATTGGTTTAGGCATTGTCATACAACTTGAATACAATTTTCATCTAGTCCTAATTAGGAAGGAGTAAACCATTGTTCATGCAACTTGCATACAATTTTCATCTAGCTCTAATTAGGAATGTAAATTGATTCATTGCATACAACTTGCACTTAGTCCCATTTAGGTGGTTAAAAATTGAATAAATCTTTCAAGTCAATCTTGCAATTACAAATCTCTCATCTAGCTTAACTTAGGGGAAAGTAATTTGTTTCCTTTTATTCTACAACAAACAATCTTCACATAGATCTATTTAAGGGATAAAATGAACCACCTTTTCAAAGTTATTGCTATCTAGTCAAATGGATTATGCTTGGTAGATTAACACATTTAGTTTCTTTATTTGTAACTAGGGATTAAAGAACCATTGTTCTCCATGTTTTCAGAATGATAATAGGCCTATGCTCTCCCCTTTCTTGGGTGACTAGAATGCCAAACCTATCAATCTGGATGTTTAACCTTTAGAGAGGCCTACCCTTGGATATCCTTCTGTCCAAGTGGGAATGAGCTTAAGTGGTAACAAGCTAAAGGTAAGCTCTGCCAAGCCACTATAAATAAATTGTGTTTGGAGTGAATGCTTCAAGCAACGAGTGTTGTTTAGTTATACCGGCAACCAACCTCCCCCAAAACCCTCCAATTGAAGGTTGGGAGACTCCATAATGGAGAGTAGTGCTACCGCATGTATAACCATTTGAACAGTTGTACTTACTAATTATCCCTTGTTTTAGAAGCCAAAATCCCCTATAAACTGGTGCAAGGAAGGGCAATTATCACCTCCCGAAGATGCCTCACTAGAAACAGTGAGAATTTGGTTTATATTGTCCTTACCAGCCTAGGATTGTACTTGATTTTTGTCATAAAAAGTCCAAAAATACAAAAAAAAAATCAAAAGTCATGAAAATATTCTTTGTGTTTGTTGTGTTTCTTTTTTTGCCATAGTTGAAAAATTAGACAAAAGCAACCTCAAAATAGAGACAACCAAAAAAAACACAAACAAACATTGTGAAAACAAGCCCAAGCCAAGATCAAAAAACTGAAACAAAAAGATGAACCTTCTGTAGAACTTGGAAAACAAAGAGCACTTCCACACAGTTGGAGAGAAAAAAGCAAAAATATTTTCTGGTACCCATTATTGCATGTACCTCATTTGTGATCTCAGAGAAACCATACAAATTAGTTTCACATCCATTTTTCAAACCATTTCCTTTTTCCATATCATCCATAGCAAACACATCAAGCAAAGCAAACAAGTTTCCTACTAAGGTGTCATTGAAATCTTCCAAAACTCAAAGCAAAAATCTAGTTAGTTTCATACCAGGATATATCATCCTTCATCTCAAAACTACATTAGTGTTATCTTGATAAAAGTGGTCCATATCAATAGTGGTGATTAACTCTCCCTCCTTTGACTATCTTTTACCTCAAGAGCATGTTTATTTGAGCAAACAGTAGATCAAAATTTCAAACCTTAGGAAAAATCTTGTCATCTCAACCACACCACAAAGCATCCCTTCACAAGCATCTTCATCCAACACTCACCCGCACCAAATAGTTTTTATGGTTGACACTAGATCAAAATCCAAAGAAAAGCAAGATATGGATCCTTTGAACAAAGACATACCACCTCCACCTCACAATGAGAAAGAGGAAGAAATCCTGTATGAGGAAGTGATTGGTGCCTCACAGGATGCAAAATTTCTTGAGATGATGGACAAGGTCCTAAACATGGACCCTCAAAAATACTTCCTCATGTTAGCTCAACAAGGAGCTAAGTTGCCCTCTAACTTTGATCTCTCCGGTCTAAGAGAGAACAATGCATCCAATGAAGCCAAGTCATCAAAAGATGGCTCCAAACGAGATAAAGATACTCCCAAAATTAATCTTAATGCTTCCGATTCGGAGAAGATGAAGGATACCATGAACCCTCTAGACTTATTGACTCAACAAATCCAAGTCTTGCAGCGATATCTCACCAACATTCAAACATGAGCATTAAAAAAACACTATTCTCTAGAGTATATTTCACCATATCCTTTTGACAAGACCTTGATCATGATACCTTTCCCCTCAAAATTTGAGGTACCAAAATTTGACAAATATTGAGGAAATGGTGATCCACGAGATCACATTAGATAATTTAGTGCAACATGTCTTAAAGTTGCCCACAATGACACCTATCTCATGCGACTATTCCCAAGGAGCTTGGGAGGGCAAGCTATGGAATGGTTCTCATGACTACCTCCTGGCATTCAAACTTTCAACGAACTAGTGGATAAGTTTGTCATGCACTTCTCCTACAATATTGAGCATGAAATCTCAATGTTAGATCTTTGTAACACTAAACAAAAAGGTGGAGAATCCTTCGCCTCTTTCTTACAAAGATGGAGACAATTGGCAAGCAAATGTCCATATGATATACTAGAAAAACAAATGCTTGAAATGTTTGTCCACAACCTACACTCAGATCTTAGCTATCAAATTCAAATCCAATGCCCTACTTCTTTTAGTAAGGTCATTGAGATGGGTTTAGTCATTGAAAAGGATTTGATAGCAAAGGGTCAAATCAAACTTTACAAGGACACCCCTAGTGCAAATGCCAATACAGATAAACCATGATTTTGGACTAAAAATAAGAACATCATGAATGATGGGGTGGTTGATGCCAAAAATGTGGCGCCAAAACAACCAATTTTCAACTTATCGAGCCCACAAAACAACCCCCCACAACATAAACAATGAAACACTGAATCACGATCTACAAACTATACTCCTCGAAGAAAGTTCACACCTCTAGGACAAACATTAGAATCTACCCTACAGAAGCTAATATCAAATAATCTCATAACGCTTCCAACAGTGTAGGATTAGGAACCAAAAGTTAAACCTCCTTGGTGGAATGACACTAACTTCTGTGAATATCACCGAAATAGGGGACACAAAACTAATGACTGTCAAGCACTCAAACACACCATTCAAGACTTATTGGACCAGAAAAAGGTATCACTTGATGGACATGCCTCTAATGATGATCAATTAGCATTCAAGAATCCACTCCCCAACTATGAGAAGGGAGGGCCTTCAAATCAAAATAGAAGTGGGGCTAACAGCGCGAATTATACAAATGTGTCATATGACTTTGTTATTAACCACATTTCAGAGAGTGATTCACATATCAATGTAATCACTATAAATAAAACCCTTAATTGTAATGTGACCACTCACGGTGGAAAAGTTACTCTTAAGGGAGCCCTATCCAAGCCATCATCTCCATCCAACCAGTACAACGTCTTGGATCAACTTCACAAGAGACCCACACACATCTCCATCTTGGAAATTCTGCGTTTGTCCCTATCCCAAAGAGCCATACTTGACCGAGCTCTTTCAAAAGCCATCATCCCTACAAACCTTGCTGAAGAACAATTTCAGACCATGGTAGGTCATATTACCACACCTCACTTCCTATCATTCACTAAAAAGGATGATATGTCAATCACTCAACCTCATAATGCATCTCTCCACATAGAAGCCTTCATCCACAAGCATAAAATCAAAAGGGTTCTAATCGATGGAGGAGCCGGTTTAAATATTTGCACCTTAAAGCTAATCCTTGCATTGGGGTTTTCGAAGAATGCTATCAATCCTAAAAAGAAAATCACCATCAAAGCTTACGATGAAGAGGAAAGAACTTCAAAGGGAACTATTGTTTTGTCTATTAGAGTGGGACCTATAGTAAAGGATGAAGTGTGTCAAGTGCTTGACATGAAGCTTGCATATAATATTCTCCTTGAAAGACCTTGGATACATGCTATGGAGGCAGTGCCATCAACCTACCACTAGTGTATCAAGTTCCCCCATGAAGGCCAAAAATCACCATCCAAGGTGATCCAAATCCATTTCAATATTGCAACTCAATACAATCTAAACCTGACGTGGTAATTCCCAATAACCGTGCCTCTGCTTCATCTTCATCCCATGCTGACCCAACTTCACTCCCTTCCACATCAAAGGCGCCCTAATCCAACCTCAAGCTCAAAGATAACGGTCTCGGTGAATACACAATCGTCCAATCCTTTTGCTTAGCACAACTCCCTCTCTCTCCTAGATCCTATGGAAAGCCTTCCATGAGGAAACCCAAGGCCTTAGAAACTACTAAAGGTCCGTTTATCAAATAGGGAAGCCTTGAAGAAGAGAGCGATGAAAAAGACATCCTACAATGGTTATTTAAGGATGAAGACAGTCTATCCAAGCAACACGACCATCACTCCATAGTGCAAACTGAACAGTATGGTCAAGGATTCTCAGTACTACAAAGAATGGGGTATGAAGGTCATGGGCCCATCGGATTGAGAAAGGAAGGTATCACTGAACCTATCCAACCTCTTACATTAACAGCCTGAGACACTACAAGGCTAGGATACACTGGCAAAGCAAAGACCAAGGGATCAGACAAGCATAAAAATAAACAACCAGAAACATCTGCTACTAACCTAGTAGATCAAATTCACCAACTACAAGGGTGGAGTGAGATAGACTCCAATGAGTATGAATGGGATAGTCTCTCTGAACTATCTTGTGATGAAAAAGATATTGATGTAGTCCATGAGTATGACCCTACCCATGCAACTAATGAGAGACAAAGTCCAAGGGCTAGACTTCTAGAGTTCGACCTGCATAATAACGATAGTGAGATTTGTGAGGAAAGAATGATACCGCACTTGACAAATCAACTTGTGGAGAGTACCATCGTAGGCATTGTCAATGCTTATAATGATGTTAGGAACCTGTGTTTAGCCCTTCTCTTTACTTTGTTAGTATATTGTTGTTAGACACATATGCTTTGTAAGTCGTCCTGTGAGTATATTGTATTATCCCACATTATGGGGAGTAATAGTTGTTTAGATTAGACTTAGTATATAAGTACGTGTTGAGGCCAATGAAGGCATCCACGAATTTATTGTATTGAGCTTGCTCAAAGGAGGTTGCCCCTTAGAAGTGGCCTGCGATCAATAAATTCCTTCTGTGTTATGCTATTTCTATTATTTCGTGCATTTTTTCATTATATTATTGCAGGAGGTTCCTCTCATCTGGTATCAGAGCACTTTCTTGGGCTCGTTGGGTGGAATTTTTGCCAATTTTTTTTTCGCAATGGTTTCCAGGTGCTGTGATTATTGTAGTACTTTTTTCTTTGCATCTGTATTGTTCATTTCAATTGCAGGTTTGGATCAAGGAATAATCCCTATCCACTTAACTGTGGGAAGTGCCTGGGCATAGCCCTAAAACTCATTGTGAAGAGTACCACAGGAACCCCGAAGTAGCTGGCCCATTGAGAGGACCTGCCAGCGAAAAGGGCAACAACCCCTACCTAATTGACTAGTTCCCATCCATGAGGTAAACCAAGAGCTGTCGTTTATGGAAAAGTGGTTATCAATTTTACCTGAGCCGTGGAGTGAGGGGTACTGCCCCAATACGCAAGCCGTTAGACAACATTGGTAGCTGAGTGAATCCCTTGAACCTTTAAGAAGATGAACTTACCTGGGGTCCATATCTATTACTAGCTGATAAATCATAGATTGCATTTGTCCAGAGCTGTTGTAGATCCCGTTGCTTCTATTTTTTTGCCATATCTTCCTTTCTTTAACTCTGTTTCCTCTAAAAATTCACTGGAACCGATAAAATTCTATTTTGCATATTTCCTTCTTTGAGGACCCTATCCCAAATTCCACTTATCGAAACCATAAATCCCACATTTGTCTATTTTTAGGGTTTGCCACAACTTCTTTGATTCTCACCCAATCGCCTTCAAATTTTGCCACAGTGTTCATTTCCTATTTTTGCTCCTTTGTCCCTCTTGGACAAATTTTCCCATTCTTTCACTTCGCTTCTGAAATCCTCATTTTTTGCTTCCCTATCCCTCAGAAAGTGTCCAAAACCTAGTCAAACCCCAATTACCCATAAGAGATTTTCCCAAATCCAAATTTTTCTTTACTAAAAAAGTTTCTATTTTTGTTTTTCTACCCATTCCCCCCCAAAAAAAAAAACTCCTGGTTATGGTTGTCACCTGCGTAAGAGCAAAAAACATGGAGGATGAACTTGCAGCCCTTAAGACCAAACTCCAAGATCTGGATGAAAAAATTCTCGGCCTCAATCTTCAGCATTCAGCCATGAATAATAGATGGCAACCAGAGTCTTCTGTAGACACTGAGTTCTCTTCTTCCAACAATTTTCATGGGCCGAAGCTTGATTTTCCTCGCTTCAATGGTGATGATCTGACTGGATGGATATACCAGGTAGAACAATATTTCAGTCTGCATAATACTTTTGATGTCAACAAAGTCCCACTTACATCCTTTCATTTGGAACATGAAGCCTTGCAATGGTTTCGTTGGTACATCAAGGCTCATGAAGAGCCAAAATGGACAGATTTTTGCAAACTCATTTTGCAACGATTTGGCCCTAGTGCTTTTGATGACTTCATAGGAGCACTCACTAAACTTCGCCAAACTGGCACTGTGAGAGAATATTAGATAGAATTTGAGAAACTAGCCAATCACACATAAGGATTGTCTGATGAATTCTTCAGAAGTTGTTTTGTCTGTGGTCTGAAGGATGCAATCTGATCTGAGGTTAAAATGTTCCATCCCAACACAATGATGGAAGCCCTAGGGTTGGCTAAGTTGGCAGAGGACAAGATCACAGCTCAACAGTGCTCCAAATCCACTTTTGTTCCATTTAGAAATATGGTTTCCTAAAGACCTCCAATCACGCCAGCTCCTAGAACAACTCCTATCAAGCATTTGTCTGAAGCAGAGATGACGGTACGTAGAGAAAAAGGGCTTTGTTATAATTGTGATGAGAAATTCACTCAGGGACATAGATGTGTTGAGCAAAAGCTCTATTTCTTGGATGTGGATTCTCCACCTACAACTAAAGTTTATGAAGATGCTCAAGATACAGTAGATGATTAGGTCGACATTCAATAACCGCCTGTTGACCCTCCTTCTTAGGAAGACCACCTAGAGATCTCTCTCCATGCTTTAGCAGGAGTCAACACCCCACAAACCATGCGGGTCAAGGGTTACTTCAAGAAGCTCCCTCTTTCAATACTCATTGATTCTGGTAGCACTCATAACTTCATTGACCCTCAGATCACCAAACAGGTTGATTGTTTTGTCCATCCTTGCTCGAGCTTTGAAATCATGATTGCTAATGGGGGCACATTACCTTGCAAAGGGAAGTGTCACAATGTGCGTATCTCTATTGGAGATTATAACCTGCACACTGACATGTTTGCCTTGCCTTTAGGTGGATGTGATGTGGTTTTGGGCGCTCAATGGTTACGCACACTTGGACCCATCTTAGGGGATTTTGCTGAACTTTGGATGCAATTTTTAGCCAATGGGCAAAAACACACATTGAAGGGCTTACAACTAGGGTCTCTCAGCATCATTAGTTCACATCGCATGGAAAATCTCCTTAAGAATAATTCACATGGTGTCATCGCTCAGCTCCATTCCATTTAGATGCAACCATCCATGGTCTCCACTACTCCTTCAGATCTACAACAAATTTTGGATAGCTATGCATGTGTCTTTGCTAAACTAGTGGGATTGCCACCTTCACGACTAGAGGACCATCGTATTCAGCTCCTTCCTAGAAGCGTTCCTCCCAACATCAGGCCCTACCGCTACCCATTTCACCAAAAGATAGAGATTGAGATGCTCGTTCGGGACTTACTGAAGCAAGGTATTATTTGCCCTAGTACCAGTTCCTTTTCTTCACCAGTTCTTCTTATCTAGAAAAAAGATGGGTCATGGCACCTCTGCATTGACTTTTGAGCACTTAATCACATCACAATCAAGGATAAGTTTCTAATTCCTGTTGTTGTGAGCTTCACGACGCTCAGTTTTTCTCCAAGTTGGATCTTCGTTCTGGGTATCACCAAATTTGGGTTCATGAGGATGATATCCCTAAAACGGCTTTCCGCATGCATGATGGCCACTATGAGTTTTTGGTCATGCCCTTTGGCCTCACTAATGCTCCTTCCACATTCCAGGCATTGATGAATAAAATATTCTGGCCCTACTTGCATAAATTCATTCTGGTCTTCTTTGATGATATCCTCATCTATAGTAAAACATGGGCTAAGCATCTCAAGCATCTAGATCTTGTATTGCAACTTCTCTCTGATCATCATCTCTGTGCAAAATAGTCTAAATGTGTTTTTGGGCAGGAGGAAGTGGAGTATCTCAGGCATATTGTTTCAGCCCAAGGGGTTCGAGTGGATCCTTCCAAAATAGATGCCATGAAAAATTGGCCGCATCCTCGGACACTCAAGAGCCTCCATGGTTTTTTGGGACTGATTGGCTACTACCGCAAGTTTGTCAAGGAGTACGGGAAGATTGCAGCTCCATTAATAGCTCTATTGAAAAAAGATGCTTTTACATGGACACATGCTGCTGAGTGCATTTGAAAAATTGAAACAAGCTATGTGTACTACACCTGTTCTAGCTATGCTAGATTTTTCCAAGACCTTCACTATTGAGAATAATGCTTGGGGCAATGGACTTGGTGCTGTTCTTCTTCAATATGAACATCCCATTGCATTCACTAGCAAAGCCCTTTCAGGTAAGAATTTAGTACTCTCTACATATGAGAAGGAAATGATGGCTATTTTGCATGCAGTACAAAAGTGGCGGCCATACCTATTAGGGAATCATTTCTGCATCAAGACTGATCACCAGAATCTGAAATGTTTCCTGGGTTATGACTATGAGATCATTTACAAGAAGGGTAAGGACAATATTGTGGTGGATGCTCTTTCTTGTACATTTGATGACCAAGCTTCTCTTTCAGCTATTTCTATGCATGTTCCAAATTGGTTGGAATATGTCCAGCAGGGCTATGTCAATGACTCTTCATTATTTCAAATCATCCAACAGTTGGCCAATAACCCTTCTGCTATACTGTATTACTCTTGGGATGGTGCTTCTCTAAGATACAAGGGTCATCTGGTGCTTCCCCAGAGCACAGATCTTCAACAGGCTGTCTTCTATGAATTCCATGCTTCTCCATCGACAGGGCACTTTGGGTTCCTCAAAACTTATGAGCGGGCACGACGTAACTTATTTGAGAAGGGAATGAAAAGGGCAATTCAACAGATGGTGGCTGAATGTGATACTTGCTAGGACAACAAGGGTGAAATGACACTCCTTCCTAGATTGCTTGAACCCTTGCCCATCCCTACATGGATTTGGATAGATATTTCTATGGATTTCATTGAGGGGCTCCCTAAATATGGAGGGAAGACAGTGATCTTGGTTGTGGTTGATCGTCTCTCCAAATATAGTCATTTTTGTGCCCTTAGCCATCCCTATACCGCCTCCTTAGTCGCACATATTTTCATGGACCAGATCTTTCATCTTCATGGAATCCCTTCTTCCGTTGTCTCAGATCGTGATGCAACTTTCACCAGTCATTTTTGGACAGAACTATTTCGCCACACTAGCACCAAACTAAAGATGAGTTCAGGGTATCACCCACAAACAGATGGTTAGATTGAAGTTATCAACAAATGTTTGGAAACTTATCTTCATTGTTTCACCTTAGAACAATAGCATCAGTGGGAAAAGTGGCTCCCTCTCGCTGAATGGTGGTATAGTACCTCCTACCACACTACATCTAAAATGACTCCATATGAAGTAGTCTATGGTTTGGCACCATCAATGCTCCTTCCATACACCCCCAGTAGTTCACCAGTTCAGGCAATTGACACGACTCTTCGAACCCGAGATCAGATTCTTCGCATTTTGCAAGACAATCTTCACATGGCAATAAATCGAATGAAACAACAAGCCGATTAGCACCATTCTGAGCGCACTTTTCAAGTAGGTGATATGGTTTTTCTTCGTCTACATCCATACAAGAAATCCTCCCTAAAAATCAAAGGGCGTCATAAGACGGCTCCAAAGTTCTATGGGCCATATAAGGTTCTTCAGAAGATTGGGTTAGTTTCTTATAAGTTGGAGCTTCCTCCTTCCCGTGTTCATCTAGTATTTCATGTCTCTTGTCTAAAGAAAGTTCTTGGCACCAACCTCAGAGAACAAACTATTTTACCAAAACTAGATAATGAAGGATCCATCATTTTGGAGCCGAAGGCAATCTTTGACAGGCGCACTCGTCAGCTTCACTCTCGATCCATCATAGAGGTATTAATTTAGTGGCATGGAATGCAACCAGAGGATGCTACATGGGAACCACTCTTTCAGATTCAGCAACAATTTCCACATCTTAAGCTTTGAGGACAAAGCTTTTCTAAGAGGGAGGGGATGTTAGGAAGTCGTATTTAGCCCTTCTATTTACTTTGTTAGTATATTGTTGTTGGACGCATATGCTTTGTAAGTTGTCCCGTGAGTATATTGTATTATCCCAAATCCATGGGGAGTAATAGTTGTTTAGATTATACTTAGTATATAAGTATGTGTTGAGGCCAATGAAGGCATCCACAAATTTATTGTATTGAGCTTGCTCAAAGGAGGTTGCCCCCTCGAAGTGGCCTGCGATCAATAAATTTCTTTTGTGCTATGCTATTTTTGTTATTTCATGCATTTTTTCATTATATTGTTGTAGGAGGTTCCTCTCAAATGACCACCTTAACTCCTCCATCTTGACCATCAATGTCCTCGAAACAGACCAACCCAATGACCCTCTACCACTATTTCATCTAGAACTCATAGATTGGGACCTACAAGACACTCCCCCTAAGCTCGATACCTTTCAAAACAATGAAGCCATAGAGCTTAGGGACCATATACCCGCAGGGGATCATAGGGCTGGTTATGCCATAGAACTCAATGACAGGGCTTATTTTGGAGAGAGTGCCAAGCCTTTCAGTCTCAAAAATGTAAAAATGAAAGAAAGATCTAATGGTGAAAACTACTTTGCAGCAGTATTAGATTGTGAAAATAGTAAAAATATGAAAGGTGTATCCAACAGTGAAAACCTCTTTGAGGCACCGAAGGATGAAAGGCTTGACCCTCTCCCTAATCTAACACATTAGGAGAGATCCTCAATCTTGATAGAACCAGTAGAGCAGATCAATGTCAGTATAAGTGATAATCTAAGGATGATCCATATGGAACAATCTTTAACTACGCAGGAAAAACTAGAGTTCACTGCATTCTTTAAAAGGAAACAAATCAATTTTGCTTGGTCCTATGCGGATATGCCAGGGCTAGATCCAAATCTCATAATGCATCACTTATCCTTAGCTCTAGGAGCTAAGCCAGTTAAGCAAAAACTCAGGAAGATGCATCCGTATGTCGCCCTCATGGTAAAAGAAGAACTGAAGAAGCTACTAGATGTCAGGGTCATCAGATCGATAGACTATCCTGAGTGGATTTCAAATATAGTGCCAGTTTCCAAACCAGGTGGAAGAGTTCAACTGTGTAATGACTTCAGGGACCTGAATAAAGCTTGTCTAAAAGATGATTTCTCTTTGCCAAACATTGACATTATTGTAGATCTCACGACAGGTCACACCATGCTGTCATTAATGGATGGCTTCTCAAGATACAACCAGATCGAAATTAAACCTAAGGACCAACACAAGACCACATTCACATGTCCATGGGGCACCTATTGTTGGTGTATCATGCCATTTGGATTAAAAAATTAGGTGCAACATATTAGAGAGCTATGACCACAATCTTCCATGACATGATGCACACCATAATGGAAGATTATGTAGATGACATTTTGGCAAAATCACTCACAAGAGAAGAACACCTGGTAGTATTAGACAAAATCTTCACAATATTGGAACAGTTCAATGTACGCCTCAACCCAAAGAAGTGTGTATTCAGAGTCACATCTGGAAAGCTTCTA
Organism: Cunninghamia lanceolata; assembly: GCA_027924645.1. Classification (NCBI taxonomy): domain Eukaryota; kingdom Viridiplantae; phylum Streptophyta; class Pinopsida; order Cupressales; family Cupressaceae; genus Cunninghamia; species Cunninghamia lanceolata. The sequence continues at coordinate 467,764 of BSBN01000004.1, read as the reverse complement.
GGATATATCATGTCTGCAAATGGAATCGAAGTAGACCTAGCTAAGGTGAAGGCTATCATGGAAATGCCACCTCCCAAAAATCTTAATCAACTAAGGTCTCTACAAGGAAAACTGCAATCTATCAGAAGGTTCATTTCTCAATTGGTAGACAAGTGCCGCCCATTCACGCACCTCCTACATAAGAACATCCCTTTAAAATGGACTGATTTGTGTGAACATGCATTTCAAGAGTTGAAAGAGTATCTCATGAAACCACTGGTATTGATGCCACCAATCCAAGGTAAGCCTCTACTACTTTATATCTCCACCACACCAACAACTATGGGAACTCTCCTTGCACAGCAAAATCATGAAGGGAAAGAACAAGCAATTTATTACATTAGCAAAACACTGGTTGGTTGTGAGCTACAATACACACCAATCGAAACAGCATGCCTCACGGTGGTCTTCGCTTCACAAAAATGGAGACATTACATGCTATCGCATTCCATCAAGCTAGTGGCAAAAATCAATCCACTAAAGTATCTGCTCAACAAAGCTTCCCTTACAGGTAGATTGCTCAAGTGGGTCATGCTTCTCAGTGAGTTTGACATCAAGTATGTAGACCGACGCGCAACAAAGGGTCAAGTACTTGCAAATCAACTAGCAGATGCCCCTTTAATGGACGATAACCCTTTGAGCTTTGAATTTCCAGATGAGTCCATCTTTTACATAACAACAATAGTCTAGAAACTCTACTTCAACGGGTCCTATACTCAGCATGGGTCCGGGGCAGGTATCTTGTTGATCACACCTAGTGGAGACACTATTCCAAAATCATACAAACTACTCTTTCCTTGCACTAACAATGTGGCAGAATATGAAGCCCTAGTCATTGACATCAAGCTGGCAGTTGAATGGAACATCAAAGAACTTTAGGTATATGGCGACTCACAACTGGTCATCAACCAAGTGAACGATGACTACCAAACAAAGGATGAGTAGTTAATACCATACAAATGAATGGTAGATGACTTTAAAGAATACTTTGTTGAGATCTCTTTTGAGTAGATACCAAGGATAGAGAACAAAGCAACATATGCCATGGCAACGATTGCATCTCTCCTCGACATCCCTAACAACCAATCATGCTATGAGTTCTTGGTAGAGCCAGTGTCCCATCCTTCTTACGACACTCCCAAATCCCACATCATTTGCCACATTGTAGGATCTGATTCTCTCCTATATGGAAAAATATTTGCCTATATTAAAGAGAATACCCTACCACCTAATCTCTCAAATAACCAAAAGCAAATCTTCATTTGACAAGCATCCCGTTATGCTATTATTGCCAATACCTTATATTGACGCAGTCTCGATGGTACTCTCCTAGATGTCTCGATAGCAAGGATTATCAAACTGCCCTGAGTGAAGTGCACAACGATATATGCAGGACCCACTCTAGTGGTCCTACCCTAGCTAAGAAACTCATACACATGGGATACCACTAGCCAACTATGGAAAAAGATTCATATCATTTTTTAAAGAGGTGCAAGAAATACCAAATCCATGGAAACCTAATACACGCACTAGCACAGGTGCTTCAGCCTTTAACGACTCCTTAGACTTTTTGTCAATGGGGACTCAACTTAGTGGGCAAGATCCATCCTCCATCATCCAACGGCCATAAATTCATAATCACTGCCACTGAGTACTTTACAAAGTGGATTGAAGCCATACCACTAGCCAATGTCACAGGCAAATAGATTGCCTCTTTCATCTTGAACTACATTATTTGTTGATATGGTATTCCTTTATCCATTATCATTGATAATGGATGACCATTCAAAAACCAAGATGTCAAAGAACTGTGTGACAAATTCCACATCCAACACCATTTTTCCACCCCATATTACCCCCAAGGAAATGACCAGTCAAAGGCATCAAATAAAACCATCTTAAAAATCCTGAAAAAGACTGTCAATGATGCTGGCCGTGATTGGCACGTACAATTGAATCTTGTGCTATGGGCCTACCGCACAAGTATCTGCACACCCATAGGTACAACACCATATTCCCTTGTCTATGGCTCTAAAGCCATCTTGCCCATTGAAGTTGAGATCCCATCATTGCGAGTATCATTGAAAGGCCTCATATCTAATGAAGAATATAGAGTATCCAGACATTAAGAGTTAGAGCTACTAGAAGAAAGAAGGCAACAAGCCTTTAACCATCTCAAGGCTTATCAACAAAGGATGTCCAGAAGTTACAACCATAGAGTAAAGCCCTGGGTATTTTAGATTGGTGACCTAGTCCTCAGAGAGAATCCCAGGAATCAACAAGATAGAGAGAAGAAAGGTAAGTTTGAATCCAGCTGGCTGGGTCCTTATGTCATCATTGCTGCTTATGGGTTAGGTGCTTACCAATTGGCTACATCAGAAGGTGAACTATTTGATGACCCCATCAACAACATGCATCTCCAAAAATTCTACACCTAAACCCTAATGCAAGGGAGTCAAAAAAAATCAAAAAAAAAAAAAAAACATTAAAAAAAAATAAAAAAAACAACAAAAAAATTATCTAGTGAAAACCTGGTAAACAGGTGCCTTGGATGGATACCATGATGAAAACCTGGCAAACATGCGTCATGTGTATTTTAGCTATTGTGCAAATAAAAGCAAGTGGTGAAAACCTGGTAAATTGGGCTACTGGTGATAAACTCGCCTCCTCCATCTTTTCCACCCTTGTCCCTCATTCATCCTTCTTAACCACATCCACCCAATCACATCGAGATACCTACCATGGCTTGTTGTTCGCTCGTCCTTATCACCTTTTTCCGTCAGGCTGCCAATCCAGACTTGCATCCATCTTGTCATCCATCCTCAACCAATCCATTGAACTGTGGTCAGACTACATCACCTCTAAGCTATCACGTAGGCAAGGCCATCATTGATGCGCCCCTGAGGCTCCTTTCACATCCATTCCATCCCGTCTCACCTATCCTTTCGTCCTTCCAATCCACATCATTTCCCATCACCTAGGTCCTAGGTCCAAAAAGTCCACCCCGAACTACGTTGCCTCTATGTTGTCACGTAGGAAAGGCCATTATCAATGAGCCCCCGAGGCACTAGGTCAGTCCCTTAGGGTCTGTTTCTTTGTACCCAATGTTAGTTCATCTGTAATAACTCATTCCTTTGCTTGACTGGGGGCAAATCCTTGACCTAGTTGGAGAATTGGATTCTTGAATGTCACAAACCTCAAAGGATAACAATAAGGACCACGATACTATCACCAGACAACAGGCAACATTGCAAACACGCTTTTTCAACAAAACACTTGGCATAGGGACTAAACCTATAAAAAAGACACAATGGACCTCAACCATCATGATGATTGTATCTGTTTTCGTTGCAGGAAAACATAACTATGGCAAGAACATTTGTGTTTGTTAAAACGGTTTAAAATCTTATGTATTGATTTTTGTTGTTATGTCTTCCTATGCTACTCAAGGATGTCAAAAACTAGAGGAGCTATGATGGGGGCATAATTATTTTATTGGTTTGCTGTTTGTGGATTAATCTTTAGTTATGTGACGACTTTTGTCTAACGACATGATCAACAAAAGATCATTGAGGACTTAAGAGGTCTAAACATGAAAGGGGGCAATCCTTGTTTGTTTACATGCAAGGCGTACTCAGGTCATCTAGATTCAATTTTGACTAGATGCTTGTATCAACTTGCTATATCACAATCCATGTAAGAGATACTCAGGTCATCATGGTTCAATTATACCTAGATGCTTGTATTTTCTTACAACATTTTAAAGCGAAAAGAAACAAAAAAAAATGCCCAATGATGAAACAAAGTACTTCAAATACTTGCATATATGAAGATGACAAATCTACACATCCATACATATCAACTTGCATATCATTCCATTATAAGCATCGCATCCTATACCTCATTCCAAGTGTTAAAAGATCCATTTCATCCATTAACCAACCCTCTCTCTTGGGTTGACTGGGGCATCAATAGTCACCAATCCAATCATTCATCTGATCATCAAATCTATCCAATCAGTCCAAGCATTGATCCAAATGCGAGTCCATCCTTAATCCATACCAATCGAGTAAATCACTCTTATCAAAATTATCCAATTGCAATCAAGGGTTTTGATCCTAATCTTGTCGTAAACCAAATCAGTTAATCATCATTGACAGTGGGATATATATTTCCCACATCTTTGTGTTGATCTAGGGATATATCGTTCCCCACAATGACAACACTATTGTTGTCAATCATTATTGATTAATCATTGGTTTATGGCTAGACAAGGGCAATACCTCATTTGTTCTTGTATCATTTGTGCATGCTTGTTTGCTTCCTGGTGTGTGCTATCAATTTATCTTGCATCCTCCATTTTCTTCACCCTAACCTATTATTCAACTTGTCTTATCATGAGATTGTCCGTCATCCTATCATCACATTCTTCCCATCCAAACTCCCGAGGGGGCATCCCAACGTCATAACCTATACCGGGGGCAAACTAGGGCATGTATTCAATCGTAGGAAATCTTTATTTATTTGAAACAATGTGATAAAACACATTGCATCAAAGAGGGGCAAAATGTATACACCTAAAATTGGCTCATGTCGAATTAAGTAAATATTTTAATATTTATCTTAATTCTTATTTCTTCTATCAATTAAATAAATATTCTAAGTTTATTTGATTGGTTCATTATCCCATAATTAAATAAAATCAATTTATTTAATTAAAATTCCCCTAATTCTTCTAATGTCTCACATAATTAAATAATCCTAAATTATTTAATTAATCCTAAATTCCTCTATCCTAAGTCCTAATTCCATAAATCAACCTCACCAATCCACCTCACCTTTCCACCTCACCATGTTGCACATGTAATTAAATATTTTAATATTTAATTAGCTAATATTCCCTCACCCACATGTCCTATTTATCCTTTAGTCAAATTAGTTAACTCATCAATCAAATCAGTTAACTAATTAGTCATTTGAGTTCACTAATCAATTAATTCACTTAATTGATTAGTCAATTCAGTCAACTCCCCAATCAACCTAGTTAACTGATTAGTCCATTGAGTTAACTCCCCAATCTATTCAGTCAACTCCCCAATCAATTCACTTAACTGATTGGTCTATTCTGTTAACTCTTCAATCTATTATGTTAACTCCCCTGTTGCATGAAGGAGCTTGGACACTTGTCCTCTTCTAATTCATGGACATTCCCTCAAACTTTCTCAACCATTCACAACTCAGGAAATTTCTCTAATTGTGGATTTGATGACACTTGGATTTGGTCTTCCCTCAGCCTATATAAACAAGGTCTTCATACCCATTTCATATCCATCTGAGCATTCCTAAACTTACTCTACATAATTCATTACAGCATGCCTTTGGCAAAGTTATCATTGCACTTACATTATCAATCCATTATCATCACTATGTCTCCATCAACCCATCTCCATTATAGTTGCATGGTAGTTTAGACTCCATTGCATATTCATATCACAACCATTCTATTCTTGTCATCTTCAACAAGCAAGGGAGTACATACTTCTAAGGGCTTCATTACAATCAAGATCAATAGCAGATAGGTGAACAATGGAAGTACATAGGTAAAATGGTCTTCAAAGGTATATTCTTTGTTTACTTGTGTTTTACATCATTTTCTATTGTGTTATTGGATGATTAGTCGTTTATACTATTGTTCACATTTCCATACAATAGGTACCAACATGCTATGATCATTTACCTTGGTCATGAAGGCCTAAGCCTTTTCCTTGATAGTTCATGTTTTGGAGCATGTGATTATAAGTGGGATGTTTATTGCTTTAGAAACAAGATGGAGTCCAGTGTGAGATGGAGGGAGATTGGTGGTGAACATAAGTTGTTCTTCTATTGCAAGATAACCACCATGGATGAAGGTGTTGGTACCAAGAGGATAACATGATGGTTTGGGGATGCGGTTGATATGTATAGATCGGGGATCATGAAAGGGATTAATGTGGATTCTTGGATCTTGATTTGGATGGGGTGATGTTTTGGCATGCTTTGGACTAGGCTCTTGACATAGTTGGATTTGCTTAGATAACATGATGGGGGAGTTTTTAGCTTTAATTGTTTGGATAAACTCCTCGAATGGTGCACAAGGATGTGTTCAAGAGGTTTTTGATGCTCATGGATTGTGGAATGGATGGATTTGATGGACTCTTGTAAAGGTTGAATGACTTTGATGGGTGATAGTACTTGATTTTGGATAGGCACATTGGTAGGATTGTGATTGCAAGACGGTGTTTGATTTTGGACAAGGATGGTACTAGGAGACTCGTCAATAAGTTTGAGAGAGGTATACTCATTATCTGTGTTTTCTAGTTTGGTATTTTTCCTCTACTAGTAGTCCTTCGATAAAGTCTTCTAGGTCTTGTTTAGGTAATGGAGGATTAGGTTATTCTAGTAGCTCTTTGATAAAGTCTTTCATGGATTGTTTGGGCAAGGGAGGATTAGGTGATTTAGAGGTGGGTTGAGAGGATGAAGTAGATGTTTGGTTGAATTGATTGGATTGGTATTGGTTTAGATAGGAGGGGTTGGATGGTTGACATGATTGTGGATAGTATGGGTTTGGATAAGATAGGTTAGATGGTTGATAGGAATAGTGCTTAAATGAAAAAGGTTGTGAGGATGAAGGATTAACATAGGAGGTTAGAGGATAAGAGTTCAAAGGTTATGAGGATGGAGGATTGACATAGGAGGAGGTTAGAGGATAGGATTGTAAAGGTTGTGAGGTTGGAGGATTAACATAGGATGCATAGCCTAGAGTGGTGTATCTCTTGTCATAGGTAGCATAAGGATGAGGATGACTTAGGGACATTTGATATTTGTTCATGGTGTAGCTAGAATGAGCATGTTCTTGGAAGAAGTTATGGGATAATTTTCTCATGGTGATGGCTTCTTGATAGACACTGTCATGTTCAGCTCTAGACAAATCATAAGGTTCACTAGGATATTGCACATGGATTTTAGCCAAGGCATAATGAAGTTTTGAAATTTGGGGTCCATGATGGAGATGATGGGATGCTTGGATTACAAATTATTCAGCTCTTTGGATTTTGATGCAAGATTTTCAAGTTGGAAAAAGTCAAAATGTGTTTGGATGAATAGGGGTATTCACTAGTTTTGACAAGAAAACACTTCAAGCACATGAACAAACCTATAATTATTCAAGTGGGAATGTATAAACTTGTAATCCCACCTTGTTGCCTTTATTTAGGCATACTTTTCAAGTTCCATGATGAGGAAACTAACCACTTTAATCACCCAAGATCACTCAAAGACACGAGGGGAGAGCATACACAACATGCACGCCTATTTCTAAAGGGCATAAGCACTTGCGTGCGATGAGTAACTTTCCCGGCCTAACTAGTATCTGGTGCATTACAAGCATCTATAGCCAAAAGGTCTTAACTAGGCTATACAAGGCAACTAGGGGCATCCCCAATATACACATGTTACGTGGGGCTGAAATCTGTGAACAAGGATCCTGTTTAAAATCATGTGGAATAAGCAAAGGCAAATTCCACTTCACCTTGACTCCTTATGAAAAGGGGTTCCAAGGATGTGCCAAAGACATGATGATGGATCCTATTGAAGTACAAATTTGATTCTCCCCCTTTGATATACCCCACTGGAACACATGGTTTGGGTCATTCCCTAAGGTGATGAAATCCTTAGGAAATCTTCTAAAAGGAAAGAAATTTAGGTGCTTTAGATCCCTAAGACCACCTTGCGACGCTAAGGGAGAGCATACACACACTAAGTTCCTTGGGTGAATACATAAACAAAAGAGATCAAACTTGTGTTTTTGATCTCTAAGATTGTCCTAAGATAAGTCTTTGATATGCGGTGTTGCAGAAAATAGATTAGTAGTTTGCAAAAAAAGTTTGGTCTTTGATGAGAGTGAAGCTGATTTTTCTTGCATAATTTGGAAAAAATACTTGTCTCATAGTGAAGTTCATTGAATCACCTTTCCAATGCCTGCAAGAACATAAAAATATGATATACTAAAAAAAAGTTACACCATTTTTTTAAAATGTTATTTTAGGCCTTAAAAACACTATTCATGACTAGAAAACATTGTTCATGGACAAAAACACTATTCACCACTGGAAACATTGTTCATAGGTGATTACACAACTTAAGGTGTAAATAAAAATTGCCCTTTTTTGCTCCATCATCGAAATTAGGTAAGTTTTATATGAAAATGGGGGTTCTTAGGCCTTTCGGATGCAACTGTGAGGTCCGTTTTATTGTAGGATACTCCAAACAAAATATCATCCCCAGATCCACAAAAAAAGGAGTTAACCTGCAAGATCAAACTTACAAAAACTTGCAAACAAAGATTAGATAAATATTAGATATTCATGTCAAGTTCACCAAAATGCATGCATTAAAAACCTGAAACATAAAATAAGATGAATGTACAAGACTAAAATCTTAATTTCAAACTTTACCACAAACATTTGATTAAGCGTATTGAAGTGATGTGCTCAAGATTGTGGATTCTCAACTCAACAACATAACATTAATAATTTTGAATGATAAAAGTGACATAGTTATTTTGCATTAAAATTCGTGATTATTCAAATGAGTTGAAAGGAAGCAAATATAGATTTTTTGATAGATGGATAAAGATAAGATTTGAAGGTAGATAAGGATAAGATTTTTTATTTGTTTGACTTCTTTCCATTTATGTGAGTTAAAAATGGAAACAAATTAATAAGAAGATAAGATGAGATGTGAGGATAAATAATTAAACTATCTAATTATTTTTTATAATTACATGCACATGAGTTGGAAATGGAAACAAATAGAGATAGAGATATGATGAGGTGTACGGAATATATGAGTGGATAATTAGCTCATATTAATTAGTTAATTAAATGATTAATAATGATAATAAATGGTAAATGGATAATTAGCTCATATTAATTAAATAATAAGGAACTATTTAATTAATGATAATAGGATGATAATAATGGTGGATAATTAGAGGATTATTTTAGTGTATACACCCTTAACCCACTAGGTTGAATCCCTAACAAATTGAAGAGAAAAATGCAAAAGGGTTGTTGGGTCCCAAAATAACTAATCCAAAACCCCAGAACATTACTTTATCTCTTGGACCAGGGTTGTCATCAAGAAGATTGGAAAGGGGTTCATCAACAGGCTAAGGATGATTAAGGGGCAAAGGCTAAGAGTGGGTAATCTCCTCTTCACTTTTGGCTCAGCTTAAACCGAGGAGGGTGTTCCCAGAGGTATCCCTCAGTAGGGATTAGTCACAATACAAAATATATGCAAAATAATGGTGAAATAGTGATACCCAAAATGTTGTTTTAAACCCAAAGATTGTCACTTGTTTAAAACAAAAGCTCACTACATGATATAACCTCTTTCAAGCTGCTGGTGGCATCATTGTAACAATTCAAGATGTAGGTATGCACATTTGGTTTGATGAGAATGAAAACTGGTTAGTTTGACAAAGATATTCCCTAGTTGAAATACATAACCAAAAGATGCATACAGTTTTAACTACTTCTACTTCACACTTGATGGATTTGTTTTAGTTTTAAAAGGGTGTGGGTGATCAGACATCTCTTAGACCGATGCCTATTCAATGGTCTACAGATTTTTAGCTCAACAAAGAAGGAAGATAATGTAGAAAATGAAGGTAAGCACTTTCTGGATATCCAAATGCATTTAGAGACAATAACCAGTGAAGAATATGCATATTAATCCTTTATCAAATTACACTTAATCATATATAAACATAGAAGAGACCATCACAAAGTATGCAACATATTTCAAAATATGTCATATTCATCATATCAATGATTACATTCATACCACAAAATGTGGCAAAGAGAAACCCTAACTGGGTTTTGGGAATTTCTCTAAAGAAGCATACAAGATGAAGGAGAAGTTCATACGTTGGTACTAAATACAAATTTGAATCTTTGTATAACCTTGTTATCAACATTGCTATATAAATAGAATGTTAACTTAGTTGAAGCCTTAGAAAACTCTACACATCAGTCACCTGGAGAATGCAAAAAAGACCAACCCCCTTTCACTCTGATGCCACCTACATATATCAATATGTAGGTGAAGGATTATGGGAAGGAAATTTTAGGGCATCCAAAAACCACCATCAATCTTGCCCACTTCCCCACCAACATGTACTCATTACATTCATTTTTCCATATACCTTGAATCTAGTCAACCTGGGGATTCATGGCAGTCTGGGAGTAATCGCAGAACTCAAATTGAAAAACCCATGAGACTGCTTCAAAAATGTGTTTTGAGCCTTTTAAAACCATTAAAAATATTACTCATATTTTGGGTTTCCCATTTTGACTTTATTTTACTCCCCTTTATGATTTCGGTGACTCAGGCTTCATGTGAACCTTCCCTTATCTCTTCTTTGATATTTCAGAACTTATGTGAACTCATGAACCATGCCCATCTCTTTCCTTTCTCACTTGGATAACTTTTCAGTGATTTGAGCCCTTCATGAACTCATTGGTGTTTCTATCTTTCCTCAGTTATTTCTTTTTGTTCACTTCATCAGCCAATATGGGAGCATGTGAACCCCTTTCGACGAATCAGTGGTTCCAAGAACTTAGGAATTATTGAAGCCTTTATTCCTCTTGCCTCCAGCCAAATCCTTTGTCAATGCTTTCGAGGAAGCATGAACCTTTGAATTGCTAATAGGAAAAGACTTGGGACATTTAAAACACTTTAAATACTTAGACACTTTAGGGACGTTATGGATTTTAGGGGGTTTAACATACTCAAGGTTTTCAAGTTCATGCATTAAAATTAAGCAAACACACTAAGGACAAAAATAGAGGATTTTTGCAATTTTAAGGATTAGAAAATGGAGTCCCAATAGTGTCTCTAGTTGGGGATGTGTGCCTCTCACAGGAACAACAAGAATCATCAGATCTTTAGGGTAGACTAAAAACTAAAACACAACACGGGATAGGGACTAGACACACACAAACCATCATGATGAACAATGGTCAAGACTACTCGAGGTTCAAAATATGAAATATATATCATGAGATTCATCATTCAAAATTTTAGGATTTCATTACTTACAAGAAGCAACATGCTTAAGATGCTGACTGTGAATGGGCATCTCCATGAGTTCACCTTCCAGATTCACCAAGTGGTAGACATTGAACTGAAACTTCTTAGCCACTTCACAAGGCCCAAGCTACAATTGATCAGATTTTCCATGCTTTCCTTTGTCTTCAGACTTGACATTCCATATAAGAGCCATATCACCAACCTAGAAGTTCCATGATACAATACTCTTGTCAAACAAATTGAAGAACAAAAAATGAAATGAGGAAATAACAACAAAGATCAATGCAATACACACAACCTTTAGCTCAAATCATTCTTTCTTCTCGATAGGGCGGAGGCAGCATGCACCCTAGTACTACCTAGCTATGCTTCCATATACTATTGATTGATAGATATGTTGAGTACTCAATCTAGTAGCATAATAGTACTTGATTTTGGATATGATAATGACTAGTTTGAGGGTTGATTTATAGAGAATTGGTTGATTGAATGAAGGGCTAAGATTAAAAGGTTGGCTCAATGGTTGAGGTTCGTTGAGACAAGATTAGGGCTAGGATAAGGATTTTCAGGGCTTCTTTTGTGTGAACGATTGAGATTAAAGGAAAATGAGTGGTGGAGTTTGAATGAGACAAGTATTTTGTCTTTTAGTGGGTCATGTGACTCACGATAATTAATTTAAATAATAGGATTATTTAATTAATTATTGGAGAGGGGATAATGATGGAGGATATTAATTAAATAAATACTTAATTTATTTAATTAATTAGGCTAAAAGGGAAAATAGATAAAATTAATTAAATAAATATGATTTATTTAATTAATCTAGGATAAAGGGGGACCTAGGACAAATGTGTCGCAAGGTGTCGCAAGATAGTGCCAACAAGGTGTCTAGGTGTCAAAAGTGTCGCAAGACAACACAAGGTGGTGAAAGTGATATGTCAATGGGACATGGTCAATTTCATGTCTCTACATTTTGCCCCTCTTTGAAGTGGTGTTGCGACCAACGGAAGTAACATATTTCAAAGAAGTTTAAAACATAGTGTTGGGTTAGAAAGGGATGCCCCAACCAATTGGATGAGTGATGGGGAGGAACGATGGAAGGATGATATGCCCCCTCAAGAGGATAGGTGGGTTAGAAGAACATAGGTATGCTCTCAAAATGAATGAACAGATTGGTTAAGGAGATGGAGGAAAGCTAGGGGATCGATGAAATGGATGAATGATACATTATGTTGCATTGGGTGATCAATCATGATGTTTGATATAACACTAGACATTATGCACCAAGGTATAAAGACCAGGGTGACGATGTGTCTTTGTTATGGACTAAAAAGTGTCCACATGTCTTTTTAACTCCTTGTTTAGCTCCTAGGTCCCCGTGATTACATTATACATTCTAAATGTTCATCCTGATGCAAAATTGCCTGACACCAATGTAAAATTGGAATAAGGGCCACTTCACTTATCTTATCCCAAACCCAAAAGGAGCTAAAAGACTTGGGCACCACCACCCAAGTCCCTCCTAATTGGTCGTAGTAAAATTAAGTTTATGTCATCTTAGGACCTTTCAAAAGGTTTCTCCTTGTCAGCTCTTTTGGTTTAATTTCACGATTATGAGAGGGAAAGCATATATATTTGTGTTTATGAGTTCATTTGTAACTAAGATAGAGATAGCCAACTTGAGATATTGAAGTGAAGCAAGCAAGAGCATTCATTGTGATTCTAGAGTAGATTTGTGTGTTGTTATTGTGTGTTTGTTGGAGAAATGAAGCTATCATCTATCCACCTTAGGAGTTGAAGGATCTTCATCATTCTAAGGGATCATGACATAGGTGATATAATTATTATTTATCATCATTTGATTCAACATTATTATCATTGTTTTCAGCCTCTACCCCCATGAGGGCACCCACTCTGTATCAATCAACTATGTTGGGAATCTTGAATGCTATCCTAGGATTTGACTAAGGCAAGTCCCTAAACACCATAACCCCCCAAACCCTCTCTTATCATCTTATGTGTAGGTTACAAGAGTGAGATCCAGAGAATGTGAAGATACATGAATACTAAGTAAAGATTAGGGTTTTAGGATCCAACAACAGTTAGGGAATATTCCTCTATCAAAGACTTGGGCGGTGACACCCTAGTCTTTATGCCCTTTCTGACTTCAGATCTAGAATCAAGGTAGCATTTAAAACATCTTTCCAGTTCAGACCTCGGGAAAAATCTTCCAATTAGGACTTGGGCAGTCCCGAATTAGTCCTCCGACATCTCTGCTTTCAGGAGACAAATTCTATCATCTTCCTGATCATCCATGTGTAATTGGTTTCTGGATTACTGTTTGTACTTATTATGTTAAAAGATGATCATTGTATAGCTAGGGTTTCATGCATTGTTAACCTAGGGTTTGATAAAAAGGTTGAATTAAATCTGATCCATCTATAACATACCTAAGTACAAGATCAACAGCTGAGTCCACCTTCATTTGGTAGTGATTTGGCTCAGTCTTGTCCTTGAATGTTATATGAAAAAGGGTTTGATCTAGTGTACATTCTAGTTGTCATCATTCTTCTTTTTCATACTAAACAGTCTTGTGCATAAAAGATAAAAGGTCACAAGCAGACATGGTTTTGGGCACCATGATATAGAAGACCATGATGTCATGGTGCCAATATGCTGTAAGGACTGGTACAAATGCAAGATAAAAATGATAAACACACACAAGTAAGCATGCACAAATGATAAAAGATAAACAAGGTTGTTGCCACTATCAAGCTAAAAATTGATGATTGATGATTTGCTAGTGTTGTTGGTCATGTGAGCAACACCAAGATCGATTGATTGGATGGTTTCTATACTTTTGGATGATTGGCTAGATTACTTGGCTAGATGCTCATGGATTAAAGATGGCTTGCATTTGAATTTATTGCTTGGATTTTTTGGATTTTTTGGATAACATTGGATAGCCTATGTGCTAGATACCAATGACAAGGGAAAACTAGGTCTAGAGGCAAGGGTAAAAGGATAAGATTGGATGGATGGATAAGAGGATTGATGTTAATGGATAAAATGGATAGAAGATGCATGGTGGATGGATGGATGGGTTTAGGATGGAACTCCAAGGACTATGTTACATAGGAATAACATGGCCCACTCTAGATAATATTCTTAGGACTTTGCGTGACATTGCGTGGGATGATAAGGGTGATAGGATTGGTTGGAAAGGATTAGCTATATCAAAATATGTCCACATTATTTTTCAACATTTTGCCCCTATCTTTATCAAGATCAAAAGTAGGAGGGAAGGATGAGTTGGTGCAATGGGATAGGTATGCAGATATAATGGATGGGGATAGGCATGAGGATATGATGGATAAGGATGATAGGAGGGGTTAGATGAGACAACTTGCCCCCAAGTGTAAGGTTCATAGATAAACAACCTCCACGTGACACTTGTTTTCTAGGTTTTCATCAAGGTACTTATCCAAGGAACCATCAAGGTGGTTTTCACCATTGGAAATTTTTTTTCTCTTTACTATTTTAATTTTTTGCTTTTTTTTTTATTTTTCTAATTTTTTGGATTTTGGATGACATTTGGATATTGGGATGGGATAAGTGGATGGAGAGAGAGAGATTTGGATGGAGGATGGGGACTCAAGTGTCCATTTATATAGCAAGAAAGATAGTCTCCCATGTTGGATGTTGTCGCACATGGACCATATCAAGTGGTATTACGTGCATGGATGTTGGTATATGAATGGATGAGATGGATGGAGGATAGTGGAGTATGATGTGGATTATGGGTGGATGGAGGATAGTGGATTATGATGTGGATTATGAATGATGGATGAAAGGATTATGTGAAAGCATGGACCATACGGGTGTGATGGGGGAGATATATGGGATAGGGGATGTAAGATGGGGATATGGGTGTATGAAGGAATGCCATGGAATGGAGGAGAATGAAGACCAATGGTTGCACAAACTGCAATGGATTTTGAAGATTTTTATTGGGATGGGGTGTTGGGAGAAATGGGGATTTTTATTATGGGATCAAGATGATGGATGTTGGGATTGCTGATTTGGGTATTTAGGGACCCAAATGGACTTAGGATTTTTAGATTGGGAAGTAAGATTTGTGGGATTTTTGTGATTTGGGATTTTTGATATAGTGGGATTTGGATGATTCATTTGGATTGATTTCTTTGTTCTTGGGGACCCACACCATTTTTGTTCTCGCTTTTGGGGGTGCGGGTGTTTGTAGGCTTTTGGATTTTTGATTTGATTTTGATTTTGGGTGTTGATGCCTTACGACATGAGAAATCTTAGGATTTTGTAGGCTTTTTGCTTTATGTAAGGAGGCATCCAAATGATTATTTTGGAATCCCATGGATATTTTGATAGCTTCACGTTTGGACGATGTGTGCACTTGTTGATCTTGATTAGGAATTTTAGGGGATCGAGATTTAAGGTGGTTAGGGGATTGGGATTTATGGATGGGAGAATTAAGGATAAAGAGATGAGGGGATTTGAGGCTATGTATATTAGGAGTTGGGAGGAGTGGAGGAAGAGTGGTTTTAGGGAGATGTATGGTCACATGCTTTTGAGAGTGGTATGATGATGGAGGAATGACAACATATGATTTGGAGGTGCAATAAGGTGCACCATGTTTGGGGTTGGAAGAAGATACTTTATGAGATGTGTGGTGGTACCAACATGTTTGGATTGTGGTCCTTGGGATGTATATCCAAGGCCATGTGATTGTGGATGGGTTTTGACATGGATGGGCTCTAAGATACCTTGTTCATGAATGCCTAAGCCTTTTCCTTGATAATTCATGTTTTGGAGCATACGGTGTGCAATGGGATGGTTGTTAAGATGCGAGTCTATTATTAGATGAGGAAAGATGGGTGGTGGATAGAGTTTGTTTCTCTCCCACAAGAGAACCACCACAGATGAAGGTAGTGGGACCAAGGGGATAGGATGATGGATTTGGGATGGGGTCGATGAGGGATGATGGAAGATCAATGGGAGATGGATTTGGAATGGGATTGATAGGAGATGGTGTGATATCAAAAAATGGATTCAAGTTGGAATGCTTAGATCTTTCTCAACATTGTGTTCATTAAGATGTGGGGTAATAGAATCTAAGTGATTTATTTGATTATTAGTTTTTATTTGAGGACCAAGTGTCTCATCATAGGAAGTGGATGTTGTTGAATAATGGATCTAGGGCTAGTGTGGGTTTCTTGCTCGTGAGTGGTTGTAGGATCATATATGGGATTAGATGGGATAGGTTGATCAAAAGATGGGAGGGGATTGGGTATGGTATTAGATGGGATGTTTGGATCTTGATTAGGATGAGGGGTTGATGTTTCCACATGCTTTGGACTAGGCTATTGACACAACTCTTATGTTTGGATAGGAGTGGAAGCTTCTTGGATGGACTCAATAAGATTTGTATCTCCGATAATATGGCTACATGATGGATCTTGAATGCATGATGGTGTTTCCGGAGGTTCTTCAATAAGATGGATAAGCATAGGATTGGATGATGGTGTTTGCATAGGAGGCTCTTGTTCATGATCGATGGGCTTGGGCATGCTTGTGCTAGAGGGGGATGACCTAGGATGAGTAGAGTTGGATGGCTCCATAGCTTTGTTTTTGCTTTTGGATTTTGTAAATAGTATTTGGAGAAAATCCTTCAAGGGTTCATGGGTTGATGGATTAGATCTTGGAAAGTTTTATGGTGGATGTACTATAGGGTTTGATAGATTGGGAGATGAGTGGACCAATGGATTAGGATTAGGAGTATTGGAGGAGGATTGTGATGGAGGCACTATAGGGATTAATGGATTGGAGGGTGGAGGATTTGCATAGGATACAATAGCTATAGTAGTGTTTCCCTTGTCAAGGTAGGTATGAGGAGGACTTATGGACGTTTGATTTGGATGTGAGGGATAGCTTGTGCTAGGATAATTGCCAGACTCCTCTTGATCTACAAGGCTATCATTATTTATGGCAAATTGAGGACCTCCTAGGATTGTGACTTTGGTTTTGGGCTTTTCAATTTGAGAAACTCCTAGGAGTGTGACTTTAGGTTTGTGCTTGTCCATTTAAGGAACTCCTAGGAGTGTGACTTTAGGTTTGGGCTTGTCCATTTGAGAAACTCCTAGGAGTGTGACTTTAGGTTTGTGCTTGTCCATTTGAGGAACTCCTCGGAGTGTGACTTTAGGTTTGGGCTTATCCATTTGAGAAACTCATAGGAGTGTGACTTTAGGTTTGGGCTTGTCCATTTGAGGAACTCCTAGGAGTGTGACTTTAGGCTTAGAATTGTCAAGTGGAGGAGCTCCTTTGAGTGTGACTTTGGGTTTGGCATTGTTAATGTGAGGGGCTCCTTGGAGTATGAATTTTGGTTTAGGATCCATTTTGTTCTTGGTCTAGGATGTGGGTGGGGTATGAGATGATATAGGATAATGGATGAATGTGATGTAGGTTGGGGATCAAATGTCAAGACCTTAAAATTATTTGATTGGATAGAAAGATGATGATTCTCTATACTTAAGGTAGACTAACGTGCTTAAGCAAGAGTGGATTGGATTGGATTTGATTTGATTTCTACTTAAGATAGATTAACATTCTTAAGTAGGAGTTGATGAGATTTGATGATTATACTTAAGATATACTAACGATCTTAAGCAAGTTTGGATGATGATAATAGGATCAACTTAAGGTCTTGTTTTTTTATTGGATTTGAAATGGATGATAATGGATTAGGGCTAGCAGCTTTGGATGAAGGATTGTGATGATGATTTGGATAGGTTGTGATTAGGTCTTGGATGAAAGTTTGATGGAGTATGAATGAGGTTAAGTCCTTAACCAAATTTTAATGTTCAAAGGATGGTTGTGATTAAGGATTAGGGATTGGTTACTTGATTGAAATGGATAGATGGTGTGTAATTGATTGTGGATGAGGGATAAATGGATTAGATTAGGATGTGGTTGTAATGGGATTAGGTCAATATAGGGATTGGATTAATATGATGAAGGATTAGATTAAGGATGATAAGTGGATTATGATAAGGATTAAGAATGATAATGGATAGAGGATAATTAGGATTAGGATGAATGATGAGATTGGATTAGGTTTAAAGATAGGATTATGATTAGGAAGTGGATTAAGTGGATAGAATGGATTAGGATTAGGACCTTGATTAGATATGATAACTTGATTAGGATTAGGGTCCTAAATGATGGATTAGGGATAGTTTGGGATGATGTGGATAGTATGATTAGGATAGTTAGGTGATAAGGATGACTAAGATAATTAGGATGAAGTTGATATTTGGGATAAAGTGATAAGATGATTAGGGATTAAGTTGGATTAGAATGATTAGGATAGGTGGGATGAAATGATTTGAGAATGATGGCTGATTAGGATGATGTTGGATTGGATTAGGGATAGATTAGGATGATGCGGATAGGGTGATTAGGATAATTGTGATGAGGTGGATTGGGAATGATTAGGATGACTAGGGATGAGGTGTAGGCTAATTAGGAGATGATTAGGATGAAATGGATCATTAGGATATGATATGGATGAGAGGGATGATTATGATTGGTTATTAGGATGATTAAGATGGTTTGGGATGATTAGGATGAGAGGATAATTGGGATGATGTGGATATGATGATGAGGATGATTGGGACAAGGTGATAAGATGATTGCGATGATTAGGGATATGAGATGGATAAGAGGGATGATTAAGATGGTTTGGGATGATGAAGTGATTAGATAATTAGGATGATTAAGATATGAGATGGATGAACTTGGATTGGATTGGATGAAAATGGATGATTAGAAGGTGATTTGGATAATTAGGATAGTTAGGATGAGGTGATTAGGATGATTAATATGATTGGAATAATTGGAGATGATTAAGATGATGGTGGGTGATTAGGTATATGATGTAGATGATTAGGATCGAGGTGGATAAGGTATGATTAGGATATGGGATGGATTAAGATGATTAGAGATGATTAGGATGAAGTGATTGGATGGTTAGGATAGATGATTAGGATGAGTAAGATAGGTGATTAGGATAATGTGGATTGGATTGGATTGGATGTGGATAGGATGAGATTGGATGAAAATGAATGATCAGGCAATGATTGGATATGGTTTAAATCTTGACTTGAGCAGCTTGCAAACAAAAGATGTCACACATACATACACAAGTTTGCAAAAGGATTTGGATTTGGATTGGGCTAATGCAAATGAACACTCACACAATACACAACAACACCCTAGATTATTCAAGTAGGAGTGTCTTCGTAGTGTATCCTCACACAATAGAATACCTCGCTAATATTCCTACCTAACTGGGAATACTTTGCCAGGGTCAATAGCAAGGGTTCCAATGGCACAAGGGCTCACCTTATCCCTTACCTTGGAGGCTTTGATGCCTTTCCTAAAGAAAACTTATATTTCTACCCTTGGAAGTACATGGTGAGTAACTTTAGGCTTGATTAGCTGAACCCTGCACCACACTAGAAGATGATCAAAAGGTCTTAATCTATGATGTAAAAGTTTGCTAAGGGAGTCCCCAATATACACAAGGTATGGGGGGCACAAGTCTATGAACACTAGTTCATTGAAGGCATGTGACAAGTCACTTCACCTTGTGTCTGAAATTACCTAGGGCCCCAAGGCTGTGCCAATGAATACATGACTAGATTGAGGTACAACTTTCACTCTCCACCCTTTGATATACCACACTGAAACATGTGGTTGAGGTCATCTCCCAGGGTGATGAAATTCCCAAGCATGCCTCTTATAGGGAAAGGTAATGCAAGGTGTTTTTGATCCTTGAGATCACCAAGTGGTGCAAGAGGAGAGAATACACACACAAGCACACCTTGTGTGACAAAAAGTGAATACAAGAGGTGTTTTTGATCCCTAATATTGCACTAGGTGCAAGGGGAGAGCATACACACACTCTTGATCCATAAAGACAAGATTAATTCCCTTAGACAAAAAAGGTGTGTGTGTGTGTGTGTGTGTGTGTGTGTGAATGAAAGTGGCTCAAGGGTGTTTTTGATTCCTAAGTTCGCACTAGGTGCAAGGGAATAGAATACACAGCCCAAGTCACAATCAAACCCACCAAGTAAAGTAAACACAAGATTTGAATGCCTTTGACAAGAGAAATCCTACAACAAACTTGTTAGTAGTTTTGATAAATATGGCCTTTGACAAGCGGTGCTACAAAACAAGTATGTTAGATTGAAATGATAAAATCTATAAAAAATAAATGTTAGATGAAATTATATAGTATATTAGATTAATAGATTAGATTCCTTTTGAAATTCTAAGAAAATTCAAAAAAAACTTTCATCAAGTTTTGATAAAATTTGCAAACGATATAGCGATTTAAAGTTTGCAAGAAAACATGAAGTTTGATTGATTATACCTAAAAATATGATATGAATCTACTAATGAGGTCTATGCCACTATAAATCTAGTTGAATTATAATTCCAATGATTGTAATTTTGCATGATTATGATACGATTTGACAAAGTTGTTAGAAAATGAAAAAAAAAGCCTAGAAAATAGACTTTGGAGGACAAGGGGACTGCTTGGCAATTAACTTTACCTATGGAGGTTAGTAGATTTGTGATCAGATGGTCTGGTTAGGACAAGTGGTTATGTTTTCAGTCATGGCCTACTTGCTAGCACTTGGTCTCCCATGTGACCATAGTCTAAAGGGATGGCACACAAAAGGTCTTCGGGCGGTTAAGTAGATTGTCACAATGGTCACATGCACTGTAAACCCTGCCGGTTTCAAATGGCAATGAGGGTTATTCTTAAAGGTTATAAAAAATGTGAAATCAAGTGGTTAAAAAACCACATAGATCTATAACCCTAACCAAAAATGTGCCACAAATACGGGCTTGGTTTGTGGCCAATCCTAGGGTTATCCCTACAGGTGGTCTTGTGGACTCAACCCATAGTCAACCCCTAGTGGAGGGGACTCAAAGGCATCCGTGAGGGCATCCATTTACCTACCTCAAACCCTTTGAAGGTTAACTCGTGGGCTAGACTGTTGACACGCAGAGATCAATAGGTAACAAACAAAAACTAGGCTTCCATAGTTAATCGTGTGGAACCATGCTGAAGAGAGAAATGACCCACAGATAAAAAAAAAAGGTGGATCCAAAAATAAAAACTTGTGGACAAACCTTATACACTTGCAGACTGATGGATATTTTTACCTATAAATAGGTGTTAAAAACATTAGATAACTGCAAAAACAAATAGTGGGTAAAGAGATAACATGCAACGATAGACCAGCGAACAGAACCTAACTCATTTACATACCACTCGTGGGTCATATGCTATGGATTTCATAGTGTACAGATTCATATAGGGTAGTCTACAGACCAGGGAGCCTCTAAAAGAATTCCAAAAAAAAATTAGTGATCAAAAATGACAAATTTTATGTGTTTCGTTGGGTTTTCAGGCCTCCCAGACCCAACGGTGAGGTCAGATTTGGCAAAGGACACCTTCTGTAATAGGTCACCATTAGATCTCCCCCAAGATGAGTTTAAACCTACAACAAAGAGCTAGTAAAACCTGCAAAACAATATTAGATCAAGGGATGTGGGTCCCACTAAGCGTGCCAACTAAAAAATAGAAAATAAAACGAGGAAATAACAACAAAGATCAATGCAATACACACAACCTTTAGCTCAAATCATTCTTTCTCCTCAATAGAGCGAGCGCAACATGCACCCTAGTACCACCTATCTATGCTCCTAGATACTATTGATTGATAGATATGTTGAGTACTCAGTCAAACAACATAACAATACTTGATTGTGGATATGATAAAGGCTAGGTTGAGGGTTGATTTATAGAGATTTGGTTGATTAGATGAAGGGCTAGGATTAAAAGGTTGGATCAACAATTGAGGTTCGTTGAGACAAGATTAGAGTTAAAATAAGGATTTCTAGGATTTCTTTTGTGTGAATGGTTGAGTTTAAAGGAAAATGAGTGGTGGAGATTGAACGAGACAAGTATTTTGTCTTTTAGTGGGTCATGTGACTCACAATAATTAATTTAACTAATATGATTATTTAATTAATTATAGGAGAGAGGATAATGATGGAGGATATTAATTAAATAAATATTTAATTTATTTAATTAATTAGGCTAAAAGGGAAAATAGATAAAATTAATTAAATAAATATGATTTATTTAATTAATCTATGAAATAGGATAAATGGATTAATTAATTAAATAAATATGATTTATTTAATTACTTTGGGATAAAGGGGGACCTAGGACAAATGTATCACAAGGTGTCACAAGATGGTGTCAACAAGGTGTTTAGGTGTCAAAAGTGTCGCAAGACAACACAAGGTGATGAAAGTGATGTCGATGGGACATGGTCAATTTTAGGTCTCTACACAAACACTTCATTGTTTGTTTATGGTGCAAGTTTTTATCATGCGCAACTCTTTGTTTATCTAACTCAGTCAATTCCATGATCCTTTAAGAAAATGTATTACATTGGTCCTCCTCTATATCATGTAATAGCTAGTAGAGTGGTAATTCCATGTTGATAGGCATCTTAGCCTCTACTCCATATACCAATTCAAATGGGCTCTTACTTATAGCTCTTGAAAGTTATCTGATCAACCCAGAGAGCATATTTTAGACTATCATCCCATCTCTTTTTATTCTGATCCAATGTCCTCTTTATAATTTTCATCATGCTTCTATTACTTGATTCAACCTGTCCATTACTTTGGGGATGATATCGAGATGAATGCATGAGGTTTATACCAAATTTAAAACATATATTTAACATATCTTGAGACCTAAAACACATTGCATTGTCAACCAAAATCCAAGTAGGCACTCCAAACCTAGTTATTGTATTGCTAATCAAGAAATCAATTGCTACCTTGGATGTTACATTGAAAGTTGGGACCCCTTCAACCCATTTGGTGAAGTAATTGGTAGCCACAAGGATCCTCTTATATCCTGTTGGGTGAACATTTTGTCGTTAACTCACTAACAACAAAATGGGTATATTAGCCACAGCTATGATGAGACAAAGTCTCTCCTCTCAGCAAGGGGAGGTTGCCTCTAATTACTTAACTTTTGCAAATCAAACAACTTATCAAATTTATGTACACTAAAAACTATGTTTGTGGTGGTTCCATCTCATCTCATTCTCTTTTTTCAGAATAGATGTTTATATTTCAAACTCTTGATATAAGACTTATAAATTATCACAAAATCACAGAAACACAAAGTTTTCTGTTACCTCACTTACTACTTGTAAACGGAACTATTTGAAGTAGAATGCAGCCCAAAGTCTTCACTCCTTTTCAAGATGATAAAAGTAAATTGAATATAACAACTTGTAGCACAAAGTCTCCAAACTATTGTATTCTTACAAACATGAACATATAACCCACAACCAATTTGATAACACAAAGTTTATCAGAATCAAATTAAGAGCGCTCTTCAATCACTTGTAACAAACTCCACACTTCAATTATTATCAAATAAGATTATGATAGCAAGACGTAAGAACAAAACTATCACAACACAAATAATCCCAAGACAAAGATTGGAATTGAACTTACTTTCTTGTATTGATAAATATTTGAATATTGATTTTCACAAAAAGCACAAAGTCTTGATTTGCTTCTCAATTCGCCAGAGTTTTCTTGCAATAGACAAAAAATAGGTATTTACAAAAGAGGCCCCCTTTATTTATAGGGAAAGGCCTTGAGAAAATTTAGGAAAAAACTAACTACTTTGACTTATTCAAAAATAGGAGTCCTTATTGACTTGGGACTTCCTATTTTTTACATGTAATTGCATATTAAAAATGTACATGTAAAACTGTCCAAAATTGTTTTGAAAGTACATGTGAAAATCAGAAAATAAACTAAGGGAAAGAACAACTGCTTCAATTTGTATCTCCACTTTTTCTCATGTGGTGATCATACATAGTGAAGGCCGCTTGCATTTCAATGCTATCTGGGTTGAATGCGTTCTTGAAGATCATCCTGGCCCTCACTATGGCATCCCTCACTGTAGTGATTGATTTGGCATGATTAGTTAACCTGGTTTTCAGATTGTCCAAGGTTAACTGGTTGTCTAAAAGGTTGTCCACAGAAGTTATTGAAAATGCTTTATCTTCAAATTCTTTCTGGAACATGTCTTCAAATTCTTGAACCATTTCTTCTGCAGAAAGAAATTGGTTATCCTGTGACACCAACTTACAAGGTAACTCCTCCAACTTATGCAAAAGATTAACATCATTTTCTTCACTGATTTCCTTTGCAGCTTCAAGATCCTTGATCAAATTTCTTAGCATATTGCTTCGGTACATCAGAGCTTCCTTTGTTTCTGTATATGAATCCCTATTGGAAATAGCACCAATGGATATTAGGGTACTTATTTTTAGCTTCCTCATTTCCACCCATTTATCATGAGTATCCTCCGTGCGCTCAATATCTTGAGAGATAGCATCAATGAGATCATTAAGTTCTGCCCTTACTTTCCTCATTTTATCCATCTTCTCAAATACATCCGTGAGCAAAGAGATTCCTTGCGCTTGCATCCTGTCTACGTACTCTTCAAGTACTTTTCCTCTGAGGTGAGTCTTTTCTGCTTTCAGAATGACGGGGTCTTCTATAGAAACAGCCTCTGGAGTAACTGTTTCCGAGTTCAAAGTGATCTTTCTTACCACTGCAGTCAGCTGCTCTACCTTTGCCTTGTAATAATCTTTCATTTCTTTTTCCCTGTCGAACTTCTGGATCAGGATGTCCATGGCTGACTGCATATCATTTTTAGCACTTTCATGGGTGATTTTGCCCAATTCAACCCTATAAATAGAATAGTCATTCATATCAAAATTTTCAACAGTTGCATCCTGTGGAGGTTTTGCTATCTCCAGAAATTTATGTCCCTTATCTTCAAGTACCCTGGAAAGGATCTTTGGTTTCTTCGGGGCCTTAGGCTTCGCAGGTACCAACTTAGTGAAATCAAAATCATCTGGAAAGATGACTTGCTTTTTCCTCTTTAGCGTGTAAGCTGATAACCAAGGTGGAAGCAGAGAAGTATTCACATTGGGATCCATTCCTACCGCTGGTGTTCCGGAACTGTGCTTGTACTGGTGGTAGAAACAATAGGTGGGGTGTTAGTAAAAACCGCACCTGTTACATTTGCATCTGAAACTTGCTTAGTATTCATCACAAAATGATCAAACATGGACGTATCCCCAATATCAAAAGACGAAGAAGACAAACTAGGAATTGACTCAGAAGAACGGAGAACATTTTCAAAAGTGCCTTGGGGATTATCAAAAATTATTTTAGGAGGAGAGGGGGATTCAGAGGAAGGAATGTTAATAGGGGAAACAGACACAGGGGCTGCGACAGGTGTATTGTCCTGTGGAGGCAAAGCCTCCTCATCTTGTTGATCTAAATTCCTGTCTTCAACATCCATCTCTTCTGTAGCTGGCTCTTCAGTCGCTGGCTCCTTAGTCGCTGGCTCCTCAATCGCTGGCTCCTCGACCTCCATATCTTTCGTTTCAGGTTCTTCCTCAATAGCTTTTGCTTTTTTCATCACAAATATGATTTTAGGCTTGTGTGTTTTAGAGGATGATGGAACATCACTCTTGTTCTTTGTTCTGTTTTCCACCTTTTTACCAGTCTGCTCTTGAATTTCAATTTCTGAACCAGTGAGGAATTCTTTCAGCATAATTCCTTTATCCACCAGCTAGTTATTGGTGTTAGCCAATATAGGCTCAAATCTCTTCCTTAGTGAAGTGGACTCCTTTTGGGACCATTGGATTGGAGGGAGAGGAGTACTAGCTATCTGTTCTGCATCGTACTTGGCATCAACCAACTCCCCATCATCCACAAGATCTTCTGGAATATCAGCAAGCCCCAGATATTCAATTTGTTCTAGAGACAGCCTACTATAGTCTAGTTTCCTGATATCTTCCTCTGTTCTCAAGTCTATCCAGACATCTTCCACCATGGGTTCATGAAACTGAGTTTTCCTCCTGATTTTATCCTTTACGCCCCAGTAGTCAAATTTTGGTCTCCTCTTGAATTGCTTCATGGTGACCAACTGCATTTCTGTCTCCATGGCCCTTGCCTTTGCGGCAGTCAACACTGAATATCTGCCAATTTCCACTGGAAATCTGAAACCAGGCTTCTTGAGTTCCATTTGTTTGTTATGCACGACAATCATTTGTCTGCACAACTCCATCAAGACCAGTCTATCTGAAGG
This sequence comes from Cunninghamia lanceolata, assembly GCA_027924645.1. Taxonomy (NCBI): domain Eukaryota; kingdom Viridiplantae; phylum Streptophyta; class Pinopsida; order Cupressales; family Cupressaceae; genus Cunninghamia; species Cunninghamia lanceolata. The sequence goes on along the minus strand of BSBN01000004.1, from coordinate 441,267 downwards.
AAACCTAGGAAGCATATAAGGGTAGCCTTGGAAAAAGCCAACCCTCAAGTATGAGAAGGATGGAAATTGCAAAAACATACAACCAAAGTTATTAACCACTATCCATGCCTCGTCTAAAATTCTTCTCTGCTCCAGTTGGGGATCAAAAAGACACAAGAATACAGCAAAGAATGCATCATTCACCCTCCTGAAATGGTGAATTGAACCTTTCAATGTCAGCTGAGAATAATATTGGTATACTGGGACTACTCTCCTATCCCCTTCTGATGATAATCCCAGAAAAATCCTCATGGAGGCTGCAATGTATACTAGATAGGAAGTCATGAAGAACTTGGAGGTAGTGGATACCTTCGTCAGCTGGTCATGCAAAGTGTTACTGATTTGTTCTCCCCAGAAAATAACTGGCCTGCCCTGGAGTATGACCTTAATGAAAGGACACACCCATTCATGAAACTGTGAAGAGGAGGACAAACCTCTTATCCTGTCGAGGAGGGTAATCAAGTCACGAACTTCTTCCACGAAATCACTTCGAGGAAAACTACGTGGCCACCTTGATAAACTTGACCTCGCAGTCTTCAACCATTTGTTGTTGATCACTTTCTTCGCTTTTTCTGGATTCTTGTCATATTCCTTCTGAGCTTCAACAAAGTCAAGCTTCAATACCTCTGTCGTAGGAGGACACATGAACACCTTGTCAATGAACTCAGGATCCAACCTGATTATCACATTACCACTGGCGTCCACCACGGCTCTAATATCTTTGTTATAGAAATGGGCACACTGAAGAACAAATTCTGTATTGTGAGCCGCCATTGGGAAGGATGATGCCAGATGAATATTACTCTCCACTATCTTCCTCATCATAGCACTGGGGTTGCTTGACTTGGTTCTCTCTACAAACTCAGCCATATCAACATGGCCAATCTCTGTATCTCTAATGTCCTCAACATTAGAATGGACTGAGGTGATTGGGAAAACACCTTGATATTTGTACTTCATTGCTTTTGCCTTCTTCGGGGACAAGTCAGTCATTTGGATGAACTTTCACCGAGAAGAAGTCTAATGTTGAACGAAGCTCCGCAAGAGAAACTGCAACAAAAGTCATGATCATGCAATTAGGGAAAATATGGGCAATCTAAGGAAAATTGCATGTTGATGATCACGACTATGGGAATGTGCTTGAAAAAGGGCTATAGTGCAAGCTGGCCAAAAATCAGAGGAGAAGCGGGCTCGGGAAATCAAAATTGGAAATTTTCCTGAGTCAGAAAAATTTGGGACATTTTTGCATGGGCGGCAAAATTCGCCGCCCTTGCATATGAGGGTTTTGCATTATCTGCATTGGCAGCAAATTTTGCCACCACTGCATGTTGATGAAGACTTTGAGTTGGTAAAAGCGGCAGATTTTGCCGACGATGCAGGAAATAAGAAAGACAAGGGTTCATGTTGGAGCAGCAGAATTAGCCGACGCTGCATATTGATTTTATCGCTTTTCGATGTTTAGTCGGCGAATTTCACCAACATCTCATGCGGGGAATCGATACATGTCTGAGCGGTAGAATTAGCCGACACTGCATATTGATAGGAATGAGGTTCTAGCGGCAAATTTTGCCGGCGTTGCTTTTGAGGGAAATTTACAGATTCAAGTACAAAAACTGGGAGCTTCACCGACTAAACACTCGGCAATGGTCACGTAGTTTTCAGGTAGGATCGGCGAACTCTGCCGATGTTACACAATGGTATGTAGCGAGGGTTGAGGATCTAGGTAGTAGAAACCTAAGGGTTTCAGGGCAAAACCTAGGGATTCCTGGTGTGAAGACAAATCACGAAAACAACAAAACAAAATAAAAACAAAAACGTAACGAAAATCTAAGACAAAAATCAAAACGAAGCACATCATAAATAGTGAAGAAGGAGAACGGAAACGAAAGAGAAAACTTACCCGTTCTAAAACTTGAAACCCTATGTTCGATGGCGATGGTCGACGGCGCGATCAAGCAATGTTAGGAGAGTCTGGTATATTAGCTCAGGAGAGAGGATGAAATGGAAAAATAAGCCATCAAAACACAATAAATAACCTGAACACAAACGCTAAGCGAGTGGCACGAGTGGCCATTAATGGCACTGCGTGACCAATATTCCCAAGATCTCGTTCGAGCGGAGATTTCAGCGACAAGTGCACAAATCGAAAAGAAGTAACGGCGGCGTAATTTGCCGACCATACATAAAGGAAGAAAAACACGTAAAGGCGGCAAAAATCGTCGACTTCACACGTTAGACCAAAAAATGCATGTAGTGGCGGCAAAATTTGCTGCCTTTACATGCAAAATGAAAAGTATATGCAAAAGCGACAAAAAACACCGCCATTACATATGTAAGAAAAACAAGTCAAAAAGAGGTATGCAGGAGCGGCAAAATTTGCTGCTCTTGCATATCAAGACTTCAATTTTTACTAACTCTTAAAAATGACCAATATTGACATTTTAACCAACTTACAACTTGAACGATCTTCGTACATATCGAGAAACCTATTCAAAGGGATGTCATAAACCAGTCTAGAATGTCAAATGACTTCGCGCGAGATCAAGATAATCTTGTCTCGGTCTGCGAGCTTAGAGTGTAGATTCATGAAACGGACAAGTTTCGTGGGGGTTGTCTACAAAAACAAGCATAGCTGATTTTGAGAACAACATATCCATTACTAGATTTTCCTTGTATCTCTCCAATGAAGTCAATTCCCCACTACTAGAAAGGTGCATCAACTATAAGAGGTAAAATGGGAAGTGCTCCAACAAAATTTGGATTACCAGAAAACTGTTGGCAAACATCACATCTTCTTATCATCTGTGCTACATCCTTGAATAAAGTGGGCCACCAGTACCTAATGAGAGCAAAGGAAAGTGAGAAGACAAATAAACATGAAGAAAAACTAAAACAAATAACTTATACCTCAAGTCTTCAAATTCTCCTTTCTCCTTGATAACATGGAGGAGATTGATGCACCCAACTCAACTCCTAGCTTTACCCAACAATAGATGGTATGTGGATTACTCTATGAAATCAACACAACATGGATTTGGTGGAGGAAATTGGCTAGCAATTGGATAAGGATGCAAATTGATTGAGATCAAAATGGCTTAGAGGAGACTTGTATTTATAGATTTTTGGGAGGATTTTAGATCAATGGTGGAGATTGAAAGTTGAGATCCAAGGGTGGAGATTAAGACATATGAATGAATAAAAAATTCATTCATATGGGAGAGGGTGAAATAAAAAATTGTCTTTTATGGGTGAGTGGGATGACATGTTACACATGCATGCTTTTGGCAAAGACATGTGTGAGCAAATTTTATTAAAAAGAGCTCTTGCATGGAAGAGGAAAGGTAAGGTGGAGACACATGTGAGTCCTTTGAATAAAAAATTGCTTTTTATTCAAAGGGTGTGGGGAGATGGGTTAATGAAGGTTTAAGCTAATTAATTAAGTGATTAACTTAATTAAAATGGCTGTTGGAAATTAGTAAGGGGATTAATTAGTGGTTAAGATTAATTAAGGGTTTACTTAATTAATTTGGGTCTAGGGGCTAGGTAGGTATATTAGCTAATTAAATAAATGTTATTTATTTAATTAAGCTAGGGGAGATTAATCAAATAATTATGTTTTACTTAATTAATCTAGGCTAGGGGATGAGGGAAATTAACTAAATAAATATTAGGATATTTATTTAATTAATTGTGGATGATGGTCTAAGGTATATAAATAAATTAATTTATTACAAATGGATAATGGGGACGAATGACTAGGGATAGATGGCTCAAGATAGATTAATTAAATAAATTGAATTTTTATTTAATTAATTTGGTGGAAGGGATAATTAGTGGTGTGGGGATGTGGGAAAGTGGCTTGCGAGGTCAAGACATTTTCAGGTGTCTACATTTTGCCTCTTCTTGATGTGGCATCGTGACCAAGTGGGGAATGGAGTTAGATCAAAGAATTTATTTTACCCTAGCTGACGAGAGGAATGGAAATGGATGAGGGATGCCCCCTCGAGAGAGTGGGTGAAAAATCAATTTTTTGGGTGAACTCTCAAAAAGGAGGGAATGGTGGTGAAAAAGAGGTTTAGGACAGGAAACGAGGTTGAATGAAGAAAAAATGAGTGAAAAAGGGTATGATTTGTGGCATGGGTAGAAGAAATAATTGATTAGGGCTTATGTGGCAGCTATAGATAGACCAAAGTGGGCCCAACATGCCACATTTTCACACCTAAGCTTGTTGAGTTGGATAGAGAAGAGCAAGAGTGATGGCAGGATGAGGCATTCCATGTGAGGAGCACCGATTTGAGCGAGTCTGGGAGTATCAAAGGCTACTTGCACCTGGACCACAGGTATGTTGGTTAACCCTCCTTTGTACTTTCTTGGGTTTCAAGGCATTTATGGGGCTAGAAAGGGGTAGGTTAGGAGGTTTAGCACTTGTGCGTAGCTACGGGACACATATGGTCGGCAAATTAGCGCCAACGTCTAGGTTAGTGCATTTGGTTTGGAATGAGGGGGTGCTAGTTTAGCATCCACAATCGATGAATTAGTGCAATCAACTTGATTCGCGCCAGGTTTAAGAGGGTTCAATGCCATCGTCTCAATCAGCGCATGCCCCTAGAGATTAGCGCAATTGTCTGGATTAGCACCTAGGGTTAATCAATTAGCACCTAAGACTCGAGCAACACCAAAGTCAAGGGTTGTTGGACCTTCCAGGTGGAATAGCGCCTAGGTTTTTTGAAATAACGCTTCCTTCTTGGTTAGCGCATAGGGTCAATGGGTTAGCACTATCAACTGGATTAGCACTTAGGGTCACTTTGTCAACACCTCCGACTGGATTAACACTATAGGTTAGTCTGTTAGTGCCTCTAGATGGAGTAGCACTAAGGGTTAATGGAATAGCACCTTGGCACTATTTTTGGGAAAAAGACTAATTTCTTTGGGTTTTTTGAACATAGGTTGATTTTCTAGCTTTGTAATCACGAGAGAGGTGACCTCCTATGATGGTGTGTAGAGATAGGTTGACTTAGGTGGAGCTGAATTACCTGAGAGTGTTAGGATTATGGTTCGTTTTAGAGATGCCTTGATTATGAGTGCATCAAGCAATGATGATGGCTTTGGTGGAGCGATGGTGAAGTGAGAGCAACTCCTTTCTGTTGTCGACGGGTGAGATTATGATCACCCTAGAGGATGTGTGGAGGATCCTACGGATCCTCATTCATAAAGAGCAGGTTGTATATGACCAAACGATAGGTTTAGCAACATTGGGATGTGTTTTTGCCCTAGTGCAGGTGGACACAAGTATAGATGGGTGGGAGATGCTATTGTCAGTGGCCCTCAAGAGGCACCTTAGTGATTTTGAGTTATACATCTGTGGACTCATCGAGGGATAACAGATTAGTGCTCTCATGGATTTCCCATGGGATGGGGAGACCGTGTGGAGTAGATGGTGACGTGAGGTGTAGTATATGCATATGGGCCATGTTTATTGGTCGACTTGTATCATGACATGCATGCAGTCATGTATCTAAGTGGAGCGAACCTTGGTTGCGGGGTGACGCTTCTCCATGTGTGGGCATGGGAGCATATTGCAGTGACAAGGCCAGTATGTCAACATGTGAGGCCACAATTTTAGCCTTATGTGTTTACTTATACTGGCATTTTAACACATTAGCAGCTGGGCAACATGAGGTTCTAGAGGCGTGCTTTTGATGAGGTGACCTCTGTGACATGGTAGCCGTACATAAGATGCGAACCGTGGTTAGATGATGATGCTCATATTTCATTTACTAGGCATACATGATATCTCATTGGGAGGACAACACACATTTTGGATTGGTACCTCCCTGATTGAGTTTTGCGCTAGTTTGGATTGTGGCAGGATGCGTCGTAGGTATCAGTCCTTTTTGCTCAGGTGCAGCGAGATCATGGGTGGTGGGGCGATGAGATAAAGGAAGTTATGGTTATTGTAGAGTTTGACAGTATAGTGGCAGTGGTTTGGGATTGGCGGTCGATAGTGGTAGATGTAGGTACCACACCAACATATGAGGCTTGGTGGGCTCAGGTGAGGCTAGTTCAGTTGACCATTCCAGCAGATCAGCTAGGGGTAGAGGATGAGGAGGAGTACATCGTTGAGATTGATGTAGAGGATGACAATGGGGATGGTCATGGAGATGGAGGAGGAGGTGGTGGTGGTGGGGGTGATGGAGGTGATGATGGTGGTGGTAGAGGACGTATTCCTCTTATGGTAGTAGTTGTAGTGGGAGCTGTAGGTGCTTCTAGTTCTGGTTCTAGGCATTGAGTGCGTTAAAGAGTGGAGGTACCAGTAGGCAGAGGAGGCGATGGAGATGGTCTAGACACCTTGAGGGCTCATGTAGCAAGCCTAGAGGACTAGGTTAGATAGTTGTAGGCAGAGTGGGATGACTTGCGAGCAGAGAGAGATAACACTCTTGTGGAGGTACAATGGCTAGAGGGATTGCTAGATGGAGGAGGAGGAGCAAATGGAGAGAGGACTGCATGGAAGCAAGTGCCGCAATTACAAGTGTAGGTTGTGTAGTTGCAAACACAGGTGGCCAATGCTCAGGTTGGTCAGTTACAGGCTCAGGTACTATAGCTACAAGGCCAAGTGTAGCGTTACCAGCAGGAGAGGGATGACGCACGTTGAGCGATGGGCCTAGGGATGGCAGATGTTCTGAGATCTGTTCAAGATCAGGGAGATACTGTGATAGAGGGGGCCCAACACTATCAAACTCTTTATGAGCACCTAGTACCAGCTAGGTAGTGAGAGAGCTATTAGAGTCATTCAAGGGCCTTTGCTTCTCAAAGATCAGGGTAGTCTGAGCGTTCTGTGTAGCAACCACCGTCACAGTAGTAGCAACCATCACAATAGTGGCCGATGGGGCCTCCTCCATCATGATCAGTAGGCCCGTCTCAGTTAGGGACTTCTTAGAGGGATAACTCCTCATGATTGCTCATACATTTTGTATTTTGATGGCTCTATGGAGTCTTATTATATCATGACCATTTTGTATATGGATATGGATTTATATGAGATGATCATTTTGGCAGCTTATTGATGTGTTTATGAATGCATTTTATGGATGTTTTTATGATTATGCATGGATTATGAGGTGGTTTATGCTTTTGTGATGTATATGGATGCCTTGTTGTTTTATGATATGATGGATATGGATGTTTATGCTTTTATGGGTTATGGTTAATGTATGGATGTTTGTTTATGTGATGCATATGGATGTTTTTGATAGATTATGATGGATTATGATGTCATGTGATGATGCTAATGATATGATTATGATGGATTACGATGTCATATGATGATGCTAATGATATGATTATGATGGATTATGATGTGATTATGATGTTATGATATGCTTGTGATGATGCCATGATGTTATGATGTGATGATTATGATTTTATGCATTATGGATTTATAGAACTGTAGATTATGGTGAATGAATTTTTATGTGATGCATTTATGGGATGATGTATTGTTATATTATGATGGATGTTTATTATGTGATGGTTATGGATGATATGTTAGATTATGATGATTCTATGATGATGTAATATGATGTTATTATGATGGAAAATTGCAGCTTAACCAATTCAATCAGTTTGTTGCAGGCAAGGGTCAGGTGTGATGAATTAATATGTAATATTTTCTTTCTGTTGCACATGCTGTTGAATGACCATCCTTTCCCATTTCTCATTTGCTTTGTGCATTTTGCACATCATAGACTGGGGATTTGATAGTAGAGATGACCTTGATACTCATAGCTTGCCAGCGGGGATGATCTTGATACTCTTGCCACCATAATTTTGCTATGATGTTATTATGATTATTATGGTATGATTTATGATCTAATGATGATGTTGTGTATGCAGGAAGTGGCGGGGAGGGAGGATTCTGGTCATGATACATGGGATGTTAGAGCCATTTTGAGGAGTTGGGGGAGGGGTTAGATTCAAGCTTGGTGGATGGTTGGGAGGGGGGATAAATTGGGAATGTAGAATCCTTGATCACTTGACACACCTTGTAATATAAAGCCACTTTTTGGGTTGGGTAGGTTAGAATCAGGTTGTGTATCAGATTGTCTTTAGGTGTTGGGTGGTTATGGGATAGGTTTGTTAGGATGGGGGAAATGGTTAGGTCCTAATCGTCATTAATGCAAAGCCAAGGTTAGGGATGGGGAGTGATGTATGGATAGGTGTCAGTGGCAGAAAATGTCACATTACTTCTATAAGAGCCACATGGTTTGGGTTAGTGTTTTGGGGTTGGTTGTGTTGGTAAGGAAAGTTTGCTTGGTGAGCAAAATTTCTAAAGGGAAGGGATGGTTGGGAATGGGTAGATGAGAAATTGATTTGGGAATTAGTTGTGGGTGGGTATTGTGCTGATACATTTTTAGAGTAATCCTAATTTATTATAGCAAAGAGGATATTTTTACCAAGGTATAAAAGACCAGGGTGATGATATATATCCATCCATTGCATGGACTAGACCTGCAAACAATAGGATTATCCCATACATGCCCAATATAGTACAACCTTGCCTAGATGAATGAGGGGGGTCCATAGCATAAGCCCTTAGTACACAAAAGGTATGAGGAACCTTATATGCAAAAGGAGATCAATATGCTAGAACTGACCCTACAATTCACAAGATATGAATACTAAATTGGAGTAATGAGAATAACCCATAAGCACAACATACAAAAGCAATGACCATGCCCCATTCTAGATATTTTGCCACATACCATGATATAGTGAGATCAAGGTAGTTTTGAAATGATCCCCAAATAGAACAAAAGATAAAATCAATAACCAAAAAAGACCAATTGACCCAACAAACAACCCTTGTATCACTTTCCAAGATGGGTGTGGATTGGTGATTCTACCCATTGTAGGAAGGATGCATCCGTTAAGGCAGGAATCGATGGAAGATTAGGGTAAATCAAAGGATGGGCAAAAAGATATAGGCCATAAGTTGTGGTTGAAGCTGATTTGATACCTGATGATTTTGTAAGAAGGGTTAATGCTTTGATAGTATGTGTAGCGAGTGTATTGTGCATAGATCAAGTGTAAGCTCAAGGAATAGGGACCATCCAAGTGGGGTTAGATGGGTGGCATCTTATGTACCTTTGTATTGGATACTTCCTTCGTATTCTAGACTGCCTACATACCCTGTATCCATGGGATCAAGGCACATTAAGATGCAGGTGATGATGATGTGGGATTTTTTGGAATGTTTTAATTTATTTTTGGGTTTTCTAGATTTTCTAAATGTTTTTGGGATTTTTGGATTTTTTGAATGTTTTTGGGGTTCTTTGGATTTTTTTAATGTTTTTGGGGTTTTTTGGATTTTTTGAATGTTTTTGGGGGTTTTGGATTTTTTGATTTTTTTTTGTATTTTTGGATTTTCTACTCTACCAGGAGTGTATACAAGGATCCACTTATCCAGGGAATCTGCCTTGGGTGGGTGATGAAGGGTGGGATGTTTGGAGCTGAGTGTTTGCAATACCAAGCCATGGGATGGAGGTGGTATGAAGTGATGGTCGAGGACTTATTAGATGGTGGATTTGGCCACTACTCATGGCGCTTGAAATAGGTTTTCACCATGGTACTTATCCAAGGCACCATCGAGGTGGTTTTCACTATTGGACAACTTTATTGCACTCAGGTTTTCTTGATTTCTTACATTTTTTGTTCTTTTTTGATTTTTGATTTTTATTGGGATATTTGATGGATTAGGTGTAGAACTTCTTGAGATGCATGATGTTCATTGGATCATCCAAAGGCTATCCCTTAGGTGTTACTAGTTGGTAAGATCTTGATCCATAACTGACTCTTATCACAAAGGGTCCCAACCAATTTGGTTCAAACTTGCCTTTCTTGTGCCGCTCCTGTAAGTTCCTTTGATTCTCCATGAGTACAAGGTTGCCTATTTCAAATTGGCGGGTCTTGATTTTCTTGTTATAGCTTCTTCGGAGGTGATTCTGATAGGCTTGCAAGTGATTGAGAGCATTGAGGTTCTTTTTATCCAGGAGTTCTAACTTGTTCAAACATGCAACACGATATTTCTCATCATTAATGAAATTCTGTAATGAGATTCTTAAAGAGGGGAGCTTGACCTCGATGGGTAGGATGGATTCAGAACTGAATACAATGGAATACAAAGTGGCTCTTGTGGGGGTAAAAATGCTGGTTTGATAAGCCCAAAGGGTAGGGTTAAGTTGTAGGTGCCAGTCATGACCAACTTCATTAACTATTTTCTTTAAGATTCTTAACATAGTTTTGTTTAAAGCTTCTGCTTGACCATTACCTTAGGGGTAGTGGGGAGTGGAAAAATGGTGTTGGATATGAATTTTTTTACAAAGGGTTTAGACTTCTTGATTCTTGAATGGTTTCCCATTGTTAGTGATGATGGCAAGGGGGATATTGTAGAAACATATCATGTAGTGGAGGATGAACTTGGCTATTTGGGTGCCTGTGGTGTAGGTGAGTGGAATGGCTTCCACCCATTTGGTTAGGTATTCAGTGGTAGTGATAATGAACTTATTTCCATTTGATGATGGTAGATGGTTTTTCCCAACGAGGTTGAGCCCCCATTGTGAAAATGACCATGGAGTCGTAATGGGTTGCAATTCTTGTGACAGAGCATGGATTAGATCTTTGTGTTGTTGTCAAGGAAGACATTTCTTAACAAATTGGTTAGCATCCATTGTCGGCCAATAATACCCAGTTCTTAGAATTTTCTTTGCGAGGGTAGGTCCACTAGAGTGAGCTCCATATATACCTTAATGTATCTCTTGTAAGTTTGTTTATGCTTCTCTAGAATCAAGACACCTCAGAAGGGTACCATCAAGACTCTTTCGATATACTTCATCTCCAATAAGGTTGAAGCGGGAAACTCGGTGGATAAATGTATGACATTGGGTGGATGATAGATCAGGTGGAAGGATGCTATCATGGAGATAATGGTAGATGTCCTAGTACCAAGGGGATAGGGGACCAACAATGTCACAGACCAATTCTGAATGCGGAACATCATAAGCTAGCATATATAATTCTTCAATGAGGAATTCACACTATTGACTATTTTTCTACATATCTACCAGAGAACCTATGGTGGCCATGGCATCTGCTGCTTTGTTGTTAAGCCTCGGGACTTGCTCGAACTAGATTTCATGGAAATATTCCTTAAAGTCATCTACCATCCTTTTGTAAGGTAGGAGCTTGTCATCCTTTGTCTTGTATTCATTATTTACCTATTTTATGACCAATTGGGAATCACCATAGGTGATGAAGGGGGTAAATCATAAAACATACAACAAAATAAATTGTACATAGAAAATAGAAATTTATTTATTGATTTGGACAACTTAATACATTACAGAAGCTCAAATACAATCAGGGGAATCAACCCTCCATAGGTTGCAACACATTACAACTTCCTCTCACAAGACTCTGGAATCATCTGCCTTCTGTAACCCCAAATCAGCAAGGGTTTCTATTTTCCAGCCTATTCTTGACTCTACACTTTCCCCCTTAACCCTACTACTGCCCAGGGTTCCCAAAAATGGTTATTAATAGTCTTTATGGTGACCAACAACCTAATTTCAAAATTTGCATCTCCCTCCAAAAATAGGTCAACTTCCAGGAGCCATAACTTTTGATTCGGGTGTCCGATTGACGAACCGTTTTATGCGTCAGAAAGCTTGCGGAGTACTCTACATGCTTAGAACATACTTTGTTGGTTTCGGCTATTTTTAGGCCTGTACGGGACCATTTAGTTCCTCAAACCTGAGTTTGAATAATTTTCAAGCATTTTTCAGGAAACATAAACTTTAATATCTGTTAGCTCGCAAATGATCTTTGCGTGATTCCTTCACCAAAGGTCTTATTTTTTAGTTTTAAAGCTTCCTGTAAATTTTCACTTCAATTCGTGCTCAAATGCAAACTTTCTAAAAATAACAGGTTGCTATTTTTAGTAGTTCAGAAAAACTGAAAGTTCTACATCATTATTTAAGCGATTATCGAACCAGAACCACAAATTTAAAAAAAAACATCAACAATTTTGAAACACATATTTTTTTGGGTGATGCAAGATTGCCTTACACCACTGGATGCTCCTCCATCAGACACCTAGGGTAATTTGAGAAGTGACCCTATCACATCTCAGGTGTTTGTGTGAGAAAAACCTAAATGGTCAACCTCTGCCTTAGACAACCAAGAAAAATCTTCAATAGGCCTTCCTTTCCATTTCACCAGATATTCTTCATATTGCCTGTTCCAAGTACTTCTTCCCACACAGCTATCCAAGATCTCTTCTATCTCCTCTATTGAAGTAGATGCCAGAATACTCCATTGTTCTTCTGTTGGTCCATCCTCTGTTCCACCTTCATGATATTTTGATAAATCAGCAACGTTGAAAATAGGGGAAATGTTGATCCCACTTGGTAGCTCTACCTCATATGCATTTCTTGAATCATGTTTCTTCAAAATTCTGCATGGTCTAAATTTCTTCATTTTCAGCTTATTGTATGTTCCAATTGGGAACCTTTCTTTTCTTAAGTGAACCATGACTTCATCTCCTACCTGGAATTCTTTATATCTCCTCTTCTAATTTTTCTTAGCCTTGTACTGAATATTCATCTTATTAATGTGCATTTTCACCTCTTCATGCAAATTCTTCATGTATTCTAGAAAGTCTTCAGCCTCAACACTTGCCTTTTCTCCTTTGTCCAGATTCCTTAACTCTGAAGCATTTCTTGGACTATTCCCATATACAATCTAGAATGCTGATTTACCAGTACTCCTATTGACATAATTGTTGTAAGCAAATTTTGCCTGTGGTAAAATTAAATCCCATCCCTTGGGCGTATCTCCTACTAAGCATCGTAGCAGGTTACCCAAACTCCTATTCACCACTTCCGTCTATCCATCAGTCTATGGATGGTGTGCAGAACTGAACTTCAAATCTGTCTTCAACTTCTTCCACAATATCCTCTAGAAATAACCAATAAGATTGGTATCTTGATTTGAAACTATGCTCTTTGGTAGACCGTGTAATCTCACCACCTCCCTGAAAAATAACTCAACAATATGAATGACATCATTAGTCTTCTTGCAAGGAATAAAATGTGCCATCTTTGAGAATCTGTCCACCACCACAAAAATAGAATCATGTCCTCTCTGTGTCCTTGGTAAACCAAGAACAAAATCCATACTAATATCATCCCATGGCTTCTCTAGTGCAGGTAGCGGCTGATATAAACATGTATTCTGACTTGCTCCTTTTGCCATCTGACATACTCTACAACTCTGTACAAATTCCCTCACATCCTGCTGCAACTGCAGCCAATAATAATTTTTACCAACAATAGCAATGGTCTTATCTCGACCAAAGTGTCTAGCCAATCCTCCACTATGCTTCTTCTTAATCAGGTTCTCTCTCATGGAACTCCTCAAAATGCACAACTGACTTTCTCTAAACAACATGCCATCTTGGATTATGAAATCCAACCATTTTGTCTTGTCCAAAGTAATATGTTCCAAACAAGCTTTCCAGGCCTCTGCAAAATCTAGATCTTCTGGATACAAACTCTTGAGCTCATTGAACCCAACAACTTCTATCTTCATTTCTGTCAACAAATTTTGCCTTATGCTCAAGGCATCTGCAACTCTGTTGGACTTCCCACTCCTATGCTTCAAAACAAAAGTATAGCTTTGCAAAAACTCAACCCATTTTAAGTGCCTTTGGTTCCTTGACTATTAAGATACTGCAAAGCCTAATGATCGGTATATAAAATAAACTCCTTTGGCAACAAATAATGTCTCCATTTCTTCAAAGCCTGAACTATTGCATAAAACTCCTGATCATAAACATAATACTTTTTCTTGGCATCATTAAGCTTCTCACTAAAATAGGCAATGGGCTTACCTTCTTGGCTCAAAACAGCTCCTATATCACTGCCACTAGCATCACAATCTACCTGAAATACATTATTGAAATCTGAAAGTGCCAAAATAGGTTGCTCTGTGACTTTTTGCTTTAATGTGTCAAAGCTTTTATCTACTCCTTTAGTCCATCTAAACTCTTTTCTATCCTCTCTCATTGTCTCTATTAGGGGTGCACAAATGCTACTAAAATTTCTGATAAACTTTCTGTAAAAACTTGCCAAACCATAAAAAGATCACACCTCCGTGGCACTCCTTGGCGTAGGCCATTCAATGATAGCCCTTACTTTCTCTGGGTCCATCTTAAGACCTCCCTTTGAGACAAAAAATCCCAGGTATACCAACTCCTTCTTTGTAAAACTACATTTCTTTAGATTGATCAACAACTTCTACTCCCTCAGCTTCTCCAAAACTCTTCTAATATGCATCATATGCTCATCCCAAGTCTTACTAAAAATCAAAATATCATCTAAATAAATAATAACAAAACTTCCCAAAAATTCTTTTAGTACCTCGTTCATGAGTTGCATGAATGTGCTCAGTGCATTGGTTAGCCCAAATGGCATGACTAACCACTCATACAAACCCTCCTTTATCTTGAAGGTTGTCTTCCACTTGTCTCCTTCTCTGATACGGATTTGGAGATACCCACTCTTCAGGTCAATCTTTGTAAAGTACTTGGCTCCACTCAAACAATCCATTATGTCATCTATTCTTGGCAATAGAAATCTGTACTTGATTGTGATCTTATTGATGGCTCGAGAGTCTGTACACATTCTCCACTCTCCATCTTTCTTTGGTGCTAGTACTGCAGGTATCGCACATGGACTTAGGCTCTCTCTTATCAATCCCTTCCTCAACAACTCTTGAACTTGTCTGTTCAACTCTTCACTCTCTGCTGGAGTCATTATATGGGCTACCTTATTCGGTAAACTGACCCCTGGTATCAAATCCATTTGATGACTTATCTTCCTCACTAGTGGTAAACCTTCTGGTACATTATCAGAGATAATGTCCTGAAATTATTCTAATATATATGAAACTTCTATTGGTACATCTTCACACTTCTCTTGACTAATCTTAGGAATCAATGCAAAGCAATGATGCTCATGCTTCATACCCTCAAAGAATTTTCTACCATCTACCAAGCAAATTCTGGCAGTACTACATACATTTTCTTCCACCTTCTTCAAGGGCTTCAATTTATGACGAACTACATCCTTTGTTAGGGAATATGTGTTTGCACGACCATCATGAACATCGCTCCTATCATACTGCCATGGCCTCCCCAACGGCATATAACATGCATCCATTGGTATGATATCACACAACACCTCATCATGGTAGTCTCCAATCTTGAGCTTCACTAAACACTGCTCATTGACCAAAGCTTTGTGGTCCTTCTGCAACCATGCAATCCGATATGGATGTGGATGCTTTCTTCTTGTCAACTTCAACTTGTCAACCATCTCCTCTGAAACAAGATTGTTAGTACTTCCACTGTCAATAATAATGTCACAACACTTACCTTCACATTTGCACCTTGTGCGGAATAAAGTCTTCCTCTGATTGGGCTCTTTCTCCTCATTCAGCAAAGTTCTTCTGACAACTAGGGTTTCTCCCCGTTCAGAATCTTTAGAACGCTCAAATTGTGCATCTTCATCTACATGTGCAACTCGTGCATTACCTTCATGTCTTCTATTTGTCCTTCCTTGATGTTACAGACACTCGTATGCTCGATGCCCTTCTTCTCCACATTGGAAATAGGTTCCTCTGAAACCTCCTCTTCCAGGTCCTTGCCCAGGTCTGCCTCTTCCTCTTCCTCTTTGGTCACCATTGTTCTAGTCACGAGGGCGGTAGGCATTATCCCCTCTTTGATTTCGACTGGTGTCAACTTCTTCGCTTTTCTTTGAATCTTCATTTCAGCCCCCATAGGGTCTTCCACCAGTCCTTCCACCTTGACCTCTTCCCCTTTGCTTGCTGTCAAATCTTTTATTCAGTTTCTCTTCCACCTTCAGGGAAAACTAGTATGCATCTTCTATGGTGGTCATTTTGACCAGGCTCAGCTCCTCCTGAATAGTCGGACTCAACCCATTAATGTAACGGGGTACCTTCTCCTTGTTGGGCTTTGCATGGCCTGTCTTGATAGTAATTTTATAAAACTCTTCTGTGTATTCTTTAACAGACTTGTTACCTTGCTTCAGTCCTTGCAGCTTCTTCAACAACTCCATCTCATAGTCCACAGGAATGAACTATTTCTTCAATTTCTCCACCATCTGATCCCATCTGGTGATCTTTCCTTTTCCTCTTCTATTCCTCTCTAATTGGACCTCCTTCCACCAAATACTAGCATGGCCCTTCAACTTTGTTTTTGCAAACTTGACTTGATCTTCATACTCGAAATACTCCTCCATGTCATTGATCCAATCAATAAGCTGTTCCAGATTTAAATCTCCAAATATGTAGAAACTTTGATCCTGGGCCTCTTTCTGATCGTCAAAATGGCCCTCAACAACCTAACTTCTGCAAGATCTCCTCTAGCTTCTTGTTCTTCCTCGGATATCTCTTCTTCAGCTTCATCCTCACTTTCTTCTCTTATTCAAGGATCAAACCCTCTTCGCAGCTCTTCTTGCAATGCATCAATTTGCCTTTGTAGGGCTCTAAAACCCTCTTTCGTCAAAGCATTCCTCCCAATACGATTTCTTCATGAAGGCATCTTGATCTTTGTAGCAAACCCACAACCTCAGGTCCTGGTGCAGACTGCCTCGCGGTTGGCGATCTGTCTACACACTCAGGAAACCTGGCTCTGATACCACTTGATGAAGGGGGTAAATCATAAAACACACAACAACAGAAATTACACACAGAAAATAGAACTTTCTTTATTGATTTGGACAACTTAATACATTGCAGAAGCTCAAATACAATCAGGAGAATCAACCCTCCACAGGTTACAACACATTACAGCTTCCTCTCACAAGACTCTGGAATCATCTGCCTTCTGTAACCCCAAATTAGCCAGGGTTTCTATTTTCTTGCCTATTCTTGACTCTACACTTTCCCCCTTAACTCTACTACTGCCCAGGGTTCCCAAAAATGGTTATTAATAGTCTTTTTGGCGGCCAACAACTTAATTTCAAAATTTGCATCTCCCTCCAAAAATAGGTCAACTTCCAGGAGCCATAACTTTTGATCCGGGTGTCCGATTGATGAACCGTTTTATGTGTTGAAAAGCTCGCGGAGTTCTCTATGCTTTTAGAACCCGCTTTGCTAGTTCTGTCCATTTTCGGGCATGTACGGGACCGTTTAGTGCCTCAAACCTGAGTTTGAATAATTTTCAGGCATTTTTCAGGAAACAAAAACTTTAATATCTTTTAGCTAGCAAATGATCTTTGCGCGATTCCTTCACCAAAGGTCTTATTTTTAAGTTATGAAGATTCCTGTAAATTTTTACTTCAATCCGTGCCCAAATGCAAACTTTCTAAAAATAGTAGGTTGCTATTTTTAGCAGTTTAGAAAAACTGAAAATTCTACATCATTATTCAAGTGATTATGGAACCAGAACCATAAATTTTGAAAAGAAATGGAAAGAACATAAACAATTTTGAAACACATCTTTTTTTGGGTGATGCAAGATTGCCTTACACCACTGGATGGTCCTACATCAATAGGCCATGAGCTTTTCTATTTTTCATTAGATCGCCATGTAGAGTCCTGTGATGAGTGCCTCATATTCTGCTATGTTGTTGGTATAAGGAAATGTTATTTTGTAGAATTTTAGAATGTAATCTCCTTGAGGGGTGACAAATAGGATTCCTACCCCCGATCCACAATGTGTGTATGATCCATCAAAATAAATTTTCCATTTCGATGTGGGTGTTACTGTGAAGATAGACTCATCTAGAAATTCTGGAAGAAGCGGATGATCTGTTGGGATAGGCACATCTACTAGCTGATCTGCTATGATTTTTCCTTTTATAGCCTTCCTTTCTGTGTATTGGATGTCAAATTCACTAAGGATCATTATCCATTTAGCCATACAACCTGTGAGAGCTACTTTTGACAATAAGTACTTTAATGGGTCTATTTTACAATGAGCTTAGTTTTATGATTAAGCATGTAATGTCACATTTTTTGTGATGAAAAGACAATCATGAGACATGCTTTCTCAATGGGTGTATAGTTAAGCTCATATCCCACTAAGGTATGACTGATGTAGTATATGGATCTTTCTTTTCCCTGATTATCATGCTATAAACAAGGCCCCTATCACTATTTTTGTTGTTGAGATGTATAATAATAGAGGTTTTCCTTGTTTTGGTGGCATGAGAACTAGTGGTGTTACAAGGTATTCCTTCAGCTATTCAAAGGCTTTTTGACAATTTGCATCCCATATTGTGAAGGAGATGTTGAAATGGTTGGCATTTATCGACTAGTTGTGCAATGAAGCGTCTGATGGATTGAAGTTTGCCTTGGAGGCTACGTAGTTGTTTTAGAGTCTTGGGCAAAGGCATCTCAACTATAGCTTTCACCTATGCTGGATCAACTTCTATGCCTCATTGGGATATGATGTATCCTAGGTGTTTTCCTGAAGTAACTCCAAAGACACACTTTTTTAGATTTAGATGCACTTTATACTCTTCTAGCCGATCAAAGATTTTAGCTAGTACATCCAGGTGTTCTCTTGTTTTTGATTTTCCCAACAAGCCATCCACATAATCTTCCATGATGTCGTGAAATAAATCATGGAATATAATGGTCATGACTTTTTGGTATGTTGCTCCTATATTTTTGAGGCCAAAAGGCATGACAACCCAACAATAAGTTCCCCATGGACAAATAAATGTCGTTTTATGTCGATCCTCTTCAACAATCCTAATTTGGTTATATCCTAAAAATCTGTCCATGAGTGACAAAATTTCATGCACTACTGTCAAATCGACTACAATGTCGATGTGGAGTAAAGGAAATTCATCTTTGGGGCATGCTTTGTTCAGGGCTCTGAAATCTATACATACATGGATGCCCCTAGTGACTTTTGCTACATGCATAATATTTGATACCCATTTCTAGGATAATCAATCGGTCGAATAAACCCCACATCTAGGAGCTTTTTGAGCTCATCTTTGACTAGCAATGCAACTTGGGGATTCATTTTTCTTAGCTTTTGTTTAACTGGCTTTGCATCAGGATGCACTGCAAGATGATGTACCACTAATGTTGGGTCCAACCTAGGCATATCAACATATGTCCATGCAAATTTATGGCTTAATTGTTTGAAGAATGCTAAGAAGGCCTCTTGTTCTATTGATGTGAGGGAGGCTACCTGAAAAGTGATCTTCAGTGACTCATATGTGCCGAGGTTCATCTCTTGAGATTATTCCACAAGTATAGGTGATCTTTCTTGGTAGAGTGTTGGGACTTTAGGGAGGTCCATTCTCTCATCTCCTGGTGCCTCAAGGTGGTTTTCATCAGGAGATACGTCCTTTATTTTTACTATTTTGTCAACTAAAAGTATCACACGGTAGTTTTCACTAGGGGATGTGTTTTTTATTTTTATATTTTTACGACTAAGAGACGTGGAGGTCTCTCCGAAGTAAGCGGATGTGTTGATTTCTATGACATATCTAGCTTTATGATCTCCCATAGGTATATGCTCTCTAACCCCCATCAATTTGGTGATGGCTTTTTCATTTTAAGTAACATCTAGGATTGGAGGTCCTTGTTGGTCCCAATCGATGAATTGAGGGTAAATGAGCGAAAGGTCTTCAGATGGTGATGGCATGGTGGAAAGGCTATAGATGGTACAAATGGATGATTCAAATATCTTAGCAAAATCCTCAAAAGAGCCTCTATGATCATCTTCGTTAGTGTTCTCAATTGCATGAAAGGATTTAATAACCTCACTTAAGATATATTCTAGTTCTGTAGGGTTAGACTCTTGTTTTCCGTACCCTAAACTTTGATGATAAGGGTTCTTAGTAGCTAGGATTGGCTCAAGAATTCCTTGTTCATGAAGGCCCATACCTCCTTGTCCTTTGTAGCCCATATTCTTGAAAATATCGAGACCCTTTCCATATTTCTTGGTAGGTAGGATAGGAGCTTTTTGTTCTTCATCTTCATCTTTATATAACCAGGATGACACATCTTCCAAGATATCTTGTTCCATTAGGTGTTTGCGCTCGAAGATTGGAGATGGATTGCATTTGATGACAACCATAGAGATTTCTTGTGACTTAGGTTTGCCAAATGCTTTGGGGGATGTCAGAAGTTGTCCTACACAAAATGCTCCATGTAGGTTGTATTCTCCACATCCCATATCACTGACCTTGATCTTGATCTCGAGTGGTGGTGAGGGTTGAGAGGTAGATGCGATGTTGGATGGATCAATGTAATTAGTGGAGGATTTTGGATTATTGTTGGAAGTGGATGGTTTAATGGTGTTATTATATGTGCAAAAGGTTTTATCACATGTCCTTCCAAGAAACTATAGTATTGGAAAGGACGAGGATTGGCATATATGGTAACCTCAGTCCCATTGTAGGAGAATTTAAGGCATTGATGGAAAGTGGATGGAACGACTTGCATGGCATGGATCCATGGGTGGCCAAGGAGGATATTATAGGGGATATTAAGATCTAATACTTGGCATTTTGTCTCCAAGATCTTTTGTCCAACTTGGATTGGAAGTTTGATAGCCCCTTCAGATTGTCGCTCTGCATCATCATATTCTTTGATGGTTATACTTTCACTTGAGTCCACAACCACATAAGAATATCCCAAGTGTTTTATTAACTTTAGAGTGCAAAGATTTAGGCTAGAACCACCATCTATTAAGACTCTTTTGATAGTATGTTTGTGGATACAAACTTCGATAGGCAAGGCTTCATTGTGAGATGGGTTGGAGGCAGGGAGATCTTGTTTAGAGAATGTTAAATGATGAGGTGAAGAAAAGTGTCCCACCATGGATTGGAATTATTTCACATTCAGGTCATTAGGGGTGTGAGTTTCCATCAACGTTTTGTCGAGGACTTCTTTGTGGAGGGGTGACGTGTGAAGCAATTCAAGAATGGATATTTGGGCAGGGGTTTTGCCAAGGTGTTTGAGGAGATTATATTTGTTGGTTGGTGGAAGGTTTGTGTGTAGGGGTGGTAGCTTGGTCCTTAGTTAGGGCTCCTCAAATGGATATGCGACCACGATGAGTGGTAACTGTTGACTCTAAGGCATACAACTGAGAGGGGGGGTGAATCAGTTGTATAAAATCTTGCTTTCTATTTCAAACACTTGATTCATCTTGTTAGTTAACAGTATATCAATTAATCATCCATGAAAGTAAAATGCACAAGCTCAAGAGTAGATAAACATCAACACATTGAACACCAAGATTTTGACATGGAAAACCCGGTTAAGGGAAAAACCACGGGGTTATTAACCCAAGGATTATTCTCTGTTAAAAGAATAAGAAAAGGAATGGCACTTGCCAATTGGGGCTCACTGCCTGAGCACACTGCTCACAAAGAGGCCCACTGCCTACAAGGAGACACACTGTCTACAAAGTGATAAGAATCACAGTCTTGAACCTGAGAATGACATCTTTACCATGTCTGGATCAGTTCCATTTAAGCCCAAAACCTCTGCTCTGCCTTTCGCACTTCTCTTCGCTACACCACTCTCATCCACTTCATCCACACTACAAAATGAACTCACAAACCTTTATTTATACAAGACATCGACTTAGGAACAATCATCTAAGTCAGCAATCAACCATAAGAATATCTGCAAGATGAATAACACATCCGGTCAGCCACCACAAGAACATTCGCAGGATGAACAACTCATCCGGTCGGCTAGTCGGAACAAGAACTTCATCCGGAAGAATATCTTCAATTCCGGGCTCTACCATCAATGCAGACCAACAACACAACCTCAACATGATCCAAGAACTTTCACAAGCCTGCCTGAATGACCAGGTACATCCACACTTTCTCTACGTACTAGAATCTCTTCTCTTTCTGATCCAGAACTTCAAGAACACAGTCTGTCGCCACTGTCACAATGCAAAAGGTACTTCCGGACCTCCAAATCATACACAGCTCGAGATGACACATCACAAGGACATCCCAAACACTCCTTCCAATCTACAGATTAGGATTATACAATTTCGGACCTCACCGGACCTTTCTGTGATCCTCTGTCACCTCTGAACACTTGCTGGAACCGGTTCCACACCGACAGCCACAACTCCTTCCGATCTTCATGCGGACCTCTAAAATCTTAACTGAAGCATCTCAAGACTCATATCTACAAACCCTTTAATCCGCATCCTCCGGTTCACATCCTATACAATACATTTGTCTTCTTCTCATCACTGTTCTTCACTGTTCCTGACTGAGGCTAATTTTCTCAATATCCTCAGCACACTGGTCATTGAATCTTTCTTGTCAATGCAATATGAGTATGTTGACATCAATGACAACACTGGTTCACCTCATACTTGCAACAATCTCCCCCTTTGTCATTGATGGCAACATATGATGTGAAAAACCATCAAGACAAGAACTTCTCCTTTCTATCACAGCTCCCCCTATCAACAACATGTCTTCTCTTCATTTACTGCTCCCCCTTTGATCATCAGCTACTTGTTTTTCACATGTCTTCTCTCCCCCTTTGACATCAATGGCAAAGGGCTCATACTTGCAATTTTAACACATCAGAGTCATACCAGCTGCTCCCCCTTAGTAGCAGCTCTCCATCATCAATCCAGATCACAAGATATGACTGTGATATCCACCGGACTGATGCACATCAGTGCATCCTAGTTCATCACCGGAGGGGCCATGACCCCTAACTTCTCCCGGAGATATTCAAAAGACTCCTTGGGAAAAGGTTTAGTAAAGATATCTGCAATCTGATCCTTGGAGGGAACATACTCCAACCTGACTTCTTCCTTGTTCACTTGTTCTCTCAAAAAGTGAAATTTGATAGATATGTGCTTAGTCTTAGAGTGCAATACCGGATTTTTGGAAATATTAATTGCACTTGAATTATCACAGAAAATTGTGATAGGCTCCTCATTTTCAACTTTAATGTCTCTTAGCATCTATTTCATCCATAAGATTTGAGTGCAACTACCTGCTGCTGTAATGTATTCTGCTTCAGTTGTAGACAGAGATATTGCATCTTGTTTCTTGCTTAGCCAAGAGACCAATCTCTTCCCCAAAAAGAATGCTCCACCATTGGTGCTCTTCCAGTCATCCACATCTCTTGCCTAATCTACATCTGTGTAAGCATGAAGAGAGAAATCCGGATCTCTAGGGTACCATAGACCATACTCAGCTGTTCCTTTCAAGTACCTAAATTTTTTTTTGATTGCCATAACATGAGATTCTCTAGGATTAGCCTGGAATCTTGCCACAAGACCAACAACCTGCATTATATCTGGTCTGGTCTGAGTGAGATACAACAATCCGCCAATCATTGATCTATACTTTGTCTGATCTGCCTTTGGAGAGTCATCATCTTTGCTCAACTTACATCCGGTTGCCATGAGAGTGTTCATTGGCTTTGAATCTTCCATACCAAATTTCCTTAACAATTCTTTCACATATTTGGTCTGAGAAATGAAGATCCCTTTCTTTGTTTGAGTAATTTGTAGACCCAAGAAGAAATTCATTTCACCAAGCATAGACATTTCAAACTCACTTTTCATCTGATTTGCAAAAGTTTTGCACATACTATCTCTTCCTCCAAAAATGATATCATCCACAAACACTTCAACAATCAAAATATTTTCATGATCAATTTTGAAATATAAGTTACTGTCAGCAGTACCTTTGCTAAATCCAATCTGCACAAGATGCTTATCCAACCTTTCATACCATGCTCTTGGGGCTTGTTTTAATCCATACAATGCTTTTTTTAACTTGCAGACCATATCATCATTGTCAGACAATTGAAATCCATCCGGTTGTTCAATGTAAACTTCTTCTTCCAGATCACCATTTAGGAAGGCAGACTTGACATCCATCTGATATACCTTGAAGTCTTTAAAGGCAGCAAATGCAAGAAATAATCTGACTGCTTCAATTCTTGCCACCGAAGAAAAGGTTTCTTCAAAATCAATTCCTTCTATTTGAGAGTAGCCTTTGCAGACCAATCTAGCTTTGTTTTTGATTACTTCACCAGCTTCATTTAATTTGTCCCGGAAGACCTATTTGGTTCCAATCACATTCCTGTCTCTAGGTCTGGGAACAAGATCCCAAGTATGATTTTTCTCAATTTGCATTAATTCATCTTTCATTGCTTTGGTCCAGTTTTCATCATTGCAAGCTTCATTTATTGTTTTAGGTTCAATCTTTGAAATCAGACAACATTCATCCTGATATTGAGCAACATTCCTTCTAGTTTGCACACCTTTGCTTCTGTCACTTATGATCTGATCTTCAGAGTGGTTCAATGTTACATACCTAGGAATTTTAGGAGTATCCTGCACTGCTGCTTCTTGATCAGGCTCATTCAAACCTATCTCTTCTTCCTGATTTACCGGATCAGGCTGACTCTGACTTACCGGACAGGATTGAGTTCCTTGAACCTGAACACCGTCTTGGTCATCTTCATCAAACTCATAAAATTTTGAGGGCTTCTCAATTCCTTCATCAACTTTCACATTAGTGCTTTCTATCATCTTCCTCAGTCTCTTATTGTAACACCGGTATGCTTTGCTTTGAGTGGAGTAACCCAAGAAAATTCCTTCATCACTTCTAGCATCAAACTTTCCTAGATCTTCATCTCTTTTAATATAACACTTGCTACCAAATACTCTGAAGTATTTCACAGTAGGAGTGATGCCAAACCAGAGTTCATAGGGCGTCTTACCGGTATTGTTTCTGATTTGAACTCGATTTAGAGTGTAGACTGCAGTGCTGATAACTTCTTTCCAGAACATTTGAGGAACATTTGCTTCCAACATCATTGCCCTGGTAGCTTCCTGGATGGTCCGGTTCTTTCTTTCAACTACTCCATTCTACTGTGGAGTCCTAGGAGCAGACAATTGTCTCCTTATACCCTACTTCTCACAAAAGTCAATGAACTCACCAGATGTAAATTCACCACCTTTATCAGACCTTAGACACTTCAGTTTCAATCCAGTTTGATTCTCTACCATAGCTTTGAAGATTTTGAACTTTTCAAATGCTTCTGATTTTTCTTTTAGGAAGGTAACCCATATCATCCGGGAATGGTCATCAATTAACAACATGAAATATCTATCACCTTGCAGACTCTTGATTCTTGTCGGACCACAGAGATCAGTATGTATCAATTCCAACAATCCGGTAGAGGACTGATCTTTGCTTTTGAAGGAGACTCTGCTTTGTTTACCTAGCTGACATTCTTTGCACAAACTATTTGTAGGTTTCATCAATTTTGGAAGATCTCTTACAGCCTGAGTATTGCTTATCTTGATGATGTTATCAAAATTTACATGACACACTCTTCTATGCCATAACCAACTCTGATCAATTTGAACAAACAGACAACTTTTATTTGAACCAACCAGATGAAAGATATTACCTTTTGTATGAGTACCGGATGCAATTTCAGTTCCGGAGCTTGTAAAGATTCTGCATTTTCCATTCTTAAACCGGAGATCGTAACCTTTGTCTACTAACTGACCAACACTGAGAAGATTGTGCTTCAATCCTTCAACATATAGTACATTACCTGTTTTGCTCTTTCCATCAAAGGAAATAGTTCCCCTACCTCTGATTCTGCCAGTAGAATTGTCACCAAACTTTACCACTCCTCCTTCATACCTTTCCAAATCCAAGAACTTATCCTTGTCACCAGTCATATGGTGAGAACATCCACTGTCAATAACCCAATCATCCTTTTCTTCCACTTGAGCAGCCAAAGCTTTTTCCACAACTTTGTGATTGACAGATTCAGAGAGTATTGAATCTTCTTCCTTGATGGCAATAAACACCCATTCATTTCCAGATTTGCTTCCTAGTTCTGATTCATCATCTGTTACTCCTTCATTGTCATCTTCTTCATGAACATAATATCAGTTCTTTTGAAGCCTTTGTCTGTTAGTATTAGTCCTTGCAGATCTTTCCAGACATCTTGAAGCAAAATGACCAATCTTATTGCAGTTAAAGCACTTAAAGGGCAGTTTTCCTTCATACTTACCGGATCCTCTTGGTAGTCTTTTTGCAATGAGGGCTTCAAGTTGAGCTGTTTCTGCTTCTTCTTCCATGTCTCTTCTTGCTTGATCATACCATGACATCTTCCTTGAAGAGTTTTCTCCCGGATCAAATCTCTGTTTGCCTTTCACATAGGCACTGGCTTTGAAAGCAGATTCAGTCTTGGGAGGATCATCTCCAAACTCGGTCATTTCAAATGCAGCTAGCTTGCCAGCCAATTGTTCTTTTGTGACAGTTGTGTGGGATTTGAATTCATCAATTGCAACAATCTTGATTTTGTAGGCAGCAGGAAGGGATCTGAGGATTTTGCAAACAATCTCATTTTCATCCAGAGTTCCACCAGCATTTCTAATTCCACACACCAGTTCATTCACTCTTAGCATAAAAGTAGTGATGTTTTCATCATCTCTCATCTTCAATCTTTCAAATTTCCCTTTCAGACTTTGCAACCTTGCACTCTTGACAAACTCATCTCCCTCATATAGAAGTTCCAGTTTAGTCAGGATCTCATATGCAGTTGGTAGGTCAATAACATTTGAGAGATCTGAGTCATTCAATGCACTTAGAAGAGCTTCCTTGGTCCACAGATTGTTTTCAACATCTGTGATTTCATTCAGAGTTGTCGGACCACCTTGTGGAGGTACATATGGTTTTGAAACCATGGCCAAGTATGCTTTTCCCATACATTCCAAGTGACATTTCATGCGACCCTTCCAGAGAGTGAAATTGGTTCCATCGAACTTCGGACTATCCTTTTTGTATGACGACATCCTGTATCTCCTCAAGTGGTTAAGCTCCTTTCAGAGGAACTTGGCTCTGATACCAATTGTTGACTCTAAGGCATACAATTGAGAGGGGGGGTGAATCAGTTGTATAAAATCTTGCTTTCTATTTCAAACACTTGATTCGTCTTATTAGTTAACAGTATATCAATTAATCATCCATGAAAGTAAAACGCACAAGATCAAGAGCAGATAAACATCAACACATTGAACACCAAGATTTTGACATGGAAAACCCGGTTAAGGGAAAAACCACGGGGTGATTAACCCAAGGATTATTCTCTATTAAAAGAATAAGAAAAGGAATGGCACTTGCCAATTAGGGCTCACTGCCTGAGCACACTGCTCACAAAGAGGCCCACTGCCTACAAGGAGACACACTGTCTACAAAGTGATAAGAATCACAGTCTTGAACCTGAGAATGACATCTTTACCATGTCCGGATCAGTTCCATTTAAGCCCAAAACCTCTGCTCTGCCTTTCGCACTTCTCTTCGCTACACCACTCTCATCCACTTCATCCACACTACAAAATGAACTCACAAACCTTTATTTATACAAGACATCGCCTTAGGAACAATCATCTAAGTCGACAATCAACCATAAGAATATCCGCAAGATGAATAACACATCCGGTCAGCCACCACAAGAACATTCGCAGGATGAACAACTCATCCGGTCGGCTAGTCGGAACAAGAACTTCATCCGGAAGAATATCTTCAATTCCGGGCTCTACTATCAATGCGAACCAACAACACAACCTCAACATGATCCAAGAACCTTCACAAGCCTGCCTGAATGACCAGGTACATCCGCACTTTCTCTACGTACTGGAATCTCTTCTCTTCCTGATCCGAAACTTCAAGAACACAGTCTGTCGCCACTGTCACAATGCAAAAGGTACTTCCGGACCTCCAAATCATACACAGCTCGAGATGACACATCACAAGGACATCCCAAACACTCCTTCCAATCCGCAGATTAGGATTATACAATTTCGGACCTCACCAGACCTTTCTGTGATCCTCTGTCACCTCTGAACACTTACCGGAACCGGTTCCACACCGACAGCCACAACTCCTTCCGATCTTCATGCGGACCTCTGAAATCTTAATTGAAGCATCTCAACACTCATATCTACAAACCCTTTAATCTGCATCCTCCGGTTCACATCCTATACAATACATTTGTCTTCTTCTCATCACTGTTCTTCACTGTTCCTGACTGAGGCTAATTTTCTCAATATCCTTAGCACATTGGTCATCGAATCCTTCTTGTCAATGCACTATGAGTATGTTGACATCAATGACAACACTGGTTCACCTCATACTTGCAACAGTAACAACACAATTGGGGGTTTTGGCCCATATGGTGATAGTGGCCACACGGTTAGGACATTCTTTTATGTGACCCATAATAGAGTCAAAATAAGGGGGAATGACATGATAATCTTGATTGGAGGTGGAGGCTTTTCCCTTGTTATTATCAGGAAGTGGATCCTTGTAAGCTCCTAAGTTCTTGTTGGGTGATATTTTGGGATGTTCATCTATTGTAATGTCACCACGATCTACGAGATCTTCTATGCAATTTTTCAACCTCATGCAATTAGATGTTTTATGCCCCTTTACACGATGATATTCACAATAAACATTTTTGTTAAAGGGTAATACCACAATAATGAGTCCCACTTTTTGGCCAAGATGGACATTGATATCAGCATTTTTAACTAAATCTTCACTTTCTGAGACCTATAGGAGCTAAACCATTAAGAATTTGAAGATGATGCAAACTAGTGATTTGTGGCGATTTGTGTGTAGATTCTAAATATATTTTTCAATTTTTTTTGAAATAAATCATGAATCTTTCAACGTCTCTTTTAATAACTAGTTTTTAATAGTAAACAACATTTTCAAAAAGTAACATTTATGTCGTCAGCATTAACTTTTTCTATAAAGTATAAAATACTAACTTTTAAAATATAGGTTTTTAACATCAATATCGAGTGCATGAATATTTTTTCATAATTTTTTGTTACATATTTTTTTAAATTAATTTTTGAAGTCAAGGTAACTATAATTTGGACATAGGTGTATGTCATCAAGCATAACTTGTTGCGTATATATCAAAATTCATTTTTTTTTTTTGGTGAAATAAGAACATCAATACTTAGTGCAAAGGCATTTTTTGGAATTTTTTTTTCAATGTTTCACTATTTTTCCACATGTGTGTAATGAAGAACTTGATGTTCGATGAAAAACCTATGTTCAGTAAAAATTAAAAATTAAATACATAATAAAATGAAAATATATCAAAATTATACTTGTTGGAAAGCTCATTTTGAGGACTATGATCTTGCAAATTATCTTGTCAAGTTAATTACATTTGAAGGTCCAACCTGAGGCTTGAAACTAGATTTTTTGAGGAAGTTTTGAAGCAGACACAAAAAGTTTCTAGATAAGCACCTTTGTTCGAAGGTCCTTTGAATGAAGATACCTACGAACAAAGATTTTACCTTTGTTCATAGGTACTTGCGAATGAAGGTACATTCCAAAAAATCTGGATGAAAATTAATTTGGCCGATAGGCCATTCTATATGTGCATAGATCTTGTAACTGCCAAAAATTTGGTAGTCCCACAAATTTCTTCGTCGTCCCATATAAAATAAGTGTTTAAAAAATATGATAAAAACTGGTCATCCATATAAATGTTATGAAATAACATTTGTAACAGACAAAAAATGAAATACTGTCTATTGAATTTTCTAACTCCAGTGATTCCTCCTACGCGTTTGTAGATCTATTTACATAAAAAGAATAGAATTAAGGAATCATAAGTGGTTGGGGCCATGGATTCTTGGTTGGGTCTATCTTTTCTAGGGCCATAAAAAGAGCTATATTGCTATAGTAGCCGACACCCAAATCACTAGAAATCATGCCATGATATACCCCTAGATTTGTGTTAAAAATCCACATAGATATTGCCCTGGAACTGTCGCTTTGCGGTATGATGTTTTTATTTGTCTTTGGCTCCTATTTTGAGGTTTGAAAGCTGTGTTAGGGTTTTTGAGTTTGAATTTGTGATCTTTATGGAGAATTTTGTTTTGTTATTTTGCTAAACCCTAAGCTGCTAAACATGGTAGGCCTTATAATTTTAAAATTTGCTTTGTTGATTCATATTGCCAAATTTGATTTCATGATATTTGTGTGCATCAGTGAAATTTGAAAGTATTAGAAAAGCACTAAACTTCTGATTCAGAAACTGCCTTTTCAGAGTCTGGTTCAAGAAATTGCACAGGATTTTAAGGTATGCTCTTTTACTTACTACTTTTACTTTTAATTCCAAATTCCAGCTAAACTTACGGTTTGTGATTTTATAGATTTGTTCCTTAGAAATTAGGTTACTCTTAGGTCCATTAATGGCTAACAGTTCTATATCATGGTTAATGTTGGCCACTTTTGATTTTCTAGACCGATCTATGATTCCAGAGCCATGCTATTCTAGAATTGCAAGAGGCAGTGGAGGCATATCTGGTGGGGCTCTTTGAGGATACCAACTTGTGTGCTATCCATGCCAAAATAGTTACCATTATGACCAAGGATATTCAGCTTTCTAGAAAGATTCGTGGGGAAAGAACATAGAGCTCACATTGACTTGTTTTTTCTCCAATTCAATTGGCCACAAGATTTAAATCTTTGACGGGATAGCATGTGTAATATGATGTAAATTGTGGAATCTATAGGAATTTTACTAATTTTATTGCATCAAAAGTTGTTGCTCTCAATTTTTATTTCAACATTATGACCAACTGTTAGTTGTGTCAAGTTGCAACGTTGAGGCCATTTATTTCTGGAATGTGATACATTAAAAAAGGTCAATGGTTTTGAAGACAATGTTAACATGCCAAGTGATTGTAATGCATATAGAAAAACTTAGTGCAAACACAAATTTTCAGCAACTGAGTTCATGTAGTTTGCATGTTATTTATCTTGAAAAGGAGAAAAGTAGTCTCATTCATATATTGAAGTAGAGGCTACATAAATTAATGTTTGTTAACCAATATTTGTTTCTGATATAGCTATTGTCTTCTTTACAGTAGAGTTGGGATCAAGTTTATGTTTTTGCATTTAAGCCAAGGCTAAATTCTATTTCAGATCTTCAAGTTATGCATTTTTGAGCCCATGTCTTTGGAAAGTAAGGTTCACCTCCAAATTTTGAGGCGAGCCTTCAGGTGATGCTCATCTGACCCTATGACCTCTTGTTGTTTATGAGAAGTATCTATTATCTCAAGGCTATTGTAGTAATTCACGTGGACTATACCAGTAAGACTGCAAGTTGTGTATGTTTTCCTATGACAAGAATGTGTATTCATTCCAACTAGTCTACTGATTTATATGTCACATTTAATGTAAAGTAGACTGAGAAAGATTGTATCGTAAATTGTTTCAAACTATTTATTTGTTTGTTCTAGCTTTTTGCAACTGATATTGGGCTGTGAATGAAATCTATCCTATTAGAGTTGTTGCCCATGTATTGATTTAGGCCTATCATTAAGGTTTAGTTTTGATCAATTTTTTTGTGAATGTAAACTGGTAGCATTGTAAGTTGTGACTTTTAGTTAGTTGCAAATCATGAATATGAACCTTGTATATCATACATTGATCATTTTATGTTGATTAATCATTAAGTAGACATTCTAGTATCAAATTAGCTATCTATTTGACATAAAAAGCAAAATCTCATGATGGTGTTAAACATGTTATTTAGTTGACATCAATAATTTCCTCAACTGGCTTTAAGACAATTTGCATGAATGGTTAAGAATAAAGGCAGACTAATATGTGGAGATATTGTTGGGCTTAAGATTTGGAGTTCATCTTCTCCCAATAAACATATTTGTATGAATATTCAATGATGACACATTCTCTTTGAGTTGGAGTAAGGGTTTTGATTTTCTATGAAAAGGAAGGATCTATAACACATGTAAGGATATTGTTTTGTGTTCTATGCAGGTTTTACTATTCATATATTCAATTTCTATAGTATTTATAGTAATCAAGTAATCACATAGGGATTGTGATACCCCAAAAGTTATGCAATGAGCTAGGTCATTTTATTCTTTATTAGTTCTTGCCGTTGGCAGGATTACTTATGCATCCATGTGATGCAATTTGTTTTGCCCATTTGACCAATCAACATTGAGTATTAAATTCATTTGGCAAAATTCCTAAAGTTGAAACTTAATTTTTTTATTTAATGATTTAATAGATACAATTTATCTTTTGTGCTATTGGTCAATTGGGTGAACAGTAATGGTGAAAAATAATTTTTTTTTATTTTTAATTATATTACAATTTAGTTGACTAATGAGCATTGAGTATTAAACTCATTTAACAAGGTGGCTATAATTGAAACTTTAAGTTTTTCTTTTTAATCTACCTTGGCATTGTCTGATTAATAAATATATTCAATGCATATATAATAGATAAGTACCATGTTGGCACTATCTTGTACTCAACCTTGTTCCATTAGTACATCGCCGTCAGACTCGTTCTTTCCGTTTCCATTACGTAACAAAAAAAAAAAAGTAGTAAATAGACCGGATTTGTCTATGAACCCTTTGACGCGCACTAGGAGACGAAAATTTTAACCCCCAACTTAACTTTTTTTTAGCTTAAATACAGTTAAGCGACCATTAAATTTAATGGCCTCTTGGAAGTGAAGTTTCTATTTAAGGGGACTTTCCACCTTACAAGTTGTCTTGGAAATATATTAACGACAGAGGGAGGTTCGTAATTTAGCAATGGAAAACAAGGGAAATTTATGCTTAAGCCTGTTTTTTGCAGTTCCGGTGTTTATTCAACTGAAAAGCTATGGTGTTGCAGTCAAGTGTGGAGATACTATTTCGGTGGGTGTCTCACTTACTGGAAAAAAAGACAATAATTTTAAAGAATGGCAAATTTGAATTTGGATTCTTTAGTCAAAATGGAAGCAACTGGTATATTGGCATCTGTTATGCCAATATATCAGAAAAGATGATTGTTTGGGTGGCTAACAGGGAGACTACCACGAGAAACAGGTCTGGTGTTTTGAAGCTGTCAAGAGAAGGTAATCTGGGACTGTTCGATGTAGAGGGCGCATCTATTTGGTCAGTCAACAGAATGATCAAGGCCTCCCGGGATGTGATATTGGATTCTGGTAATTTGTAATGCTGAGCGATGACAATAAATTTGAAACTGTTTGGCAGAGTTTCAACAATCCTGTAGATACCATGTTGCACAGGATGAGGTTTGGTGGACACCAAAAGCTAGTCTCTTGGAAAAGCTCATTGGATCTTGCTCCTGGGCTTTTTTCCTTACACGTGGATCCATCTGGGGCGAAACAATTCTTGTTGACATGGAACAATTCTGTACAGTATTGGGAGACCGGAACTTGGGATGGCAAAATTTTTAGTGGAATTCCAGAAATGCAAATGAAATTCCTCTTAAATATCAGCGTTAAAAGTAATAGCTCAGGTTTGCATTTCAGTTATATGTCTAGCAATACATTCGCACGTTTCGTCATAAGTAAGTTTGGAGCAGCACAAAAGATAAAATAGCATCTATTAAATAGCATATACGGCGCAAGCATCAACGGGTCGAGACCAGATCAAGCTCCAATTAATACCATGTAATCGAATAAAATGAATTTCAATAATGTAATTAGAATAATTGAATTATTCATAAAATTTATTATCAATTTCAATTATTCATTTTATTCAATTACATGGTATATTCTTTAATTATTCTATCTACAATGTCATTTTAATTATGTTAATAAAGTTAAAATGGTTTACGAATTAAAATGTTATTCTATCTACAATGTAATTCTATCTAAAATGTTATTCTATCTACAATATAATTGTTATGTTAATAACAATGTTATTCTATTTACAATGTCATTTTAATTATGTTAATGATGGTATGTTCTTTAATTATTCTATCTATATTATGTCATTCATTGTAAACCAATTACAATGTCATTCATTTTATGAACAACATTACAATGGTAGGAATCTGACGTAATGTGTCTCTTGTTATCCTATGGTTTGTAGCCAACTATGTGTTGACAAACTAATTCCATTATTAAAACATGGTACTTTTTTTTGGTTCTATTTTCTTCTCTTTTTCGTTTTTATATGTTTTTTTAAAGAAAATAGTCAATTTTTTTAAAGATTAAGGTAATAGTAAAACATGATTGAACAAAGTTTAAAGCCTTGTCGTATTTGCCTAATCATAGGATTAAATACAAAATAGACTTAATGCAAAGTTTTGAATAAGTATATAATGTGATGTAATCTGACCAAAAAAATGATGAAACCACATTGGTCCAAATTTAAAATTGCAGACGAAATGAATCCCTTGGAAGCAAGTGGCTATGGTCTAGGTGAGGATATGTTGTTTGGCACCTTGACCTTTCCATTCAGCTACTCTATTTTGGTTTTGGGCTCCTTGACTTACAAATCTAGTTAATCTATTTTGGTATCAAGCTTTAGCTAAGCCTGACACAATATAACATGCCAATTACCATTGCAATAGTCAACCTTTTAAAGTTAAGTTTGGTTCATGGCAAATTGTTTCCTTGAGTTTTCTTGTGACAGTTTGTATGGGCAAACCTATGTAGTTGTTGCCCTCACCATGAGGTTTAGAAACTTAAAAATCTTTCTTCTTTAATGGAAAATCAAGTTTTCCATGGATTCTTAAACTATGTTGCCATTTGCATGTTCTTTTATAGGTAAATTCTTACCCTCACCCTATTGTTAACTAGATATGGGGAAAGCTTTAAATTTGGTTGGCATTTGCATTTTGCCTTGTCACCTTTAGTGCAAAAAGTGCACATAAAGGAGCATGGGCTTGGGTCATCATGGCAAGTGCTTAGCTATCCATTAAGTTGTACGCTCACCCAATTGTTGACTAGGCATGGGGATGGGGAACACTTTGAATTTGGTTGGCATTTGCACTTAGCCTTGTCATCTTTCATGAAATTAGCACACATAAGGGAGCCATGGCATGGGTCATCATGGCAAGTGCTTAGCTACCCATTAAGCCTTGGCTTGTCAGATATCATATTGATCAGAGCATAAAGTTTGAGTCTTTGGAGTCGGTTATCATTTCCTTTCCAAATTGAGGTTTATTAGGTTTTTAATTACTTGTTCACAAGTTACAAAAAAAACATAAATTGCTTTCCAAATGGAGGTTTACTAGGTTTTTAATTACTTATTAAAAAGTTATAACACTACATAAATTGCTTTCCAAATGAAGGTTTATAGTTACTTATTCATAATTTCTAACACAACATAAATCACATTCATTGTATTCTTTGATGATTTTTTGTCTTTGCTTTATTAAATCCCTCTTTATTTATTTTATTGAACATTCATTATCAATATCACCAATTTTGCATCTAACAATTAGTTCTTCTAAGGAAGTCTCTCGAAGAATCTTGTAGGAAAATGACATACACATTTCATACACACAAAGTGAATGCCAAAAGCACACTCAAATAATAAATGCATGTCAAAATTCAAATGCACAATTCACACAAACAATAAATGGATGCCAAGACACTAAACAAAGTGAACTCCAAAATTCAAATATATAAGTGGATGCCAAAGTTCAAACACACTTCAAACAAACAAAAAGTGGAAATACACTAAACAAACAAAATTCAAAGAAATAAATAATCAATGAATGTCAAAATTTAAGCAAACACACAAAGTAAATGCCAAACCACAAACACACACTTCATACAAATAATAAATGCAAACAAAGTGAATTCAATTTTAAACATACAAAGTGAAACAATTATAAGTCAATGCCAAAGTTCAAATCCACACTTCACAGAAATAATAAGTATATCAAATTAAAGTGAATGTCAAAGTTGCACTTCACACAAATAATAAATAGATTCCAAAGCAAAACACACTAAATAAACATGTATAAAATACAACTTACATATAGTATAACACTAATTATGACAATGTTAATAGATTGCATCGTGGTTGAATGAGAGGCCATAGTTCTCAGGGTTTCTTTATGAATTAGTTCTCTAATGGTTCATTCACAATTTAGTTCATGTGGTTATTCATTTAATACCATTCAATTATTTTTATTTACAAAAAAAAAAAAATTTCTTATAGTATTTATAGCCTTGTCCACCAACTACTACATGTAATGACTTTCCAATAAAAATACAAATATAAACTATCTAGCAATAGGCCTATTAATATTTGTGCCTATCAGCCATTTGATAGCACCTTTGGTGCTTTTACTAGTATTTAAATACCTTCGAACGAAGGTCATTGAATAAAAATATGTTTGCAAATTTTTAGTAGCTGACCTTCGAATGAAGGCCAATTTGAGCCGACATTTAAAAAAACGTGTCTCTTTGAATTACATGTATATATACAAGGTCATTTCATGATTTTAATATAAAAAAATATAGGAAAATTTGCTAGGTCTATTTGAAAGGTCAATTTTTTTCTAGTGCTTTACAAATTTGGAACATGGAATTGGTAATGAAATTATCAAGATCATATTTTGCAAATCCTTGAAGAAGATGGGAAATGAAAGGACAAGGCAAAATAAGACTACATGATATCATTCAACGGAAAGGGAACACAAACTGTGTGAAGAAAGGATGCAAAGATATTATTCTCAAAGAGAAGGTATGTATATT
The DNA here is from genome assembly GCA_027924645.1 of Cunninghamia lanceolata. NCBI lineage: Eukaryota > Viridiplantae > Streptophyta > Pinopsida > Cupressales > Cupressaceae > Cunninghamia > Cunninghamia lanceolata. Next base: position 404,565 of record BSBN01000004.1, on the reverse strand, counting down.
TTATATAAATTATGATTTTTTTTCAATTAAATCATCTTCTAGATAAGATTAGGATCAATAAGATCAAATTGTTTTCAATTGAAGTAAATTTTTCAATTGAAGTATGTTTTAAATATATTCATTTATTAAAATGTTATGGTTTCCATTACCATTCTTAAGTCCTCTACTAAAACCACTATGTTCCCTAAGTCTACTTAATTAAACCCTAAACCCTATTTACCCTAGAAACGTAAAACTCTAAACCCCAAATATTATTGAGCTAAATATATGATTAGATGTTTTGGCTAAATTTTCTTCCACTAAATTAACTAATCAAATTCCTTTCTACTATATTTTTGTACCGTACTTGCCAAGTGAATATATGATAAACCCTAGGTCATATCTAGGACCCTGCCCCAATGGAGACATGTGTAATTTGACTACCCTTGAAACATCCCTAGTCCTAACTTGCCTAAGTCTTAAACCCTAAACCCTAACCCCTAAGTTCCTTAAATATTATAATTACAAATAAATTATAGTTACAAATGAAAGACTTGTGAAAGTTTCTTATATACCCTAGACTCCTAAACCCTAAACCTTATTTGTACCTTAAATATTATTGAGTTTTAAATCTACATATATAATAATATTAAACTAATATTTTATATACATGCATATATATAATATTAAACTAATATTTTATATACATGCATATATATAATATATCGAACTAATATTTTATATACATGCATATGATTATTGTAGCCCTCTAGGAATTTTGCACCACATTCACCATGGTTCTAAGATTGATTATTTATTCATAGGACACGTAGTTTTGATTAAAGTAATCGAGAAAGGGCTCGAACCCATATACAGAGGCCCAACAGGCAACAAAAGAGTTTCACAAGACATAAAACCAAAGAAGAGCATAAACAACAAAAAGAAGGACGGGCAGGCCAAAATACTAGCCAAAATAGACAGGACCAACAGACGGCCAGCTACTTTTTGGCCATAGTCTTAAGGCAGCTTATGGCATGCCATTCTTTGTTTAGGAACTCCAGCTTCTCTAAGAAGGAGGTCTTGTCAGCTTCCTGCTCCAGCTACTCTTGAATCTTCTACTTGCCCTTCCCATCCAACTTACTCCCCTGATTCTGAGTGGTCTCCATCTTCTCCTTGCTTTTGTTCTCATCCAGCTGCACCGTAGTCCCCTATTTATTGGTCATTTGTTTTGCTTTTCCCTCCTCTTGCTCATTCATAAGCTTTCTTCTCTCTAGCTCCTCCTTCAACACATACAATGTGGTGGCAGAATTCTTCACTATTTCCCTACTATAGTCCACCAGGTTAGACACTTTCCTATCCAATTTTACTTGAGTCGTCTTGATTTGACCTATCTCCTCCTCCATGCGCTCCCATTTTTCAAATCGGGTGGCCATCTTCTCCACTTGGCCCCTAAGATCATCATTAGCCTCAGTCGGCCAATCCTCCACTTCTAGTTGGGTGATAGACTCAAGCTGCTGTATTTTCTTTCTAGCATGGTGAAGTTGGGCAACCTATCATTTCAACACCTAGTTCTGAAGATCCATAGCTTGATAAAGAATGTTAACTTTATCAGTAATTTTGGTGCACAGATTACACTCTGACTCCTACTTCTCCTCAGTATGATCTTCATTGGTCTTAGTCTTCTTTCTAGGGGAGTCCTCCAAAGTGGTCTGGTTGGGCCTTTTAGTGCCCTTGCCCATATCCTTTTGATCCCAGTTTTCTCCACTATCTTTGCCAGTGTTCTCCTCCTTCATATCCATATCATTTTCAGTGTCCTCCTCAGTGTCATTTTTTGTGTCAGAATCTAGAATTAACACTTCCTCATCTGAACTATCTTCCTCTTCAGAGCTCAACTTCTGTTTGGGCCTGGACCTCTGTTCTTTGTTCATACCCTTATTCCCAGAAGTCCTAACATAACCCTTAGGATTAGGGTTTCTAGCTTGCTCTTTCTTCTTTTGGGCTTGGGATTTATGGGGAATGCTCATACTACAGAGAACCATTTGTCCCAATTTCGAAGTCACCATCTGAGAGCGAGCCTTGTTGTTATCTCTATTGGTGGTGGTTTGATCAGAATCTAAAGGCATGGCAGTGGCTATCTCCGTCACTTTACTCTTCCCCTGCCTAATCTGCTTCTTAGCCTGCAATCCCTTATAAGGGGTGACTTCACCTTTAGAACTCTCCCCTCGAGAATTCTCAGCCCTCTGGGAACCCTCACCCAATTTAGTTTTACCCTCCTCTTTGTTCTCACTCTGAAGGAAGTTCATGATGAGTTGAGGGTTATAGATCCTAGGGCGAAACCCTAGAGTAGGGGTTTGAGCCAATTCAAACTTAAAGAGGGTATAGATAAGACTCTGATGTAACGGGAGGAGTTTCTCACCAAGAAAAACTTTTTGAATAGAGCCCTCAAGAGAGGTATACAACCAGTAGGGAAGATTAATTCTTAAATTGTGATGAAAATGATTCAGAAGGGGAAAAGGATAGCCATGGAATCTTTTGAACCTACCTTTTAGGGTTATGTACCTCATGATGACCTCCACCACCTCACTCCAGATGCCTGGTAATTCTTCCCGGCTGAAACCATTCTGAAGTCTGGTAACTTCCTCTCCTTCTTGGAAGAATTTTTGCATATCATTCTTATAGTTTCCTTTAACTTTCCTAGGTGTGCAGGCACCATCCAGTTTTAAGCTCGTGGCTTTAGCTATTAATTCTTCAGAAACCCTGAAAGTTAATCCTCTAACATAAACCGTTCTAGCTTTCCAAGAGCGAGCAAACTCACTTGACAGAATGGTATCATAACCATTCATAGCTTCAATATAAGGGGTGAAGTCCCCTCTCTGCAGAATCTCCCATAGCTCCATGTTCTCCTTCAGCTTATCAAATTGAGTCAGTTCAATGTGATTTAAATTGCCTCGCATTCTAAAACTGGTGTTGGCTTCTGCTTTGGCTTTGTAATGCAGACTGAGAAAGATGTTGTGAATAGTCTAGACAATGATAATTCCCAAAGTGATGGCAATTTCATTGTAATCCTGATAATGATTAGGGTCCTTTCTGTGATTACTCTGGAATGTGTGATTAGTCTGCCACTCCATCCGAGCATACTGAGCATTAAAATAGTAACCTTTAATCATTATTAGTGAAGTTGGTGATACATTAGGGACATCATCTCCCCTCTTCCACTTAAATAAATCATTGATGGTGCATCCTTTGTTTGCTAAGACATCAGCTCTCGTGTTCCCTTCCCTAAAGATGTGTTGCACTTTCACCTTGTCCATATACCTTAGTTCGGCTATGCTTATATTTATAATATCTTTAATATTCCAGTTAGGGGTCACTTTAGCCTTAATCATATCCAAAACATTTTTGGAGTCCCCTTCAATGACAAGCTTTTTGATACCAAGTTCCTTAGCCAGACAAATACCTTAGTAAGCTGCATAGGCTTCAACAAAACTGTTAGATTGGAAACCCCAGTTCCCAGCATAGATACCTTTGACATTTCCCTTGTCATCATGAATCACTACTCCCCCTCCCACCTGACCTGGGTTATCCTTAGAAGCTCCATTGAAATTCAGTTTTGACTAGCCCAGATTAGGGGGGGCCCTTCATAGGACACGTAGTTAACATTATTCATACAACATGTAATGTTATCTCCTCCTCCTCTACTACTATATTATATATTGATCTATAATTTTGTAGGTACACACTTAAATCTTTATTACATTGAATCTCTTTTTAGGTTAAATGATCTAGTAATTGAATATGTACCTATAAGTTTACTTGAGCTACATATAAATTATAATTTGACAAATTAGCAAGTAGTTGTTAATGAGCTAATTCAAGATTTTGATTAGATGATACTCCTAGAATTTTTTTATTGTAACATAAATAGGACATGAAAAGTTAACTTTAGATAGAACTTGTGCACATGACCATCCATATGGACATATCATGTTCTAGATGTTATTTCCATTTACATGTTCATTTTCTCTTCTTGTACAAATACTTTGACATGCATGCACTTGATCAGTAGTTTAATTGTAATTCAAAGTTGGAGAAAATTGTAATGATGAATACTACATCCCTAACACTTTCTCATTTGAACTCATAATCACCTTCATGCTTTATCCATATTTTAATAATCTAACTTTTATATGTTCTAAAATCTTCTCTTTTGTGTAGGGGCTCAACATATAGAAACTGGAGTAGAAGTCTAGCCTAATTTAGTTACTAGAGCAGAGGAGGTTGAAGCACATATAGTTGATGTTAGGGAGGAGACCCAAGCACAAACAACTGATGTTAGGGAGGAGGCCCATACACACTTTGATGTTGGACAGGGGTCATGATCACTTCCTTCTACCAATATTCATACTATGAATCTAATTAAAGAGGCAAAGATAAAAATTTCTTATAAAAATATAGATCATTTGCTTGAAATGGATATAGAGAAATTGAAATTTTATGTTGAACAACCTAGTCAAACTACTAAGAGGGCATTGACAAGAACTTCAAAGGAAATAATTGAGGCTTATTTCAAAAATCATGATACACTTGGTCAAGCCCAACTATTATCAACATTGCTTCTTCGTGATGACCTAAAAGAGATATTACAATTTATGGGTGTAGATTTCACAAAAAAAGAGGAAAAGACACCTAGAAAAAGATATTGTTGAAAATGTTAAAAAAGGTTTGGGTTCCATTGGGAAATAATCTTAATCAACGAATAAGAGCATTTCAAGAATAGTGATGTTGACATCTATTGTAAGTCCACAAATTTCAAGAAAGCATCAACTCTCTTCACTTTCAAGTGAAATTAGCTTAAGTAGAAAGACACTAACAAGATATGTGAAAAGGAGAAAGGTTTTGGATGATACTACTGTAGAAGGCAATTGGGCATTGATATGTAGGGTTACTCATTCTAACAAGATTGAAGATGGTATTAGGAACTTAATCTCAAGTTTTTGGCATGAACATATTCATCCCTCATCAAATAAAAGAGATATTCTAAAACATAGGAATGGGCCTGGAGATAATTTTGAACTGCATACAAAACATTGGTTAGACATAACACAACATGAGATGTATGTGATGCAAATCCTCATGTAAAGATTGGACAAACAATGTTTCAAATGTTAAGGACACATTATGTGAAGGCAAACAAGGTTTTTGAAACTTGTTTTTATTGTTATTATATTGAATTTGATCTTTACTATCATGTGTTTTGAAAGATTAGAGAAGAAAGTGATGGTTCTCAAAATGCACTTCCTAAATGGGTAAGTCAATTCATAGCATCCATCTTATGTGATAAATCTAATGATGATGAAGATGGTCCAATGAAATGCACAAAAGGACTTTGTGAAACATGTGGAAATCTAGCTAAAATTCCTTTGAGAAATGAAGATAGTGACATGACGAAGATGGTAAATTGCAAGAGTTACAAGTACATAAAATTTAAAAGAAAAATTGGGAAAGAATCCACAAGGTTAGATTATGTAGAAGAGGAGGTACCTATTGGAACATTTATGAAAATTTTTTGTAAATTGATACAACCATACATACATCATGCATTTTATGCTAAGTGGCAAGCAAAACAATTTCAGTTGTTAAGAGATACTTTCCCACTTAGAATAGTTTTATCAGTAGTTGACTTTGCAGAAAATTACTCTTTTACCCATCAAAAGGAGATTCAAACACAATATTACTATTCAGAGCAGGTCACTATTATGGTGCACGTGTGTTATTGACATGCACACTTGGATTTGGATGGTGTTGATAGTACATGTGATGCCCCGCCATGCAACCCTAGAGATAAGTTCAACTAAAGCAATAAAAAGGTGATTTTTTTTAAATAGAAGTAATGATAACAAAACATAACATAGTCTGATAGCAACAAGTTAAACTAACATCTCTAGGGATTACATAGCTACATTATTAAAATTAAACAATAGTCAACATACATAGTTCATTCAAATAACTCAAACAACTTGATTACATCATCAGGTACATACATCAACATCTTTGCAATAATGTTCACAAGTGTAAAATAGTTTATCTTACAAGAGGAATGACATTATTTCATTGTTACAAAAGCTCTTCTTCTGAATACATCCAATTACATAATAAATCCACTAACACACAAATTGAAATGCAAATAGTACAATTATCTAACTTCAAATACAGGTGCAAAGTTGGAACCCACTGCAAGAGCTACATCCTTGTACACACGAACTATGACACTAGAAAACCAATGGAAGAATGCACATCCACCCGACCATGTGGAACCCTGAGGTCCACCCCCCGTGCTAGGAGATAACAATGAGGTTCCACAAAGACAACAATCAAGAAGACAATATGCTAACAAATGTAAGGACTACACATGACTCCAATACAACATAGATTAATAAGAACAACACAAGTAACTCAAATCAACACTTACACACTTAATTGAACTACCAGAGGCACTCACACAACTTAAGGAGGAAATACAACTAGGGAGTACTAGTCTACAATAAGGAGGAGTGTCATCACATGGCTTGTCATGGGTTATCCTAGTAGGTCTTCCTAGGCACCGACCCCCATCCTAGGTTATCTTGGTAGCCTTTCCCGACCACCGGCCCCCATACAAACTCATGCGGAACCAATATACCTTTCATGAGGACAAATCAGTTGATTTGCCATTCCAGGCCTTCTCATCTCATCTCAAGCTTAAACAAGCACTTGAGCCATGAGTGAGGCATACTTTATCTTTCTTAATATGATTAACTACCCAACCCCTTAATTCATTAATTAGGTTATCACTTGATTACCAACTTCCAATGGGTTATCTTGGCTAGTCACTTTGGGCCCTGACCCCACATTGAAAGCCACTCCCCTACCTGCATCTAGAAAACCCTATCCATCAAGAAAAACATTACCATCTTAACAACAAGTGCTCAAATACAATGCAAGGCATTTACCTTCTTGCATAGTCAATATAATCACATGTATATGTACACTGAGAAAGGCATAAACCATCTTGCCCATGTATTATTCCAACATGAATAAGAAACCATATTTCAAGAATGCATTCCATTCAACTCACAAGATACACACATAGCTAATCCCCACACAATCACACTCTCCTAGGCCTCTGGAATCAACCTATTAAACTCATCTCCCTATGTCACAAAAATCTTACATAAGCTTACACAGATGACATTCATCTAAACAGTTCCATAAACACTTAAACAATAAAACAAGACATAATATCTAATATAAGCAAATACTCATCGTTTAACAACCAATAAGACATTACTTAGATAAGACATTATCCACTACAATAATCTTAATTAAGAAACCATCATCTCTAGAGAACTAGTTTCTATGAATTTCTTAAGTAACAAAAAGCTAAATAATTGATTCATCTGGCAAAATATGGAAATTACCACTTAGTCAAGATTAAAAGATAAGCAAGTCAACTTAAATTGAAATCATATTTCTAACAAAGGGGTTTATCTAACAACTATACTATTCTAACATTAAACTTATACCCGTTCAATCTCTCAGTCCGAACTAGGCATGCTACTATGCATCCCATATCCTAGCATGGATTTACTCTAAGATATTAATGACATTTAATATATATTAGATTATATGGAATTCCAAGAGTATCTAGACTATTACAAATTTAAACAGTACCTAAACAATCACCTTAATCCAATACTAAGTGAAGCTATCTCATCAACTTTGCACAAATATACTAATTATTAACTATACAATAATTAAATATACTAATTAATAATAATACACTAGCATATCGACCATTAAGTCATAAATCAACATTAAATTTATACAAGAATTCAATGTACCTAATTGAACCCACTTAACAAGTTACAAGACAAAATCTTCGACAAACCCCAAAGGGTCTGAGATAAACCAAAGTTAACTCTAACTTAGAGGCTATCAATATATATTAAAGTAATCAAACGTTCATATAATATCAATATGGAGATACAACTATGTTAGGGTTATAGGATGTACAAAACATCAAAATATAGTAAAATTTAATAGAGCTTTCTATTAGTATTTTTTTCAAAAAACATTATTATCCTTACTCTAAAAAAAAGTATTCCATCTGGTTTCTTGGTTAACACCTTTCAATGGAAGATCTAATGTAACCAAAACATAAATAATCATAAAGTTGATCTTTAATTTGATGTCCTATCAAATTCCTTTAAAATAAAAGAAATAAATAAATACAAAGGTAGGCTAAAGGCTAATAACTAAATTTTAGAACTAAGACTTTACTTTCTATTCTAATTACAAACTTCACTAAAGAATAGTAATCTTCATTGTTGTCCTAAGAGACTGGATAAAGTTGAGAACATCTAAACTAACCTCATTCTTTTATTCTTTATTCAAATTAAAATATAGATATAATATATATTTCTATATCAAAATTTTGGTATAAATGCCAACTGTGAAGATATCTTTTAAAAAAAAGCATATTCTTAATATAGAATTAAAAAAATGCATAAAGCGGTGCATGCTTATGGAAGAAGAAACGAAACCCATACAAGTAGAAGAGTTAGGTTGAATCATTTGGCTTGGAAGATGAAGACAAGGCATGCATGAAATTGCCGAGAGATAAGGTGAGAATAATGATGATGCTAAATAAAGCGATCAACAATAATGGTTTACACTATACTTATAATGTGCATGGTTATAAATTTTTATTAATAATCAAGAACAACCACTGTAATGAAGGCATAAGATAGATATTTTAGTTAAACTGCCACGGATAAACATGCGAGAAAACCATCGCAAAGACCTAAGGCAAGAAGCAGTGCCGCTATAGTTTCTCCATTGCCTAAATTCATATGTGATAAACAAATACCAAAATTACTTCTGCACAACCTAAAGGAAGGGTAGTTTAGGTAGTAAAATTAGATAGAAATATTGGTTCAACATGCATAGGTTCACCTCCAAAAAAATAACCTCAAATCCTTAGAAACTCCAAGCAAATACAATGGTCACACAGTTTATACAAAATAGATTTGTTAAAAAGGCTAGAGAAACTTCCAAGCAACCGTGATTGGCAGGTTCCTAATTCAACAACAGAAACAACAAAAGGTGTCACCCAGTAACATAGACAATACAGAGAATTGCTTGGCAAGATGTCTCAAAGAGATATCAACTAATGGAAAGCAATAATCGCTGGATATGCGCAAAATGAACTTGATTCACAAAAATGATGGACAACATAGAGCATAGAGCAGGAAATGACATACAAGATGCCAGAGGCCATAAATTCTAAGATTGAGTGGTTACAAATCTACCCTTGTATTTAGTGCACAGGCGGCCCTCCTGAATTGATGTGCGAGTGGGAAGCAGGGAGTGTAATGGGGTTTCAGTTTTATGTGCGTAATGAAATTATAGCAAACAGATTTTAGTTTTTATGCTAGAGAAACAAAGATCTGATGCAAATACCTCATTTGAAACAGAAGATTTCCTCCACGGCCTTGGATCGACTCCTCAGAAGGTGATTATTTTGTCTACTGTTCGCAGTCCCCTTATGATTTGATATGCTTGCTTGCATTATTTTCTATCAACTATTTCCCCCTTTAGCTTCCTTCAAATCTTCTGATTTGGTATGCACGCCGGAGTTATTTACTTTCATCCATTTTTTGATTCTTCCCCCTTGAGCCTCCCATTGGGCATGATAAAAGTACTATTTTAATACCCAAAATATGGTGAAACGAATGATAGAAAATAGGTTGTGTAGGTGAATAGTCATGTCGTAAGGTAAGGTGAGGGATGCTCTAATAATATGTAGTAATAAATTTTCTAGTAATTGCCTCTTGGATTTTCCGTTACAAGGTACAAAAAGCTTAAACAACATTTGTGACCTTAGAGACATTTTTTTGTCGACAAGGACATGATATAGAACATGGTAGAGTCAAATAAATGTTAAGAAACATAAATAATGCATTTAAAACATATGATGACTAGCAAGTATGAATTGTTCGAACAAACATCTCATTAATTTATGTTGATAAGAATTCAATATTTGATGCAAATGTGCATTTGAGTGCAACAAATAATATGGTCATCCTCCACAATAAGAGAACATTAAAGTCATTGACTACACTAGTTGGTTGTAGTGTGTCCATATATCTAACATTCAAAATTAGATGATGTCAATGACAATTATCTAGACAATGTAGTCCTATTATGTGTTGGTGAACATGTAATTTTGGTGTGCAATTTGTATGTAGATGTTGGCTTGGCTAATAGGGCAATTGGCATTGTAAAAAATATACTATATTGTCAAGAGACTCCACCAGTAAACTTGCCATTATGTGTGAGCATGGAATTAATGTACCCATTATTTTTAAATAACTATAATGCTTCTATAAAGATGTATATACCATGATATATATACATTATGATATATCATCATGTATATATATATCACATTGATATATATATTATATCATCACACACACACATATATATATATATATATTATATATCAATCATAAGATTAGGTATATAAATTTTGACAGTGTGTATATCATCATGTACATATATCATGTAATCAGGTATATAAATTTTGATAGTATGTATATATATCATCATATATATATATCATCATAAGTTTAGGTATATATATATATATATATATATATATATATATATATATATATTGTTGGCCATATGTGTTGTCATTGATGTCAACGTATCAGATGGAAATGTATAGACAAGACTTGTACAATGGAGTCAGTATGGTTAAGACAAACTAATCAGGGAGAAGAAGAAATAATCTATCGATCAATTTTGGGTTTGAATATGATGCAGAGGCAAACACTCATATCCTAGCATGATTCCTGCATACACAAATACACATCTCATCAATTGGAAGTCTTACACTCAAGGGTAAGAAGTTGAAAAGTGCCTAAGACATTCATAGTGCACATTCTAAGGCAGAGTCGAATTGAATTGGTCCACATTTTTCTACAAAGAAATATTTGGCCATGTGGTTCTAATGACAACTTCTGACATGAATTAACATGACATATCCAAAGTTTTAGCCTCTCACCTACTCAGAATGAAAAGTTACAAGGGTTAGTTCATCAATCATCACTTAGACAGAGCAGAGCAGTAATGGGACGACAATGGAATGCTCCGCATTCCTCTGGAAGAGATATATTTGTCATGCAGCTCTAAAGAATGACCAAGATCAATATGTTATATGCTATGATGAAGTTTCAAGTGTTTTAGTGGTCCGCAAAGTTATTACTCAAGAGACAGAGGTATCACACTGTACTCCGGAGCCTGAATATACAAGTTAAGTTCGACAGAGGATGAAACATATATAGTTCTATTATCAGAGCTTATGCAAAGGTTCCACATGGTCCATAATACATTAGGTATGATCCGCATGTAGACATTTTTTATTCTCTGGTATTGCATCAAGCATTCTTATTTGCAAGTAGAATTCAAGTATAACTATCTTCCGAAACTGCAAGTACTTAAGCCATTTTTGAATTCCTCTAGAATCTCCATAAAAGGATGCGCGGATCTGATGAGTTGCATATATTGACATATTTGATCATTCTCAAAATATTTTAGGCCCTATACTTCACCGCAACTTCATACTTTGGGTTATGAAGGATTACATAAGGCCTGGAAGACTCTATTCTCTACAGAAGTAATACATTTCTTATCTTGCGGATGCATAACTTAGTATGTTACTTCTCTGGGAAGGTGTATGGATGTTTTTGAGCTAGTGTATGATTGAATCCTTGGTCTGTATTAAGGTTTTGACTTCTCCCCGATAGTTGAAAGATGAACAGTTGATAGTGTTAAGCAGTATGAGCTGACTAGTTAAATACCTAGTGCATGTGGAGGCTCTTGACTAGTTTCTCCAAGTCTGAAAGGTGTGGAAAGATGTGTCCCGATGTTCTTCATAAAGCCCTGAGGTCTGCAACAAGTTTGTTGTCAATTTGCATATGTTGTGGCCAACCTGTGACTAGCTACATGTTACATTCAATATTATTTTGGATGCCAACCTAATCAAAGTTTCAAGGTGTTGCAAATGATATATATAGAAGATATAATTTGTTTGAAAGGTAATTAAGTCGAATATGAAGATAACATAGCATATATGAAATGCGTAGATTCAATTTGAAGAAAGATATTGAGCAGAAGCAATAGACTGCACCATCAACATACAACATATGTATTCTCCCTAGCAGTCTTTGTATTTATACTATCATTGTAATAGCTTCATTGGGTTATAACCCTAAATCAAAGTTGTAAATCAAGAAGTAGTAGCTTCCTTGGGTTGAAGCCCTAAAATAAAGTTGTAATACTTTTGCAGTGAGCATATTATATTGTGAGCTAATCCTCACTGTGGCTTTTCCCTGTTTTAGGGTTTTCCATGTAAAAACATTGGTGTTATGTGTTGACTCTTGATTTGCATATTTTCTTACATGTTTTCAAAGCTGTTCAGTTTTATCAATAAATATTCGGCTAAAGTTTTCAAATGTGCTAATTCACCCCCCTCTCAGCACCTATTGTGTTCAACAATTGGTATCAGAGCCAAGTACCTCTAAGAAGCTTGACCGTTGCGATAGATCCTCCACTTGAACACATGGAATCTGAAGTGTTGGACAATGATATATTTGCACCTGAACTTGATCTTGAAATAATGGATCCTAAAGGTTGGAACCTTAAATCAAATGAAAATGAAGTAGACCTTGAAGAAGAACTCAAGATAGCTCTTAATGATCTAGAGGAAGCAAAAGAACTAAACTTGGAATATGAAGACATGCTTGAAAAGGCAAAAGAAATAATTGACAAATTGAAGGCAAAGGCCAAAGAATCAGAAGAAGTAGGCAAACTAAAAACTCTGATAGAAGGAAATAAAAGAAGTGAGAAGCTCAAGGTGGCTAAAGACATGATCTCAAAGTTAAAAGTCATGATTGAAGAAGAAAAAAGGATTGAAGATTGCTTAAATATCAAGCTCAATGAGGAATCAGCTAAATGTTCAAAACTTGAAGAGGAAGTTGTCACTCTAAGGAAGGAACTAGAAAAGGCAAAAGAATAGATTGACAAGGGACTAAAACTAAAAGGAGGAACTGATATCCTTGATGAAATAATAAGTTCTCAAAAGCCAGCAAAAGAAAAAATTGGTCTTGGTTTTGAAAAGTGAAAAAGTCCTATGATCAATACCTCTACAAACTTATATGATAACTTTCATTCAGGAGGAAAGTCCAAAAACAAGAAGGAAGAAGCCTACACTAAAAAACCTAAAGGAAAAACTTACAGAGTCACAAGGGAAGATGAACTCACTCCTATCTAAAGACAAAGGAAGAATGTGAGGAAGAATTTCAAGCCTCCTCAAACTACAAAGCAACCAACTCACATCAGGTACTTTCAAGGCTTTAATGGTAAATGTTTTACTTGCAATAAGTTTGGTCATAAAGCTATGGATTGTAGAAACAAGATGATTCAAAATGCCTTAAGATGTTACTCTTGTAATAAAGTTGGTCATAGAGCTATTGAATGTAGAAGTAAGATGAGCCAGAAATGTATTAGGTGTTATGCATGCAATAAGATGGGACATAGAGCAAATGAGTGCAAAAGCAAAATGCCAAGGTATAATAGGGATAATGCTCAATCATTCTATGGATATTGTTATACTTGTAATGACTTTGGCCACAAAGTAGCTAACTGTAGATCAAGGCCAAGAAGAAGTGGAAATGCTCAACAAATAAAGTGCACCTGTCATGAGTGCAATCAAACAAGGAATTCTGGAAAGAAAGTGAAACCCATTGATGTTTCTCAGCAAAAAGTGGAAATGAACAAAGTATGGAAGAAGAAGGAAGTTAGTGATATTTTCGGACCTTTGCCTGATGCAGGTGGGTCCTCCAGTAATTAAAAAGGCAAAACATCAAGTCAGGGGGAGTTTCAACAGTAAAACTTTCAAACCCCTAAACATGCAAGATTCTAAATTTTTAGCATATGGATCAGTGCTGGCATCAAAATGATATGATTAGGAAATTAAAGAAGCCTAGTGAAAATTCTAGAGAAAAAGCTCTAAATGTGGCAGAATGCGGAAGTCTTTAGGGTTTGTAGTGATAAGGTTTTCCACCAAGACGTTACATGAACTCAGGGGGAGTTGATTCTAAAAATTTGTCATGCTCTCTTCAGAACAATGAAAGAATTCAACACATAGATGATCTTGAAAAAAAATCGGAGCATTTGAATGATCTGTGGAGGATTACTGAAGGTTTACAAGGTTCTGCATATGGTAAAAGCAAATTAGGTTAAAAACAAGAATTGCAATTAATGCGGAGGAGAAGTGTTTGGTGAAATGTATATATAAGCGATGCCTAATCATTTTTTATCACATTCAAGAGAAGACAAAAAATTTGAAGAGCTAAAAGAGAATCAAAAGCACTCTACAACCCGACCAAGCAAGTTTTATCACCGCATATCTAGGTATTCTTCATCTTTCTAGTTAAAACCCTATATTAGTAAAATTATCAAAATGGTTGCATCTTTCACTCCTTAGTTGATCAACATTACTGAGCAACCCTGACCAAAATTCCAAAAACATCCATACATGGTGCAATCACGGTTAGAAGGGTCCTCAAAGAGAACTATCCAGGCTGTGCAACTAGAGTAAACACAATGAAAACAACTCAAAGATATAAAGAAAATGCAGATTTAGTCATTCAGTATATCATAGAATTCAAATACAGATCTATTGGCAACATGCAAGCTTACAATTAGGGCTCACAAGCCTGCTTACAGAAAATTAAAATACACAAGATATAGCTTTGAATCTCCTTCTCAAAGAATTCAAACTATCGATCTTCTAAATTATGCTAACTACTTTCCTAGGCATCTATTACATCAATATATATCATCTCTAGTATAAAATATTTCTCCGCGTTGGCCAATGAAGGTTACAAACTCCAATTAAGAGGTGTAACATGTGTACACGGATAGGTCAGACCTAAATGAATAGAACTCCTCTGCAAATGAATGGAATGATGTGCGGATATTGAGGAAGGTTAGCCACAAGCCAATAAACATTGATTGATGTGTCTTTTAGCTCCACAAGTCTTCTCCTCTAGCTGATTGTTTGAGATTGTCAGGATGCTCTGTTCTGAGAAAATACTCAATCCTCTTATAGCGATATCTTTCTGGTACCTTAACCAAATGATCTAAAATTTGGATATGATGTGCATGAAGGAATCTAGATGCTAAGTCCAGCTCTGCAGGATTTGAAATGCAACTACGGTAGAATGTGGACCAAAATACAGAAATTGCTACTGACTGAACTAAACTGGAAAATGAAAAGAAACAAACCGAGATGCAAACAAACTGAAATGTAAATGTTTTTGGTTGATGCAAGATTGCTCTTGAACTAGGGATGTCAGACATCTAGAGTTATTGAAAAAGTGAGTCCCTCACTTTGCTGGGGCTAGAGGAAAACCATGATGAATCTTCTTCTGGTCTGCCTTTCCACTTCACAAGATATTCTTTGTATTGTCTTACTCTGGTGCTGCATGCAACTCTGCTATCCAAAATGTCTTCAATATGCTCTGGTTCTTGTTGTGGTAATTGTTTCTTCAAGTCTTCTTTAATGTTGTCACCAAACTCTGCTTCATAATACTGATATAGGTCTACAATATTGAAAATAGGAAAAATACCCAATGTCTCCGGTTGCTCTACTTCATATGTATTTCCTGAATCAAAATTTCTGAGTATCTTACAAGGTCCAAACTTCTTCATCTTCAACTTATTATATGTCCCAACTGGAAATCTTTCTCTTCATCTCCAACTGCAAATTCTTTATGTCTCTTCTTCTCATATGACTTCTCCTTATACTTGCTATTCATCTCCTCCAAATGCTTCTTTACTTGATCATGTATTGTCTCCATATGCTCTGCAAATTCTTTTACTTCTGCACTTCTCTTTTCTTCCATATTGATATCTCTCAATTCTGTAACTCTTCTAGGGTTTACTCCAGTAACAATCTCAAAAGGTGTTCTTCCAGTACTCCTATTCATTAAATTATTGTATGCAAACTCTGCTTGTGAAAGAATCAAATCCCAACTTCCTGTCTTCTCTCCAACCAAACATGTCAACAAGTTTCCCAAACTCCTATTCACTACCTCTGTCTGTCCATCAGTCTGTGGGTGAAATGCTAAGCTAAACTTTAAATCTATTTTCATCTTCTTCCAAAGTGTCTTCCAAAAGTATCCAATAAATCTTGTATCTCGATATGAAATTATGCTCTTAGGTAATCCATGCAATCTCACAATCTTTTTGAAAAATAGGTCAGCTACATGCACTACATCAGTTGTCTTCTTAAAAGGTATGAAATGTGTCATATTTGAAAATCTGTCCACCACTACAAATATAGGATCATGTCCTCTCTGTGTCTTAGGCAATCCCATTATAAAATCCATACTTATGTCTTCCCAAGGTCTCTCTAGTACTCTCAAAGGTTTATACAATTCAGTATTCTGACAACTCCCTTTTGCAACTTGACAAACTCTACAAATTTGCACAAATTTCCTAACATCCTTATGTATCTGAGGTCAAAAGTAGTTTTCACTTACCAAAGCCACTATTTTATCAATGCCAAAATGTCTTGCCAATCCACCATTGTGCTTCTCTTTGATCAAATTGTCTCTCATGGAACTTCTAAGTATGCACAACTGATTTCCTTTGAACAACATATCTTCTTGAATGAAATAGTCCAACCACTTACTTTTGTCTATTACAACAAGTTCCTTACATGCTCTCTAAGGTTCTATAAAATCAAGATCTTCCTCATACAAGTTCTTCAATTCATCGAATCCTAATACTTCAACTCTCATCTCTGTCAACAAGTTTCTTCTCCTGCTTAATGCATCTGTAACTTTGTTTGACTTTCCACTCCTATGCTTCAATACAAAAGTATAACTCTGTATGAACTCTACCCATCTCATATGTATTTGATTCAACTTACCTTGACTATTTAGGTACTGCAAATCTTGATGATATGTATACAACACAAACTCCTTAGGCAACAAGTAATGTCTCCACTTTTTTAAGGCTTGAATTATGGCATAGAACTCTTGATCATAAACTAAATATCTTTTCCTTGCATCATTTAACTTCTCTCTGAAATATGCTATAGGTCTACCTTCTTGACTTAACACTGCTCCTATTGCATTCCCACTTGCATCACAATCTACTTGAAATACCTTATTGAAATTCGGTAATGCCAAAATAGGTTGCTCTATCACTTTCTATTTCAATAATTCAAAACTTTTGTCTACTCTTGATGTCCACTTAAAGTCTTTTCTGTCACCTCTCATTGTCTCTGTCATAGGGTTACAAATTGAACTAAAATTTCTGATGAACTTTCGGTAGAAACTAGCTAATCCATGAAATGATCTGACTTCCCCAATGCTCTCCAGTGTAGCCCATTCAACAATTTCTCTTACTTTCTCAGGGTCCATCTTCAATCCTTTAGCATAAATCATAAATCCCAAGTATACTAACTCTTCCTTCATGAAACTACACTTCTTGATGTTTATCAACAATCTCTCTTCTCTCAGTCTCTGTAATACTTGCCTCATATGCCACAAATGTTCTTCTTTTGTCTTACTAAAAATTAGAATGTCATCCAAATATACAATAACAAACTTACCTAAGAATCTCTTCAAGACTTCATTCATCAATCTCATGAAAGTACTCGGTGCATTTGTCAATCCAAAAGGCATCACTAACCACTCATACAATCCTTCATTTGTCTTAAAAGCAGTCTTCCATTTATCTCCTTCTTTGATTCTGATATGATGGTATCCACTCTTTAAGTCTATCTTTGTGAAATATTTTGCTCCACTCAAACAATTCATGATATCATCCATCCTAGGCAAGGGAAATCTGTACTTAGCTATGATCTTGTTTATTGCACTTGAGTCTATACATATTCTCCATTCTCCATCTTTCTTAGGTGCTATCACTGCAAGTACCGCACAAGGACTCAAACTTTCTCTGATCAAACCTTTCCTCAACAACTCTTGTATATGCCTATTCAATTCTTCATTTTCTACTGGTGTCATTCTGTGTGGTGCTTTGTTAGGCAAACTAGCTCCAGGTATAAGATCCATACAGTGATGATTGATACTCCTGATTGGTGGCAATCCTTTAGGTACATTATTTGATAATATGTCTTCATACTCTGTCAACAACTCAGTTATCTTCTCTGGTTGTGATTCTTCATTCTTTGTCTTTAAGTTTCTAGGCTTATTAGGGATCAAAGCATAACACATATTCTCATGTCTCAAACCATCCAGAAATTTTCTTCCATCTTCCAAATAGATTCTAGCATTTCCACATACTTCACTCTTAGGATCATCCTTCAAAGGAATCAAAATAATTCTCTTTCCATTTGATGTTATAGTGTATGTGTTCTTTCTCCCATCATGTATAGCTTTTCTATCATACTGCCAAGGTCTACCCAACAAAATATGACAAACATCTATGGGCATAATATCACACAATACTTCATCATGATAAGATACAATATGAAATTTCACCAAACATTGTTCACTCACTAGTACCTTATGATCATCTTGAATCCATATTGTCTGATAGGGCTTAGCATGTTTCAATCTTCTCAACTTTAGCTTAGTCACCATCTCTTCTGAAACTAGATTATCTGAACCATTGATAGCAAGGAATATTGAGAGGGGGGTGAATCAGAATTCCATAAAATAACTTCTTAATAAGTTTATTAGTCCAAATTCCAAAATTAATAACAAGAAAGTAGAATTGTAGTGCCCCTCCATTCTCACTTTGGATGAGAGGTGGTCGGGCTAAGGAGCATGAAGAAGAAGGTAAAATACTTAGAATACGTAGGGTATGATAGACATGTTTATGGTAAGCTTACTGTTATGATGTAGTTGATGACACTCATTGATGTTTATTATGATGACTCTGTTGATACTTTATGATTAATACATTATGCTTATGTTGTGGGTATGTGCAGGATCATGATGGGCCAAACTATACCTCTAAGTGGTAATGAAAATACAAAAGATCAGACTTTATCAAGTTCATGTGAAATTTTGAATGGATTATCTATACAATTTGAAAAAGATGTAAGAATGAAATTTGTAGAGAATTGAATCTAGTTTATAGACTACTAATTTTTAAAAAATAAAAATAAATTTACTTAGTGAAAATTGAATATTTCAATGAACAACTATTAAATTTTTCAGAAAAAAAGTAAAAAGTGGGTGTCTGTCCAGCCAACCTAACTATGAGTAAAAATATATATATATTTTTGAAACTTTCAAAATAAGTAGAGGACTCATGTCTAGATGTGATGCATATTTATTTGAAATTTTTTTCTAATAAAATAATTAGTTATGATTTTTTTACTGTGACTTTTTTAAAAAAATAAAAAGTAATTTTCCAGCCAACCTAACTCGATAAAAAAAAATCAAAATTCAATTTTTTTTTTAACCTATTGCCAGGAATGCATAGAGTGTGACGTAGGTTTCAGATCTCAAAAAGGTGAAATGGTTTGAAAGTTATGGATGTTTTTCAATCAGTGTGTCCATCATGATTTCAGAGACATCGTATATTGAAAATTATTAATAATTATTTAATAAAATGATAACCAAATAAATCTTATATTTTTAGAAAGCTAACAATTTTTTCTATAAACCCTTTTTGTTTTATCAATTTTGCATAAAAAAAGTCGTCAGCACGAAGGGTGAAGTTCGAAGAAGAGACTAAAACATTAAAACACGTTACAATCCATAAAAAGTCAACAATCAAAATGGATATCCATAACGAATATCAGTTTTGCTTCGGTAAAAGAAACTCAAAATGGATATCCGTTCCGAAAATGGATATCCGTTCCAAAAACGGATATCCGTTTCGAAAACGGATATCCGTTTTGTTGATCTATGAAAAATTTTGTACCATTGGTTTTGGATGAAGAGAAGCAACATATTTTGTACCATTGGTATTGTTTCACCGAAGATACAATCCATGGGTATATCGTTTATGTATGCGTGGACATTTCGTGTATATCCTGCTATTGTTTATCGTGGTTGTAAATGGTGAATGTATATGTCAAAGGATACAAAGGTTGACCAGCCATATCGGGAAAATTGGGAAAAGATACATTAGTCGACCGGTTATAACAAGCCATGTTATGTATAGGCTAAATCGAAGACATCGGACTGACAATAGTTATCAGAGAGACAAAGTTCCATTGAGCCGACAACATTGATCTCACCGATCAAGTCATATCGGGGTGACAATCATTAAGTGTCACCGATGGGTTATTTATCGGCACGTTGGAAGAACGGTTGAGAACTACACCGATGAGAGGGAGTCACACCGATAGAAGGAACATCAAAAAGAGATGGACTCTCGGAGGCGAGAAGAAAAGTGTCACCGATAGAGGTGGTCTGGCCGATGGTGTAGTTCGATGTTTATTGTTTCGGTGTGAGATACGATATCAGAAATCGAGAGAATGTCTGACCGATGTAGAAGTCTTACCAATGACTAATGGATGGTAAACACATCGGGGAGAGTTATAACGTCAGAATGCAAGTAAAAAGTCTCACCGAGGGTATTGGTCTTACCGATAGACAAGGGTGGTGAATCTCACATCGGAGTAAGTGTGTATATATCCTGCAATCATCTTATTCCATGAGACCACATTTCTTTGAGGCATTTTTTCAAACAGTTCATGTGTCTTGTCTATGCTTCCACACTTTCCGTACATGTCTACCAGAGCATTTCCAACTAGAATATCTACAAAAATCCCACTTCCATTATGCTTTGATGAATGTCCATACCCTATTCCAAAGCTCCCATTTTGGTAGAGGTAGAGAGGATGCTGACAAAGGTTGCAGAATCTAGCTTTACACTTGCCAATTGCATTTGCTTGAAATTTTCTAAAGCCTTTTCAACAAACCCGTTTATGCATATCCTACAATAATAGTAGTTGAGGAGACCACATTTCTCTAACTAGACTTCTACCAATTCAGAAAATGTGTGCTTCTGGACTAGTGTTTGGTACAAGAAACATACCAATAGAGTGGTGGCCATAATTCTCCCTCAATTGGAATTAAAAGGTACCCTTTTTCCATCCGAAGGAGGTCTCTCCTTGTTATGCACTTTAAATCTCTCTTTTAGTTCTTTCAAGGGAAGGATTCCACCTTGGTTTGACCAGTTGAAAGCGTTGAAGATACTTGACTTAAGAAGAAATGGACTAGAGGGTTCTATTCCCAAATCTCTTGCCAATTACTCACAACTTCACTGGAAAAGAATTTCACATAACAACTTGAAGGGGAGCATACTTGCAGAATTTGGTGGTCTGGGGAAGTTAGAACATCTTTGTTTGTCCTACAATCGCCTGAGCAGAAGCGTTCCAAATTCTCTAGGAAATTGCATGTCTCTACTTGATTTGTCCCTTTACAATAACCATCTCACAAGTGCTCTATTCTCATGTCTTTACTTTGAAGGGAGCATGCTAATTACTTTGATCCATCCTCTTATACATATCGGAGAACAACGGAGGAGTCACACTGACAGCATAACCCTGAGCGATGGATTCTACACATCGGCGAGAGGTCCCACATCAGGCTAACAAATTTGAAGGTTACCGATAATGATAAGTCTGGCCGACAATAGAGAAAGGAAGAACATGTGAAGCATAGTTCGATGAGACATTAGAAATGTCTTGCCGATAGTAAAGAAAGAGTGTATTTTGGTCTCGTTTGGACCTTGGGGAGGATATTTTAAAAGCTATTTGAGCAATTGGTGGGTTAATGGGTATTTTACACCCTGTTTGTAAGCTTTTGCTGTGTTGCTCTACATCACTTGTCTACAACATACAAAGTTTACCTTTCTCACCCATACCTTCAGTATATAAAGGACATTAATAGGGAATTTTTAATTTCCACTCAGTCAGTGCAATCTAGGAGAGGATAGATTGTCTAAAGTTGTGATCTATTTCCATTTACACTTGCCATAACTACAAATGCTTAGTGTTTATTCTCAACTCCGGTATATGAATAAAATGTGACCTATTGTTCTAATAGGCCTATAGGGACAAAGAGGTGATAAATCCTTTAATTTTAAACATGACATGGTTTTGATAACTTCCCATATTGGTAAGGTCCTGGATGACAATCCTTTGATGCACCTAATTATAATAGGTGTTATGATAGTCCTTGGTATCTTTTCATTTCTTTCTTGAATGGCCTGCAAATAAGACATAAGACATATTAGATCCTTCATAAATAAGAATTCTCATACATTACATTTAAACTTAAACTCACTAAATATCCATCAATCCATCCATTAATATCAAAATGCCATGAATATCCTATGATCAACCATTCTAATTCCTAGGATAGTCATATATTGCAATTTTGCTTCTCTATACTAAAATAGCCCAAGGAATATCTAACCTTGAATTTGTATTTTAACAATCTAATGTCTTTACGAATAACATTGAGCCTTCTTTTGGGACAACATTTTTGCCTTTAGAAGCTCCTCATTTGATGATAGCCTAAAATCAAATAATAGCTTATATCCAGAGCTTTATTAAGTTGATACCTAGGTGGATTAGTGTGTAAACATTGAAATTAGATGGTAATTCACAAGTTTATTGAATAATACAATGAATCCCTAGTCTAGAATCCAAATGTACATAATAAAATAGATATCTGTTTTGTAGTAGCCATATGGACGTTGCAAGTGTCCGTTGCAAAGAATTGGGCTTTTCCAAAATGGATATCCGTTTCCAAAACAGATATCCATTTTCAAAATGGATATCCATTTTGTAAGAGTGGAAAAAAGACAAAAGGAATATTGTTGGGCCCGATTTCCGCAACCAGAGACCCTCTGCTGTCGAAATACTCGTGATTTCTGGCTATGACAGTGAAAGGAATATTTTTATGCATTTTTGGAGACACAATTTTCTTGTTACAATCATAAGGGTGATATTTTTGTTCCCCTAATGGGGAGCAACAGTCGTCGTAAAGCAAAAAGGAGGAAAGTTACATTGGAGGAAATTGAAGCAATTAGGAAAAAAGATAGGGAAAGGAAGAGGATTGGAAGGGTGGGTTTGGCGGATGCTCATCAAGGTGAATCTTCTTCTTTACCATCTAATGACATGCAAATTGAAGAAGTTAATTTTGATTATAATGAAATGTTAGATAAGAATGAAATTCACCATGATATTGCAAAGGAAAATATTGAAAAATGTTATGAAACACCTATTCATAATAGCAATACCATGGACAAAGAAGAAGAAGAAAAACGAAGACATGCACTTGAAGAAAGTGGATATGAACATCATGATGTTGAAATTGCACTCCATAATCCATTTGTTGATAAAATTGATGAGGTTGATAACATAGATGAAACAAGAACAATCAATGTATCTCCAAATTTCATAAGAAGAGAGGACATTTGTCAAGATGAGAATAACCGTGATGAAATTGGAAAACACCCAAAAACCCCAAAATGGTTACTTGAAATTGATGAGAACATAATGGAAAAACTTGAAGGCAAGAGGTCATCATGAATGGTTCGGTTGTGGGCTACAAAACTCTTCAATGAATACTTTGAGAAGAAAACATTAACCGAACAATGCCAACTTTTTGTGCAATTATTAAAGATGTACAAAATGAGACCTTTACTAAAGAAATTAAAGATTCGGTTAAACAAAGTGTCCGATCGGAATAAAATTATTGTAAGAAGCCTTTTCAATGCACTCAATTCTATTGGAAAGACTAGCAAGGAGAAAGATAAAAGAGCTGCCCATAGAGTAATAACAACCTCAATAGTAAGCAAACAATTAAGAAATGCTCGATTAATGAGGCAAACTTGTGTTGACTTAAGATTGAATCATAAAACATTGTCAAAAGCACTAGCATTAAGATCAAGGCTAGATAGTCCTGTTGCCAATGATACTTGGGCTTTCAGTGGTAGGCTTCCATGAGTTGACAAGAAGCTAATTGATAGCACAAAGGAAAAAATTGAACGATTTTGGCACACTAACTCTAGGGTATCACCGAATGCAAAAGATGTTGTAAAGTTAAGAATTGGTGATAAAGACCGCACACCACATCCTAAACATTACTTGGAATGTAGCCAAACAACATTGTACAAACAATATTGTGAAACTCACCTAGGTATGACAAACTCACAAAGAGCATTTGAATCTCTTAAGCCATTTTATTGTGTTCCTCTTAAAGTTCGTAATACATGTTGTTGCAAATACCATGTAGAATTTTCTATGTACCATGAATTATTATGCAATATTCGTTCTACTTTGCACACTAACGAAATGTTACAGGAGTGTGGTGCAATTCAACTACCAAAGTCATCTAGGGACTTATTGGATTTATTTCTATGTATTAGAGATGATGGTTGCATGTTCTACAAGAATGATTGTTTAAATGAAAAGTGTTTACAATGTGGTGGGTTATCAAAGTTTGTATCATGTTTTCATGAGCGCAACGAGCATGATTTTGGAAAGAGAATGGTTGAGAAAAAGAGATATGAGACAGTGAAATACAATTTGAAAAGTGGAGGTGAAGATTCTAGATGTGAGTTGATTGTAAGAGAGGTAAGTATTGCTGACTTTATTGATGATTTTAAGAAAAATCTTTTCTACAAGTATGTCAGACATAGCCACAGGTCTTGATGGTTAGATCAACAGTTCAGGATGTGTAAAGACTCTTTCTCGATTGGAACTATTGTCTCTGTAGTTGATTTTGCAGAAAACTATACATTGCAACCCCAAAATGAAGTTCAATCCCAGTACTACAATTCTATTCAGATTGCTATTTTTGTTCACATCACATACAGACATGCCCCCGAGAGTACAGAAGAGAACAGGAAGATTGTCAGAGAATACCATTTTTACATGAGTGATGATCGATCTCATTCAGCAAGGTTTGTGCAATATTGTTTTCAACAATTTTATGGGTTCTTGCAAGAAAAAGATATTAGAATAGATCAACATCTCATTCGGTCAGATAATTGCACTGGTCAATTCAAGAATGCTTGTAATTTCTATTGGTTGAGCAAAATGCATGTAGAGAAGGGTATACCTCATATTTAAAATTTTTTTGAAGCCAGACACAGAAAAGGTGAACATGATGGAGCAGGTGCATGCGTGAAGAGAGCTCTTTTTAAAGAACAACTAAAGATTAGAGGTGGTGCTACATTCAGTGATGCAGATTCCATTGTTAAGTGGTGTAACTATGCATTGTCACGAGGAGTGGCTCTTGATTTTGAAGTGCGCATGTTCTTTTGGTTGGTTGATGATGGGATAGCGATAGAGAAATTGGAATGTCAGAGAATTAGTGAATCATCAAAGATGCATTCATTTCAAAGCTCAAATGCAAGTACATGGACTATTTGGACACGAGAATTAGCTTGTTTTTGTCAGAGTTGTATTAAATGTGATTGGAACAATTGTGAGTCAAGTGAGTGGGTAGATGCATGGATTCCACAATATTTAATCCCTTTATATGAAGGTCAATCATCTTCCGTCAATGACATGGAGAGCTCATTTGACTATGAACATCTTTCAGACCTTATACAGCTAGGTCATGTTTATGCAGTTGTTGCACCGCATGGAAATGAAGAGAGGTCAGACTATTGGTTGGCACGATGTGTACAGGGAAAACAAAAGCTAACACAACCTATGATAGATGATGATGGGTTCACATATCCTACAGGATCAGTTGTTATTGCTGGGACTTGGTTACAAACATATATGGTTAAAAAGAATGGCATCCCAGCCTTTGAAGACTTTGAGAAGCATAAAACCATATTGATGTATTCTCACCTAGTTGTAGCGACAAATGTCAAGTTACTAAAGCATTGTGGAAAACCAAAATCAAAAGAACTATGGACAATTAGTAATGCTGATCATGAAGCAATATTGGATACTTTGAAGGTAAGAGATGACCCCTCAAGTACGCTTGACTAGCATTTAAACTTCCAGATGGACAGGTATGACATTTTTTTATCTTAACTTGTTCTTGCTTTTTCTATTTTTTAGAATTGTTTTATTAAAAATCTTGTTACTTTAATAACTATAATGCATGCTTTTGACTATACAGGACTGCGAATAAAGTTATTTTACATGGCATCGTAGATTATTTTGCATGGCATCGTAAATTATTTTATATGGCATCGTAGGTTATTTTGACTATACTCAAGGTATATTTTTAGTTCTCATTTGTATTTCTTAATATTGCACATTTGTACCTTTTTCTACATAAGGCATTCCATGAGATGACATGTATTTGATGTCTTTTGCCAAATAATTCATGTGCCTTGTCTATGCTTTCACATATTACATACATGTGTCACATGGCAATTGCAACTACAACATCTGACAAAATTCTCATTTCTTTGAGGTTTTCCACCAAATAGTTCATTTGCCTTGCCTATGCTTCCTTACTTTGCATTCTTATAAAAGTCCTATAACAGTCATAATTAATCTTCATACTAATCTTGATAGTAATCTTGCCATCATTGTATTCCATGAGATGACAGTCCTATAACAGTCCTATACATGTCTACTAGGATAGTTTTAACTACAACAGTCCTACAACAGTCCTAAAATAGTACTAGAATAGTCCTATAATAAGCGCAACATTTAATGTACATATTTATGATATTCATGTTTACTTTTAAATCTGCTTGTTCATGATTCTCACAGGACGTCACCTCCCCTACCCATCCAGCTCTATAGAAGAAGAGAGACAACAAATGATCAAAAGGGATCACCAATTGGTGGTAAGTGATTGATTACTTATGTCATGTTATATACTTTGAATATTAAATTCTATATTAATGTGCACGTTGTTTGATTGTATTAATAGGTGGAAATTCAAACATCTATATCGAGGAGGTCTAGTCGATGAGCGATAGAAGATGAGTCATTGACTGGTTCACCATCTTCATGGCCTAGCAAGAGCCATAGATTATTTGATAGCAATCCATAGGAGATTTTATTTTGGGACATTTTTTTACATATGTGTATTTGGCTTTGTAAACATTCTTTTGTATGTTATCGATGTATATCATTGTATATACCCATATGGTTTTATTTGTACATGCCTATATGGCTTGATATATACACTATACATTATTTTCATGACATTATGTGCATATATGTATATATAAGATCCTAATTTGGCACAAGTAGGGAGAATGCTTGCATAGGTTATGGAATTTGGTTTTAAACGTTCCAATTGTATTTGCTTTGAAGTTTCTAAAGCCTTTTCAAAAAATCCATTTTGTGCATATCTTGCAATCATTGCATTCCATGAGATAGCATCTCTTTGAGGTGTCATGCCAAACTGTTCACATGCCTTGTCTATGCTTCCACACTTTGGATTTACACCCGCCAATTGCATTTTCTTAACATTTCCTTTCAATCCTTATGAAAAATTCTGTTTTGTGCACATATTGCAATCATTGCATTCCTTCATTTACAACACATGATTAAATAAGAAGATGCATATTTACAACACTTAAGACCTTCATGAAATGATACATTGGTTTCTTGATATTCAATCATGCATTGGAGATCTTCAAAGTGTTAAATATGTTTGAAGTGATGAAGAAACTTGTTATTTTGATGTATTTCAACTCCAAACTTCCACCTAGAAATGAAGGCGCTACTCCTTTATCAAACTAACCTAAAAGTGTGCCTTGGTACTTAGGGCACTAGATTATGATTGATCAACCTAAAATGTGTGCCTAAGGCTAGATGGTGAATAGGAAGGATAAAATGCATCATCAAAGGAGTTTATAGTTATTGAAGGCATCAAATGATGACTTGGGCGCACATCTACCTCTCTACACCATATGTGACTAGTGCCAATTATTGAATAAACAACCTAGAATGAGTGCCTTACTATTTGAGGTGTTAGTTCATGCTTCTAGAACACCAAAAGTGCACCTCGATGTTGAGGCGCTAGCTCTTGCTCAAGCAACCTTGAAAGTGCGCTTTCACAAGGAGGTTAAAATGTATTATCAAAGGATTAAGTTGAATCAAGGAATCATCATTAAAGACAAGTAAAACATGACTATGAATGAGGCACACTTTTCATCATCTCTCACCTCACAATTGCACCTTCCATTGGAAGCTCATATTGTGTCTAAAGGAATGGTACTGAGATATCATCCATGTCAATGATTGAGAATGTGTCAACTGGAACAATATTTTTTGTTCTGCTCATCGTGGGGTCGAACGGACTGCGCCAACATGTCGGGGTGGGCGGATAAATGCTAGAGGAGGTCTCGTTTTGTGTACCAAGCACCCCAGTCATTCCGAGCAAGAGGCTATCGGCAAAGTCCCTTAAGATCCCTGAGACCAAAAAACTGCCAAACTTTGACGGGGTAGTTCTCATAATTCATGACAGTTGGGAATGTTCTGTTTGGACCTACAGGTGCATGTGGCATCCTTCCACAATAACCTCCCTCATTTTTGGTCAACTCCATTATGTTTGACCGTGTTGAAATCAAACGCATTGTTGCAAAATGCTTCAATTTGATGCAGTGGAAAGGTGCTAGGTGCAACATTTTTCATTCCATAGCTTGTGGGGTCGAACGGACTGTGCTAACATGTCAGGGTGGGCGGGTAAATGCTAGGGGAGGTCTCGTTTTGTGTGCCAAGCATCCCAGTCATTCTGGGCAAGAGGCTACCGGCAAAGTCCCTTAAGAACCCTGAGACCAAAAAACTACCAAACTTTGACGGGGCAGTTCTTAGAATTCGTGATAGTTGGGAATGTTCTGTTTGGACCTACAGGTGCACGTGGCATCCTTCCACAATAACCTCTCTCATTTTTGGTCAACTCCATTCCGTTTGACCGTGCCGAAATCAAACGCATTGTTGCAAAATGCTTCAATTTGATGCAGTGGAAAGGTGCTAGGTGTGACATTTTTCATTCCATAGCTCGTGGGTTCGAACGGACTGCGCCAACGCATTGGGGTGGGCGGGTAAATGCTAGTGGAGGTCTCATTTTGTGCGCCAAGTGTCCCAGTCATTCCGGGCAAGAGGCTATCGACAAAGTCCCTTAAGATCCCTGAGACCAAAAAACTGCCAAACTTTGACGGGGCAGTTCTCAGAATTCGTGATAGTTGGGAATGTTCTATTTGGACTTAAAGGTGCACGTGGCATCCTTCCACAATAACCTCTCTCGTTTTTGGTCAACTCCATTCCGTTTGACTATGCCGAAATCAAACACATTGTTGCAAAATGCTTCAATTTGATGCAGTGGAAAGGTGCTAGGTGCGACATTTTTCATTCCATAGCTCGTGGGGTCGAACGGACTGCCCCAACGCGTCGGGGTGGGTAGGTAAATGCTAGTGGAGGTCTCATTTTGTGCGCCAAGCATCTCAGTCATTCCGGGCAAGAGGCTACCGGCAAAGTCCCTTAAGATCCCTGAGACCAAAAAACTACCAAACTTTGACCGGGTAGTTCTTAGAATTTGTGATAATTGGGAATGCTCTGTTTGGACCTACAGGTGCACGTGGCATCCTTCCACAATAACCTCTCTTATTTTTGGTCAACTCCATTCCATTTGACCGTGTCGAAATCAAATGCATTGTTGCAAAATGCTTCAATTTGATGCAGTGGAAAGGTGCTAGGTGCGACATTTTTCATTCCATAGCTCGTGGGGTCAAACGAACTGTGCCAACATGTTGGGGTGGGCTGGTAAATGCTAGTGGAGGTCTCGTTTCATGCGCCAAGCATCCCAGTCCTTCCGAGCTGTAAGCTACCGGTAAAGTGATTTGCCGGTAGCTTACAATTTGGAAGGACTGGGAGCTTTGCACACAAAATGAGACCTCCCCTAGCATTTACTCGCCCACCCCGACGTGTTGGCTCAAACCGTTCGGCCCCAAGACCTGTGGAATGCAAAATTTCAATCCTAGCAACTTTTGACTTTACCGGTAGCTTACAGCTCGGAAGGACTGGGATGCTTTGCACACAAAACAAGACCTCCCGTAGCATTTACTCGCCCACCCCGACGTGTTGGAGCGAACCGTTTGGTCCCAGGACCTATGGAATGCAAAATTTCAATCCTAGCAACTTTTGACTTTGTCGGTAGCTTACAACTTGGAATGACTGGGACGCTTGGCGCACGAAACGAGACCTCCACTAGCATTTACCTGCCCACCCCGACGCGTTGGCACAGTCCGTTCGGTACCTGGCAAGGTTTTTGCTCATAGGATCTTAAGTGACTTTGCTCTTACGGAACAATGTATCGACAAAGACCCTAGTTTTCATAAGAGGAGACATGTGATTTTAAGAGGTTTTTGGGAATGTGACTTTAGCCTTCCACTCCTTATCTAATGACGAGTTTATTCTCAAAGTTTGATGGCTTTTATGAGCATATACACGATGTTGTTTTAGGATAGTCATACTCTGATGTGTAAATAATAGTAAATAGAGAGATTCTCGGCCACAAATGGGATTTGCATACACACACACACCCAATTGAAATACTATCCTCATTGGCCTTATTGGCACCTCCCCCCAAGATGTAAGTTTTTTATGTTTATAATGTGCCCCCAGTGTCCTTGACATAGAGTTTCTTGACATTAATTTCATTCAAACATGTCTTCAATTCATCTTCAAAATGTTTTCAATACATCTCCAATGTCTTTTCCACGAAGGTTTATGCATATTTATACATGATTTGATGGAAACCAATAGTCTCCAACTGACTCTTGAGTACTTGACTATTCATCTTCCATACTTTTGCATTTTTTTTACATTTTTCATATGACAACTTTGACATATTTACAAAATTTGACAAGATGAAGACTAAATACATGATGAAATGGTTTATCATGACCTTATTTGATTAGGGCATATATAAGGAATTTTTTCATATTGATTCTATTGATCTAAAACCATTCTCTTGATCTAAAACCATTCTCAATGCTAAACATATCATCAATGGACTAAAGAACTATCATCATAATGTATGGCATCATGGGAAGTATCATGACTTGCACATAAGGAATTTAAATTATATTGTATATCAAGGTGTATATACATTAAAATCTAGTCCATAATGGTAGAGATATACAAAAATTTGGCAAATATGCCAACTCAAAATATTTTTTACAAAATGTGGCATATGCCATGTCTCAAAATCTATATACAATCTACATGCCAAATAGCTACATCAAATACTACAAGTCCACTTGATCCTCAATCTATGATGGATGCTGAAAAAGTGTCCTCTTTGTACCAAAATGTCTAGTAATTGATGGAGGTGAAGTTTCCTGCATTAACAAGTCAAAACACAAATTTGATTAATCTCTTCAATGGTAAATAAAAATAAGTTAAAGTTAGTAAATAGATTCTTATCTACTACAATTAAGAACTTTCATTTATTAACATACATATAAATCACTACAATCAACTATAAGACCGCTAGATAAACTATCAATTATTTAGAAAAATTCAATTCAATTACCTCGACTCTATGTTGTTGTTCGGACAATCGTTCTGCAAATGATTTTCTCTTAAGACGATCAGGTGTCCTAGTGAAGCATGATGGCAAAGGTGGCACATCACTCACATTCTCAATAGACTACATAAAAGCAAAGTAACATTGAAATAAATTAATATATAATTATTAAACAAAATAGGAAATGCATACATTTAAAATAGGAAATGCACTACACAAAAACTTATCTACTAGAAAACAAGCACATACCACCATCGAGGCCTCCTGCATCAATTAAGAAGGACAAGAATGTAAGACTCTAAATGACTATAATCAAATATTTAAGTTTTCTAAATTATCAATTAAAGTACAATTCAATCAAATTACCTCCACCCTTTGTTGGCGTTGAGAAAGCCGTTCTGCAAATGATAGTCCCTTGGGTCGATCAGGAGTTCAAGAAAAGACTATTGGCAAAGATGCCACATCATTCACATTTTCAATTGACTATAAAATAAAATTAACATCAAGATATAAATTAATATATAATTACTCACAAAGAAATAAATGCATAAAAAAAGTTAATGTGTACAACAAATTATACTGGCAAGTCCAAGCCAAATTGGATGGCAGACAAAGTTCCATGATGAACTTCTATCAACTCCTCCTCTGTCATCAACTGTTATCCCACTTAGATACATTAGTACTAATAAAGTTGTTTATATATTCAAATGGAATAGACTATAAAATTTAACTTTAAATTTTACTTGCATAAAAGATTGCTCATGCATTTCTCCTTCTCTAATGTTTACTGATCTGGTAGCTTCTACTCTTGTCCCTGACCCCTCAGCTTGAGTTCTGGACCCCATTGCCTCATCTCGTGAATGAAGATCATACTCTGATGTGTTCAATGGTGGCTCACTACTCTCCATAATAGGACCCAAGCATAAATGATTGCAAGAAATGCAATGATGGGGCACATATATATGTCTGGACGACAATGGTCTAGTAGTACTAGGTGATCCAATATCATCACCTTCATCATGTGCTTGTGCAAACTGAGATGTCTGTATAATCAAATGCTCGGTCAAAGAGTGTATGGCACTAAGGCCCTGTTGTGTTGCATTTGCAACAACATCTGGGTGCTGCATTGGGGGTGGAGAAGGGATAGCAGGAGGGGGAATATAGGGACCTTGTACTTGTCTAATTGCCCCAGGTCTATCTTGAGGCATTCCTCTGCCCACTCCTTGAAACTCTCTAAAATCAAAATAATTAACATGTTGACCCATGACGAATACTGCATAGAGTTTACGGAGGAAATACAAAGGCACATCTAAATTGTTGTTGGGTGGTTTATCAAAAACCATCCACCAACGATGCCAAAAGTTTTGACTAATGCCCTCATGAATACACCATTTGATTGAAAATTTGGGCTTACGGACATCAACATGCAATCCAGTTTTAGGATTGACAAAGTGTTGGGCTAACGTAATTTTTGTAATCTCTAAATCTTTGACTTCCTCATATGACAAACCACCAGCATATTCGGCCTTCTTGGCTTCTCGCCATTGCCGAAATGATTCGTGTTGGGTTGACAAGGTTTGAATATGATTAATGATTCCCTCTAAATTCGATGTCATTATAGACAATCGAGGGTGGCGGCGATACATTTCTATGATCTTGCTTATATGATCAATATTTCTTTGAATATTCTCTTCTATTATTGGAGGGGGAGGGTTTGGTGGTGGAGGGTTTGGGTTTTCATTTTGTGCATCCATTTTACCTAATTAAATTATAAAACATACCCACTTAGCATAAAAACCAAAAAAATTACTTGAAAATACAAAACAAACAAAAATAATGCATGAAATCTTACCTCTTTGGATCGGATATCCGTTCCTCAGCTCTGATATCTATTTTTTGAAGATGAGATTGCGTTTTTGCAAGCTGCGCGTTTGCAAAAACGTAGTCTTTTTTTGCTTTTTATGATCTCCAAAACGGATATCCGTTTTCTTTTTCCCTATTGTATTCATTGTTTTTTATTTTATTATTTTAGCATTGCATACATTTTAAGTATTTAGGCATTTTAGCTATAAAATACAAGCAAATTTATAAAGGATTATGATGATATTTAAGCATTTTAGCTATAAAATACAAGCAAATTTATAAAGGATTATGATGATATTTAGGCATTTTAGCTATAAAATACAAGCAAATTTATAAAGGATTATGATGATATTTAGGCATTTTAGCTATAAAATACTATCAAACATTATATAGGATTATGATGATATATATATTTGATTTTTATATGATTTACTTATACTAAGGTATCTCATAGTATTTTAAAGGCACTTTTGAATAGATACAGGAGAGAGGTAGATGCGGGTTAGGGGTTAGGGATTAGGGCCATTATTTAGGGTTTACGGATTTAGAGAGAGAGAGACTACTTTTGACATGCAACCGTAAACCCTAAATAATGCCCCTAAACCCTAAACCCACGTAACCCTAAATAATTCTTCCAAATACTAAACCCTAACCCCTAAACCATAAACCCTAAATAATTCCCCTAAGCCCTAAACCCTAAACCTGAGAAAGGGAGTCCTAGTTTTCTTGTTTCCATTTGCTTCATCGATAAGGGAGAGGGAAAGATAGAGGGGAGAGATAGGATATATAGGAATGATAGGGGAATGACTGGGATGCATGATTAAACCTAACCCCTATTTTTTAACCCCTAAACCCTAAACTTGAGAAACCATAAACCCCTAAATCCTAAACACTAAACCCAAGAAACCCTAAACCTCTATCGAGCTCTATCTCCCTATCTCACTATCTCCCCATCACTATCATTCCTCTACCTCTCAATCTCTCTCCCTATGCTTTAGCCATGTCCCTCACTCTATATCTCCCTATTGGTCCTCTCTCTCTAAACACTAAACCCTAAACCTCTAAACCTTAACCCCTAAACCCTAAACATGAGCAACCCTAAACTCTATCTCCTATCTCTCCCTTATCTCCCTATCTCTATCGTCCTTCTACCTCTCAATCCTTCTCCCTATTTCTTTAGACATATCGCTCACTCTCTATCTCCCTATCTCTCCCCTTTGTCACCTCTATCTCTCCCTATCTGTCTCCTCTCTCTTTCTATCTAGCTATCTCCAAAATTGAGAAACCCTAAACCTAGGTACACCCTAAATCCAATCAACTCTAAACCTATATCTCCCTATCTCTCCCCTATCTCCCTATCTCAATCATCCCTCTACCTCTCTTGATCTCTCTCCCTATGTCCCTGGCCATGTGCCTCACTCTCTATCTCCTTATCTCTCTCCTCCATCTCCTCTCTCTATCTCCCTATAATTCCTTTCTCTATAAACCCTAAATCCAAAACCCTAAACCTCTAAACCTAACCCCTAACCCCTAAACAATTTAAATCCTAAACCCTAAATAATGCCCCTAAACCCTAACCCCTGACCCCTAAACCCGAGAAACCCTAAACCCCTAAACCTTAAACCCCAAACCCCTAAACCCTAAACCCAAGTAACCCTAAACCACTATCTCCCTATCTCTCCGCTATCTCCCTACCACCTGTGTCCCTCTACCTCTCAATCTCTCTCCCTATGTCTCTAGCCATGTCCCTCACTCTCTATCTCCCTATCCCTCCCCTCAGACTCCTCTATATCTCCCTATCATTCCTCTCTCTCTCTATAAACCCTAAATCCAAAACCCTAAACCTCTAAACCTAACCCCTAACCCCTAAACAATAAATCCTAAACCCTAAATTATAATGCCCCTAAACCCTAACCCCTAACCCCTAAACCTGAGAAACCCTAAACCCCAAACCCCTAAACCCTAAACCCAAGTAACCATAAACCACTATCTCCCTATCTCTCCCCTATCTCCCTATCACCTTTGTCCCTCTACCTCTCAATCTCTCTCCCTATGTCTCTTGCCATGTCCCTCACTCTTTATATCCCTATCTCTCCCCTCAGACTCCTCTATAACTCCCTATTGGTCCTTTATCTCTCTCTAAAACCTAAACCCTAAACCTCTAAACCTTAACCCCTAACCCCAAAACCATAAACCCTAAACCCTAAATAATGCCCCTAAACCCAATCAACCCTAAATCTCTATCTCCCTATCTCTATCATCCCTCTACCTCTCAATCTCTCTCTCTCTCTCTATGTCTTTGGACATGTCTCTCACTCTATATCTCCTATCTCTCCCCTTTGTCTCCTCTATCTCTCCCAAACTCTATCAGTCCCCTCTCTCTATCTCTCTTTAAACTGTAAACCCTAAACCCCTAAACCTGAGCAACCCTAAACCTCTAAACCCTAAATAATTCCCCTAACCAACCTCTAAACCACTTCTCTATATAGGTGCAACTAATACCACTTTTTCATTGTTTTCCACATTTAATTATATTCTTTTCCATTTTCCAAGTCCTACATGTGTCCAAGTTGTATTGTTTGTCAAGTTTTTAGTCTAATTGTTAGTCCCAGCTCTCATGGTTATTAAAATGTTAGTATATTATAGTTAGATTTATCCTTCAGTAACATTAATTTACACATTGTTGCACAAACAACCACATTGAAACATAACCTTACCTAATTAAGGTTAACCTTTTAAAAGGTTCTTTCATAAATGGCGAGCTTAACAGATCCAACTAGTTCAATGTTCTTATAGTCCATGCTTACCCTTCCAAGAGAGTTCATGCCATGTTAACTTTGCATTATGTCCTAACATATCACATGAAGGACATCATCATCACAAGGAATAACAATGTCATGAAGGATTAACGAAGGTGTAGCTTCACCACATAAAGTATCATTCATAATTTTATCACTAGAGGGTAAGGGTATATCATGTGTATCCTTCTCAAACCATGTATCATGAATCAAATCATATGAAGGATTGCGTAAAGCAATTTAGGGCATGAAATCCAAAATGCCCCAAAACACAACCCCTGCTGCCCCACCATTCCTATCCTCGAAATATTGGAACATAGTCTAGAAAAGTGATTATTTCACCTGATGAACAAAATTGAATATTTTATTATTGATTATTTGAGTAATTCATTAGTGATGATTCTTAGTGTTTAACAAATCCTTATGGATCAATGTGTAAAGAAGCTACCAATGTTAATTTGCTCTCCTCCTTCACTAGAAACAGTCTTTAAGGAGGTTCATATATTGATGGGAGATCCAAGATTTAAGAGGTGTATTTTCAAAAAGAGTAAAAAGCCTCCCCTCTTAGCCCATCATGATTTCCTTCACTCTTAGTCGATTTCTCTTCCCCATCATCCCCTCTTACCCCTCCCCTCTCTTTCCTAACCCGATCTTGTTAGCTCCCCTCTCCCTTCTCCTATCTTTGTCCTTTTTTCCCCTCTTTACCGGTTCTTGCCCACGCCCCCCCTCTGTCCCCTCCTTGTCCCCTTTTGTGGGATTGAGTCTTTGCCCCTCCTCTTTTGCCCTCATCTTATCCCCTTTTCCTCTCCCCCCTAGGCTTCTCTCCCCCCTTTCCCTTTGCTCCTTGTCCTCCCTCCTCTTTACCCTCCTTGGCCCGTTCTCACCTTTTTATTTCTCATACTTTTGTCCCCTAGCTTAACCTCCCGTCTCCAACCTCTGGATCTCATTGCCCCCTTCTCCCTCTTCTTTAATTTCTAGGTTTTTAACTGTATCCTTCGTTTCTTGTTGCCCCTTGGTGCTCTGTTTGTGGCTTGGAGTTTGTTGTGAATATATATTTATATATATTATTTGGTCATTGTAGCTTGTCTTCCCTTTTATTATTTACTCTTCTCTCTTATGCTTTCTCCTAGTTAGTTTCTTTCCTCCTTTGGATAGTTATTGGCTTACCTTTCTTTTTTGTTAGCCCCCCCTCCTTTGCCTTCGTAGTTCACCCCTCTCTCTCTTTTAACTTGGAGCCCTCTCTTGTTCTTTATATGTAGCTTTTCCCAATCTATCCCTCACATTTTAACCTCTTCGGTTGTCCCCCCCTTTTTAATTATTTATTAAATTATTTAATTATCTTATCTCTTTCATCCTCGGTTTGTTCTTTATGGTTGATTGTATTACAGTTATTCCTCTTTTTGCTCCCTTCTAATTTGTGGCCTTGCTCCTTTGTTTGCTTTTTTAATTTTCTTTACTTGGGTCTTCCTCTCATCCTAGTTAGTCTTTCTTTGTTTGTTTTGTCTTAGTGTGCCTAGATGTCCCCCACTCCTCTTTGTCCCTAACTTCATAGGTTTGATAGGCAGCTATCCTTCTCCCTTAATTGATCTTGGTTTCCACCTCACATCTCTCTCACTCCTTTTAAGTGGTCTTAAGTTTGCATACTGTCATTCATGTTCTCTCTTCTCTTGCTTGCTATCTTTCTCCTGATGATGGATCACTGTGTGTGATTCGAAATGTTGAGGAAAATAATAATACATAGTCAAATCCAGAAGCATTTCAAACTCAACATCATGGATTTTGGAAAATTGATGACTACCAGTAAAAAGCCTTTTTCCCAAATTTTTTTTGAAAACAGATATCCGTTTTGGTTTGGTATCCAAACCAAAACAGATATTCGTTTCAAAGTCAAAATTTGCCAAGTCGCGAATTTGGCTAAGTAAAAACGTGATTTTTTTCCTATTGCCACTGTTTGGCCCGCGATGATCCTGCACATACCCTTGTGATCAATTATAGGTTAATTAATTATGTAGATTAGTTTTACTACGTGATTAATGTGATTATTTGTTTGTATTATTTGGTTGTTTATTTACTAATGAATTTGTTTAATGTGGATACTTGTGATATGTTTTGTGAAGGGACACTATAGTATTACTCATAATGAGTACCCTAATACGCTACGATTTCCTGTCACTATGTGTTTGCTTGGATGATTATATGTATGTATTTGACACTTTTGTTTGTTGCAGGTTGTAGGTACCATGCATCGATTCCACCTGAATTGGCAAGTTTGAGCGTGCCTTCATACCAATGGAAGTTGTTGAATGGAGATAACATATGGTCCCCTAGCCTAGCCATCATCTTTGAAGAGGATGAGTATCCAGTTGTGTACCTTGTCAGTGTTGTCGGTTTGGTCATGATAGTTAGTCATTGTTGTGGTGGTCTTGCATTCTGATCTTGCATAGTAGTCAGGTATGGTTTGATAGTTAGGTTATTTTGTTGGTATTGTTTTGGTTATTATTGCCTTAAAATAAAATAATTAGTTATGAAGCATTTTTGTTAAATAAATAAATATATAAATGTGTTTATGTAAATTTAGTTTATGAAAAATATATTATTCTAGAAGTTAAGTTAATAAATAAAAATAATAATAGTAATAAATGTATTTGTAACTAGAATTAAATAAATATAATATTTTGTGTTGCCATAAAATATATTTATCTTGGACTGGTTGTAAAATATTAAAAATAGCAAACTATAAGATATTGTTCATGCAAGAGTTATTGTCTCTTGTGGGGGGGAATCTTCTGGAAGATTTCAGGGGATTTCTTTCTTTAAATATGAAGTTTTTGGGCTGTATTTAGGGAGGAGGGGGATTTATCTCTCATAAGAATCTTTAGCAGATGGAACTTTTAGGGAGAGAATGGCTTGTAGCTGCAACAGTTGACCCAGCATCGAATCTTCAGCCAGTCAAGCAAGTGAAATCAGGTTCCTTTGGTTCTAATTTCTGTCTCATTTTTCTGTTGAAGAAAATGTTTGATTTATAATTCTTCCTATTGATTGTAATTTGATTGAGAGGTTAGAAACCTTGTTATCAGATCCAATTGTGCATGTCTGTGTCATTACATTTCTGGGAATCACCGATTGATGTGACTGTCTATCTCTTGCCCATTTCATCTTTATTTTTATAGTCTATTGTGGCAGCCATAAATTTAATTTTAAGAACTGGGTTCCTCTAAATTGTTTATATATGGTGCATGACCTAGTTATCTAAATCATATCCAAAAATAGTCCATACCCACTTCGTCAGTTTGGAGATATGAATGTTTTGTGACTGTCTACCTCTCAGTCATTTCGTCTTTGTTTTAGCAGGCTGTTGCGTTAGCCATAACTTTAGTTTTACAAATTAATTTCCTCTAAATTTTTGATATATGTCGTATGACCTAGTTACCTAACTCATATCCAAAAATAGTCCATACCTAGTTTGTCGTTTTGGAGATATGAATGGTTTGTGACTGTTTACCTCTCAGCCATTTCGTCTCTGTTTTAGCAGTCTGTTACGTAGCCATAACTTTAGTTTTATGAACTGAGTTCCTCTAATTTTTTGATATATGGTGCATAACCTAGTTGCCTAAATCATATCCAAAAATGTCCATACCTAGTTTGTTGTTTTAGAGATATGAATATTTTGTGACTCTCTACCTTTCACCCATTTCATTTCTGTTAAAACAGTTAGTTGCATCACCAATAACTCTATATTTTTGAATTGGGTTTCTCTAAGATTTTTCAACAAATTCATTTTGTGCACATCCTATGATTATTGTTTTCTCTCATATGACTCTCTTTGAGGCATTCCCTCAATCAGTTTGCATGCTCTGTCTATGCTTTCACATTTTACATTGTTGGTAGCTTCTAAAGCCTTCTCAACAAATTCATTTTGTGATAATCCTATCTTATGCATGTGGTTAAAAGTGTGGTAGATTTGATGAAGATGTTAGATCTACAGGAATGTTTTATTGTTCTATATTCCTTTCCTCCCAAGCTAATCTTAAAACAAGGTTCTTTCATTGTAGCTTCAGGTTTTGTATCTTGTAAGTTATTTATAACATTATAATATTATAGGCTTTTAGCCTTGCTTATACAGTTATATTTAATACTATTTACAAAATTGTCTAGATTATTAATGAAATCTACATCAGTTGTAAATAGTGTAAATAATTGTTGTGCTTAATTTGTATGCTGAGGGTTATTTGCATGTTGTTCACATTCATTTTAATTAAATGAAATTAAAATAAGTCTTGAGAATTATTAGCTACAGTTTTGTATTGTTTTGATAGATTCACTTCATATTTGTTAGATGATTGATCATGAAAATATTGATAAAGGATCTTAGTTTATGATGTGCATCTGAGAGTGAATGTGATGTGAGCCCATTGTGTTTAGTGGTGTCAAGTGTTTGTGTTATTTGGGGAAGTTGTTTCTAGAGGCCTAGGAGGTTGTGATTGTGTGGGGGTTGGCTATGTGTGCATCATGTGAATTGAATGAACTACATGCTTGAAATGTTGCCTCTTATTCATGTGGTTATGATGACTATGCAAGATGGATAATTCCTTGCTCTGTGTGATGTGAAATGATGTGTATTTTGTGTTGTAAATGCATCATGATGAGAATGTGATAGTTCATGCTTGGTTTATGTTTTGGGCCAAGGATATAAGAATTGGTCCCCGTGATTATGTTTTGTATGCAAGAAGGTAAATGCCTTGCATTGTATATGTTATTTGTCATTGTGATGGTAATTGTCTTGTTTGATGTTTTAGGGTCTTCTAGATGCAGTTAGGGGAGTGGCTTTCAATGTGGGGCTGGTGCCCAAAGTGGTTGCCAGGGTAACCCATTGGAAGTTTTTAATCCAGTGTAACTTAATAATAAATTTAGAGGGTTGGGTAGTTTCCACACTAAATAAGATAATTGGATGCCTCACCCACGCCTGTAATGCTTGTTTAGGCTAAGGATGGGATGAGAAGGTCGTGGTTGGCATGATTGACCTCCTTGTCTTCATGAGAGGA
This sequence comes from Cunninghamia lanceolata, assembly GCA_027924645.1. Lineage (NCBI taxonomy): Eukaryota > Viridiplantae > Streptophyta > Pinopsida > Cupressales > Cupressaceae > Cunninghamia > Cunninghamia lanceolata. Next base: position 363,297 of record BSBN01000004.1, on the reverse strand, counting down.
TGTGTCGGTTCTGCATGTGTCACCCTATAGGTCCGGTGCCTAGAGAGAGGTTGCCAGGGTAACCATAGATGGGGTCCGGTTTCTAGAGAGAGAGCCTAGATAACTCATGCTAGGACCATGCAATGATACTCTCCCTACTACAACCTAACATTCCCTAATTATGTTTTCCTCTTTCATTGTGTATTTGCCTCTGGAAGTGTTGTTTGAGTTGCTTGTGGTGTTCATTTCAACTAGTGTTGTATTGGAGTCAAATGTAGTCCTTGCACCTGTTAGCCTATTGACTTCTTGTGTGTTTGCTTAGTGGGACCTTATTGTTATTTCCTAGCACGGGGGTGGACCTCAGGGTTTCACATGGTCAGGTGGTTGTGCTTTATTCCATTGGTTTTCTAGCACTGTGGCTCGTGTGTAAAGAAGTTGTATCTCTCGTGTTTGCAAATTTGCATTTGTATTTGAAGATAGATATTTGTACTATTCGCATCTAGATCTGTGTATCAGTGGAATTCATTATGTAATTTGATGTATTCAAGAAGAAAGAGTTTTTGTAACTATGAACTATGTAATTCCTCTTGTAAGATAAACTATTTTGTACTTGTAATCTTGATTGCAAAAATGTTGATATATTCATCTAATGTTGTAATCTAAAATGTTAGTTTGATTTATTTGATTGATTAAATCTTGTATGTTGTTGATTATTGTTAATTTGCGATAATGCAGCTATGTATTCCCTAGAGATGTTAGTTTAACTTTGTTGCTATTAGTCTATGTTATGTTTTGTTATCATTACTTCTATGTACAAAAAATATTTCACCCTTTTTATTGCTTAGTTAAACTTATCTTTAGGGTTGCATGGCGGGGGATTACAAGAATAAGCATAGGAACAATAACCACAAAGACATAACACATGAACACCATGATTTTTAAGTGGAACCCCCCCCCCCCAAAAAAAAAAAAAACCATGGTGAGTGTTAGCTCACAGTATATTAAGATAGCACAATACCAAGTTACAAAGAGGCTCACTGCCTTAGGGATCACTGCCTAGAGCTCACTGCTCAAAGAGGCTCATCGCCAAAGAATAGGCTCACTGCCAATTAGAAGAATGAAGAAAGTAGAAGGGTGGCTCACTGCCAAGATGAACTGTTGAGATTGCATCTACATATGCATGGTTACAGTTCCAATGAAGCATAGAAACATTGACTCAAAACTCTTCATCTCTGACTGCCCTGTTATGCTTCTCTGCTTTTACATATGATCTCTCTTCTTCTGCTCTTATCCCTTATCTTTGCATATTTTGCATTCACACGCTTCTCATCGCAATTAATACATCCTTCAAACACCAAAATCCATCCTTTATTTATATCCGCAACTAAATCTTTCTCAGGATTAGGTCGGCAAACAAACTGTGAAACGTGTATACCAAGTGTTATATCTTGTCGGTTTGTTCTTGTGTTAAATCTTCAATGCGAATCCAAACCATCATGTACATGTCTTCATATGTGTTGTCTCCAATCATACAACCATTTACATTTATCATTCAACTCATATTTCTTCTCCACATAAGGGTTTAACCAGTCTGTCGACTTGTTCCTTAATAACATATATGATAGGTTCCTCTGTCACATCACAACTCATGCTGCGAACCAAATGGGACTTCATGAATCATATTCAACAGTCATTATTGATCTGTTAACATGTCTTAACTCTGTAGAACAAGATAAATCTATATGCCAAAATGTGGACCTTAGAACTGTTGCCTTGTCACACTATCATACTGGATGCCGGTATTGGAGAGGTTGTAAAGTAAGATCTGCTACACTTCCAGAGCTACAAACTTGGATTCTAATAGTCATGACCTATCTCTATCATACTTCAGAACCACAGAACAAAGTATGATATTACAGAGGAATGTAGACCATTTTACTATGTACTATTCATTGTTTCTGTCTTAACACTATCCACCCAGACTTAGACTTTTCATCAAATGACTTCTAGAGGAAGTCAGATCTTGATCACTAGATATAAACATCATACCTGAACTGCATCTACAAGTCTTCAATTTGTGGAGGCATACTAATACACTTTTTGTCCCTTACTCAGAATACTTCCATACTTAGCCATTTTGGGCTTCCGGACCAAAATACTTTGTGCCTTGTTGCCAACTCAAGATTGTCTGTTGGAGTAGTGTCTCTTTTCCATGCTGATGGATTCTCTTTTCCTTGTTGCCATCAATGACAACATTCAATTCTTCTATAGAGCAATGTCTCTTGCCAACATGAACTACCACTATCAATTACAACTTTACAACATTTATCTCCTAATTTGCATTTGGTTCTGAACAAACTTTTCCTCTACGATAGTTCCTCATTTGTCTCTTCTTGAAATAATACTCTCCACATCACAAGTGATTCTCCTTTCTTAGGTTTACCAACTGAACTAGGTGATCCAACATGTTCTTCTTCCACATAGGCTGCTCTTCTACTATTCTCTATTCTCTTGCTTGTACTCCCTTGATTACATTCAAATGCTCTATGTCCTTCACCTCCACACTTGAAATAGGTTCCTCTTAATGTTCTCTTATTAGGTCATCTTCCTTCTCTTCTATATTCTTCACTCTAGTACAGACTAGGGTTTCCTCTATGGTAAAAATTTATGTCATCTCTCTGGTATGCATTGTTATCTCCGTCTTCCTTCTTGAATGTGTTCTCTTGTCTATTTTACTCCGCATATGATCTCTCTCCTCTGGAAAATGTTCTACCTCTCTAAAATTTACCTCCTCTACCTCTTTGTCTTTGATCATGCCTCTTATTCAACTTCTCTTCAACTTTCAAGGCAAACTGATATGCTTTTTCTAGTGTTGCCATCCTTACTAAACTCAGTTCTTCTTAAATGTTCAATTTCTCAATCCATTGATGTATCTAGCCACTTTATCCTTGCTTGCTTCACTATGTCATGTCCTTATGATCATCTTATGAAATTTTTCAGTATATTCCTTCACAGATTTCTCCTTTTGTCTCAAGTTTTGCAATCTCTTCAATAGTTCCAACTCATAGTCAGTAGGTATAAACTGATTCTTCGATTTTGTCACCATCCTATCCCATTTTGTAATCTTTTCTTTTCCTCTTCTATTTCTATCCAACTAAACTTCTTTCCACCATATAGCAACATGTCCTTTCAACTTTGTCTTTGCAAATTTCACCTTCTTCGGATCTTTAATTTCTTCATATTCAAAGCATTCTTCCATGTCATTTATCCAGTCACTCAACTCTTCAGGGTTCAAATTGCCAATGTAGTTAGGTGCATCAACTCTAGGTCTTTTCCCAATCTTTGAAATAGCTTGCAACATCTTGACTTGATCTGATTCTTCTTCTTCTTCACCTCCCAGGGTTTCTTTAGTTTGACTCACAGATTGAAATTCTTCATCATCACTCTCAATATCAATTCTAGGGCTTAGTCCCTTTCTTCTATCTTCTTCAACAACATCTAGTGTAATTCGCATTATTTTCATCTCCATCTCCATCATCTCATCCATTCTACCAGCCATTGTTCCAACAACAAGGATTCTCCTCGGTGGCATCTTCCTAGGATCAAGTGAAAAATACCTCAATTCGATGGTCGGGCTATAGGGTGACAACTGCCTTACAATTGGTGATCGGTTGAGACACAAGTAACCTGCCTCAAATTCAGTGATTTCCCCACAACAAGAACTTACAAAATTCCTTTGCCAACTTTGCTCAATTCACTCCCAAAGATTCAAACTTTCGCTTTGATACCACTTGGTGCAGTCACGGTTAGGAGGGTCCTCAAAGAGAACTATCTAGGTCATGCAGCTAGAGTAAATACAATGGAAACAACTCAAAGATATAAAGCAAATGCAGATTTAGTCATTCAATATCATAGAATTCAAATACAGATCTGCTGGCAACATGCAGGCTTACAATTAGGGCTCACATGCCTACTTACAGAAAATCAAAATACACAAGATATAGCTTTGAAGCTCCTTCGCAAAGAATTCAAACTATCGATCTTCTAAATTATGCTAATTGCTTTCCTAAGCATCTATTACATCAATATATATCATCTCTGGTACAAAAGATTTCTCTGCATCGGCCAAGGAAGGTTACAAACTCCAATGAAGAGGTGTAATGTGTGTACACTAATAGGTCAGACCTAAATGAATAGAACTTCTCCACAAATGAATGGAATTATGTACGGATGTCAAGGAAGGTTGGCCATGAACCAATAAACATTGATTGATGTGTCTTTTAGCTCCACAAGTTGAGGAATGCTCTGCAAGTCTTCTCATCTAGCTGATTGTCTAAGATTGTTAGGATGCTTTGTTCTAAGAAAATAGTTGATCTTCTTATAGCGATATATTTTTGGTACCTTAACCAAATGATATAAAATTTGAATATGATGTGCATGAAGGAATCTAGATGCTAAGTCCAGCTTCGCAAGATCTGAAATGCAACTGCGGTAGAATGCAGACCAAAATACAGAAGCTACTACTGACTGAACTACCTAAACTGAATTGGAAAATGAAAAGAAACAAACTAAGATGCAAACAAATTGAAATGCAAATATTTTTGGTTGATGCAAGATTGCTCTTGAACCAAGGATGCTCCAATTTTCCTGCCTTTGTGGTATACATGGAAGATGTTAGGAAATATATTCATGCAAAACTTGAGGAAATTGATCATGAGAAATTCAAAACCGTAAGGCTTGATTTGTTAGATGATGACAACACACACTACAAACCTGAATATGCCAACATTAGAGTAAAACATTTGGATGTTTGGAAAGATTTTCTAGATTTTTGTAGTGAGCATGACTAGGTCAGATATATTGTTACCATAATTCATGATGAATTCATATACCTAGACGAACCCCATCAAATAACTAAAGAAGCCATTAGGGTTGTCACATGATTGTGTTCTAATGGACCCATACCACAAGTGAAAGCAATTAAAAAAGAAAAGGTCATAGAATTAACTAGAGCTAAATTTGACAAAAGGGCATTGATAATTGATAACATTATTGATCCTAGTGTAAGGTATGCGGCAATGAGAATTTCCTACAAGGTATATTACTCTAACAGAGAGGGATCTGCCACAGCTACAACCATACATACTGCCTATCTAATGGCTAAGGAAGGCAAGGATTTTGACCTATGTGAAGTGATAAAACAACAGTTTCTGGAAAACCTGAGAAAAACTAAGGAGACAAGATATCAATTCAAATATGGCTCACTAATCATCTATTTAGCATTCTATTTCATGAATGAGTTACCAAGGTTTAAAGGGAAGATATGGCAACAAGACAAACCAGTAGCAACACAAATAAAAGAATATATGAGAAGCTTTGATTCACAAAATTACAAAACTATTTTCTGGGGCTTCTTCAAAAAATTTCAAAGTGAAATGCATTAAAGGGAAATAATTTCCTTTAATTTGGTTTGGAAATACAAAGATAACATTTCTTGTGGGCAAAGATTGTTGTTATATGGTAGCAGTTGAGCCTAGAACTTCATGGATTCCCAAGCTTCCTTATGAAGTCCTTGATGAGGAAGTTAAAGCATATGTAGAAATTTTGTTAAGTTTGGCAAAAGATCCTAAAGGTGAAAGATTTGGAACTAGTGAATAAATTCAGGACAAACTAATCAAGAAAAGGGTAGAGGAAGAGGTAGAGAAGAACAAAGAAAAATTGTTCAAGAGGGTAGGTATTCCACTTGGAGGTTTTGCTGCTCAAGAACAGGCTATGCCTCTTACTTCCGAATATCCTGCACCAAGAAGATCTAGTAGAACTACCTCTCAATCAACTGCTAGAACTCCTCAATCAACTGCTAGCATTCCTCAATCAACTCCCACCAAACAAGTCTCTAGAGAGCAAACATAGACAAAACCCAAGAACAAACTTTTAGAAGAGAAGAAAGAAACCATTGTGGACGAGATTGAAAGTGATAAAGATGAAGAAATGATTTCTAAGAAACATAAAAGGAAAAGGAAGAAAAAGGGATCAAGGGTTGAAGTGAAGGCCAAGAGAAACAAGAAACAAGACGTAGAAACAAGTGAAGAAGTAGAAGAAGAGGAACCAACTTTTCATCCTTCCAGGAAGACAAAGAAGAATGACTCTCAGGAACCTCCCATGTCTCTAGAAGCAGTCTACAATGCAATTGTTTATCACAGTTTATTTGATGAAACAATGGTACTTCATCTTGAGTCCTCACCTAAAAATCAAGCCATCATTGAAAATGTTGTTGTTATGTATATGATGAGGTACAATAAGTCTCTAGAAGAAATTTTGGTCAAAGCACCGGAAAGCCTTCAGAAAGCCTTGAGAAGGGATAGAGATGAGGATGTGACACTTGATGAAAAACTCAGACAAGATGCTTTGAATAAAGCCAGTGCTTCCGTTTCTAAGGAAGAAAAATAAAAGTTGATCCAAAGGAAAGCTCAAGAGCTTGGGACCAAGCATAGAGTAGACACTCTCATGCAAAATAAAAAGGACATTGAACAAATCATGAAGGAAACTGAAGAAGTTACCCAGAAGGTCCTTGGTGAAGTGAGAGGAGTAAAAGATATAGAACAATCACATGTCTCACCATCATATTCACCTCATCATGCTATGTCATCACCTCTGGAAAAAGAATAGGTTGAAAAAGGAAAAAGACTTGAGTATTGATCCCACTACTCAAGAAAATATGCAAAATGAATAGAATGTTCTAGAAAACACTGAATAAGTGGATGACCAGGTAAATGTGCAAGACTCACAAGTTGATTCAGAGACTTTAAGGCAGCATGAAGATCCTGACACAGACAGAGAAAAGACTCTACAGAGAAGTCAAGATAGGGCAGAGGAAACTGATCAAGGTTCAACTAACTCTCTTTCAGAATTATTAGACTTGCAGATTCAATTTCAGCCAGTTGTAACTCCTTAATTGCTGCAAGTTCCAACGAATGAAGGGCAACTTGATCTAACAAGCATATCTCCCGTACACAAGGTGCAACTTGGAGACATACTACATGCCTCTACAAGGAAAGAATTTTTACAAGAAAATCTAAAGAAATCTAGTGCAATAGAGGATGCTATGAAGTTGGTACAAGAAGGGTTACCAGAGGTAACCATTGATCCCTCATTGCCTCTAGAACAAAAGCTCAAGCTTCTAATGGATTCAAGGATCATTCATCCTTGATAGAGCAAAAAGTAGAAAAGAGGCAGCATAAAGGATTAAGGATAAAAGAATTGAAGATATGACTGATAAGTGTGCTAATGTACATAACAAGCTTGAATAAAATATGAAGAAATTTAAAGCTTGTATTAAAGAGGCCACAACCTTGTACCTATTCTGCATGAATTGGCCAAATTCTACCAAGTAGATCAAATCTCAGATGGACTCCATTGAGTCATAGATTTCTAAGGTGGCCAAAGTATATGACTTGTCAAAGGACAAGATGGGGGCAACAAGGGCACAAATTGAAAATCTACATGTACAACTGTCTCAACTGCAGGATCAAAGAGAAAATATAAAGAAGCAATTTGGTCAGTTGAGAGAGGTAGTGAACTTGAGACTTGCCTCAATGATCGGCATGTTGGGGGAAGCAGAAAAGACAAACCAAAAGGTAAAGACCCGAAGCAATATAGAGGAAGCAGAGGAAATATGCATACAATGTGAGTGTCAGACTCAATTGCTTGCTTTAGAATGTGGCATTTGGACCTCAACTGTTTAACAACTCAGGGTAACCTACAGAGCTATTATCCCATCCAAGTAAGTTATTAGAATAATTTTGATGTACATACTATTGCAGAGATAATAAGCAGAGTGGTAGTACCATTTTGGTTGTCAAGGGTACAATTTTGTAACTAAATCATATAGTCACGGGGAACACATTTTAGATATCTTTTTGTAAGGGGGAGTACATATAGTGTTGGATTGATACAAAGGTTATCAATCCCTTGTCCTTGATGTCAAAGGGGGAGAGAGTCTAAAGGGGGAGCATATGTTGCCATCAATGACAAAGGGGGAAATTGTTGGTCATATGTGTTTTCATTGATGTTAATTGACATATCAGATAGAAATGTATAGACAAGACTTGTACAAAGGAGTCAATATGGTCAAGACAAACTAGTTAGGGAGAAGAAGAAATAATCCAAGTATGGATCAATTTTGGGTTTGAACATGATGCAAAGGCAAACACTCATATCCTAGCATGATTCCTACATACACACATACACATCTCATCAATTGGGAGTACCACACTCAAGGGTAACAAGTTGAAAAGTGCCTAAGGCATTCACAGTGCACATTCTAAGGCAGAGTCGATTTGAATTGGTTTGCATTTCTCTGCAAAGAAATATTTGGCCATGCGGTTCTAATGATAGCTTTTGACATGAATTGACATGCCATATCCAAAGTTTTAGCCTCTCACCTACTCAACATGAAAATTTACAAGGGTTAGTTCATTAGTCATCACTTAGACAGAGTAGAGCAGTAATGGGAAGACAATGGAATGCTCCGCATTCCTCTGGAAGAGATCTGTTTGTCATGTGGCTCTAAAGAATGACTAAGATTAGTATGTGATATGCTATGATGAAGTTTCAAGTGTTTTAGTGGTCTACAAAGACATTATTCAAGAGACAGGTATCACATTGTACTCCGGAGCCTAAATATACAAGTTAAGTTCTACAAAAGATGAAACATATATAGTTCTATTATCAGAGCTTATGCGAAGGTTCCACATGGTCCATAATACATCAGGTATGATCCACATGTAGACATTCTTTATTCTCTAGTACCACATCAAGCATTCTTATTTGCAAGTAGAATTCAAGTATAATTGTCTTCTGTAACTACAAGTACTTAAGCCATTTTTGAATTCCTTTGGAATCTCCTTAAAAGGATGTGCAAATTTGATGAGTTGCATACATTGACATATTTGATCATTCTCAAAAGGTTTCATTCCTTATACTTCACCGCAACTTCATACTTTGGGTTATGAAGGATTACATAAGGTTCGGAAGACTGTTCTCTACAGAAGTAATACATTTCTTATCTTGCGGATGCATAACTTAGTATGATACTTCTCTGGGAAGGTGTATGGATGTTTTTGAGCTAGTGTATGATTGAATCCTTAGTCTGCATTGAGGTTTTGGCTTCTCCTCGACAGTTGAAAGATGAACAGTTGACAGTGTTAAGCAGTATGAGTCGACTGGTTAAATACCTAGTGCATGCAGAGGCTCCTAACTAGTTTCTTCAAGTTTGAAAGGTGTGGAAAGATGTGTCTTGATGTTATTCATAAAGCCCTGAGGTTTGCAACAAGTCTGTTGTCAATTTGCATATGTTGTGGCTGACCTGTGACTAGCTACACGTTACATTCAATATTATTTTGAATGCCGACCTAATCAAAGTTTCAAGGTGTTGCGGAGGATATATATAGAAGATATAATTCATTTGAAAGGTAATTTAGTTGAATATAAAGATAATAGAGCATATATGAAATGCACAGATTTAGTTTGAAGAAAGATATTGAGTAGAAACAACAGAATGCACCATCATCATACAACAAATGTAGTCTCCCTAGCAGTCCTTGTATTTATACTATCATTGTAATAACTATGAACTAAGCATTCAGGGAGTAGTAGCTTCCTTGGGTTGAAGCCCTAAAACAAAGTTGTAATACTTTTGCAGTGAGCATATTATATTATAAGCTAATCCTCACCATGGTTTTTCCTCGTTTTAGGGTTTTCCACGTAAAAACACTAGTGTTATGTGTTGACTCTTGATTTGCATGTTTTCTTTCATGTTTTCAAAGCTGTTTAGTTTTATCAGTAAATGTTTGGCTAAAGTTTTCAAGTGTGTTGATTCACCCTCCTCTTAACACCCCATTGTGTTCAACATATATATTAGATCATAATCAAGTACACAACAAATTAGGGTATATCAATTTACATGATATATATTCCTATACACAATAAATTAGAGTATATCAATGTGATATATTTATATATACAACATATTAGGGCCCGGAATTAGGGTTTCGTAAACCAAGTTTAGTTAGGTTTTAAACATAAAACTCATAGTCCGCCACCATTTTCATGGTAGCAGACTACACGCTTACCTCAGAATGCAAGGAGACCTTCATTTGAATATTGCTTTCCTCCAACACCGTCTGCAGGGTCCACCCTGGGTGTCGTTTGCAAGTATACCTAGGTCTCCACAACTCGGTCTCACTAAATCAATTTTGGTAAAATGAGCTGACAACTTTGTTTTGTCGGCTCATATAGCGATTAAAAAAATATTAAAATAATACCTTTGAACAAATATTTTCTATGTTCGAAGGTATTATTTTAATTTTTTTTTAATAATCAAAAACCTTCGTTCGAAGGTCACCTTTGTTCGAAGATATTTCTTTGAACGAAGATTATTGTCCAATGACCTTCATTTGTAGGTACCTTCATTCGAAGAAAAAACTTTGAATGAAGGTATTTGATACTTTTTGTCCCCTTCCCTGCCAATTTTTTCATGTCCCAAGTTTGGGACCGAGTATTGTGGGATTACCCACTAAGTCCTAAAACATGGCTAATCTAGAATGAATACTAAAATGGGTTCACAACATATAATGAAGATTGTGAAGTATGTAATTTTTGGCTCTACGATGACCTCATCATTGAGTTCTCTACATATTGTTCTGTGTTACAAAAGATCTAATTGCCTTCATAGGTAGAATGGTATAGTTTGAAGAAATCCCTACATATGCTTTCATCTAGTCCTTGAATTCCTTTTCTTTTATTTTCCTACTATTATTTGTTCTTTCAATCCCCATGATTTCACATCTATTGAATAAGGCTAGTCTCCCTAAATTTTCCAAGAAAGAAGTATTTCTTAAAGTCATGGCCTTCTACAATGAATTTTAAGGTTTGTCTCAAAAATAAGTCTATAGACTTTTCCTTGCACAAGTTAGATTCAAAGACTCAAAATGAGCATGCATTGTAGATCTCAAATCCAACCATATGCAGGCTTCTAAAGAAAGGGTTTACCTTTTGACCAACCTAAGGAAAACCTTAGTAACATGTCACCCTCATATTATACTAAACCCCAAAGTTTTTTCCATTATTGATCAAGGTTCAATCCAATAATGCATAATAAAGGTCTCGACATAAAGAAAAACAATAATGCCTAATAAGAAAAAATAGTGTTACCCACCCATCACAAAAAAGACATATTTCCCACATGCACTTACATTTATTCTAGAGACTTCGAAGTCTAAAAGCCTCCCCAAGTAGAACCCTATGTCAATCTCCCCCACAACAACATGATCCAATGAAAAGCAATTTCACAAGATCCTCATCAATACACTCATAACCAACACACTCATTCCACACAATTCACCTTCTCGTCATCCAAAGGGAATCAAAAGATCCTCATATAGCATTTTGAGCATTTTGATTCCCTTTGTAGACACCCACCTACCATCCATCTCCATTAAGGTCACCACAGACCCTCTAGTTCAAATCAAAAGCATATCACACCAAATTATTGTAGTTTAAGGTTGCATCCCAAAGCCCAAGTGAGTTTATATGTTCCAAAAAATAAAAGTAGACATTCAATTAAGCATCTTCAAAGATTACCAAGCAAATTTTGCACCCTAGACAACATGTCATTTATTCCTCGTTTACACAGTCCAAATCAATGCAATCAACACAATATTTTCTCAACACTTGAGTGTATACATATAAGTTTTTCTCTCTTTGTATAAGATCGAAGTCCTTAGAAATTTTGTCCTTCAATAGTTTCAAAGTTTCTCTCTACAAAATTTCATAGAAGATAAAATTGGCATCATTCTAGATTTGATTTCTATGTAGCTTCTAGCTTTCAAGGCTGATTGTAATTATTTGCATTCATAAGCAATTAAAAAAAGATGTTATATTTCTTTTTAATCTTAATTGTGGATGTTTAATATGTTGCATAGTATTAAATAAAAATATTTTACATGCAAATTATTAGTTGTGCTTATTATTTGTTGTATAATATAGATAAATGTTTTGTGATTATGCCAAGAGGAATAACTAAAATGGTAGCAAGGGGGGCTTGTATTGGAATTAGTGGATTACAAAAATCCCTCAACATAAATTTGACATGAATAATTTAATATATATGAGCACAGCTATTTTAAATACATCAATTTCAAGGCACCTATCTAACCTATATCACATATCCAATTTAGGCACCTTAAGATTGATATCTCTCAACGTCTTTTAAACAACTGCATTTAATATATGTGTGCTAGTTTAATTTCATCTATATCAATTCAAATAAACCATTTTGACATGTCACCCATTTAGTTTATGTTTTAAGATGATATTTCTCCCTTTTCCCAAATACTAAATAGATTAGTTACAATATGTTATGGTAAAGGAGCCAACCAATTTCAAAGGTTGCTTGAACTTAAAAAAAAGTTGTGATCACTTGAGCTATGAATTTGGACCAACGAATGCAAATGTTCAATTCACCTAATTAACACTAATAACATTAATTTAGCATACCATCATTGTGCCAATTATTGAATTTGAATCTATCAACTTCAACATAAGTTTAATGAGGAATTATTATTTATCCCCTACAAATTATTCAACAAACCACAATGCAATGCTTAATAAGTTGTTCAGTGTTGCGAATAGGATAATACATGTAATGTATTAGTTCAGGCAAACCGCCATATCATGAAAATATGTTATTTCATTTTCCATATAGATCAAAACTTAGTTCTTTGAAAATAATAAGAGAAAATGAGGAACCCTTCATTTCAACCCAATCTTACAAAATGAAGTGAGGTCATCATTTTCACAAGTATATTAATGAATGATTTGCCAGATAATACATATTTGCTATTATTTGTCCTTGGAAAACTTTCAACTACCTTGACTTGGATGATCTAACTATAAATCATCAATAATGCACATACTGAAGATGTCCTTGGCTAAAAGAATCTGCGAATAGTGCAACTTAAATGTAGAAGATTTAACACATAATAGCAAAAATATTTCTCGTGAATAAATCAGCAAAGCAAAAAGATAATGATTTTTTCAATTAATCAAGATTCAATAGAGAAATAGTCAAGTCAAGATTAGGGTTAGGTAAAAAATGGGTTAAGGTTAGGATTAAGGGAAAATTAGAAAAAATGTTGCAAAAATCAGAACAAAAAATAGTAGTAAAAATTGTTGAAAAAATAAAACAAAAAAACCCTAACTCTAACCAGACTGATATTTTGACCTAAAAATTGTAATTTAATCAAAAAATCATGTCAACCAATTTTATGGTAAAGCCATCAGGGCAAGCGGTGATTAATCGTGATTGCTTCTCGAGTTAGCACATTGCATTTTAATCTTACAATTTGTAATAATATTAAGAAAAATTACATAGATATTTGCAATCATAACCTAGCATATAAAATATTAAAATCAAAACAACCAAACAAAACACGGGGAAATTATTTTAAAACTACCCATTCTAACAACAATCTTGTAAACAAGTAATTACACTTTGATATCCCTATAGACCATTTTGACTTAAAATTCATCTCCTCATCTTATAATACCTTAAATTGTCATTCCAAAAAAAAAGAAAGGTTCCACTAGTTGGCAATGTTACTGATGTCCAATATTAGTTCACATGTAATTCATGTAGAGAGCTACCGCCAATTCTATCTTATACAATGAAACTTCCAATTTGGAGAATGTTACTCATGGCAAAACTCATTGGCTAAGATTAAAAATGATAGGTCATATATAATATTACCATGGAGCAACAATGCAAATCTAAGCATTTAATTCACACGACCACAATAGAAATACTTAGTGACATACAAATCCTTGCTAGTAACAAAAGTATTGAAGATGAAGAAATGTGAGATGACATAAGAACACAAGGAAAGCACAAAACAAGTGATTTTAACTCAAATATTCAAGCATTCTATTCTTCTTGTTAAGGTGGAGGAAGAAGCATGCACCCAATAAGCAACTCCTAGCTATACCCAATGTGAATAAATGTGGATTGCTCTATTCTAACTAGCACAAATGGAGGCAAAGATTTGGCAATGATATGAGGAAAATTGGATAAGATTTTGGCATAAATTAGATGCTTGAAAAACTTGTTATGAAAATGCCTGGAGAGGCTTTGTATTCATAGGTTTTTGGAGATTTTTTTTACCAATGGTGGAGGTTTGAAATGGAGATCGAAGGGTCGATATTTCATAGTGAAATCAAAGCCTAGGATTGCATCATCAGTATTGGAGGGTTCACAATATTTTAGAATTTTAAATTAATCCTTGGAAAAGCTTTGCATTAATTAAGATAATGACACATGAATGAATTAAAAATTCATTTATGTGGGAGAGGGTGTATTTAAAAATTGGATTTATGGATGAATGGGATGAGAAATGACAAATGCATGGATTTGGAAAGGTGAGGTGGAAACATGTGTGAACTTTATTAATTAAATAATGCTCTTGTATGAATGAGGAAATATGAGGTAGAGACACATGTGGCTCCCCTTAATTAAAAAAAAAAAATTATTTATTTAATCGTGTGGGGAGATGGAATAATGAGGGTTTAAGTTAAATAATTAAGTGACTAATTTAATTAATATGACTGTTGGAAATTAATAGATGGGTTAATTAGTGGCATAAATTAATTAAGGGTTTACTTAATTAATTTGGGTTTAGGGGCTAGATAGGGTATGATAGCTAATTAAATAAATGATATTTATTTAATTAGCCTAGGTTTAGTCATGGGCTAAGTGGATTAATTAAATAAGTGGACTTTATTTAATTAATTTAGGTTAGCAACAAATGATAGGATAATCAATTAAATAAATTGTAATATTTATTTAATCAATTATGGACAATGGACTATGTGGAATTGTTAAATTAATTAAATTAATTGATTTTATTAAATTAATTACGGGAAAGAGGATAAATTAGTGCAAGCATGTCGAGATGTTGCAACATGGGTTATGTCATTTTCAAGATGTCTACAAGTATAACTATGCTTTTAAATTTATGTTGTAATTGTTATTGATAAAAGAACGCTCCCTACAAGAAAATAGGCAAAGCTAAAACAACAAAATGGGAAAAGACCAAGTTGATAACCGACTCCAAAAACTATCATATCTTTGAAGCAAAGGCCAACCCTTCCTTAATAAATTCTTATGTTCTTTCAACCAAAGGTTGTACCCGTACAACCTTAGCAATTGCTTTGTTTTCTTCAAGAGTACCATTCTCCAAGAATACACGTACAATCTTGCCATCTTTTATCCAATATGAACCAAATTTAGCTTTTGGTGTAGCAGGGTTATTGTCACCAAATATAAAAGCTTCACCACTATTGTCCCCATAGAATTTCCATGACAAATCAAAGGATCAAGAATAGATGATAAAATGAGATACTCTCCCTTTCAAATCTGCAACATAAATCTACACAATAGCCTATGCAAGAAGGCTGCAAATAAAGTGAACAACAAAAAATAGAAGAGAAATCTGCAACATTGATTTTATTAAATTTGAAAATTCATTACATCCACCTGAATCTTATGAGCTTCCTTGATTCATACATATAACATTTGCAACAAAATACTTTCATAGCATCCCGGACTCACTCCGGCAGTGTCTGAGAATGCTAAATTTTCTTCTCCAAAAGCTCTCCCCCTCCATACTTCTCTTCAAGCCTCAAATTTGTAGACTTCTGGCTATACAAGAAACCATCTGTGGTTTTACAAAACCATGTGCTTAACTTCTCAGTCAAGATTCCAATCTAAAATTAGGCTCTCACGTCCAAAGTATCCTCCTCTATTTTTGACCCTTACAGTTGTCATAGAATCTGTCATAATACCACTAAAAATAGTCCTTCCATAATATACTATCATGTGGGCATCTTTTGACAACTAATATTTCAATTTTCAAGGCACTGACATGTGGTAAAAGTGCCAATTAAAAATTCAAATGCCCCTCTTGGGAGTTACAAATCTAAAAATAAATAAAATAAAATCACGTGCAATCCACCTTCACATGGGCACCTGGAATGACCACTTACAAATTCCTTACACTATGACGGTTACAATAATAAGTGCCATTGATTCCACGACTCTTGGAAGCCCCACTTATGACAGAATCAGCCCCACTTATGACAAAAATCAGTCCCACTAAAAAAAGAATTTAATGTCTTTTTCTAGGTGGGTGCCTAGGAAAGATATTCCCCACTATTTGAGGCATTTATAAATTATCTAGGCATTTTTCCACCAAAATTACATTTACCAATATGCCCAAGGAAAATTACATTTGTTACAAATTAAAATATTATTTTTCTCAAGGCCATAAACCTTATTGAAAACATACAAACAAAATTAAAATATTTTTAGTTGATACAAGATTACTAGTACCCCTAAATGCTCCTGCATCAGACACCTAGGATAGGAAAAATTTTGTGAATATGGATTCACAAAATGGAGTTGAGTGGTAGTTCCACCCTTTCGGTTTACAAGCAATCCTCAACAAACTTCATCATTGAATTTGGTACTTGCAATTATTTCTTCTTTCTCCTCTTCCAACACTTAACCAAAACAAACAACCTCCTCCTTTGACAACTTTGCTCTACACTCAACCTCATGAATGTGGAATCATTTCCACCATAAGCCGACCACCTCCTCCTAGTGTAATTCACATCCTCATCCAATCTTGTGGGATTCAACCCACCATAGTCCATCCACCTCCACCAATTTGCACCTGCACCTTAACTCTACAACACCATACAAATCCTTCTCTGCATTCCAATCATCTCTAACAAAATCTAACTGAACCATATCATCTGCATTCACTAACTCATCCATCTCAACATGAAAATAATTATTCTCGAATTCATAAAAATTTGAATTTACCTTTTCATCACCTATTGCATCTTCAACTTTGTTTTCTTCTTTCATACCTTTGACAAGACATGCAACTGTATCACTTCATTTTCCTATATCCAATGCTGCAAATTTAATGTCAATAACACAATCAATATATTCATCCTTTCCATCTTCCTCCTCTGGATCCATTTCAATGTTAATAACAAATTCAAAATATTCATCCTTTCCATCCTGCAACAAATTTTCATTCATACAAATCTCTTTATCAAACTCCTCTTTTATCTTCACCTCCTATTTCTCAGTTTTAACATTCTCAAATTGATTCATTGTTGCAACAACTTTATCCATTTCTAAATTCTTATCCACATCAAAACATACATTAAAATATGATTTTACTTCATTGCTTGCTGCTACAAATTTCACTATTGCAGTTCTTTCTTCACTATAACTCATCATATCATTCAAACACAAATCAGATTTGACTACTTATCAAAATCTAATATCCTTCTTTTCCTTACTGCTGCAACACAATTTTCATCTTCCTCATATTCACCCATTCCATTCACATAATTCATAAGCAAATCAGAATCACCAACTAACTCACAAGATGCAAGTTTTACCTCATCTTTTACTGTTGCAACTTTGGTGTCCTCTTCTTCAATGTTCTCTATTGCACTCAATTGTTTTGTTGTTGCAACCTCTTTAATCTCTGTTGCACTTTTCTCTTCCTTCTCACTCTCTTTCTCTATGCCTTCTTTAAAGCATACTTCTGCAATATTTTCTCCTTCCTGTTTACCTACATACACAACTATGACAAACTTTTTGCCTTTCTTCTTTGGCATTCTATCAAACACTTGCCACACACTCTCAATTTTCAACCTCTCAGGTATAGATTGCCTCACACTTAGTGATTTGGCAGTTCAGAGGCACTGAGATTTGTTATCATAGGTCAATCAGGATAACATCCACACAAAGAATGGCATATAGGCTCATCACAAAAAACATATCAAAGATTGTCAAAGAGAGGACATTTAATATAACTCGTAGAGGACATGCCTTCCTCCTTGCAGATCCATTGGCAACAAGAAATATTTCAGAAAATACTAGTCTGTAGCTTTTTGGCTTCTCTTCAAAATTTAGCTCACTATTGATAGCTCACTATTTACCTCACGACATCCCCATAAATCTTCATTGGAAAAGTTGCCAAATCTCCCACAGCATAAACATCAGGTACACTAGTCTTGAAGAAAGCATCAGTCTGCAACTAACTATTGTATCAACTCAGAGTCAGCAAACTATACTGACAATGCCTCCATGCAGAATTAAATATCATATCAATAACCAAACATATTAGGTTTTGAAACCTTCCAATCAAGATTCACCTATAGCAGTTTAGAGAAAAGGATACCACCAATCAAAGACCCTAAATTTTAATGTACATGTTGCTTAGCAGTCCCATTCTCATTTTAGCTAAATCTAGATTTTCTCTGCAATAAACCTATATTCCAAGCTAAAATCTTGGATTCGGTCAGAAGAAAAAACATATATCAGTCCAGTTCTAGGAGGATAGTGAAATTAAAAAATGGCATTGCATTTATAAAAGCACGCTGCAATTTTATTGGCACATTATTTAAAAAATGAAATGTTGTTAACCTAACCAGTATCTTCTCCCTTTGGTCTAAATTCTAAATAAATCGACCATTTTCGTTGTCCAATTGATTATTTTCATTTTATACAGAAGTAGTGCCACAAGACGGCGAGCAACCACGTTGACTTGAGATTTATCTTAAGGACAAAATAATATGTGCTTGAACAAAGGAAAGACAGTCCCATTCAAATTTTGTCTAATTGTCTTTTTCCCCAAATATTGCATGATGAGTGCCACAAGGTGGTAGGCTCATGCATACCCTTCAGGATTAGCACAGAAATTTGACAAGAAGAATAACATTATTATGTACTTGTGCTGTGGGAGAAACACCCTAAATGGCCTTTTTGCCAAAAGAAAAAAATGCATCATGCTTTTTGGTTGAGAAAATGAGAATATACTCTTCCCAAACAATGGCAAGCAAGCAGTTTGTCCTTCTGTATTAGGCATTTGATTGAGAATAACTACAGAACATATGCAGCAATCGGAAAGACATCGATCAAATTTATTCAATTGTCTATTCTCCCAGAATTGCTTAATTGTTTATTGTTGCATGAGGCACAATAAACAAAAACAATGACACAAGGGCAAAGCAACCACTTATGATTCAAGGTTAACATTAGGTACAAAAGTACTAATAATAACAAAAGATGAACCTGGAAAATGTGAAGGGCATTGACCCAAATCTATCTTCTTTGATAAAAAGATGCTACTTTCCACACATTCACCATAATGACCTTAATTTAAGGAAATCTATGGTTACTGGGTCCCATCTACCACTTTGTACCAAGGTGACTCAAAGGTTTGGCCAATTGAAGATCACATCCAACACCAACAGAGAGTCCTTCAGATAACTAAAAAGTGATCTTGACAATTGATCAAAAAATAATGAATTAAGCAAACCAGCATATGAATGAGGCACTTTAAGGTGGGCATCTGGGTCTTCTTTGAGCTCTAACTATGCAAGCGTCTTTCAAAAAAAAAGGAAACAAGTAGGGTTCTAAATTCTATGGGTGCTAAAATTGCATCACAAGATAGAATCATAGATGCATGGCCCATAAATTGGAAATATTGCCATCTTCAGAGATCAACCAGGTATTTCGTGTGCCTTGGTCATAGGACAGATGATTCAAATACAATTGGTGTAACCAGTTTTTGATAAGGAAAATGTGTTTGGGCGATAAATGTGAAATTCAAACAATGGGTGAAAAAGCTGCACAGTTCAGAAACTACTACGGACCTAATCAAGTGAAATAAGTTACCATTGGACGAAAATAAATGTGAGAATGACTGTTTCGTGCTAAAACATCCACAACTAGCAAGCATCGAGGGCTTCCTTTTGAAGGGGAAGTATATTTTATGCCCTTAATAATCTACTTTGCACTATGTATTGTCAGGTTATGGATTAGCCAACCCCATACATAACCCATGGTAGTTTCTATATTTATCAAGTAGGTGGTGTTTTCTGCGGTGTGTCAAATTATGTGATGTTCACACAAATGAACCCTGATAAAACATCAAATAATTTTTTATATTTTCCAATTCCTTGGAAATCAGCTTGATTAGGGTCATGAGGTTAACCCATCCTAATTATATCTGCTAGCACAAACCCATCTCAGCATAGATCTAATATGTGGCGAAGGGCACCCAAAAGACTCAAGATGCCAATCCCTATGTTCTTGCAGTTATGATGTGGTGGGATTGCCATCTTGGGTCTTCTTGGATACCAGTGGCAGATGTGAGGGGGCATTAAAGGCTGACATCTTTATAGATATGAAATTCTTAATAATAAATTAAAATAAACTTTTCCACGAAGCAAGCACTTGCCTCAGCCTTGATCTAATATGTGCCTCTTAACACAAAAAATAGGGGGCTAGATTTCATTTGGCCATCATCAGTAGTGTAGCATTTTCTTGGGAGTCATTTATGGAGGTCAGCCTCAATGTGATTCTGCTGTCTCACTTCAGTATTTCAGCAATCTGCTTTCATCTATCACTTCATATTCGATTATTTGTACTATTTTTCATTGTCATTGTTGCCATGTACCTAAGGGTATGATATTATAATGTATATTGGTCGATGGAGATGGCAACATGTGGCACACATCCCTTATTAGTTACATTGGATGCATATACTTTGTAAGTCATCCCATTGCTATATTTTTACACATATGGGGAAGTGGTAGTGGTAGGTAGTTGAGTGCTATATATAGTGAGCCTTGGGCAAGAGAGGATATGTGGAGAGTATAATATGTATTTGAATCTAGTATCGGAGATATAGTGTGGAGTAGCTTTTTCCAATGAGAGGCATTCTATGTGTTGCCCTACCTCAAGGGTTTATTCTACGTCTAAAAATATTGGTCTATCATCTAGAACATAGATGCAAAACTCATAAGTCAACAATGAGTTATTGCCAAGTTTTTGGCTAGTTTTATCCAAAAACTCGCCGAAACTTGAAAATAACTTGTTGCTGAGTTTTATTTATAAAGCTCAGTTGTGTTTTGATAAGTCCATTCAGCCCAAACATTTCATCATTTTGCATCATTTGAATGTAATTTTGGTGTTGGAGCAGTTGTGTTTGAGTTTACAAGCATTTGGGAAGAAGAAATTGGTTCATATTAGCAGCATTTCAACTCTTATTCAACGACATTTTGAAGGCATGTAACTTAATCATATTTCCATTTTTTTTTGTGTGTAACTTCATTCTAAATGTCTTGTGCTACAATGCTAGGGCTTAATAACTCGTTATTTACTGTTTCAGAGATTTTTTTTAATTTACTATTGGATTAGTAACTTTTTTTGTTGCCATAATTCTAAATTGTTTGTGCTAGGTTGCTAGGTTCTGTTCGATTTTTTTCTATTTTTCCATTTTGCTAAGGTTTATTTCCAATCTCTCAAAAAGAAAATGGAACCCACAAGTAGAAGAGGTGATAGCAAGACTAGGGAACCTACTTGGAAACATTGGACAGAAAGTACAGTGTATGAAATGGTAATCTACTATTGTTGCAAGATGGATATGAGAGCAAGCATAAATTGCCTCAAATATCACCTTGCATGGATCACTAGTAAAGATGTTGTACACAAGCGACTCAAAAGGTTGAGAATGAGGTGAAAGCTTGCCTTGCATCTTATAATCAAAAGAAAGTAGAGAAAAAGAGTATGGCAAACACATTGGCAGGTATTAGTTCTATAGAATTAGAGATATAGAGGCCTCTGCTTCTTCCCTTGGGCCATGGATAGAGGGATTAGGCAGTGTGGGCAGCCATAGTTCTAATTTTTTCCCTTCACACAACACTCCAAGCCTAAGTTGTCGGTCTTGGTACAAGTTCGGGTACGGATATGGGGATCGGGCAAGTGGATATGACAATTTTTTTGCCCAGGGACTGTACGACTATATATATAAGACTAAAACTTAAAAACGGTAATACTTGTAGACACTTAAAAATGACATTTGCATTTATTCGTCTTGCATACATCACATTCTTCTAAATCACTTGCACCTAACATTAATTAAATAACTTGATTATTTAATTAATTTCATCAATTTCTTCTAATTCCCCTAATTCCAACATTAATTGAATAAATTTTATTTATTTAATTAATTTCATTAAATCACCACTTTATTTTTCTAAATTAAATAATTTTAATTATTTAATTAAATTATCTTCTTTCAATATTCAAATCCACATTAATTAAATAAATAAATTATTTAATTAATTCCACATCCGAATTCCTCTTATCCACAAATAATTAAATAATTTTAATTACTTAATTAGCTAATTATTCCTCTAAATTTAAATAAATTATTCAAATTTAAGTTAACTTTTCGAATATCTTCTAAATAAATAAAATCAATATTTTATTTATATCTTATCCTTTCTTCCATCATGCAAGATAAATTAAATAAATTTATTTATTTAATTTGTTTTCATCTTTCAAATCTTCTAAAAATAATCTTTTTTCTCCATACACACAAATTAAATAATTTATTATTTAAATTTATTCAACGAATGTCAAAAAGCAAATCATAAGTTGAGTTAATTGGCTTTTAAAACATTGTTTTTATCAATCAACTTATGAAATATAAGAAAAACATTCTATTTTTATGAAAAACATCTTATTTTTATCCAAGAAAGCAATTAACTCAATAAAACATCTTTTTACATGTACACATGTTGTGTGCACATTCCTTCATGATCTCTCAATTTATCTCATTCGTCTATATCATTGAATTATCTCCACTGTTGATCAATCTTTCCCTGAAACCTATAAATAAGTCCATTCATCTCTTCACAAATCCTCTTCGATTATTAAACTTTGGACATTCATACAACACTTTGAGCATACTTCACATCATTGAGCACACATATCACGTTCTTTGAGCACATCACCTACGTCCGCTTGTTGCAACCATGGTTATGCAATTTAAAGAGCAATCCATAAAAAACCAAGGAATACATACAATCTAGGTGAGTTCATTTTTTGTTTGATTTACATTGAATTATATGTTATTGTTTAGATCCATTTCTTGAAGGTTGTAGGGTTGAGTTTTGATATTCATGCTTGATCTATTATGCTCGATTTTCCTCACACACACTACTCATAATTGCCAATAAACAAAATAATAAATATCTAAATACCTCATAACTTGCAATAAGGAAAATAGTAAATACTCATGAATTGAAATTCATTATTTAGTGATTTCTCAAAGAGTCAAATGTCAATACAAAATAAAAATTACAATCAATATTCTGATTCATTGTTCAATAAGCATCATATGGGTCTTCATCAAAAGCATTATAGTCAACATTTGGTTCCACTTCATTTGAACCACAATCAGCTAGAACACCGCTCCCACTAGCCATGTTTGTGTCATGTGTAGTTGCCTCATGTTCCTCATCGATAGAGATTTTTGTAAGTTGTGTAGCAATAGTATCTAAATCAGTACACTTAGGAGTTAGATCCCAATTTCTTGTCACCCCTCATTGTAATTAGGGTTCTTAAGTGACAAAAGACGCAAGTTGGAGTGCACAAAGACCAAATCCTCATCCTTTTTTGCACCCAATCAGTTCTGTAAGCACAAAAATCATGCACAGCGTCCACGAGGACCCCTATGATGATTCAAATCCTTATCACATACATGTAAGCATGCAATGATGTCTTTTAAGAAGCGAGCCTCTTGATGACGTGTCCTCTTTTCTTGTCTTGTGTTGTTTCTTCTTTGTCGATTTCTCTCTCTCCCCGTTTGCAACGTTTTTCGACACTTGTTGACTTGCAGTTATGATTATTCAAATCCTTACCATGTACATGTAAGCATGCATTGATGTCTTTTAAGAAACAAGCCTCTTGATGACGTATCCTCTTTTCTTGTCTTGTGTTGTTTCTTCTTTGTCGATTTCTCTCTCTCCACGTTTGCGATGCTTTTCGACACTTGTTGCGACACTTGTTGACTTGCATTTTCTAAGCTTTCAACCTTGCTCCTAAGCCCTGTGAGTGTCTTGTAGGTGAGTTTTCACCTCTCCCTTATGTTTTGCATCTAGTGCACCTCCTAGAAGCCTTCTAGAGGTCTCCTTGTCCATCTCCCACTTTCAATTTTTAGTTTCACCTAACCAATCCAAATCTCCCTCTATTATTTCCAGATCTCCCCTAGGAGATCTTGTGGACACAAGTGGAGATTTGGATTCTTCCACATGACTGACCTGTTTCATGAAGCAAAACCCCTCTTTTTATTCTCTTCTTGCACCTCCCAACCTGCTTTTTTGCTTTTGACCCTATCCAGCCCAGATCTCCCCCGGGAAACCCATGGTCACCTAGAGGCGACCCTACTAGCAAAAGGGGTGACCCTGTCATTTTTACAGGCGCGGAAAAACTCAAGTTTCTTACTCATTTTTGTTCTATTTTCACCTGTTTTCTTCCAATTTGCATGTTTTTTTATGCCTAATATAGAGTTAACTATTTCATGCACCCACACATGCATAATTAGCTCTATTTGATCTCAAATTAACTCTTCAATCAATCTCATGAATTCCCTCACCACCATTTCCTCTTCAGTGATAAGTTATCTTTGCTTCATCACTCTCTAATCAATGGAGTTCACTCTCCAATCAATTTAGTGAACTCCCCAATCAATCCTTGTTAACTCATCAATCAAATGAGTTAACTTCTCAATCAATCCCTTCTTCTAAACCTATAAATACACCCCTCCCTCAAGCGCAAAGGGAGGCAAATTCATTGTCCACACAACTCTTGCTAGTTTTGCTCTCCAACTTAGCATTCAAATGCTCTTATAGGATGAATGTGCCTTTTTCTTTATTTGTTCAGTCAAGTAGCGTCATGCTACTTCATTCTATGCCATTGTGCTCAACCATAGCTCTCATTGAGCTCATACAAGCTTCATCAAAGCTTCTCTTTGTTTCTTTGTGTCATTTTTGTTGTCAAGAGGATCACCCACTGTTGCAAAAGGACTCGAAATTGCCATTAACAAGGATTTATGAGGGTAGTGAAGTCACACAAATCTTCATTTCTCTCAGGTTCCTTCATTGTTTTGTTCAATTAATAGTAATTATAGAATCAAATTTGCTCTTGGGAATAGTAAAACATTGCTTTTTTCCTTGATAATTAGATCTTGCATGTTAGATTATTTGCTTTCATATTCCTAGATCTAAATTGTTAGAAAAAGCATTTTCCCTTTTCTTTAGATTAGATTACATTAAAATCATCGAAAACCCAAAAAACATAGGTTAAACTTTGCATTGGAAAAGTCATATAGAATTGCATACATATTTCCCTTTCATAAATTAAAAGCACTTTTCATTTCCAAAATACCAAAACATACCAAAAAAATGTTTTGCATATCATTTAGCTTGCATGCATATAGAAACCCTAGAATAGACAAAGTTGTAAACCCTCGATACTATCACAAGGTAACCACTGTTAAAATAATCCAATCAAACCCTTGATCCCATCACGAGGTAAAGACAAGTCAAAACTCAAGTCAAACCCTAGGTCAAAACCCCATATTTGGTTAAGGTTAGTAATCACGCATTTACCTCTATCCTGATTCACAAATGTGTTTAGGAGTGAGGAGAGTGGGTGAGGGCTATCCATGACAAGATCGAGGAGATCCATCCACAACCACAACAAGAAATATTTGTTCTTCCACAAGGAGACCCATTTGTCCTCTTATTGTTAGAAGAAACTAGACAATTACAACTACAATGAGAATTCCTTCGAGATATTGAAATAGTAAAAGCCATCAACGAAAACAATTAGTTGCCCACACACAGGTGGAATCTTAGAAATCCAAATAGAAGAAGAGAAACTAGTGACCCTTCGGGTCATAGGGTTATCTCAACTACAACAACAATTGAACGAAGCATACAACTAAGAACACGACAATAGAGGCCACAATACTTGTCGACCCCTCTCCATGAAGTCTAGCTCTCCAACGAGCCAAACCCCCGCCATGTCTCACCTCCTCTTGACTGGCTAATTCCATGTGAGCGAGAGTGATGTGGTGGATCACCCCATGGCAAGGAGGGAAGGGTCCGTGTGCATGTCGAAATCTGACCCGATAGCCCCAGGCAACCGGAGTCACGATTTTGAGCGTACATATTTTGATGAACCCGATGTGAAGAGCAAAGCCTCTTGGTTATGCTTTTTATGTTCCCATTTCAAAAACACTTCGAAAACATTTAACAAAAAATTGGAAATATTTTCACACCATTCTTCATAGCTGCTTTAGTTGCTTTGGCTTCTGTCGTCTATGCCATCATCCATTCCATTTATTTCGTGGTGTCTATGGCACCCCCAAATATGATGGAACTTGACTTAAACCAAGGGAACATTCCCTCAAGAGAACTAGAAACTCCCTCATTTGATAGGTATGTGCTGCCGCATCCTGATGCGCCAATCACCAACTATTATGATTACGAGGATTCTGATTATGAACCAGATCAAAGAGAATCCAGGCATTCTCTATCTTTCAATAACCCAGCTTGGGAAAACAACCCGGCCATACCAAATGCACCGCATAAAGCAAGAATTACCCATCTTGATGAGGAGGTTAAACGGTTAGAAAAATATTTGTAAGAAACCAAAGACACTTAAGAGGCATTAAGGATTGCCTTACAAGAAGAACAAAAGGAAAACACCGCAAGCAAGGAAGCACATTACCCCCAAAATATTTGAAGACAACACCCTAGAAATGAAGAAACACCTAGAACTGCCACTCCTGCAGACTTGATCGCAACGCTAATACAAAGAATTAGAATCTTGGAAGCGAAGCAAGATGCTCCTAAAAGAAGACAAAAGTCCCATGAACAAGACCAAGGGGCATCACAAAATCCTCCTACTTCAATTACTATTCACGGAACACTAGTAATGACACATGTCTAAATTGGAATTCTCCTATTTAGAACAATCTGACAAATCCAACAATGGGTTATCAAAACCTACCCACGGGGTTATTACTATCAACCCTGCAATCTCAAAGTGCCTTTTTAGGAATGTATCTTGAATATTTGAAAGAACCTTTGGACCAAAACATAAGAAGTGTGTAATTACCTGGGCCATTGCCAGATCTCCTGAAGTTCAAAGGGGAAGGAGATCCAAATTCCCAATCAAAGCCTACACCACGACCATAAGAGAACTCCTCCCATGGGATGGGGTTGTAACAAAGATCTTCCTGAAAACTCTTGAAGGCATCGCCTTTGGATTGGTATTATCATCTCCCAGAAGCTTCAATCCATTCATTCAGACAATTAATCAGAGAAATTGTCATGGTAGTTGACATGAACAAACTCATTAAAATAGAGATCAGAGAGTTCCTCACAATGAAATAAGAGACAAACGAATCCATAGCCCACTTTGTCACCTGATGGAGGCAAGTCCTCTATTCTTCAACTAGTGCTCCGAACATGGACCATCGAGAATTGTGCAATCTCTTTTTGCATGCTCTTAACAAGGACATGCGAGAAGATGTTCAAAAATTACCATACAAATCTTACGAAGAAGCATTAGAAAGTGCTTTGAGGATTAACCAAGCCGCCATCGATAATGGTCGGAAAACTTATGATACCAATGGAAAACTTCAAACATCTAAAGGAACAGAAAAGAGTACATCCAATGTGTCCCAAGAGAAGGATGTCAATGTCATAAAAAGCACTCCTGGTAATGACAAATGACGATAAAAAGGAAATCAAGGATCAAACCGACCTTCATACGACCCCAATACTTATTGTTGGTTCCATCGGACAAAGAGTCATGAAATAAAGACTTGTTATGGATACAATAAAGCTATCTCCAAACTTACTCTAGATCAACAAAAGAACTTCCTTAAACTTCTCCAATCCCAGAGAAAGGAGAAGGAACCTCAAATCGAGAAAGGAAAGGCCAATCAAAACCATTCTAATAACATAGAACTAGACCAAGAAGTGTTCATGATCCATGAAGAGGAATAGACAGATCAAACAAAAAATATCTTCTCATAAGTGATAAATTTGTTGAGAGCCTCTCCCTCACACCGCAAGACATTTCTAGAAGTATTGGAAGTAGGATGTTCGACACAGGAGGAATCACCTCCTCTTACATTCAATGTTTCCAAACTACCCCAAAGTGAAGGAAGTAAGAAAAAGGATTCACCTCTATACATACAAATTCAAGTCGAAGAGGTCACTATAAAAAGAGTAGTGGTGGACGAAGGATTGGCAGTCAATCTCTTGTCAATGTCATTCCTACGAAGGATGGGATACAACAAAATAAGAATCAAGCAACAAACTACCACATTAAGGATTTATGATAGTCATGACATCCAAACAGTCGAAAAAAATAGTCTACCAATCAATCTAATGGGTAAAACCATTCCCACGGACTTCTATGTTATCAATCAAGAAACCAATTACAATATGATCCTGGGGAGGCCTTGGATTCATTACATGAAGGCCACTACCTCCACTCTATTCCAAGAAATACATTTCCATCATCTAGGAAAGGTCACCATCATTAAAAGAAACCCTAATCCTTTCAGTGTCTACAGAAAGGAACATGAAGAAAAAGACAAGAAGTTGAAAATGCAAGAAAAATAGAAAGAGGACACTTAGGACATTCCAACAAGTACAAGCACTCACAACATATCCTATCAAATAATGGATGATCTTAGGGAATTCCTCTTTGATCCGCATACCACTAAATCCCATGCACCATTCAGCTTAGCAACCATTCCATGTATCAATGAATGGGATGTTAAAAACCTCTTGGTTGGAACAATTGAAATCATCGAAGAAGGAGATGAAAAAGAAGAAAAACAAACTTCCACTTATGAGTTTGGAGAAACATCTCATTCACAAAACCATGAAAACTTGTGGACCTTACATTTTGACGGAGCTAGTTACAAAACAAGGACAGGAACAAGGATAATTTTGAAATCTCCCGAAGGAAAAGTCCTCCCCTTTGCCTTCAGATTAGATTTCTTTTGCACCAACAACATCACTGTGTATGAAGCCCTATCCCTAAGAATCACGCTAGCCATGAGAATGGGGGTCAAAAAAATCTCTGCCTTGGGAGATTCTTAGTTGATAATCAATCAGGTTGTGGAAAATTATGAAACGAAGTCAGAATAGTTGCAACCTTATAAGGAAACCATTAGGAAGTTGGTTCAATTCTTTGATTTCTTCTCCATCAAATCCATACCTAGGGAAGAAAATCAGGTGGCAGACTCAATGGCCACGTCAGCCGCATTATTATTGCCACATGCTCAGTTGCAAAATTCAAAATATATTGTCTCAGTACGTGGAGAGTCATTATTGGAAAGCAAAGAATTACCAAATATCTTGAATTACACCATGGGTCAAGGAGAGAGACCAACCCAAGATTACATCGAGAATGATGAAGCCATCTTGGAATATCTACATGCTTATGATGGACTTCCAAGAGTGTACCACAAAAAAGGATACATGCTCCTTCCTCATCTAGAGGACTATTTTGGGAATGGGAAGGAAATTCTTCAGATTGAAGTGAACTCAGATTTACTACTTGCCCCTCAAAAGTTTGAGGAACGACACCCATCCCTAACTGGGAATACAATTGACATCAATGTTGGAACACCCAAAAAACCTAGGATGTTAAAACTGGGAGGAGAGCTAAATGACGAAGAATTGGAGTACACAGAGTTCCTCATTGAATATTCAGATATACTCGCATGGGAATATTCAGACATGCCAGGGTTAGATCCCAAGGTTGTGGTGCATAACTTAGTGACAAAGCCAGATGCAAAACCCGTGAAGCAAAAACCAAGGCCCATAAATCCACAAATAGCTGAAATGGTGAAGGAAGAACTTAAAAAAAATTTAAATGATGGTTTCATCAAACCAATGGATTATTCAAATTGGGTGTCAAACATTATCTCAGTTTTTAAGAAAAATGGAAAAATTTGGATATGTCTCGATTTTAGAGATATCAATCAAGCTTGCCCCAAGGACGATTTTCCTTTACCATCCATCGATCAAATTGTCGATTCAATGGTGGGGTACGAGGCCCTTTCCCTCATGGATGGATTTTCAGGATACAACCAGATCAAAATCGTAGAAGTTGACCAAAACAAAACAACATTCATTACCCCCTGGGGAACTTTCTTCTATGTAGTCATGCCATTTGGATTGAAGAATGCAGGAGCCACCTACCAGAGGGCAATGACACACATCTTTAACGATTACATCCACAAGATAGTCGAAACATATGTTGATGACCTTCTGGCTAAATTAGAACAAAGGTCAAAACATGTGGAGGACCTTCATAAAGTCTTCAATAGGCTTTGAGAATATAAAGTAAGGCTAAACCCCAAAAAATGTGTTTTTGGAGTCACGGCAGGAAAGTTGTTGGGATTTATTGTCTCATGAAGATGCATAGATGTCGACCCAGCTAAGGTCAAAGCGGTCTTGAATGCAACCCCACCGAAAAGAGAGAGAGTAGTAAGAGCATTTTTGGGACAGTTGGGCGCGATCAGATGATTCATACTAGACATGACTTTCAAAATTCATCCAACTAATCAGCTATTGAAAAAACAAGTCAACATAACTTGGACATTGGATTGTCAAAACACATTTGAGCAAGTAACGAAATTCCTATTAACACCACCCACATTGATGCCACCGAAGCAGAACAAACCCTTCATCTTATACTTCAGAGCAATTGATATCTCCGTAGCATGCATGCTAGCTCAAGGAGATGAAGGTGGAAGAGAGAGAGCCATCTATTGAATAAGTCGAACCTTGTTGGAATATAAGAAAACTATACCCAAGCTAAAAAAGAATGTCTTGCCATAGTCTTCGCAACTCAAAGGCTACGACATTACATGTTGAATCAGGAAACAGGGTCATGATATG
This sequence comes from Cunninghamia lanceolata, assembly GCA_027924645.1. Classification (NCBI taxonomy): domain Eukaryota; kingdom Viridiplantae; phylum Streptophyta; class Pinopsida; order Cupressales; family Cupressaceae; genus Cunninghamia; species Cunninghamia lanceolata. The sequence goes on along the minus strand of BSBN01000004.1, from coordinate 332,382 downwards.
ATCAAAGCAACTGAGGACTTTCTTAAATCAACCCATGCTCTCAAGAAGGGCCGACTGGTTCATAACTTTGCTGAGTGAATTTGAGCTAACCTACGTCAACCAAAAAAGCAGTCAAGGGATAGATAATAATAGATTGGTTAGCAGATAACCCAGTTCCCCAAGAGGAACCCGTGAATGAAGATTTCCCTAATGAAGAGATTTGTGTGGTTGATCTCGAGAAGTATGCAGCCTCATATTGGTACAGAGATAATGTGAACTATCTCACAAACAAGACTTACCCAGAAAACATGACTCCTTTGGGAAAAAGACGATTACGAGTCCTCACCGCGAGATATGTTTTAATAGACGATGTGCTCTATTGAAGGGCCCTAGACGGAACGTTGCTTCAATGCATTGATAAGGAAGAAGCACACACAATATTAGAAGAGTGTCACAGTGGAATCTATGGAGGACATTTTGGTGGCCACGCCACGGCAAGAAAATAACACAGAATGTGATACTTCTGGCCCCTTATTTACAAGGGGATGTGATTAAGTTCATAAAGAGGTGCCCGAAATGTCAAGCTTATGCTCACGTTTACCATACACTAACAAGAGATTTACAACCAATTGTTACCCCTTGGCCCTTTTCCACATGGGGGTTAGATCTGATTGGGAAAATATCTCCCCCATCAACGGTGGACACCTATTCATCATCACTGTGATAGAATATTTTACAAAGTGTGTAGAGGCCATGCCTCTCACCACAATGTTAGGCGCCATAATTGATAAATTTATAATGAACCAAATCATTTGTCGGTTCAGAATCCCTCAAGTGATAGTGACAGATAATGCCTCATCCTTCAAAAATCCACAAGTAAGAGAGTTATGCGAGATATTTCACATCAATCACAACTCCCCTTCGATCTATTACCCTCAAGGAAATGGACAAGTAGAGGCTACAAACAAGACTTTGAAGTCAATATTGGTTAAAATTGTCATGTCCCCGTTTCTGACTTGATCATCAAGGAAGAATGGATTAGCCTATTCCTCATTCCCGGAGGCTAATTCTAAAATAATGAGGGAATGAATTGGTTTTTGACTAACTTAGCCTTTTGTTTTGCAGGAACAAAGTCAGAAACTTGAAATTTGGCTAAGTCTGGGAGTCATGTAATAAGGAAGTTGACTCTTGGAGTCTAGGCGCAAATTCCTCATCAAACTAACCAAATGAGCGCCCAAGGATATGGAGTCTTCAAACAAGCTTTGGAAGTGTAAGATGATAAGAAGGATCTTGTCTTGAAGTATTTCAAATAGGGTGCCTTGATAGGAGAAGTTGATAAGTTTCCAAAATGAAGAATTCTAAGTGATAGGGATAGTGAAGAAGGCCTGATCACTTTAGGCACTAGTATCATGTTGCATTAGCCAAAATAAGCGCCTAGAACAACTAGGCGCCAATACTTGATTCCAAGGATCCTCCATTTGAGCGCCTAACTTAGATGGATGTAGATTGAAAGTTTGAAGTAGATGTTTCTTGGGGGAACTCCTAGTCTAGGTGCATGTGTTGGTTGAAACCCCTTGTCTCTGGCACCTAGGATTGAAAGCATTGTTAAAGTTGTTTTGGCGCACTTAACTACCTATCTCATCCTCAAAATTGCACCTAGGGTGCTAGATCATATCTGGATAACCCTTGAATAGCGCCTAAGCTAGTTTGTGAGTTGAAAAGGGCAAATACACCATAAAAGGGTCAAGTTGATCATCCTTCCAAAGAAAGTCATCATCTTTGTCTAAATATAGTGTTGAGAAGTTGAGGTGCATCCTTCCTCATTCCCAACCTTACCATTGCGCCTTCCTTTGATAAGTCATATGGCGCTTAGAAGAGTGATTTTTTGATGTTGTGATAACAAAGTTGTACTTAGAAAAGACTTAGAAACTCTTGAAAAGCTAGAATTTGCTTCAAGGAGATAAGGCGCCATTCGCTCTTCCCCTGGCACTTTTGTTGCACCTAGGAAACTCATCCCAAAAGTGTGCTTGAGAAGGGAAAGAGCTCTTAATCCACTCATGGCGAAAGGCGCCTGATAAAAGATAGAAATTGTGATTCAGTTGTAACTTGAGTTGAAGATTTTTGCAAGGCAAAACTACTTCCTTCCTAAGGTGCCAATCTAGATCTTTCTCTATCAATAAGTATGCCTAAGTGTAATTGAAGATTCAAACAAGATGTTAGAACTCCAGATGAGGGTGCTGGGTTAAAGGAGTGTCAAAAGGGTTTTGATTGCAAGTGTTTGAAAGAGTGAGTTGTATAGAACATCTTCCTTAAGGTACCAGGCGCTGATTCTAGTTGAAACTACACCAAGTGTGCGCCTAAGATAGTTGCAAGCCTTCTAGACTAGTTATGGAACAAGGCACCCCATCAGGAGGAAAGATGATGATAATTTGAAGTCAAGTTGCTTTCAAGGTTCTTTGAGAAGATGATAAGTTATAACCAAGGCGCCAGAACCCCTGTGAATCCTCCAAAGCTGGCGCCCAGTCAGAAGGACACCAGTTCTGCGCCTAAGCAAGCTAAATGTCAATCCTCTTCTTCCCAATTCTCAGATGGCGCCTAGGATCCAAAAGATCTTAGCTAAAGTTCCAAGATTTAATGGAGTCATCAAATTCCTCAAGGTGCATATTCATGCCTCTGCTACCTCAGTTGGGTGCCTAGGTCACATTGGGCGCCATTCCATGATCATACTACTCCAAATGGGTGCCTAGTCAGAACATAAGGTAGTTGTAACTACCTGAGCTCTCATTGGTCGACAGGATGTCCTCGGGATCCATGTCTAGGTCTTTGGGTAAGTTTGCCAACTCAGAATGAGTCATCAGATGGAATATTCCCTTGGATATGCTTCTTGGGAAACGTGCCTTGGTTCCTCTTTGTGCATTGAAAAATGTGCCTTCATTGCCTTTGGAAGGCCTATAAAAGGAGGAGCTCTCTCATTCATTTGGTATCTTAATCTTTTGAAAAAAATCTCTCTGCAAAGCTATTTAGCTTGTAATCTTGAGGCCTGCGAGTTTCAAGTGTTGAGGTGATGCTCCCTCAACTGACAAGGTGATGCTCCCTTGTATTGTGAGGTGTTGACATTCAGTTAACATCATTGAGTTCAACTGAGTTGATCAAGTGAGGAAGTCATTGTAAACATCAAGGCTTCAAGGCCTTCTTTGTATTTCCATTTGAATAAGTTTGTAACTTCATGCTATTGAAAGCATTATCTATGTAATAAGACATTTGCAATAAGATTGAATCAAGCAATAAGACAAGTACCTAGCTTCAAGTTTGAATCATTCAAGTTGTTATCTTTGATACACATCATTAAGTTGTTGAGTAGTTGATGAATGAAATGCAAGTAAATTTGTTTAAGTAAGGAAAAATTTTAGTAGAATTAGTTGGGTATCTTACAGTGGTATCAGAGCTGTGATCTTGCCAGCCTCTGGGTTATGTAGCCACCTGAAGTAGGTCCACACAGGTATTATACAAGAAGAGATAGACAACAACAAGAACAACAGCATCATCATACAGAAGTTCCAGCTAACATGGCTGAGGAAAGAAGAAGTAGAAGTCCACTTGCCGATGGTGAATGTGAAGCAAGGGAGATGTTTAGGAACATTGACGTTGGACAACAACAAACAACTCAAATTTTGCAACAAGTCCTACAATACCTTCAAAACATGAATCAAGGTGAAGTAGATGGACAAGGTCATAAAGATGCAGCTAGACATGAAAGACAAGAAAGACAAGTTGATGATGATGCTGCTAGTGCAGTAGGTAGAAGAGTTCACACACGAACTCCCACAGTTGATAGGCCCTTAAGACCAACTTTCCTTCCACCACCACCTGAACAGGACAATGAAGCTGATGAAGAGTTTGATGAAGGAGATCAGAATAACTTTGAAGATGAGGTAGCTCTCTTTGTAGATCTCTATGCCAGATTACCAGAACGTGTTCGGGATATGATGACTTTCAATGAATATTGCCGATAGAAGAGGGAAGATAGGGACAGGCGAGGTAGAACTAGAGGCTTTCATCCTAGACGGGATGATGATACAAAGGAGTATAAAGAAGCATTGAATCGAGTTCCCATTCCTACCTTTGATGGAAGTGGTAAGCTCAGTGCTAGAGCTTGGGTAAACAAGCTGGACACATACCTTTCTCTTAAGCCTTTAACAGAAAAGAAGGCGATTCAATTTTCTACAATGCATCTTGAAGGATTGGCTTATGAATGGTGGCATCATGGCCTAGTCTCTCAACATCATGATAGGATAAATTCCTATGATGAGTTTGTAACCAAGCTGATTCAGCGGTTTGATAGAAAAGACACTGAAGTGTACTATCACAAACTAGCTCAACTCAAGCAAGAAGGAAGAGTTGTGCAGTATGTAAATGAATTTCAGAAGATAGCAGTGATGGTACTTGATATGACTGACCGAAGAATCACTATGCTATTCATTGAGGGATTGAACAATTAGATTAAGCCATTAGTAAAGGTACAAAGGCCAGTAAACTTGGAAGAAGCAATTGACTTTGCTCTTGATCTTGATACTACTCCCGTATATCAGCCTAAGAAGAAGTTCTATAAAGGTGTTAGCTCTACTCAAAGGAGACCCTCTTTTCCTCAAAAAATGACTCAAGGTCCATCTGCAGTGGAAAGAGACGAGCTAAGAAGGAAGAAACTTTGTTTTTCTTGCAAGAAACCTTGGGAACCAGGACATAGGTGCCTTGGTAAAGGTAAAGCACATTTGATTAATGTTGTATCTAATGATGGAAGTGAAGAAGAGTCACTGAGTGAAGAAGAGTCAACTCAGGATGAAGAGGAGGTACATGAACAACCGACTCTTAATGTTTCAGAAGGGACATCTGACAAAATAACATTAGCAACTATTTCAGGAGTACCTAAGTATCATGCCTTCCACATTAGAGGAGTTGTGAAGGGTCAGAGAGTCACCTGTCTCATTGACAGTGGTGCTACTCACAACTTCATAGAGGTTTGGTAGCAAGGTGGAGTCTAACAGTTGAAGACTTCAAAGGATTTCAAATAGCTGTTGCTGATGGATTCCTAATGAGTTGTACCAGAAAGGTATCCCAACTGCAAATTCAAATGGGAGATTATTCTTTACAGGATGATTTCTATGTAGTTGGACTTGGACATATTGATGTGGTACTTGGAGTACAATGGTTACATTCACTTGGAAGAATAGTCTAGGACTTTCAAAAAATGGAATTGGAGTTCATGTATGAGGGAAGGAAGATCAAGCTAAAGTCAGTGTCTGATGGGAACCCTAGAGTGGTCTCAGCTAAACGCATGGAAGCATTGTTCAGGCATAATGACATCGAGTGGGCAGCACAGGTCTGTATCAAGGACAACCAAATTCTCTCTATTGAAAACTGTATCCTGCAGATATCTAGGCAATGTTGGATAAGCATGGTAAAGTGTTTAGGGATATACCTCCAGGAATACCTCCTGATAGAGGTTTTGAACATGTCATTGAATTGGAGGAAGGGGTGAAACTGGTTAACATTACACCCTATAGGCATCCCAGGCACTTCAAGATCGAAATTGAGAAGATGATCAAGGAATTGATCGATATGGGACACATACGGCCATCATCAAGTCCATTTGTGCTAGTAAAGAAGAAGGATGGAACAATGCGGATGTGTATTGACTGTCGCGCATTGAACAAGAAGACCATCAAGAATAGGTATCCAATACCTAGGATTGATGAACTACTTGATGAGCTGCATGGGGTAGTTTATTTCTCAAAGAAAGATCTTCGATCTGGTTACCATCAAATTCGTGTCAGAGAAGAAGACATCCCAAAGACAGCATTCAGATGCCATTATGGACATTATGAATTTATGGTGATGTCGTTTGGACTGACAAATGCACCAGCCACTTTCCAGTCCTACATGAATCATGTGTTCAACAAGCAGTTGAGGAAGTACCTGTTGATTTTCTTCGACGACATCTTGATTTATAGTAAGACATGGGAAGAACATCTCCAACACTTAGATGAAGTACTGAAAGTCATGGAGAATCAATCTTTGTATGCAAAGATGTCTAAGTGTGATTTTGGCTTAAAGGAGATTTTGTACCTGGGACATGTGATAGGAGCAAATGGAGTGAAAGTTCAAGAAGAAAAGATTGAAGCCATTCGCAATTGGCCAATTCCTAGGAATGTGTCAGAATTAAGAGGTTTCCTTGGCCTCTGCAGCTATTACAAAAGGTTTGTTAAAGGTTTCTCACAACTTGCCGCACCTTTAACAAATCTGACAAAGAAAGGGGCTTTCATCTGGTCAATAGAAGCTCAAGCTGCTTTTGACAGATTGAAGGAAGTTATGAGTACAACACCAGTGTTGGCTTTGCTAGATTCTACTAAGTCTTTTGTGTTAGAATGTGATGCTTCGGGAGAAGGCATTGGAGCAGTATTGATACAAGATCGTCATCCCATTGCATTCGAAAGTAGAAAGTTGAAGGATACAGAAAGATTGTACTCGACTTATGATAAAGAGATGTTGGCAATCATGCATGCCTTGGCTAAATTCCACCAGTATCTAGTTGGATCTAAGTTTGTGGTCAGAACTGATCACAACAGTTTGAAATACTTTCTAGGGCAAAAGGATTTGAATGAAAGACAACAGAAGTGGGTTGTGAAGATACAGGCATATGATTTTGACATTGAATATGTGAAAGGCAAGAAGAATGTGGTTGCCGATGCCCTGTCTAGAAGACCTGCTGTTTGTGCCCTGAGCAAAGTTTCAGTGGATTGGAAGGCTCAGCTTCTAGTTGAGTATTCCAAATCTAAATTTGTTTGTGAGATCATGGATGGAGTCATTCAGGATGATAGATACAAGATGGTTGATGATATCATCTATTATAAAGATAGAATCTATCTAACTCTTGAATCAGAATTAAAGCAACAAATTTTGCAGACATACCATGATGCTCCACTTGCAGGACACCCTGGTTACTTCAAGACCTACAGACAGATCAAGGAAAGGTTCACTTGGAAAGGTCTGAAGGAAGAAGTTCTTCAGTATGTCAGGGAGTGTTTGACTTGTCAACATAATAAGTCAGAGCATACATTTCCAATAGGATTACTCCAACCACTGCTAATTCCTAAACATAATTGGGAGAGTATCTCTATGGACTTAATCATAGGTCTTCCAAAGGTGAATGGAAGAGACTGCATCTATGTAGTTGTTGATAGATTAACCAAGTATGCTCACTTCTTTGCAATTCCAGTTGAGTCATCAGCATTGCAAGTAGCTGAGTTATTCTTTCGTGAAGTCTTTAGACTACATGGCCTTCCTAAGACCATAGTCAGTGATCGAGATAGCCGATTCATCAGTGTGTTCTGGAGAGAGCTATTCTGACTAGCTGGAACTGACTTGACACCCAGCACTAGTTATCATCCTCAAACTGATGGACAGACTGAAATTGTAAATAAATGGCTTGAGGGATACTTAAGGAACTATGTGTCTAATCATCAGCGTGCTTGGATTAAGTGGCTACATCTGGGTGAATACTGCTACAATACTACCTTTCACATGTTACTTGGCATGACTCCCTTCTGAGCTTTGTATGGATATGAAGCCGTTTCATTTGTTGATCTGGCACTAGATGATAGTAGAGCTCCGCGAGCAAGTGAATTGATGAAGGATACTCAAGATATTTTGAGAGTCCTTAAGGACAATTTGCAAAGAGCTCAAAATCAATAGAAGTTGTATGCCGACAAACATCAGGTTGAATAGAACTTTGAAGTAGGTGACATGGTGTTTTTGCGCCTTCAGCCATATAGACAGAGTACTTTGAAGAAGTCAGGTGCAGAGAAATTGAAACCAAGGTTCTACGGACCCTATAAGGTGTTGAGAAGAGTAGGGGAAGTGTCATATGAACTTGACTTGCCAGCAGGAAGCCGCATTCACAATGTGTTTCATGTGTCTTGTCTCAAAAAGGCACTAGGGCAACATGTGGTTTCATCTGATGAACTACCACCACTCGATGAAGAAGGAATGCTTGCACTTGAACCTGAAAGTGTGGTGGACATAAGGGAAAAGAAACTGTGCAACCAGAGCATAAGAGAATATCTGGTGAAGTGGAAAGGGTTGCCAATGGAGGATGCTACTTGGGAAGGAGAAAAGATTCTAGAGCATCCTAACCTTCAATTGCTTGAGGACAAGCAATCCCAGGAAGGGGAGACTGTCATGTCCCCGTTTCTGACTTGATCATCAAGGAAGAATGGATTAGCCTATTCCTCATTCTCAGAGACTAATTCTAAAATAATGAGGGAATGAATTGGTTTTTGACTAACTTAGCCTTTTGTTTTGCAGGAACAAAGTCAGAAACTTGAAATTTGGCTAAGTCTGGGAGTCAAGTAATAAGGAAGTTGACTCTTGGAGTCTAGGCACAAATTCCTCATCAAACTAACCAAATGAGCACCCAAGGATATGGAGTCTTCAAACAGGCTTTGGAAGTGTAAGAGGATAAGAAGGATCTTGTCTTGAAATATTTCAAATATTGCGCCTTAATAGGAGAAGTTGATAAGTTTCCAAAATGAAGATTTCTAAGTGATAGGGATAGTGAAGAAGGCCTGATCACTTTAGGCGCTAGTATCATGTTGCATCAGCCAAAATAAGCACCTGGAACAACTAGGCACCAATACTTGATTCCAGGGATCCTCCATTTGAGCGCCTAGCTTAGATGGATGTAGATTGAAAGTTTAAAGTAGATGTTTCTTGGGGGAACTCCTAGTCTAGGCGCATGTGTTGGTTGAAACCCCTTGTCTCTGGCGCTTAGGATTGAAAGCATTGTTAAAGTTGTTTTGGCGCACTTAACTACCTATCTCATCCTCAAAATTGCACCTAGGGCGCTAGATCATATCTGGATAACCCTTGAATAGCGCCTAAGCTAGTTTGTGAGTTGAAAAGGGCAAATACACCATAAAAGGGTCAAGTTGATCATCCTTCCAGAGAAAGTCATCATGTTTGTCTAAATATAGTGTTGAGAAGTTGAGGCGCATCCTTCCTCATTCCCAACCTTACCATTGCGCCTTCCTTTGATAAGTAATATGGCGCTTAGAAGAGTGATTTTTTGATGTTGTGATAACAAAGTTGTACTTGGAAAAGACTTAGAAACTCTTGAAAAGCTAGAATTTGCTTCAAGGAGATAAGGCGCCATTCGCTCTTCCCCTGGCACTTTTGTTGCACCTAGGAAACTCATCCCAAAAGTGTGCTTGAGAAGGGAAAGAGCTCTTAATCTACTCATGGCGAAAGGCGCCTGATAAAATATAGAAATTGTGATTCAGTTGTAACTTGAGTTGAAGATTTTTGCAAGGAAAAACTACTTCCTTCATAAGGTGCCAATCTACACCTTTCTCTATCAATAAGTGCGCCTAAGTGTAATTGAAGGTTCAAACAAGATGTTAGAACTCCAGATGAGGGCGCTGGGTTAAAGGAGTGTCAAAAGGGTTTTGATTGCAAGTGTTTGAAAGAGTGAGTTGTATAGAACATCTTCCTTAAAGTACCAGGCACTGATTCTAGTTGAAACTACACCAAGTGTGCACCTAAGATAGTTGCAAGCCTTCCAGACCGGTTATGGAACAAGGCGCCCCATCAGGAGGAAAGATGATGATCATTTGAAGTCAAGTTGCTTTCAAGGTTCTTTGAGAAGATGATAAGTTATAACCAAGGCGCTAGAACCCCTGTGAATCCTCCAAAGCTGGAACCCAGTCAAAAGGACACCAGTTCTGCGCCTAAGCAAGCTAAGTGTCAATCCTCTTCTTCCCAATTCTCAGATGGCACCTAGGATCCAAAAGATCTTTGCTAAAGTTCCAAGATTTAATGGAGTCATCAAATTCCTCAAGGTGCATATTCATGCCTCTGCTACCTCAGTTGGGCGCCTAGGTCACATTGGGTGCCATTCCATGATCATACTACTCCAAATGGGCACCTAGTCAGAAGATAAGGTAGTTGTAACTACCTGAGCTCTCATTGGTCGACAGGATGTCCTCGAGATCCATGTCTAGGTCTTTGGATAAGTTTGCCAACTCAGAATGAGTCATCAGATGGAATATTCCCTTGGATATGCTTCTTGGGAAACGTGCCTTGGTTCCTCTTTGTGCATTGAAAAATGTGCCTTCATTGCCTTTGGAGGGCCTGTAAAAGGAGGAGCTCTCTCATTCATTTGGTATCTTAATCTTTTGAAAAAAATCTCTCTGCAAAGCTATTTAGCTTGTAATCTTAAGGCCTGCGAGTTTCAAGTGTTGAGGTGATGCTCCCTCAACTGACAAGGTGATGCTCCCTTGTTGTATTGTGTGGTGTTGACATTCAGTTAACATCATCGAGTTCAATTGAGTTGATCAAGTGAGGAAGTCATTGTAAACATCAAGGCTTCAAGGCCTTCTTTGTATTTCCATTTGAATAAGTTTGTAACTTCATGCTATTGAAAGCATTATCTATGTAATAAGACATTTGCAATAAGATTGAATCAAGCAATAAGACAAGTACCCAACTTCAAGTTTGAATCATTCAAGTTGTTATCTTTGATACACATCATTAAGTTGTTGAGTAGTTGATGAATGAAATGCAAGTAAATTTGTTTAAGCAAGGAAAAATTTTAGTAGAATTAGTTGGGTATGTTACAAAAATTGTAAAAGATTCTAAGAGGGATTGGCATTTACAACTATATCCAGTACTGTGGGCTTACAAAACAAGTTTTAGGACTCCAATAGGAACCACCCCCTATGCCCTTACTTTCGAGTCAGAGGTGTTACTACCATTGGAAGTAGAATTGCCTAGCCTGAGAGTGTCATTACAAGGATTATTAGGCAACGAAGAGTATAGAGCAGTAAGGTTTGCCGAATTAGAAATGATGGACGAAACATGCTTGAGAGTTGTTCAAAGACATGATTCTTATCTAGCAAGAATGAAAAAGCAATATAACAAAAAGGTCATCCCAAGACCCTTTCAAGTGGGAGTTCTAGTGCTCAGGATAGACAATCTGATCGATAAAAGAGAGGGTGAAGGACGAAAATTTAGACTCAATTGGATAGGTCCTTACATGGTCAAAGAAGATGTTGGAAATAGTGCCTATCTCTTGTGCAAAATGGAGGGAGAGGAATTTGGTGAAACAATCAATGCCTTTCACTCAAGAAATATTATGTCTAAAATACAAAAAAATCATAAAAACATAAAAACACAAAAAAATCATAAAAAATAAAAAATGTCAAAAACAATTTGTTTCTTGCATTTCTATATCATTTTGTTCATCTTGCATTACTGTCATTGACTTGCTCTTGTACTATTTTATTTTTAGTAAGGAGTCTAAAGTTGTCTAGACATACGTCATCCTTTCAGGACCTAGAGATTCCTCATTTTCACAATCACCATTATCCCCCTTCATTCCCAGTGATTCTAATCAAAACCTAGCTCTTAGCTTTACACTAATCCCAGTCTTAATGAGTCAAGATGTTGGGTTTAAACAAAGTTACTATACAAACCTACAGTGTTCAAAGGAAGCTTGCAAGTAGACCTTCCCAATTCTTCCCTAGTGGTAAAGAAGTCCAACCAGATTACAAAAACTTGAGGTGGCACTCAGCTCCTCATCTTTCTTGGCCAAAAATGTTAGGAAGATCAAAACTCTAAAGGAAGCAATGGGTAAGTGCAAGAAGATGGGGGGCCAAAAAGGGGTCTTAAGTGGCCACTTTTTTTCTGAAATCAGGAAATACTGGCCTTGGATGAGAAATTGAGCATAGTTACACTCAAAATTTGGAGATGCAACCAAAACAATGTTCGTAGTGCTCCGAGTCTACTTTCTAAACTACTATTTTGTTTTGAAAATGGCATAGATTAAGGGGTTCAAAAGAGGGAGCCACAGAAATTGGTGTTGTTTCTGTCAAAAAAACATAACATAGCATGTTTTGTGGCTCCCTCAAAAGGTCAACTTTTTTTTGGTATTTTTAAAATCGCTTCAGTGAGAAATTAGCTAATAGCATGTAGTTTATGCCCGATTTTTCTAATAATTTTTTGATGAATATTTGATTTTTTACTAATTTTTAAAGTGGACACATCCTAAAAAATAGAATTTTGGCTGTGCTACCCCTATAAATTTTGAAAACTAATTGAAAATCATTTTTTTTTAATATTTGTAGAATGGAGTCTAGTTTCTAAATATGTAATTTTTTTGAAATTTGAATGAATAGTTATTTTACAATGAAAAAAAGACCAAACAGTGGTTTTTGCCTAAAAACGTACACACAAACAAAAGAAATTAAAGATGAAAGGCTTAACATTGTTAAAATGTGAAAAAAATCACATCGTCAAATAGCTAAGAGAAAGCCTAACATTACCCATGTGTTTGATTTGTTCAACCTTGAAACACGTGCAAATCTAAGGGTTAGCACGAATGAAATTATGTGAAATTTTGAAGAATATAGAAAAACACGTCTGTGACTGTTCATAAGGCACTCCAAGCCTTTGGGTTGGAAATCCAAAGCAAATCCCAAGCCCAAGGCTTGGGATTCCCAAAGCAAGAAATAACGCGAGCGCGTTATAACACGCTCGCGTTATGTTTTACCTTGCATTTTTTTCCCGCAAGTCTGTCTTTTGTCATGTTTGACATAACGTGAGCGCGTTATAACGCGCTCGCGTTATGTCCCACTCAAATTTTTTTACGTTCAAGGCTATTAATCATGAGGGTTAAGGGATAAGGCATAGAGTTGGAGAGTTTAGGGATAAGAGATGAGCATTTAAGGTATAGTATCGAGCCCGTTGAGGGTCTAGGAATAGGGATAGCGTTTAAGGTTTAGGGATGAGGGATGACAGATTACGGTTTAGGGTTTAGGGATAGAGTTGAGGGTCGAGGGATCAAAGTTAAGGGTTGAGGGATTAGGGTTTGACATTGAGGGTTGAGGGTTGAGGTTCAAGGGTCAAGGGTTTAGGGATAGGGTTTCGGGTCGAGGGATTAGGGTTAAAGTAGAGTGTGGAGGGTGTAAGGATTAGGGATAGGGTTGGAGGGTTTAGGGATAAGGGATTAGGGTTTAAGGTATAGTATCGAGTTTGTTGAGGGTTTAGGAATAGGGATAGCATTTAGGGATTAGGGATGAGGGATTATAGTTGAGGGATGATGGATTAGGGTTGAGGGTTGAGGGATTAGGGTTTAGGGATAAGGTTTAGGGTTGAGGGTTGAGGGATTAGGGTTTAAGGTATAGTGTTGAGGGTTTAGGATTAGGGTTTAGGGTTGACGGATTAGCATTTAATGTCGAGGTTAGGGTTAGAGTGTCGAGGGTAGAGGGATTAGGGATAGGGTTTAGGGTTGAAGGTTTAAGGATTGAGGGTTGAGGCTTTAGGGATGAGGGTTTAAGGCTTAAGATATAGTGTCAAGTGTTGAGGGTGTAGGGATAGGGTTTAAGTTTTAAGGGTTAAGGGTTGAGGGATAGGTATTAGGGTTTAAGGTATAGTGTTGAGGGTCGAGGGATCAGAGTTAAGGGTTAAGGGATTAGGGTTTGATGTTGAGGGTTGAGGGTTGAGGTTCGAGGGTCAAGGGTTTAGGGATAGGGTTGAGGGTCGAGGAATTAGGGTTAAAGTAGAGTGTGGAGGGTATAAGGATTAGGGATAGGGTTTGAGGGTTTAGGGATAAGGGATTAGGGTTTAACGTATAGTATTGATTCTATTGAGGGTGTAGGAATAGGGATAGCATTTAGGGTTTAGGGATGAGGGATTAGAGTTGAGGGATGATGGATTAGGGTTGAGGGTTGAGGGATTAGGGTTTAGGGATAAGGTTTGGGGTTGAGGGCTGAGGGATTAGGGTTTAAGGTATAGTGTTGAGGGTTTAGGGATAGGATTTAGGGTTGAGGGATTAGGATTTGACGTTGAGGGTTGAGGGTTTAGGGTTTAGGGTTTAAGGTTAGGGTTGAGAGATGAGGGATCAGAGTTAAGGGTTGAGGGAATAGGGTTTGATGTCGAGGGTTGAGGGTTGAGGTTCAAGGGTCAAGGGTTTAGGGATAGGGTTGAGGTTGAAGGGATTAGGGTTAAAGTAGAGTGTGGAGGGTGTAAGGATTAGGGATAGGGTTGGAGGGTTTAGGGATAAGGGATTAGAGTTTAAGGTATAGTATCGAGTTTGTTGAGGGTTTATGAATAGGGATAGCATTTAGGGTTTAGGGATGAGGGATTAGAGTTGAGGGATGAGGGGTTAGGGTTGAGGGTTGAGGGATTAGGGTTTAGGGATAAGGTTTAGGGTTGAGGGTTGAGGGATTAGGGTTTAAGGTATAGTGTTGAGGGTTGATGGTTTAGGGATAGGGTTTAGGTTTGAGGGATTAGGGTTTAGGGTTGATGAATTAGGGTTTAATGTTGAGAGTTGAGGGTTGAGGGTTGAGGGTTGAGGTTGAGGGATAGGGTTAATGGTCAAGGGATTAGGGTTAAATAAGAGTGTCGAGGGTAGAGGGATTAGGGTTTAAGGTATAGTATCGAGCCTATTGAGGGTCTAGGAATAGGAATAGCTTTTAGGATTTAGGAATGAGGGATTAGAGTTGAGGGATGACAGATGACAGATTAGGGTTGAGGGTTGAGGCATTAGGGTTTAGGGACAAGGTTTAGGGTTAAGGTTGAGGGATTAGGGTTTAAGGTATAGTGTTGAGGGTTTAGTTTTGAGGGATTAGAATTTGACGTTGAGGGTTTAGGGTTTAGGGTTAGGGTTGAAGGTCGAGGGATCAGAGTTAAGGGTTGAGGGATTAGGGTTTGATGTTGAGGGTTGAGGGTTGAGGTTTGAGGGTCAAGGGTTTAGGGATAGGGTTGAGGGTCGAGGAATTAGGGTTAAAGTTGAGTGTGGAGGGTATAAGGATTAGGGATAGGGTTGGAGGGTTTAGGGATAAGGGATTAGATTTTAAGGTATAGTATCGAGTCTGTTGAGGGTTTAGGAATAGGGATAGCATTTAGGGTTTAGGGATGAGGGATTAGAGTTGAGGGATGATGGATTAGGGTTAAGGGTTGAGGGATTAGGGTTTAGGGATAAGGTTTAGGGTTGAGGGTTGAGGGATTAGGGTTTAAGGTATAGTGTTGAGGGTTGATGGTTTAGGGATAGGGTTTAGGTTTGAGGGATTAGGGTTTAGGGTTGATGAATTAGGGTTTAATGTTGAGAGTTGAGGGTTGAGGGTTGAGGGTTGAGGTTGAGGGATAGGGTTAATGGTCAAGGGATTAGGGTTAAATAAGAGTGTCGAGGGTAGAGGGATTAGGGTTTAAGGTATAGTATCGAGCCTGTTGCGGGTCTAGGAATAGAGATAGCGTTTAGGGTTTAGGAATGATGGATTAGAGTTGAGGGATGACAGATGACAGATTAGGGTTGAGGGTTGAGGGATTAGGGTTTAGGGACAAGGTTTAGGGTTAGGGTTGAGGGATTAGGGTTTAAGGTATAGTGTTGAGGGTTTAGGGATAGGGTTTAGGGTTGAGGGATTAGAGTGAAGGGTTGAGGGATTGGAATTTGACGTTGAGGGTTTAGGGTTTAGGATTAGGGTTGAAGGTCGAGGGATCAGAGTTAAGGGTTGAAGGATTAGGGTTTGATGTTGAGGGTTGAGGGTTGAGGTTCGAGGGTCAAGGGTTTAGGGATAGGGTTGAGGGTCGAGGAATTAGGGTTAAAGTTGAGTGTGGAGGGTGTAAGGATTAGGGATAGGGTTGGAGGGTTTAGGGATATGAGATTAGAGTTTAAGGTATAGTATTGAGTTTGTTGAGGGTTTAGGAGTAGGGATAGCATTTAGGGTTTAAGGATGAGGGATTAGAGTTGAGGGATGAGGGATTAGGGTTGAGGGTTGACGGATTAGGGTTTAGGGATAAGGTTTAGGGTTGAGGGTTGAGGGATTAGGGTTTAAGGTATAGTGTTGAGGGTTGAGGGTTGAGGGATTAGGGTTTAAGGTATAGTGTTGAGGGTTGATGGTTTAGGGATAGGGTTTAGGTTTGAGGGATTAGGGTTTAGGGTTGATGAATTAGGGTTTAATGTTGAGAGTTGAGGGTTGAGGGTTGAGGGATAGGGTTAATGGTCAAGGGATTAGGGTTAAATAAGAGTGTCGAGGGTAGAGGGATTAGGGTTTAAGGTATAGTATCGAGCCTGTTGAGGGTCTAGGAATAGGGATAGCGTTTAGGGTTTAGGAATGAGGGATTAGAGTTGAGGGATGACGGATGACAGATTAGGGTTAAGGGTTGAGGGATTAGGGTTTAGGGACAAGGTTTAGGGTTAGGGTTGAGGGATTAGGGTTTAAGGTATAGTGTTGAGGGTTTAGGGATAGGGTTTAGGGTTGAGGGATTAGAGTGAAGGGTTGAGGGATTAGAATTTGACGTTGAGGGTTTAGGATTAGGGTTGAAGGTCGAGGGATCAGAGTTAAGGGTTGAGGGATTAGGGTTTGATGTTGAGGGTTGAGGGTTGAGGTTCGAGGGTCAAGGGTTTAGGGATAGGGTTGAGGGTCGAGGAATTAGGGTTAAAGTTGAGTGTGGAGGGTGTAAGGATTAGGGATAGGGTTGGAGGGTTTAGGGATAAGGGATTAGAGTTTAAGGTATAGTATCGAGTTTGTTGAGGGTTTAGGAATAGGGATAGCATTTAGGGTTTAGGGATGAGGGATTAGAGTTGAGGGATGAGGGATTAGGGTTGAGGGTTGAGGGATTAGGGTTTAGGGATAAGGTTTAGGGTTGAGGGTTGAGGGATTAGGGTTTAAGGTATAGTGTTGAGGGTTGATGGTTTAGGGATAGGGTTTAGGTTTGAGGGATTAGGGTTTAGGGTTGATGAATTAGGGTTTAATGTTAAGAGTTGAGGGTTGAGGGTTGAGGGTTGAGGTTGAGGGATAGGGTTAATGGTCAAGGGATTAGGGTTAAATAAGAGTGTCGAGGGTAGAGGGATTAGGGTTTAAGGTATAGTATCGAGCCTGTTGAGGGTCTAGGAATAGGGATAGTGTTTAGGGTTTAGGAATGAGGGATTAGAGTTGAGGGATGACGGATGACAGATTAGGGTTGAGGGTTGAGGGATTAGGGTTTAAGGTATAGTGTTGAGGGTTTACGGATAGGGTTTAGGGTTAAGGGATTGAAGGGTTGAGGGATTAGAATTTGACGTTAAGGGTTTAGGGTTTAGGGTTAGGGTTGAAGGTCGAGGGATCAGAGTTAAGGGTTGAGGGATTAGGATTTAAGGTATAGTATCGATTTTGTTGAGGGTGTAGGAATAGGGATAGCATTTAGGGTTTAGGGATGAGGGATTAGAGTTGAGGGATGACGGATTAGGGTTGAGGGTTGAGGGATTAGGGTTTAGGGATAAGGTTTATGGTTGAGGGTTGAGGGATTAGGGTTTAAGGTATAGTGTTGAGGGTTTAGGGATAGGGTTTAGGGTTGAGGGATTAGAGTGAAGGGTTGAGGGATTAGGATTTGATGTTGAGCGTTGAGGCTTTAGGGTTAGGGTTGAGAGATGAGGGATCAGAGTTAAGGGTTGAGGGATTAGGGTTTGACGTCGAGGGTTGAGGGTTGAGGTTCGAGGGTCAAGGGTTTAGGGATAGGGTTGAGGTTGAAGGGATTAGGGTTTAAGGTATAGTGTTGAGGGTTGAGGGATTAGGGTTGAGGGTTGTAAGGATTAGGGATAGGGTTGGAGGGTTTAGGGATAAGGGATTAGAGTTTAAGGTATAGTATCAAGTTTCTTGAGGGTGTAGGATTAGGGATAACATTTAGGGTTTAGGGATGAGGGATTAGAGTTGAGGGATGATGGATTAGGGTTGAGGGATTAGGATTTGACATTGAGGGATGATGGATTAGGGTTGAGGGATTAGGATTTGACGTTGAGGGTTTAGGGATAGGGTTGAGGGTTGAGGGATTAGGATTTGATGTTGAGGGTTTAGGGATAGGGTTGAGGGATTAGGATTTGACGTTGAGGGTTTAGGGATAGGGTTGAGGGTTGAGGGACTAGGATTTGACGTTGAGGGTTTAGGGATAGGGTTGAGGGATTAGGATTTGACGTTGAGGGTTGAGGGTTTAGGGATAGGGTTGAGGGTTGAGGGACTAGGATTTGACGTTGAGGGTTTAGGGATAGGGTTGAGGGATTAGGATTTGACGTTGAGGGTTGAGGGTTTAGGGATAGGGTTGAGGGATTAGGATTTGACATTGAGGGTTGAGGGTTGAGGGATCAGAGTTGAGGGTTTAGGGATTAGGGTTTGACGTTGAGGGTTGAGGGCATTTTCTATCACGAACTTGATTATGAGGGCTTGCCCCTTCATTGTTATGCCTATCATACGGTGGAGCATCTGGCAAGCCCTTGCAACAAAAAGATGTGATCAATGCAAAGGATGTGATGAATGTATAGCAGGATAAAACGTGAGCGCGTTATAGCATGAGCACATTATAACGCGCTCACGTTTTGTATTTCTATCGAAACGGTAAAAAAGTGGTTACCCCCATGATCCAGGCCCACATGCTCTGTTTTCTTACTGATTCTGCGCGTGCTCTGACAAAAAAGAAGTGCTTTCATGCTATTGGGAAGTTCACATGCACATTTGACACATTGTACCACCTTTGCATGATCTTTCCACCACCTATTTTGCTTTGCCAACTTGAGAAGGAGGAAATAACATAGTTTTCACACCAAGTTTGATATATATCTATTCAAGTTTCAATTTTTGTAGTGTTGCAATGTTAATTGTGATTCAATTTTAAGAATTTAACATTGAAAAGGAAGCAAGTGGTGAAAAACTCAAATTGTTCACGAGTTTGATGCAAGAAGATAAAAACACTACATAATTGGGTACTCTCTCCATTCAAATCTTCATTATTTAGGTATGTCAAGTCTTTACATGCATGTTCTTTACATTTTCCTTATTTCAGATTGAATTACTTTATCATGCTTTATCATACATGTTTAAAATAGACACATTCCCAATCAAGAAAGCAACCTACAATCTCACATGATGCCATGTATATTTTCTACACTTGGGCTCTTTAATAATTATGTGTAATAAACAAACCTTAGTTCATACCATGATGTCAAACTATACAAGAATAAATCCTTACAACATAAAAGAAATACAATCCCACTATTATCATGTATTCATTTCTTAGGAACTAATATTGGTCTCTTTATCATGCTACAGACAAATTCTCTGTCATGCCAAGGAAAAGATCAAGAATTAAACCAACACAGGAAGAGATAGAAGCTAAGAATGCAAAGAAAGCAATGGCTATGAGGGAACTTTGTGAGAAGAAGAAATTGGACACGATAAATGAAGACATACCAATTGAAGAGGAACCACAACCATCACAAAGAGATATGGTATTGGCAGCACAAAGAGAACGAATGCAAAAACTTCGTGGTACGAGAGATTTGAATACCATAGTTGGAGACACGTCCTTTACCGCAAGTCAACATGTAGGGACACCATCTACCACATCTCAAGTTGAGAGTACATCATCACTCACATGTGATGAAGGAGGTACGCCATCGTTCCCACCTCAACCTCAAGGTATGTCATCTATTCCATCTTCGATCGAAGGTATGCCATCTAACCCATCTCATTTAAATATTGATGAAATTCCTAATGTTGAGATGAATTTACCTAACTTGACACCACCTAGAATTTTGCATAGAAAGCCAAAGTATTTGATTGATATTGATGAGAATATTTTGCAGCCAATGGAAGGTAAGATTCCAAAACGCACTTGTAGAAGATATGCTAATAAGATTTGGAGATTGTTCTTTGAAAAGTTAAATGAGACTGCAAGATGTCAACTATTCGTTGAAATGATGCGAAGTATAAAGTATAGGTCTATCATGAAGATTCTTGGGTTGAGAACATCAGAGGCTTCAAGTGAAAAATCTATTGTCAAGAATCTAATGAGTGCATATGAGAGTGTGGGTAACACCTCACGCACAAAAGATAGTAATGCAACACGGCATGTGATTACATCGACTATAGTAAGTAGTCAAACGAGGAAAGCTCGTCTCATTAGAAAGACAAGTCAAGAATTGAGAATTAATAGAAAAACTTTATCAAGAGTCGTTGGAAGACACCAAAGAATTGAGGACACTAATGCCAATGAATTATGGGCGTTCTCGGGGAGACTACCACGAAAAGATAAACCAATTGTTGAAGCTTTGAGATCACTAATTGAAGACTTTTGGAAGAATTACACAAGGGTATCTCCGAATCAAAGGGATGTGGTAAGAAGGAGAATCGGTAGTCAGAACCGCGAGCCACATCCAAAGCATTTTTTGGATGAGACTCAAACACAGTTTTATAGTAAATTTCTAGAGAAGTATCCTCAAATTAAAATTTGTCAAAGATATTTTGAAATGCTAAAACCTTTCTATGTTAAGATAAATCACACACGCACTACTTGTTGTTGTAGATTACATATTGAATTTTCTAACCATTTTGATGCTTATAGGTCTATATGTTTAGATATGCATACTAACAATGATTTGCAGGGTTGTGCCATATGTGCCCCACCAACATCTTCAAGAGACTTCATATCAAGAATTTTATGTGAAAGAGAGGAAGGTCAAATATTCTACAAGAAATTATGCTTGGATGGCACATGTCATCGTTGCAGTGGCTTGCAACATTTGCCAATATGTGAACATATGGAAATAACACATGCGGTTGGAAATGAACTAGTAGAGTTTGGAAGTATAAAACAGTGGCATACAATACAAAAGATGGTAAAGAAGCAAAGAGGTGTGAATTAGTTATTGAAAAGATTCTAGTGTATCAGTTTATGCCTATATTTCGTGATAGCATAGTGTATGAGTATGCAAGACATGCCCATAGAGCTCGATGGTTGGACTTGCAATTCAAGTTATGCAAGGACACATTTCCAGTTGGTTGCATTGTTTCAGTCATCGACTTTGCAGAGAACTACAGTCTACAGCCACAGCGTGAGGTGCAATCACAATATTACAACTCCACACAGGTTTCTATATTTGTGCACGTCGCATTCATTCATGCGAATGATAGTACAGAGGATGACAGAAAGATCATAAGGGAGTATAATTTCTATATTAGTGATGATCGCACGCATTCTACGGAGTTCGTGCAAGGTTGCTTTCAGGTGTTCTACAATGATTTGGCTAGAAGGGGCATATCGTTCAGTCAGCATATCATATGGTCGGATAATTGTGCGTCACAATTCAAGAACTCACGGAATTTCTATTGGTTGAGTAGGAGGCATAATTTTACAGGTATTCAACATATCTGGAACTTTTGTGAGGCCGGGCATGGAAAGGGGGAGCATGATGGTGCAGGAGCATGTATCAGAAGAGCCATAGCACGAGAAGAGTTAAAGTATAAAGACAATGCAAAGTTGACAGATGCAAAATCGATTGTCGAGTGGTGTAATGCTTCCATGGGTCCAGGTAATGAAGGTAAGTCTTTAGTTCGTAGATTTTTTTGGTTGATAGATGATACTAACATTGCACCATATGAGGATTGTTGTACACTGACGGGATCAAATGAGATGCACTCTTTCAGAAGCTCAATTGCAGGTTCATGGAGTATCCATACACGAAAGATGTCATGCTTTTGTTCTTCCTGTACAATTCAAGTCTGGGATGAGTGCGAGTCAAAGGAGTGGGTTGACGAATGGCAGTTAAGTTATCTTAGCCCACTTGACACGTATTAACCCCCGACGGCACTGGAACTAATACAGATGGAATCGTCAGTTGACTTTGACCACATATCAGATTTAGTTCAACCAAGTAATATAGGGCACGTATATGCATCTAATTTCATCTAGTTCAACCAGGTAATGTCATCTTACTTTGTAGTGTTTTTGTAATGTTGACTAATTTCATCTAATTTGCTACACATATCAATGTAGGGCACGTATATGCAGTTATTGCAGATGAAGATAATGAAGAGGGAACATATTATTACTTATGTCATTGTGTTGAGGCTAAAAAGAAATTGGAGGCCCCTGTTACAGATGGAGAAAACATCGAATACCCTACAGGATCAGTGGTTATTACTGGAACATGGCTTAGAAGGTACCCACATAAGAGTGTTAATATTTGGCTATTTTAGGACTTTGACATGCATCGGAAGATTCTTCATTACTCAAACCTTGTCGTGGCATCCAATGTTCATTTGATAAAGTATCGGGGTAGACCTTTGAACAAAATACTGTGGAAGGTGCGTGAGTCTGACCATGAAGCAATACTTGACACAATAAAGAGTAGAGCAGACCCGGATGGTTCATTGGATTAATTTGTAAGTATTCACATTGATTTTGTAAAGTTATGTTACATTGAGTTGTAAGTATGCACATTAATTTGTAAGGTTTGTCTTTTTTTATTTCCTCCTGCATTTTTACACATATGTACACATTTTTACATCATTATGTTATGCATTTTTGGTGTCCTGCTCCTAATGTGACCAAACTCATAACTCACCCTACTAGACACCATTTGATGATCTCTCCAACACTTTGGATCCAGGGCGCCCAATCATGATGATGACCTATATACCATTCTCCCAAGGTGCTCATAATGAATGAAAAGAAGACCAAGGGCGCCCAAGCTTAATAGACTTATTTCTTTCAATTTTGATGATCCAAACTCTTGCAATATGACATCCACTTTCATGCCTTTAGATCTTCCTTCACATATAGGGCGCCAAATCAATGCATTAAAGTCTCTTGATATTAGGCAGTCATGATGATGAAACTTAGAGCTTTTTCCTTTCCTATGCGCTCATCTAAGATGTTTGAATGATAAGGAGCGCCTCAACCTCTATAATGTACATTGGGCACCAAATCAAGGTGATTTTAAGTCACTTTGAGTCATTTGGGGTCAATTTGAGTCTTTGAGTCATGTTGCAAAAAAGTGTCAATGTTGTCAAGTTGCACAAAGCAACTTTTGCATATTTGGTGTCCTTCTCATGATGTGACCAAACTGATTGTTCCAACGCATCCGGATGGGTACATTTATGCTAGGCATGGTCCTATTTTTCACCCAAACATGTCGAAACAGTCTAAGCTACATTGTACCAACAATATCCCTGAAGAGTCCAAAGTGCAAAAAGGCTGCAATCTTTGACGAGATGTTACTTGAAAACCGTGTCACTTAGAAACATTCTGTCTAAGGCAACGCTATCACGTAGAGTGCCTCTACAATAACCTCTCTCGGTTTTTTATAGCTCTGAGGCATTTACCCGTGGTGAAAGGTTTTCTGCTGCCCCAAAAATTGTCAGAAGGAGGCAGTGTAAAGTTGCAAAGGGGTGTAACTTTTGTCCTGCTCCTGATGCGACCAAACTGACTGTTCCAACATGTCTGAATGGGTACATTTATGCTAGGCATGGTCCTATTTTTCACCCAAACATGTTGAAACAGTCGGAGCTACATTGTACCGACGATATCCTTGAAGAGTCCAAAGTGCAAAAAGGCAGCAATCTTTGAAGAGATGTTACTCGAAAACCATGTCACTTAGAAACATTCCATCTGAGGCAACACGATCACATAGAGTGCCTCTACAATAACCTCTCTCGGTTTTTTATAGCTCTGAGGCATTTGCCCATGGTGAAAGGTTTTCTGCTGCCCCAAAAATCGTTAGGAGGCAGTGTAAAGTTGCAAAGGGTTGTAACTTTCGTCCTGCTTCTGATGCGACCAAACTGACTATTCCAATGCATCTGAATGGGTACATTTACGCTAGGCATGGTCCTATTTTTCACCCAAACATGTTGAAACAGTCGGAGCTACATTGTACCAACGATATCCCTGAAGAGTCCAAAGTGCAAAAAGGCAGCAATCTTTGACGAGATGTTACTCAAAAACCGTGTCACTTAGAAACATTCCGTCTGAGGCAAGGCTATCACGTAGAGTGCCTCTACAATAACCTCTCTCAATTTTTTATAGCTCTGAGGCATTTGCCCGTGGTGAAAGGTTTTCTGCTACCCCAAAAATCGTCAGAAGGAGGCAGTGTAAAGTTGCAAAGGGGTGTAACTTTCGTCCTGCTCCTGATGCAACCAAACTGACTGTTCCAACGCGTCTGAATGGGTACATTTATGCTAGGCATGGTCCTATTTCTCACCCAAACATGTTGAAACAGTTGGAGCTACATTGTACCGACGATATCCCTGAAGAGTCCAAAGTGCAAAAAGGCAGCAATCTTTGACGAGATGTTACTCAAAAACCGTGTCACTTAAAAACATTCTGTCTGAGGCAACGAGATCACATAGAGTGCCTCTACAATAACCTCTCTTAGTTTTTAATAGCTCTGAGGCATTTGCCCGTGGTGAAAGGTTTTCTGCTGCCCCAAAAATCGTCAGAAGGAGGCAGTGTAAAGTTGCAAAGGGGTGTAACTTTCGTCCTGCTCCTGATGCGACCAAACTGACTATTCCAACACGTCCGAATGGGTACATTTACGCTAGGCATGGTCCTATTTTTCACCCAAACATGTTGAAACAATCGGAGCTACATTGTACCGACGATATCCCTAAAGAGTCCAAAGTGCAAAAAGGCAGCAATCTTTGACGAGATGTTACTTGAAAATTGTGTCACTTAGAAACATTCTATCTAAGGTAACGTGATCACGTAGAGTGCCTCTACAATAACCTCTCTCAGTTTTTTATAGCTCTGAGGCATTTGCCCGTGGTGAAAGGTTTTCTGCTGCCCCAAAAATTGTCAGGAGGCAGTGTAAAGTTGCAAAGGGGTGTAACTTTCATCCTGCTCCTGATGCAACCAAACTGACTGTTCCAACGCGTCCGAATGGGTACCTTTATGCTAGGCATGGTCCTATTTTTCACCCAAACATGTTGAAACAGTTGGAGCTACATTGTACCGACGATATCCCTGAAAAGTCCAAAGTGCAAAAAGGTAGCAATCTTTGACGAGATGTTACTTGAAAACTGTGTCACTTAGAAACATTCTGTCTGAGGCAACGCGATCACGTAGAGTGCCTCTACAATAACCTCTCTCAATTTTTTATAGCTCTGAGGCATTTGCCCGTGGTGAAAGGTTTTCTGCTGCCCCAAAAATTGTCAGAAGGAGGCAGTGTATTAAGTCAGGATGAAAGCCTATTCACTCTAGGCGCCTATTTTTAACCAAATCACACATGCGCCTTGAACAAGTGATGCTACAAGTGGTGAACAAAATGGGCGCCATGTCTTATGATAGCTCGAGCATTATCAATCGAATCCTGAAGCTCTTCTTCAACTTGCATATATGGAGGATATACCCTCAAACTTATGCAATCAAGGATCATTTGTCCTAGGTGCCTAAATGAGACCAATTTGAAGGCAAAGAGCGCCTACCTTCATTCAATAATTTGATCATCTTTGATGAGCTACCTCTTTTAAGGCGCTCAACTATGTCTTTAAGGTGCTTTTCTCTAATCTCTGTAACTCTCCAAATCCACTAAGGCGCAAATTTTACCTCTTGGGCTCAAGATATAGGTTCTTCATCCAAGGCGCCAGAATGGTCCAAAGGCGCATTTCACCTCTAACCTCACCTCTGACCTTACTTTGAGGCGCTAAACCTTTTGACATTTCAAGTAACTTCAAGAGAACTATTTTTCCTTAAGGTGGTTCACTCCTTGCAATTGGATGTATGGTACTTGTAACTCGTTTGATTGACTTTGTAATGTTTCTTCTTCTCGCAGAGTAGATAAGGATGATATAAGCTTACTTCATGAATCAGAGTAGAAATCTCTCTTGGACTTGCTAGGTGAAAGGACTTGAACTTGAAGGACTTGAAGTTGATGAAGTGATCCTTCATGATGGCCTTTGACATTACCTTCTCGGAGTGTAGATGATAACACCTTCCTTGGATAAAGTGGATAGCCTCTGACCTAAACTTTGAAGCTTGATGAATCTTGAAGATTGGGTTTCCTCCTACTCCCCTTTTGGGCTCCACTCCATCAAAGGCGTATTTAGTTGTCTAAGGTGCCAACATTCACTCAGGGGCGCCCAAAGAGAAAGTTTACAACTCTAAGGCGCTAAACTCTTATGCAAAAATGGTCATCATCAAAGGCACAAAAATGGGTCTCTGGGCGCCAATCTCTACAAAACATTCCATCTCATTGCTCTCCTCCATTACAAGCGCTCACTTACCTCAATCTTGGGTGCATACCAACATCCCTAGGCGCTCAAAACCTTCAAGACTCAAGGCGCATTTTATGATCAAACAAGGTATCTCCTGAACAAGGCGCTCATAGTCTCATTAGGGTGTTAATCATCATCATGAGTGCTCATATTGTTCTAGGCGCACAATTATCTCTGGAATGCTCAAGGCGCACATACCCTTCTCTAGGCTAGTTTACACTTATTCAAGGCACTCATTCCAAACTTACATGAACTCCTCATTACAAGATGCACAAACTAGATGATCATAGGGCATAAGGGCGCTCAAACTAGATCTTTGCAAAAACTCCCCAAGCATTCAAACTTTTAAGGTGCCAAAAGTGGTCTTTTCTACAACTTCTCTAGCCATATGCCTTGGGTGCTCAAACCTTCCTTGAACTCCAATTATTCAATCCAGGGCACTCAACTACCTCCTCAAGGCGCTCTATCTCAAGTATCATTACTCTTCTTAAAGACCTAGGCGCACATTGTGGGGTATTCTACTCAACAAGACCTAGGCGCTCATTATGAAGACTCCAATTATCAAGGTTCACTTCAACTTTCAAAGGCACATTTTGGACTCCAAAGGCGTTAGGTTAAAGCCACTAGGGCGCTAGATACCAAAGGGGGCAAGGTGTCAGAACCTCCTTTAAGATGTAAGAAAATCTCCTCAAGGCACAGCTAAAGGCACTCCAAACCATACCAAGGCTCTAATATCCTCATCCAAGGCGCTAAACCACTTAATGCAATTTCTTCAAGTTCTTCAAGTACTTATTCAACTTGATTCCTCCAACATAGGGTGCATATCTTTCTTCATGTCTTCTCTGGGCGCATTTCAAGGTTTGATCTAGATGGTGCAATGTCTACTTGAGTTGGCCCCAGGGCGCTAAGTGAGTACTCTGAGAAAATCTTCTCCAGATGCCCAATCTTGTCCAAGGCGCCAAAACAATACCTCCCACTATAGGTGCTAAATGACTTATCCAATTCCTTGAAAACATTTGAAATTTTTTACCTTCCAAGGTGATCAATTTCTATCATCTGTGGCGCATATTACCCTTAGATATTCAACCTTACTCTCTTTATCAAGACCTCTCCCCATCAAGGCGCCCAAGTCACTTCAACATGCCAAGAATACTCCTTAAATGCCATCCTCTTGAAGGCGCTAGATTGGTTAAGGCATTCATCTCTGGAGACTTTAATCATTAGGGCGCTCTCATTCCATTAGTAAGGCGCTTCTACTCTTAGGCGCAAATTCAACTCAACCAAACCTTTCCTGATGATGGCCTATGCTTCTAGGTGCTCATTTACTCTGAAATGGACCAACCTCAACTCCAAGGCCCAATTCCACTTGATCTTCATCCTGGCGCTAGATGGAAGTTTGAAGTTTGATTTTGATTGACACAAGGCATTCAAGGGGCATGAGTCACTTACCTTTGCTTAGGCGCTACTTCATGCTCTCTGCCACTTCAAAGAGCCCTTTTATCATCCTTCAAGGTGCCAATTCCTCCTAAGGCGCATCATCCCAACATCCCAACATCCAAATCACCTAGGCGCTCAAAACCTTCAAGACTCAAGGCGCATTTTATGATCAAACAAGGTATCTCCTGAACAAGGCGCTCATAGTCTCATCAGGGCATTAATCATCATCATGAGCGCTCATATTGTTCTAGGCGCACAGTTATCTCTGGAATGCTCAAGGCGCTCAAGGCACACATACCCTTCTCTAGGCTAGTTTACACTTATTCAAGGCGCTCATTCCAAACTTACATGAACTCCTCATTACAAGACGCACAAACTAGATGATCCTAGGGCATAAGGGCGCTCAAACTAGATCTTTGCAAAAACTCCCCAAGCATTCAAACTTTTAAGGTGCCAAAAGTGGTCTTTTCTACAACTTCTCTAGCCATATGCCTTGGGTGCTCAAACCTTCCTTGAACTCCAATTATTCAATCCAGGGCGCTCAACTACCTCCTCAAGGCACTCTATCTCAAGTATCATTACTCTTCTTAAAGACCTAGGCGCACATTGTGGGGTATTCTACTCAACAAGACCTAGGCGCTCATTATGAAGACTCTAATTATCAAGGTTCACTTCAACTTTCAAAGGCGCATTTTGGACTCCAAAGGCGTTAGGTTAAAGCCACTAGGGCACTAGATACCAAAGGGGGCAAGGTGTCACAACCTCCTTTAAGATGTAAGAAAATCTCCTCAAGGCACAGCTAAAGGCGCTTCAAACCATACCAAGGCGCTAATATCCTCATCCAAGGCGCTAAAACACTTAATGCAAGTTCTTCAAGTTCTTCAAGTACTTATCCAACTTGATTCCTCCAACATAGGGTGCATATCTTTCTTCATGTCTTCTCTGGGCGCATTTCAAGGTTTGATCTAGATGGTGCAATGTCTACTTGAGTTGGCCCCAGGGTGCTAAGTGAGTACTCTGAGCAAATCTTCTCCAGATGCCCAATCTTGTCCAAGGCGCCAAAACAATACCTCCCACTATAGGCGTTAAATGACTTATCCAATTCCTTGAAAACATTTGAAGTGTTTTACCTTCCAAGGTGATCAATTTCTATCATTTGTGGCACATATTACCCTTAGATATTCAACCTTACTCTCTTCATCAAGACCTCTCCCCATCAAGGCGCCCAAGTCACTTCAACATGCCAAGAATACTCCTTAAATGCCATCCTCTTGAAGGCGCTAGATTGGTTAAGGCATTCATCTCTGGAGACTTTAATCATCAGGGCGCTCTCATTCCATTAGTAAGGCGCTTCTACTCTTAGGCGCAAATTCAACTCAACCAAACCTTTCCTGATGATGGCCTATGCTTCTAGGCGCTCATTTACTCTGAAATGGACCAACCTCAACTCCAAGGCGCATTTCCGCTTGATCTTCATCCTGGCGCTAGATGGAAGTTTGAAGTTTGATTTTGATTGACACAAGGCATTCAAGGGGCATGAGTCACTTACCTTTGCTTAGGCGCTACTTCATGATGTCTGCCACTTCAAAGAGCCCTTTTATCATCCTTCAAGGCGCCAATTCCTCCTAAGGCGCATCATCTTTCTTTATCAACCCATCTAAGGTGCTTCGTCTAGACTCATTACCTTCCTTAGGCGCCAACACCAACTTCAAGGCAACTGAAGGTGCTCAAGTCACTTCAAGGCACCAACTCATGGACAATCTAATCCTCCGCATCATTAATATTCAAGACCCTGACAACTTGGAAATGAGATTGCATAAATCAATGCAAAGCATCTGAGCTCAAAAAAGAGGGGGTCCCCAGTCCGATGGGGTGATGTGTGATTTGGTCACAATAGGAAGTACCTTGAAGACTTAGATTAAGATGGAATTCACCTCCAGAATGTTAGGTGCTTGATAGAAGATAAAGGCGCTAGGGTAAAAGAGCTTCAAAAGTTTGATGTCAAGTGTGAATTGAGATAATAGGCACTGATACCAGTTGACATTACTCCAAACATGCACCTAAGAGAGATGCAAGTCCCCAAGACCAATTTTGGAACAAGACGCTCCATTAGAGGGTAAGATGATAATCCTTGGAAGTCAAGTGTTTCAAAGATTCTTTGAGAAATTGACAAGTTGTAACCTAGGCGCCAAAACCCCTGAGAATCCTCCTATCTGGCGCCTAGTTAGAAGAACAGTAATATTGCGCCTAAGTGAATTTGAGTGTCAATATAGAGTCATCAAACCCCACCAGACGTTCATCCATGTCTCTACCACCTCAAGGAAGCACCCAGCTTAGGATGGCGCCTAGTCTGGTCTCTACTACCTTCAGTTGGTGCCTAACCCTAAGAGTCTTGCAACTATGACATTCATCCATGCAACAAGCAAGGTGATGCTCCCTTGTGATATTGTGAGGTGTTGACATTCAGTTGACATCATTGAGTTTGATTGAGTTGATCAAGTGTAGACGCCATTGTAAACATGAAGGCTTCAAGGCCTTTCTTTTGTATCTCCATTGAATAAGTTGTAACTTCATGCTATTGAAAGCATTATCCATGTAATAAGACATTGCAAGTTGATTGAGTCAAATAACTAGACAAGTACCCAACTCTAAGGTTGATTCATTCAAGTAGTTATCTTTGATGTATATCTTTGTGTTGTTGAAGTAGTTAATGAATTGGTAGCAAGTAAAATTGTTTAAGTAAGGAAAAATTTTCGTAGAACTAGTTGGGTATCTTACACCATGCCTATCCGTCAAACATCACAATGCAATCAAAATCCTAACAACATGCCCATGATCCAAGATCAAGTGCAATCATGCAAAGATATTATCAATCACAAGCCTATTAAGAATGAACTAGAGTCTTCTAGTACCATACTTTTCCATCAAACACCATCATGTATTCCATGGCCTATCAAGCCTATCAAAGAAAATGCAAACATCCTATGTAATACAATCAGACTTTAAATATTTGAAGTAGCCATCTACAAATATCCATTCAAAAGTGGATTTATAATGCAAGTATGGACGCCATCAATAAAAAAGATTTGTATTAACCAAATATCCATATAGGCATACATCAATATCTGTCAATATAAGTATAACATATATACAAAATAGCCATATAGGCTTACAAGAATGCCATATAGGCATATAATGTCAACTATGTACAATACAAAATATATGTCCACAAATGCCATATAGGCATACAACAAAGGAACACAATAAAAGTCATTCCCCTCTGGCTGGTGAAGAGAATAAATCACAAGCAGCCTTTGATCTTCTAGGGGATGGAGACATGCATGTGGGTGGTCTACTACGAACCCGAGGGCTACTCCTATTTAGTTCTTCCTGCACCTTTACCTGTTACAAAAAAAAGTATAGACATTAATATATAGAAATTACATGTTATAAAAAAATGAAATATTTAACAAAATAATCACTTACCGCTAACCTATAATCTGTCTCCTCGCTTGTCTCAGTAGTAGGAATAGGCCCTGGTGATGTCATGTCCTATAGAAACCATCCAGATAGAAATTAAACTTCAAATCAATAATCTTTTGATTTTTCAAAAATAGACAACTATAACAATGAATGTAAATTGAAATTTACTAATCTGCCTCATACCCCTGTCAATGCCATAGAGCTATGAATCGCAGAGGCCACACCTTGCTCCATTGCCCTATGAACATGGGGAGGTGTCTCCACAGCCTGCATCATCTGGAAATAAAACAACATTATTCAATTACGAAAACTATAATAGTGATGCAAATCATGGCTCCTAACATACACACACGTTCATCTAAACATGGAAGTACACATAATAAAACACACAAATCACATACAAAAATTTAGTAAGTACAATTCATTCATTAAACTATTTATTTTATTACCTCCGTAAAGCTTTGAAGTCCACCACCGCTGGCAGGTGTTGCCATGAAATCTACAGTATTAACCTATTCAACATCCAAAATCAGAAATTAGAATACCATTCATATAACGATGCTATTCACATGTAATATTTATAATTGTTTACTAGTTACATACCTCGACAGTAGATGATTTAGTGAAAAATGTAGGTGGAGAACCACTGAAAACTGCATCGACGCTATGACCCTGAAATTTCATTAAAATCATCAATTTAAATTAGTTAATCTTGTATTTCAAAAATGAAATTTAATAAATTAAATTCAATAAACTTGCTAATATTTACCTGAGTATCAAGGCCGAAAGTCTCACTCAGGAGGGTATCTGTCATCACCATCTGCTCAGCTGCAGATGTAGCCTGTGCACCTGCGTCCTGACTGTCCATGGGGTCATAACCACAGGCTGACCCGCAAGCCTGGCAAGTATGTGGTGGGACCCTACTCCTCGCACTATCTCCCAACCCACTCTGTGTTGCAGGATCGGCATGCTCTATGATGCTCTAGGTCAAGGCACTAATCGACCTCAACACTCTCCTTCACAATGGAAGGGATAGAAACATGCTCGTGGGCTGGTCTGCTAATTACTCGTCTCACTACCCGCTGTGGGTCAAGACGTGCCCCTAGTCTATCCTGTGCTGAGCCCCCACCTCTACCCTGGAAGTCCCGCATATCAAAATAGTTTGGCACTTTATTGAGGACAAACTCGCAGTAGAGTTTCCTCAAAAAGTATTGCGGGACCTCATTATTATTGCATGGAGGATGGTCAAAAACCATCCACCACCTCTGCCCGAAATTGCCCCTTATCGCTTGGTTGTTGCACCAATGGATAGGGAACCTCTTGCATGTAATGGGTGGAGGTTGATTTGTTTGTGGATTTGTAAAAATTGAACACAAGTCTAATTTTGTAATTTGTAATTTTTTGACATCTTGGTATGACAATTTATCTGCATAGTAATCTCTAAACTCTCTCTTTTTATCGGTCCAACTAGTTATTTGTTTGCTAATTGAATTTACATTTGTTAACATAGACTCAAGAGATTCGGCAAGCATGGACCTATGCAAGGTTGAAGTGGAAGGATCTTTCAACCTTGCAATTATATCTTCAATTTATTTTTTGTTGTTTTCAATTTGCCCCATTATATTATCTTGTGTTCCAGGGGCATGTCGAGGAATGAATGGAGGAGGTTGTTGTTCTGCAGGTATTTCCTCCTCAGGATTTTGTGGATTTTGAGGAGGAGGAGGAGGAGGAGGTGCATTAACATTTCTTGACAATTAACGAAATATACATCAAAAATCAACAAAAACCTACCTATATAGAAAGAAATTCAAACAAAAAAACAAAGATAACTCACCTCTTTGGCGTGCTTGACGTCGCGGCGGCATTTTGGCAATGAATTGACAAGATTTTTGTGTTGATCGGTGTTTTGCAGAACGCGAGTGCGTTTTTGAGGGTTTGGAGGCCGCGGGTAGAGGAGAAAATGGGAGTGAAATGAAATTCACTTGCTTTTTTTTTAATTTATAGTTGGCCATAACGCGAGCGCGTTATAACGCGCTCGCGTTATGACTTAAATTTTTTTAAAATTATTTTGGCCACTTTTTGGCCCCCCATCGTTTTGCACTTACCCCAATCTAGGATGTGAGTGAATAAAAAATGAAGTGAGAATTGAGAGATCAAAGCATTGCATATCAAAAGTTTTAAAAGCATTCATTTCTTGAAAAGTCAAAATCCAAAAAAATGAGAAAATCAAATGAGGAAAATACAAAAAAAAAAAGAGAGATACAAAAAAAAGAGTGAAAGAGAGAAGATTGTTGAATGTTCGTACTCTTGGGTGGAGATCAGTCTAAGCTCGAAGCCTCAAGGGTGACATTCTAACAAAGAAAGAAAGGCACAAAGCACACACGCACTAGCTGAGCAAAACCAAAGGTCTAGTAATCTTTAGGATCATCTTCTATCTAGGGACCCTTGTTCTTTCCCTTTCATCCTTTACCCTAGGTCTACTTTGCTTGCCATCTATGATCTAAGTCTAGTGAACACCAATAAAATTTCCTACTTGTCTAAGTTGAAAGCTTGTCAACTTGTCTTATCTAGATAAGGATCAGTGTTTAGCCTTTAGCAAAGTCTAGAAATCAGAAACCCTCCATATTCATTTCCACTCCCCACTTGAGTTTTCCTGAATCCTATCTCATAGCCTTGAATAGATCTCTTATATTAGGACAACTCACAATCCCCTGAATTGAAAATCATATCTAAGAGCAGTCACATTGTTTGTTCCACATTGCATTCATGTCAAAAATAAAAAAAGGAGTCTCAAAGCAATAAAGTCAAATGTCATATCTAATGACATTCAGTAAGAGTAGAAGTTCATTTACAACATTCCTTGTGTTCTTGTATTATCATATTGTGAATTGCATCTCATATATATGTCACAAAAAATTAAAAAATATGTCATTGTTATCATACTTGCATTATTAAAAGAGTTGAAAAGGTCAAACATAATAAAAAAGTTCCCAAATCCTCCAAACATGCACAATAGATGAGTACAAATTCGATAGGGAGAAAACCATAAAAGGGTAAACTTCCATAGATACATCTGAAGTTTACATATACAAGAGTATCAAAGAGCTAAGCCAAAATGCTCTTGAGAAAAGCAGAGGCTCCCCATGCATAGGGGTACAATTTCAGGAAAGAAAGTCAAGGGCAGTTCCCTCCAATGGAACCCTCAGGACTATGGCTCCTCTGTCTGGGAATACTACTCTAAAAGCCTCATTTTTTGTGACCAATTTTAGAAAATGAAAAACCAATCTTGCTCTAAATGATGAGACGAACATAATGCAACAAAGAAAATAACCAAAAATAGACAATTTTAAGATATTTTTCACAAAATTCAAACTAGGGTTTAGAAAAGGGGTTTTTCACTGATTGCATACCCGATTCTTTGTAGCTGAAGAAGAGGCAGCCATCTTCGCGATCTCCTCGATGATATTTTTCTAGCGACTGCTCACACAAATGATTCCATCGCCGATTCACTCCATTCTCACAATTTGGCTTACTTTGTTTGCCCTTAGCTTAGTTCATTTAGGGTAAGTGCAAAAATATGGGGGGCCAAAAAGTGGCCAAATGGTTTTTAAAAAAAAAATAATACATAATGTGAGCGTGCTATGAACTACTATAAATAAAAAAAGGTTGTGATCTCATTTTATTTCTTTTTTCTCCATAATTCCCGCGGTCTGCAAACCCTAGGAAGCGCGCTCGTGTTTTGGATTCCTCAATTCAACACAAAAACCTTATCGATTCATCGCCAAAATGCCGCCATGACATTGAGCACGCCAAAGGAGTGAGTTTTTTTGTCTTTTTGTTTGAATTTGCTTCTAAATAGCTAGGTTTGAGTTGTTTTTTTATGTATATTTCGTCAATTGTCAGGAAATGTTAATGCTTCTCCTCCTCCTCAAAATCCACAAAATCCTGCGGAACAACAGCCTCCTCCATCCATTGTTCGACATGCCCCTGGAACACAAGAAAATATAATGAGGCAAATTGAAAACAACAAAAAAGAAATTGAAGATATAATTGCAAGGTTGAAAGATCCTTCCACTTCAACCTTGCATAGGTCCACACTTGCTGAATCTCTTGAATCTATGTTATCAAATGTAGATTCAATTAGCAAGCAAATAACTAGTTGGACAGATAAGAGGAGAGAGTTTAGAGATTATTATGCAGACAAGCTGTCATACCAAGATGTGAAAAAAATACAAATCACAAAATTAGACTTGTGTTCGATTTTCACAA
The DNA here is from genome assembly GCA_027924645.1 of Cunninghamia lanceolata. NCBI lineage: Eukaryota > Viridiplantae > Streptophyta > Pinopsida > Cupressales > Cupressaceae > Cunninghamia > Cunninghamia lanceolata. Next base: position 297,142 of record BSBN01000004.1, on the reverse strand, counting down.
ACCCACAAACAAATCAACCTCCACCCATTACATGCAAGAGGTTCCCTATCCATTAGTGCAACAACCAAGCGATAAGGGATAATTTTGGGCAGAGGTGGTGGATGGTTTTTGACCATCCTCCATGCAATAATTATGAGGTCCTGCAATACTTTTTGAGGAAACTCTACTGTGAGTTTGTCCTCAATAAAGTGCCAAACTATTTTGATATGCGGGACTTCCAGGGTAGAGGTGGGGGGTCAGCACAAGATAGACCAAGGGCACGTCTTGACCCACAGCGGGTAGTGAGATGAGTAATCAGCAGATCAGCCCATGAGCATGTTTCTATCCCTTCCATTGTGAAGGAGAGTGTTGAGGTTGATACACTTCAGTCCATTAGTGCCTTGACCCAGAGCATCATAGAGCATGCCGGTCCTGCAGCACAGAGTGGGTTGGGAGATAGTGCGAGGAGTAGGGTCCCACCCCATACTTGTCAGACTTGCGGGTCAGCCTGTGGTTATGACCCCATGGATAGTCAGGATGCAGGTGCACAGGCTACATCTGTAGCTGAGCAGATGGTGATGACAGATACCCTCCTGAGTGAGACTTTCGGCCTTGATACTAAGGAAAATATTAGCAAGTTTATTGAATTTAATTTATTAAATTTCATTTTTGAAATGCAAGATTAACTAATTTAAATTGATGATTTTAATGAAATTTCAGGGTCATAGCGTCGATGCAGTTTTCAGTGGTTCGCCACCTGCATTTTACACTAGATCATCTACTGTCGGGGTATGTAACTAGTAAACAATTATAAATATTACATGTGAATAGCATCGTTATATGAATGGTATTCTAATGTCTGATTTTGGATGTTGAATAGGTTAATATTGTAGATTTCACGGCAACACCTGCCAGCGGTGGTGGAGTTCAAAGCTTTACGGAGGTAATAAAATAAATAGTTTAATGAATGAATTGTACTTACTAGATTTTTGTATGTGACTTGTGTGCTTTATTGTGTGTACTTCCATGTTTAGATGAACGTGCGTGTATGTTAGGAGCCATGATTTGCATCACTATTATAGTTTTCATAATTGAATAATGTTGTTTTATTTCCAGATGATGCAGGCTGTGGAGACACCTACCCATGTTCAGAGGGCAATGGAGCATGGTGTGGCCTCTACAATTCATAGCTCCATGGCATTGACAGGGGTATGAGGCAGATTAGTAAATTTTAATTTACATTCATTGTTATAGTTGTCTATTTTTGAAAAATCAAAAGATTATTGATTTGAAGTTTAATTTCTATCTAGATGGTTTCTATAGGACATGACATCACCAGGGTCTATTCCTGCTACTGAGGCAAGTGAGGAGACAGATTATATGTTAGCAGTAAGTGATTATTTTGTTAAATGTTTCATTTTTTATAACATGTAATTTTTTATATATTAATGTCTATACTTTTTATTGTAACAGGTAAAGGTGCAGGAAGAACTAAATAGGAGTAGCCCTTGAGTTTGTAGTAGATCACCCACATGTGCATCTCCATCCCCTAGAAGATCAGAGGCTGCCCGTGATCTATTCTTTTCACCAGCCAGAGGGGAATGACTTTTTATTGTGTTCCTTTGTTGTATGCCTATATGGCATTTGTGGACATATATTTTGTATTGTATATAGTTGACATTGTATACCTATATGGCATTCTTGTAAGCCTATATGGCTATTTTGTATATATGTTATACTTATATCGAAGATATTGATGTATGCCTATATGGATATTTGGTTAATACAAATCTTTTTTATTGATGGCATCCATACTTGCATTATAAATCCACATTTGAATGGATATTTGTAGATGGCTACTTCAAATATTTAAAATCCAATTATATTACATAGAATGTTTGTTGATCCAATAAGCCTGCTATTGTTATTCAAGTATCACCTAAACCTCATTTTGGAACTAAAAGATAAAAATTGTATTTAAAAAAAAAAAAATCATCATGTTGAATAGAAAATATTAATATTCTTTATGAGTAGCATAGAATGTCAACTATATGCAATACAAAAAAATGAATCATCATGTTATTCTTTATGTTTGAGATCCTGAAAATGACTAAGTCTGGTAGCCTGATATCCTGAAACACTAGGATGAATATCCAAGTCATTAGGATGATTGCGCCTTGAGAAAAATTCATTAAGATGAGCACCTAAATGAGACTTTCTTAAACATTCAAACATTAAGCAACAAGCATGAATGGTTAAGGCGCAATTTGCAACTCATAAAGCCTCAAAAGGGCGCCCAACTTAGAGAGAGCATTCATTTAAGACAAGGCACCCATTGACACCTGTTCCACCATAAACGTGCACCTAAGGTGGAAGGAGAACAAGCCTCTAGTAAGTGAAGCGCACCTATTGTCTAAACCATTTCATTATGGCACCCTAGCATGAGGAGGAGTATATAAGTCAATAGGAAATGGTGCTTAGAATGCAAATGAAGGACTAAGTGGCATTTTCAATAAGCATCAATTCACCTTGAGCTTTCAATAAATACATCAAATTGAGCCCCATAATCCTAGGTGCCCTTTGCCTTCAAAATAACCTTGTATTGACGTCAAGAGTTGGTCGTATCGGCGTATCGGCAAACCTTGGTTAGGCTTCGCCGATAGTGGTCTGTCTTGCCGACAAGTGTGGTTCGAAGTCGAAGACATCGGTGTATCAGAAGATAATCCCATCGGCGCATCGGAAGAGCAGTTGAGAGCTTCGCTGATGAAGGGGGTCACACCGATAGTCGAAATCCATTTGTGTATCAGCCCAACAAGATTAGAGTTCATCGATGTTTGGAGTCTCACTGACAGGTGTGGTCCGAAGGTTGTTATTGGTGAGATCGGTGTGTTGGAAAAAGAGTTTTTGAGTGTGCCGATGGTATTAAGTCCTACCGATAGGTGAGGGACTTAGAGTCTCATATCGGAGTGACAAAGACATCGGTGTGAAAGGATATAAAGTCACTGATAGCGGTCTATCTGACCGATAAGAGTCAATGATGGGATGTTTGTCATAAGTGAAATCAAACAGAGTCATGGTGGCATCGGCCTATCGGCGATGAAAGTACATTAAGAATTGATCAAGCCACAATTAGTAGTGGGTAAAGGGTTTATAGAATAAATGGATGGTTGATGACTTCCCAAGCTAGAGATAATAGTGAAAACAATCCTTTCACCATCAGGATATTGAAATATAATCATAATGTAATGATATATGGGATAACTAACATACCCCTTGTGAAAAGTGATGATCATAACAAGAATGGTCACCTCAACTTAATGCCCAATAATTTTAATACTATCAAGCATCCACATAATAGTAGATAATCTTATCAAAAATCACAGAGAAATTTCTAAGGACCATAGTGTTATCCCTATGACTTGACACATACTGCTTGTTTCATAAAGCAAAGGGACATGATATAAATATTGTTGTTATATGGAGCCTAATCAGACTCGAAGGTTAAATTTACCCAACTTTTATCAGCGTGGTTTCCCTCCAAATATTTTCCTACTAGTTTTGGCGCCTTGAAGTCTAAGTGCATGAAAATCATTCTGAGTTGGCAACCTATTCCAATGACTTGACACGGATCCCCAAACCACCTATTGGACCAATAGGATCCTAGGCGCTCACTTCATGCATTATGATTTCTAGGCGCCAGTTTGATGCTCCATCACAAGGAAAGTGCGCCCACACTTGCAAGTGTTTTTCTTTAGGATCTAGGCGCCAGTTGAAGGTTGTAGTTGCCAAGAAGAGTGCCTAGCAAGAGGAAGTCTTTTGGAGTCTCCAAAACACAGCAAACACTTGACTAACAATAAGATAACTTTTTCCCAAGTTAGGCGCTCCAAGAGGGAAGTTAAAACATGAATAAGCGCCAACTTGTCTAGGCGCAAACTCAAGCTTGTTGAGGATACACATGGCACCCAACATTCCTTGGTGATTTCATGAACTTCAAACGCTCAGAACTGTTCAAGGAATGCCCAATGCCCCTTCTTGATGATAGGCACCAAAGTGAGGGTGGAATTGTGCCTTGATGGCATTAGGCGCTATCTAGAGTATGCTACTCCATGGAAATACGCCTTCTTTCTTAGAGTAATTCAAACACTCCAAGGTCTTCAGTGATCAATTCCCCAACTTATGAAATGTCCTCCTTCATTTTAAAACACATTATAATGCTCCAGAGAGATGACTATACCTAGGCGTCAATTTGGGTTAGAAATGCCTCCAAAGTACGCCTTCTCTTTCAGAATGCAAAACAAGGTCCAAAGGTGCTAATAAACTAAAGCACTTCTTTGGAAAAGTCCCAGAGGTTAAGATGCGCCTCATCTTAATGAGGTGCAACTCTTGGGTAAGAAAGCTTGTAAAGTGCGCCTAACTTAGTGGAGAGGTTGATAACTTCTAAACCCTTCTTGGAACATAGATTGCTTCAACTGAAGATCATCTTGCACCAATACACCACCAAACTTTCAATCACAAGATCAATTCAAACTTAGGCGCTCATTAAGAGTCTTTCCAATGTTGGCGCATTTGAGAGGTTCAACTGGCAAGAGATGGCGCCTAGCTTCCTAGACCTTATTTCAATATGTTTGAGTTCCAAAGTTGACTCAATGGTATCAAGATGGTGCCATAGAGTCTTTGGACTAGTTCCTTAGAGTTTCAAAAATATTCTGGCTCCTTGAAAATTCCTCCTACATGCTTGGGCGCCATTTCAAGGTCCTGGAACCATGATGTAGCGCCTTATTGCTCTAGGCGCCCATTCATGATTATGCAACTTGAGATTGGCACCTTATTGCTCTTAACATCTTGCACTTCCAAACCCTGATTGAAGACTCCACATCCTTGGGTGCTCATTTGGACATCACCTAATTGAGCGCCTAGGAGGTATAAAGCTTAACGTTGACATGAGGACAAGCGCTTAGTAAAGGAGAGTTTCTCAAACGTTTAAACATGTGAATGAAGTCATAGAAATGCACTAAGTCATCTAGGCACCATTTTCCCCTTGTGTACCCTTACATTTGCACCTAAGAAGAAGTTGCAACTTTACACTGCCTCCTTCTGACGATTTTTGGGGCAGCAGAAAACCTTTCACCACGGGAAAATGTCTCAGAGATATAAAAAAATGAGAGAGGTTATTGTAGAGGCACTCTACGTGATCGCGTTGCCTCAGATGAAATGTTTCTAAGTACATGATTTTCAAGTAACAACCATTCAAAGATTACTGCCTTTTTGCATTTTGGACTCTTCAGGGATATCGTCGATACAATGTAGCTCGAACTGTTTCGACATGTTTTGGTGAAAAACAAGACCATGCCTAGCTTAAATGTACCCATCCGGACGTGTTGGAATAGTTAGTTTGGTCACATCAGGAGCATGACGAAAGTTACACCCCTTTGCAACTTTACACTACCTCCTTCTAACGATTTTTGGGGCAGCAGAAAACCTTTCACCACGGGCAAATGCCTCAGAGATATAAAAACTGAGAGAGATTATTGTAGAGGCACTCTACATGATCGCGTTGCCTCAGACGGAATGTTTCTAAGTGACATGGTTTTTGAGTAACATCTCGTCAAAGATTGCTGCCTTTTTGCACTTTGGACTCTTCAGGGATATCGTCGGTACAATGTAGCTCAGACTGTTTCGACATGTTTGGGTGAAAAGCAGGACCATGCCTAGTGTAAATGTACCCATCCGGATGTGTTGGAATAGTCAATTTGGTCACATCAGGAGCAGGATGAAAGTTACACCCCTTTGCAACTTTACACTGCCTCCTTCTGACAATTTTTGGGGCAACACAAAACCTTTCACCACGGGCAAATGCCTCAGAGATATAAAAAATCGAGAGAGGTTATTGTAGAGGCACTCTACATGATCGCGTTTCCTTAGACGGAATGTTTCTAAGTGACACGGTTTTCGAGTAACATCTCTTCAAAGATTGCTACCTTTTTGCACTTTGAACTCTTCAGGGATATCGTCGGTACAATGTAGCTCGTACTGTTTCGACATGTTTGGGTGAAAAATAGGACCATGCCTAGCATAAATGTACCCATCCGAATGCATTGGAATAGTTAGTTTGGTCGCATCAGGAGAAGGACACAAAAAATGCATAACATGATGATGTAAAAATGTGTATATGTGTATAAATGCAGCAGGAAATTAAAAAAAGACAAACCTTACAAATTAATGTGCATACTTACAACTCAATGTAACATGACTTTACAAAATTAATGTGAATACTTACAAATTAATCCAATGAACCATCTGGGTCTGCTCTACTCGTTATTGTGTCAAGTATTGCTTCATGGTCAGACTCACGCACCTTCCACAAGATTTTGTTCAAAGGTCTACCCTGATACTTTATCAAATGAACATTGGATGCCACGACAAGGTTCGAGTAATGAAGAATCTTCCGATGCATGTCAAAGTCCTGAAACAGCCAAACATTAACACTCTTATGTGGGTACCTTCTAAGCCATGTTTCAGTAATAACCACTGAGCCTGTAGGGTATTCGATGTTTTCTCCATATGTAACAGGGGCCTCCAATTTATTTTTGGCCTCAACACAACGACATAAGTAATAATTTGTTCCCTCTTCATTATCTTCATCTGCAATAACTGCATATACGTGCCCTACATTGATATGTGTAGCAAATTAGATGAAATTAGTCAACATTACAAAAACACTACAAAGTAAGATGACATTACCTGGTTGAACTAGATGAAATTAGATACATGTACGTGCCCTATATTACCTAGTTGAACTAAATCTGATATGTGGTCAAAGTCAACTGATGATTCCATCTGTGTTAGTTCCAGTGCTGTCGGGGGTTGATACGTGTCAAGTGGGCTAAGATAACTTAACTGCCATTCGTCAACCCACTCCTTTGACTTGCACTCATCCCAGACTTGAATTGTACAGGATGAACATAAGCATGACATCTTTCGCGTATGGATACTCCATGAACCTGCATTTGAGCTTCTGAAAGAGTGCATCTCATTTGATCCTGTCAGTGTACAATAGTCCTCATATGGTGCAATGTTAGTATCATCTATCAACCAAAAAAATCTACGAACTGAAGACTTACCTTCATTACTTAGACCCATGGAAGCATTACACCACTCGACAATCGATTTTGCATCTGTCAACTTTGCATTGTCTTTATACATTAACTCTTCTTGTGCTATGGCTCTTTTGATACACGCTCCTGCACTATCATGCTCCCCCTTTCCATGCCCGGCCTCACAAAAGTTCCACATATGCTGAATACCTGTAAAATTATGCCTCCTACTCAGCTAATAGAAATTCCACGAATTCTTGAATTGTGACGCACAGTTATCCGATCATATGATATGCTGACTAAACGATATGCCCCTTCTAGCGAAATCATTGTAGAACACCTAAAAGCAACCTTGAACGAACTCCGTAGAATACGTACGATCATCACTAATATAGAAATTATACTCCCTTATGATCTTTCAGTCATCCTTTGTACTATCATTCGCATGAATGAATGCGATGTGCACAAATATAGAAACCTATGTGGAGTTGTAATATTGTGATTGCACCTCATGTTGTGGCTGTAGACTATAGTTCTCTACAAAGTCAACGACTGCATAAAATGCTACCAACCAGAAATGTGTCCTTGTATAACTTGAATTGCGAGTCCAACCATCGAGCTCTATGGGCATGTCTTGCATACTTATACACTATGTTGTCACGAAATATAGGCATAAACTGATACACTGGAATCTTTTCAATAACCAATTCACACCTCTTTGCTTCTTTACCATCTTTTGTATTATATGCCACTGTTTTATACTTGCCAAACTCTACCAGTTCATTTCCAACCGCATGTGTTTTTTCCATATGTTCACATATCGGCAAATGTTGCAAGCCACCATAACGATGACATGTGCCATCCAAGCATAATTTCTTGTAGAATATTTGACCTTCCTCTCTTTCACATAAAATTCTTGATATGAAGTCTCTTGAAGATGTTGGTGGGGCACATATGGCACAACCCTGCAAAACATTGTTAGTATGCATATCTAAACATATAGACCTATAAGCATCAAAATGGTTAGAAAATTCAATATGTAATCTACAACAACAAGTAGTGTGTGTGTGTGATTTATCTTGACATAGAAAGGTTTTAGCATTTCAAAATATCTTTGACAAATTTTAATTTGAGGATACTTCTCTAGAAATTTACCATAAAACTGTGTTTGAGTCTCATCCAAAAAATGCTTTGTATGTGGCTCACGGTTCTGACTACCGATTCTCCTTCTTACTACATCCCTTTGATTTGGAGATACCCTTGTGTAATTCTTCCAAAAGTCTTCAATTAGTGATCTCAATGCTTCAACAATTGGTTTATCTTTTCGTGGTAGTCTCCCCGAGAACGCCCATAATTCATTGGCATTAGTGCCCTCAATTCTTTGGTGTCTTCCAACAGCTATTGATAAAGTTTTCCTATTAATTCTCAATTCTTGACTCGTCTTTCTAATGAGACGAGCTTTCCTCGTTTGACTACTTACTATAGTCGATGTAATCACACGCCGTGTTGCATTACTATCTTTTGTGCATGAGGTGTTACCCACACTCTCATATGCATTCATTAGATTCTTGACAATAGATTTTTCACTTGAAGCCTCTGATGTTCTCAACCCAAGAATCTTCATGATGGACCTATACTTTATACTTCGCATCATTTCAATGAATAGTTGACATCTTGCAGTCTCATTTAACTTTTCAAAGAACAATCTCCAAATCTTATGAGCATATCTTCTACAAGTGCGTTTTGGAATCTTACCTTCCATTGGCTACAAAATATTCTCATCAATCTCAATCAAATACTTTGGATTTCTATGCAAAATTCTAGGTGGTGTTAAGTTAGGTAAATTCATGTCAACATTAGGTATTTCATGAATATGTAAATGAGATGGGCTAGATGGCATACCTTCGATCGAAGATGGAATAGATGACATACCTTAAGGTTGAGGTGGAACGATGGCGTACCTCCTTCATCACATGTGAGTGATGATGTACTCTCAACTTGAGATGTGGTAGATGGTGTCCCTACATGTTGACTTGCGGTAGAGGACGTGTCTCCAACTATGGTATTCAAATCTCTCGTGGCACGAAGTTTTTGTATTCGTTCTCTTTGTGCCGCCAATACCATATCTCTTTGTGATGGTTGCGATTCCTCTTCAATTGGTATGTCTTCATTTATTGTGTCCAATTTCTTCTTCTCACGAAGTTCCCTCATACCCACTGCTTTCTTTGCATTCTTAGCTTCTATCTCTTCCTATGTTGGTTTAATTCTTGATCGTTTCCTCGGCATGATGGAGAATTTGTCTGTAGCATGATAAAGAGACCAATATTACTTCCTAAGAAATGAATACAAGATAATAGTGGGATTGTATTTTTATTATGTTGTAAGGATTTATTCTTGTATAGTTTGACATCATGGTATGTTAAGGTCTGTTTATTACACTTAATTATTAAAGAGCCTAAGTGTAGAAAATATACATGGCATCATGTGAGATTGTAGGCTGATTTCTTGATTGGGAATGTGTCTATTTTAAACATGTATGATAAAACATGATAAAGTAATTCAATCTGAATTAAGGAAAATGTAAAGAACATGCATGTAAAGACTTGACATACCTAAAAAACAAACCTTAAACCCTAATCCCTTATCCCTAAACCCTCCAACCCTATCCCTAATCCTTATACCCTCCACACTCTACTTTAACCCTAATCCCTCGACCCTCAACCCTCAATCCTCAACCCTCAATGTCAAACCTAATCCCTCAACCCTTAACTCTGATCCCTCGACCCTCAACCCTATCCCTAAACCCTAAACCCTAAAGCCTAAAGCCTCAACCCTCAACGTCAAATCCTAATCCCTCAACCCTTCACTCTAATCCCTCAACCCTAAACCCTATCCTTAAACCCTCAACACTATACCTTAAACCCTAATCCCTCAACCCTTCACTCTAATCCCTCAACCCTAATCCCTATCCCTAAAGCCTCAACACTATACCTTAAACCCTAATCCGTCAACCCTCAACCCTAAACCTTATCCCTAAACCCTAATCCCTCAACCCTCAACCCTAATCCATCATCCCTCAACTCTAATCCCTCATCCCTAAACCCTAAATGCTATCCCTATTCCTAAACCATCAACCGACTCGATACTATACCTTAAACCCTAATCCCTTATCCCTAAACCCTCCAACCCTATCCCTAATCCTTATACCCTCCACACTCTACTTTAACCCTAATCCCTTGACCCTCAACCCTATCCCTAAACTCTTGACCCTCGAACCTCAACCCTCAACCCTCAACATCAAACCCTAATCCCTCAACCCTTAACTCTGATCCCTCGACCCTCAACCCTATCCCTAAACCCTAAAGCTTCAACCCTCAACCCTCAACATTAAATCCTAATCCCTCAACCCTAAACCCTATCCCTAAACCCTCAACACTATACCTTAAACCCTAATCCCTCAACCCTCAACCTTATCCCTAAACCCTAATCCCTCAACCCTCAACCCTAATCCACCATCCCTCAACTCTAATCCCTCATCCCTAATCCCTAGATGCTATCCCTATTCCTAAACCCTCAACTGACTTGATACTATACCTTAAACCCTAATCCCTTATCCCTAAACCCTCCAACCCTATCCCTAATCCTTATACCCTCCACACTCTACTTTAACCCTAATCCCTCGACCCTCAACCCTATCCCTAATCCCTCAACCCTCGAACCTCAACCCTCAACCCTCAACATCAAACCCTAATCCCTCAACCCTTAACTCTGATCCCTCGACCCTCAACCCTATCCCTAAACCCTAAAGCCTCAAGCCTCAAGCCTCAATGTCAAATCCTAATCCCTCAACCCTTCACTCTAATCCCTCAACCCTAAACCCTATCCCTAAACCCTCAACACTATACCTTAATCCCTAATCCTTCAACCCTCAACCCTAAACCTTATCCCTAAACCCTAATCCCTCAACCCTCAACCATAATCTGCCATCCCTAAACTCTAATCCCTCATCCCTAAACCCTAAATGTTATCCCTATTCCTAAACCCTCAACCGCTTGATACTATACCTTAAACCCTAATCCCTTATCCCTAAACCCTCCAACCCTATCCCTAATCCTTATACCCTCCACAATCTACTTTAACCCTAATCCCTTGACCCTTAACCCTATCCCTAAACCCTTGACCCTCGAACCTCAACCCTCAACCCTCAACGTCAAATCCTAATCCCTCAACCCTTAACTCTGATCCCTTGACCCTCAACCCTATCCCTAAACCCTAAACCCTAAAGCCTCAAGCCTCAACCCTCAACATCAAATCCTAATCCCTAAACCCTTCACTCTAATCCCTCAACCCTAAACCCTATCCCTAAACCCTCAACACTATACCTTAAACCCTAATCCCTCAACCCTCAACCCTAAACCTTATCCCTAAACCCTGATCCCTTAACCCTAATCCATCATCCCTCAACTCTAATCCCTCATCGCTAAACCCTAAATGCTATCCCTATTCCTAAACCCTAAACACTATCCCTATTCCTAGACCCTCAACGGGCTCGATACTATACCTTAAACCCTAATCCCTTATCCCTAAACCCTCCAACCCTATCCCTAAACCCTAATCCCTCGACCCTCAACCCTATCCCAAAACCCTTAACCCTTGAACCTTAATGTACTCAACCCTCAACGTTAAACCTTAATCCCTCAACCCTTAACTCTGATCCCTCGACCCTTAACCCTTAAAACTTGAACCATGAAACCTATCCCTACATGCTCGATACTCGACACTATATCTTAAACCCTAATCCCTTAACCCTCATCCCTAAAGCTTCAACCCTAAATCATTAAACCTTCAACCCTAAACCCTATCCCTAATCCCTCTACCCTCGACACTCTTATTTAACCCTAATCCCTTGACCATTAACCCTATCCCTCAACCTCAACCCTCAACCCTCAACCCTCAACTCTCAACATTAAACCCTAATTCATCAACCCTAAACCCTAATCCCTCAAACCTAAACCCTATCCTTAAACCATCAAACCTCAACACTATACCTTAAACCATAATCCCTATCCCTCAACCCTTAACCCTTAAAACTTAAACCCCATCCCTACTCCCTCAACACTTGACACTATATCTTAAGCCTTAAACCCTCATCCCTAAAGCCTCAACCCTCAATCCTTAAACCTTCAACCCTAAACCCTATACCTAATCCCTCTACCCTCGACACTCTAACCCTAACCTCAACACTAAATGCTAATCCGTCAACCCTAAACCCTAATCCATGAACCCTAAACCCTATCCCTAAACCCTCAACCCTCAACACTATACCTTAAACCCTAATCCATCAACCCTAAAACCTAATCCCTCAACCCTTAACCCTAGACACTATCAATAAACCCTCAACCCTCGACACTATACCTTAAACCCTATGAGAAAAGCTTTGCGTATGGTACATCCACAGTGAGTAATTAACAGTTGAAATTAGAAGGATGATCATTATGAGAAAATATTTGCATTGGGGTACATCTATATTTCTTGCTGTCCACCTTGTACTTAGGGAAGGTATATTGTTATGAAATAGGCAAATAATCTCCCATTGTTTACTCACTTTATCCACAAGAACTACTAAACTATACCTTAAACCCTAATCCCTCAACCCTAAACCCTATCCCTAATCCCTCTACCCTCAACACTCTACCTTAAAACTAATCCCTCGACCCTTAACCCTAAACGCTATCCCTAAAGCCTCAACCCTAAACCCTAATCCCTCAAGGTCCTAAACTCTAATCGCTTATCCCTAAACTCTAAATCTTATCTCTGAATGCTCAACCCTCAACCTTAAACCTTAATCACTCAATCCTTATCCACCCCTCTCCTCCCCTATCTGGCGCACTCCCATCTCTACCCTCCTCTGCCCTCGACACCATACATACATAAATATAGGCATACATAGATACATACATACATATAGGCATACATAGATACATAGATATATACATCCATACATACATATAGGCATACATACATACATACGTACATGATTGATAGACTTGAATAGAAAAAAATTTAAGGGGAACATAACATGAACGCGTTGTAACGCGCTCGCGTTATTTCAAACATGACAAACAACAAACTTGCGGAAAAGGAAAAATGCAAAGCAAAACATAATGTGAGCGCATTATAACATGCTCGCGTTATGTATTGCTTTGGGAAGCCCAAGCCTTGGGCTTGGAATTTGCTTTGGATTTCCAACCCAAAGGCTTGGAGTGCCTTTTGAATAGTCACAGACGTGTTTTTCCATATTCTTCAAGATTTCACATAATTTCGTTCGTGCTAACCCTCAAATTTGCACGTGTTTCAAGGTCAAACAAATCGAACACCTGGGTAATGTTAGGTTTTCTCTTAGCTATTTGACGATGTGATTTTTTTCACATTTTAACAATGTTAAGCCTTTCATCTTTAATTTCTTTTGTTTGTGTGTCCGTTTTTGGGCAAAAACCACTGTTTGGTCTTTTTTTCATTGTAAATTAACTATTCATTGAAATTTCAAAAAAATTACATATTTAGAAACTAGATTCCATTCTACAAATATTAAAAAAAGAAAAAAATAATTTTCAATTAGTTTTCAAAATTTATAGGGGTAGCATGGCCAAAATTCTATTTTTTAGGATGTGTCCACTTTGAAAATTAGTAAAAAATTAAATATTCATCAAAAAATTATTAGAAAAATCGGACATAAACTAAATGCTATTAGCTAATTTCTCACTGACGCGATTTTAAAAATACCAAAAAAAGTTGACCTTTTGAGGGAGCCACAAAACATGCTATGTTATGTTTTTTGAAAGAAAGAACACCAATTTCTATGGCTCCCTCTTTTGAACCCCTTAATCTATGCCATTTAAAAAAAAAAATAGTAGTTTAGAAAATAGACTCGGAGTACTATGAACATTGTTTTGGTTGCATCTCCAAATTTTGAGTGTAACTATGCTTAATTTCTCATCCAAGGCTAGTATTTCCTGATTTTAGAAAAAAAGTGGCCACTTAAGACCCCTTTTTGGCCCCCCATCTTCTTGCACTTACTCTTTATGCATGTTTAGATTAGTTCTTTGCTTTTATGCATTTGTTTCATGCATTGTTTTGCGTGCTCTCATCCCTATAGGTCCAAACCGACAAAGGCAAGCAACTAGTCTAACTCAAGCGATCTATGGTAAATTTGTCATTTCAGTTTTCATTATTTACTTTGATATATTTAAATATCGGACTAATACTAGTTATTGCAGGTACAAATTACGGGAAAATCGAGAACAGGTAAGGCCTTGTTTGGGAATGGTACCCACCTTTCATGTAGATTACCATCCCCAAGAGGGCAAATATGTAAGCAAAAAAATCATGCACAACCTCCACGAGGACCCCTATGATGATTAAAATCCTTGTCACATACATGTAAGCGTAAAATAATGTCCTTTAAACTTTTTGACACTTGTTGCGACACTTGTCGACTTGCATTTTCTAAGATTTTGACCTTGGTCCTAAGCCCTGTGAGTGTCTTGTAGGTGAGTTTTCACCTTTCCCCTATGTTTTTCATCTAGTGCATCTCATAGAAGCCTTCTAGAGGTCTCCTTGTCCATCTCCCACTTTCATTTTTTAGTTTCACCTAACCAATCCAAATCTCCCCCAAGAGATCCTATAGATGCAAGTGGAGATTTGGATTCTTCCACATGACTAACCTGTTTCTTGAAGAAAAACTCCTCCTTTTCTTCTCTTCTTGCATCTCCCAACCTGTTTTTCTGCTTCTGACCCTGTCCAGCCCAGATCTCCTCCGAGCGACCCAGGGTCGCCTAGGGGTGACCCTGTTGTTTTTGCAGTTGAGAAAAAATTGAGTTTCTCACTCATTTTTGCTCCGTTTTCGCCCATTTTTCTTCCAGTTTGCATGGTTTTTGATGCCTAACATAGAGTTAACTATTTTATGCACCCACACATGCATAATTAGCTCTATTTGATCTCAAATTAACTCTTCAATCAATCTCATGCATTCCCTCACCACCATTTCTTCTTCAATGATAAGTTATCTTTGCTTCATCACTCTCTAATCAATGAAGTTCATTCTCCAATCAGCTCAGTGAACTCCCCAATCAAACCTTGTTAACTCATCAATCAAATGAGTTAACTTCTCAATCAATCCCTTCTTCTAAACCTATAAATACACCCCTCCCTCAAGCACAAAGGGAGGCAAATTCATTGGGCACACAACTCTTGCTAGTTTTGCTCTCCAACTTAGCATTCAAATGCTCTTAAAGGATGAAGGTGCCTTTTGCTTTATTTGTTCAGTCAAGTAGCATCACGCTGCTTCATTCTATGCCATTATGCTCAACCATAGCTCTCATTGAGCTCATACAAGCTTCATCAAAGCTTCTCTTTGCTTCTTTGTGTCATTTTTGTTATCAAGATGATCTCCCACTGCTGCAAAAGGACTTGAGGTTGCCATTAACAAGGATTTCTAAAGGTAGTGGAGTCACACAAATCTTCATTTCTCTCAGGTTCCTTCATTGTTTTGTTTAATTAATAGTAATTAGAGAATCAATTTTGCTCTTGGGAATAGTAAAACATTGCTTTTTTCCTTGATAATTAGATCTTGCATGTTATATTAGTTGCTTTCATATTCCTGGATCTAAATTGTTAGAAAAAGCATTTTCCCTTTTTCTTTAGATTAGATTACATTAAAATCATTGAAAACCCAAAAAAATAGGTTAAACTGTGCATTAGAAAAGTCATATAGAATTGCATACATATTTCCCTTCCATAGATTAAAAGCACTTTTCATTTCCAAAATAACAAAAAATACCAAAAAAGCATTTTGCATACATTTAGCTTGCATGCATATAGAAACCCTAGAATAGACAAAATTGCAAACCCTCGATACTATCACAAGGTAACCACGGTTAAAACAATCCAATCAAACCCTCGATCCCATCACAAGGTAAAAACAAGTCAAAACTCAAGTCAAACCCTAGGTCAAAACCCCAAATCTGGTTAAGGTTAGTAATCACACATTTACCTCTATCCTGATTCATGAATGTGCTTAGGAGTGAGGAGAGTGGGTGAGGGCTATCCGTGATGAGATCGAGGAGATCCATCCACGACCACAACAAGAAACATTCATTCTACCACAAGGAGACCCATTTGTCCTCTTGTTGTTAGAATAAACTAGACAATCACAACTACAACGAGAATCTTTGAGATATTGAAATAGCGGAAGCCATCGACGAAAACAATCACTTGCCCAGATAGAGGTGGAATCTTAGAAATCTAAATAGAAGAAGAGAAACTAGTGACCCTTCGTTTTGTTCGATTGTTGTTGTAGTTGAGATAACCCTATGACCCTTTGGGTCATAGGGTTATCTCAACTACAACAACAATCGAACAAAACATACAACTAAGCACACAACAACAAAGGCCACAGTACTTGTCGATCCCTCTCTACGAAGTCCCGCTCTCTAATGAGCCAGACCCCCACCGTGTCTCGCCTCCTCTCGACTAGATAATTCCACGTGAGCGAGAGTGATATGGCAGATCGCCTCGTGGCAAGGAGGGAAGGGTCTGTGTGCATGTCGAAATCCGACCTGACAGCCCTAGGCAACTAGAGTCATGATTTTGAGTGTATAGGTTCCGTTTAACTGAGTGGATAAAGGACTATGTACTCCAATTCCACTCAGTTGAAGATGAACTTGCAACCTATTAAATTTGCATACCATACAACTTACAAGTTACAAACTTACTACATTTACAATTATAAAATTATAAAACATAAATTATAAATTAATAAAATTAATCTATAGTAGGGAAAGAAAAATGAAGTTAATTTTTAAAAATAAAAAGATGCATACTTGAGATAGAATTTTTATTACAAAAGGTTGAAGGTGAAAATAGTCTTCGGGTCATAGGGTTATCTCAACTACAACAACAATCGAACAAAACATACAACTAAGCACACAACAACAAAGGCCACAGTACTTGCCGACCCCTCTCTGCGAAGTCCCGCTCTCTAATGAGCCAGACCCCCACCGTGTCTCGCCTCCTCTCGACTAGATAATTCCACGTGAGCAAGAGTGACATGGCAGATCGCCCCGTGGCAAGGAGGGAAGGGTCTGTGTGCATGTCGAAATCCGACCTAACAGCCCTAGGCAACCAGAGTCATGATTTTGAGCGTATAGGTTCCGTTTAACTGAGTGGATAAAGGACTATGTACTCCAATTCCACTCAGCTGAAGATGAACTTGCAACCTATTAAATTTGCATACCATACAAGTTACAAGTTACAAACTTACTACATTTACAATTATAAAATTATAAAACATAAATTATAAATTAATAAAATTAATCTATAGTAGGGAAAGAAAAATGAATTTAATTTTTAAAAATAAAAAGATGCATACTTGAGATAGAATTTTTATTACAAGAGGTTGAAGGTGAAAATAGTCTTGGCCATGTAGGTACCACCATTTATGAGCATCTTTCTTGTACTTATCTCGAAGAGAGAAAGCATCTTGATTCTCTAAAGATATGAATTCACAAAACTCACTTGAGACAATTCTCTCTAAATCTCCATCTGGAAATAGTCTTTTGAATGCAGTTTTGTACCCAACATCTTTATCTCTATATGGTGCCACCCTCCTCGGTAGGGAAAGTATCTCTTTGCTATAATACTTTGGAGACAAAGCTAATGCTAAGAGATGTAAGGGTGTGGTCATCTTGTTCCAATGCTAAAATATGATCCTTTGCACTCTTCTAAAAAATGCTTATGTGGGGTCTTGCTCCTTGGCTTCTATTATGGTCCTTATTTTTTCAACCATGGAGTCCATGCCATCATAAATCTCACCCAAGCATAGTTGATCTGTATTTGCATTCCTAATCATACTCATGATGGGCTCAGTGAAATCCAAAACATATTGCACACGAGCCCACCACTCATCATCAAGGATCAATGCTTTGATTTTTTGGGCTTTCTCTATCTGTGATTGCCTCCATACACTCCAAAGAGTGTCGCTAACCATGGCACTCAATGCTACTTTCACCTTCACAAGTCATCTAAAGACGATTGTGTGTGATGTGAAACGAGTTTCGGCAAGCTAACATCATGTAAAAAAATAAATTAAAATTTAAATAATAAAAAGTAACAACTTAGCAAAAATTTAAAAATATTAAATATGCTAAAAGTAAAAAATTAAAATAAAATTACCTTCAACAACTCCAATTTGGAGAAGGTCTTGAAGATGGCTTATAACATATGATGATTAGTCACAAACATTTGAATCTCCTCAACTTCTGTGTATATTTCTTTGACCCACTCAATCTCAGTGCCAATCTTTTGCAATATCAAATTGAGGGAGTGGACAGACATGGTGTCCAAAAAATATGCCCATACCTGCCCTCCACTATATTACTAGTTGCCCTACAATTTTTAGCATTGTCTGTTATGACTTGGATAACATTTTCATGGCCCACCATTTCAATCGATTCTATGAGAATGGATGCTAAAATGAGTTCACGACATATAATGAAGGTTGCAAAGTATGCAATTTTCAACTCTACAATGACCTCATCATTGACTTTTCTACATGTTGTGTGCTACAAAAGATCTAATTGCCATCACAAGTAGAATGTTATAGTTTGAAGAAATCCCTACATATGCTTTCACCTAGTCCTTGAATTCCATTTCTTTCATTTTCCTACTATTATTTGTTCTTTCAACTCCCATTATTCCACATCTATTAAATAAGGCTAGGCTCCCTAAATTTTCCAAGAAATAAGTATCACTCTTAAAGTTGTGGCCTTTAAGCAAAAATACTATGACCCACCCATCACACAAAAAAAAAAAAAAGAGTTTCCCACTTGTATTCACACTCATTCAAGAGACTTGGAAGTCCAAAAGCCTCCCCAAGTAGCACCCTATGTCAATCTCACCTACAAAAACATGATCCAATGAAAAGCAATTTCACTAGATCCTCAACAATACACTCAAAACCAACACACTCATTCGACACAACTCACCTTCTTGTCATCCAAAGGGAATCAAAAGATCCTCATATTGCATTTTGAGCATTTTGATTCCCTTGGCAAACCCCTACCTACCATCTATCTCCATTGAGGCCACAACAAACCCTCTAATTCAAATCAAAAGCATATTGCATCAAATTATTGTAGTTTAAGGTTGCATCCCAAAGCCCATGTGAGTTGATATGTTCCAAATAATAGTAGACATTCTTCAATTGCGCATCTTCAAAGATTACCAAACAAATTTCACACCCTAGACAACATGTCATTTACACCTCATTTGCATAGTACATATCAATGTAATCAATGCAATATATTGTCACCACTCGAATGTATATATATGAGTTTTTCTCTCTTTGTATAAGATTGTAGTCCTTAGAAATTTTGTCCTTAAATAGTTTCAAAGTTTCTATCTCTACAAAACTTCATAGGAGAATAATCTTAGCATCTGTCTATATTTGATTTCTATGTAGGTTCCAGCTTTCAAGGCTGCATGTAATTATCTGCATTCAAAAGCAATTAATAAAGATATTGTATTTCTTTTTAATATTAATTGCAATTAATAAAGATATTGTATTTCTTTTTAATATTAATTGTGGATGTTTAATATGTTGCAGAGCAATAATTCTCACATTTTACATGCAAAGTAGATGTGCTTACTATGTGCTCTACAATATAGATAAATATTTTGTGATTATGTCAAGAGGCATAACCAAAAAGGTAGCAAGAGGGGCATGTGTTGGAATGAGTGGATAAAAAAAAACCCTCAATAAAATTTCACAACCATTTACATGTCAAACCTTCATTAAACCCAACTGTGGGTGGTGCTAGTAAATTTTTACATGAATAATCTAATACATCAATCTCAAGGCAAAGATATGTGTTTAAGATCTGTATGCTAGTTTAATTTCATCTAGATCGATTCAAATCAATCATTTTGACATGTCACCCATTTTGTTTCTGTTTTAATATGATATTTCTCCCTTTTCCCAATACTAAATAGATTAGTTACAATATGTTATGGTAGAGGAGCCAGCCTATTTCAAAGGTTTCTTGAACTTCAAAAAAAATTGTGATCACTTGGACTATGCACTTGGATCCATAGTTACAAACAAAGGTTCAATTCATCTAATTAATACTAATAACATTAATTTAGCATACTATCATTGTGTTGATTATTGAATTTGAATCTATCAACTTCATCATAAGTTTAACGAAGCAATATTATTTAACCCCTACAAATTATTCCACAAAATACATTGCAATGCTCAATAAGTTGTTCAATGTTGTGAATACGATAATGCATGAAAGGTATTAGGAGGGAAACTACCATATCATGAGAAACTGTTATTTCATTTTCATTGTAGATCTAAAATTAGTTCTTTGAAAAAGATAAAGAGTAAATGAGGAACCCTTCACTTCAACCTAATCTTACGAAATGAAGAGAGATCGTCACTTCACAAGTATATTAATGATCTGCCAGATAATATATATTTGCTATTATTTGTCTCTGGAAAACTTTCACCTACCTTGACTTGGATGATCTAACTGTAAATCATCAATAATGCACATACTGAAGATGCCTTTGGTTAAAAGAATCTGCAAGTAGTGTAACCTAAATGTAGAAGATTTAACACAACAGCAAAAATCTCTCACAAATAAATCAGCAAACCAAAAGATAATGATTTTTTTCAATTAATCAGGATTCAATAGGGAAATAGTCAGGCCAGGATTAGGGTTGGTGGATGTTAGATCTAAAATTAGTTGATTGACAGAAAAAACCCTAACACTAACCCAGACACTGATATTTTGACCTAAGAATTGCAATTTAATCAAAAAATCATGTCAACCAATTTTATGGTAAAGCCAGCAGGGCAAGCAGCGATTAATTGTGATTCAAAAACAATTTTTGCTTCTCCAAGTTAACACATTGCATTTTAATCTTACAACACGTAATAATAGTAAGCAAAATAACATAGATATTTGCAGTCATAACCTAGCATATAAAATCTTAAATCAAAACAGCCAAACAAAACATGGGGAAGTTATTTTAAAACTGCTCACTCTAACAACAATCTTGTAAACAATTAATTACACTTCTATAGTCCTATAGACCATTTTGGCTTAAAATTCATCTCTTCATCTTATTATACCTTAAATCTGTCATTCCAAAAAAATAAAAAGGTTCCACTAGCTGGCAATGTTATCTGATGTCCAATAATATAGTTCACATGTAATTCATGTAAAGAGCTACCACCAATTCTATCTTATACAATGAAACTTCCAACTTGGAGAATGTTACTATGCTCATAAGGAATTGGAACTCATGACACAACTCATTGGCTAAGATTAAAAAGGTAAGGTCATATATGATATTACCATGGAGCAATCAGTGCAGATTTGAGCATTTAATTCACACGACCACAATAGAAATACTTATTGACATACAATTCCTGCTAGTAACAAAAGTGTAACTATGCTTTTAAATTTATGTTGCAATTGATATTGATAAAAAAAATGCTCCCTACAAGAAAATAGGCAAAGCTAAAAAACTGACTCAAACTATCATATCTTCAAAGCAAAGGCCAGCCCTTCCTTAATGAGTTCTTCTGTGCTTTGTACCAAAGGCTGTACCCGTGCTACCTTAGCAATAGTTTTGTTTTCTTCAGGAGTACCATTCTCCAGGAATACACCTACAATCTTGCCATCTTTTATCCAATATGAACCAAATTTAGCTTTTGGTGTAGCAGGGTTATTGTCACCAAATATAAAAGCTTCACCAGTATTGTCCCCATAGAATTGCCATGACAAATCAAAGGATCGGGAGTAGAAAAAGGGAAGATAGTCATATGCTTCAATGCTCCTTTCTTCCTCTTTGGCTTTGATTGCCTGCACAAAAGACAAGGAATGGTTATCATAAACATGTCTAAGTAAGAAGCAACACTGCATGTATTGTAAGATAAAAAAAAAAATAGTTACAGTGTACTGAGAAACTGACAAATGTATTTGCTGATTTTCAAATCATACATTCTTCAATGTTGACAGAAGAAAATAGCAAACAAGAGATATTAAAAAAGAAAAATCTAATAGCAAATGTGCATCTAAACATTGAATAAGTCAAGTCATCTGGTGTGCCAAAGCATGTTACTAGTTCTCAACTGCCAATATGAATTCTTGTTTCCATGCAATCAGTAAACTGGATTTAAGTTAGAACAGCAAAGCATTTATAGATTATGGCCACAAAAGGTTTCCTTCTCCACTGCTTCTACCTCGATCCTCATAAATAAACGACTCTGAATGTGAAAAAAAAGGGTAAAAAATATCTTACCCAATTAACACTATCTAATAAGACATCACTACAGAATTCAGAATAGAAGTTAATCAAACAAGAAATGTTTTTATGTTCAATTGACCTAAGATATAGAGACCAAATTATACTTGATATGCCCAGGCTCCAAAGTTTAGTAACAACGCAGCTTGGCTGCAAAAGGTGAAGTCATTCAATTTTCAGAATATGTAGGCTTCCTGTCCTATTAACTAAATATAATAGTTAACATGCAAGGAAAAACAAACAATTAAGTGGCAGTTCAGAGGCACATATTCACCTCCTTGCAGATCCATTGGCAACAAGAGATATTTCAGAAAATACTATCCGTAGCTTTTTTGCTGCTCTTCAAAATCTGGTTCACTATTGATAGAGTGGTTCACTTGCTAGTAGCCCAATTTTGTGAGAGAATGGTTCACTTGCTAGTAGCTCATTTTTGTCAAGTTCAACCTCTTTTGCAAAAAGTAGGTTCATGTGGATTCAACAGCATTGTTACTTTTTATTAGACTTCACCATAGATGTATTACTTGATGAAAATTGTGTGTACTTGGGCAACTTAAGAACAGACTATCACGGTTCTTGAGATAAGAGTAAATTAACTCTATTTATTATATATCTGTGTTCCACAGGGATTGTGGTGTTCAAAATCAACTCAAGCTCACGCTTGTGAGTCAAACTCTGACGCAGCACATGAATCATATTCTTGCTAAAGGTGTCTTGCCCAGTCACTCATGTTCTCGTGGCAAAAACCAGTTGAGTGGTAGTGGAACTAAGGGGGTGATTTGTTCTTGAGGAAGCAAAACATTGCGGATAGTGGTTAGATTGATGGGTGTGCAGTTGTTGGTTGTTGCATTGCTGATATTAATTTCATGGAGTTGAAAGGTCAATTCTTGTAGCAGATTGAGATTTCCATTGCCTTCTCTTATATTGCTAAGTCTTGCCTAGTTTGTTCATGGAATTGATTGATAATTTGGCCTTGGACTTGAAAGATTCTTAGGATGCGAGTCCTAATTGTATCTCATCTAATTTGGTCTAATATTTCTATCTATTCTTGAATATCTTTTTCAGAGGGGTTTTCTTGTGTGGAGAGGTTCACCCTAATTTCTTCTAAGACTTTTTGGATCCTATCTTCTCTCACACCTGGGCATAGTGGAGGAGATGGATGTTCATTTTCACTTTGAGTTGACTTGTTGTGTTTTGACTTGACTTTGTTGAATTTTGTGCCTCATGACGAGATCGAGGGCTTCCTTGTTTTGTATGTTCTCGAATGTTATATGAATCTCTACATGCAATTACACTACATGAATGCAAGCCTTTTGTTCTTTTTCCAATTTTTTTGATATGGACTAACTACTACTAAAAATTGAAATATGAATGTAATGTCCTCTTTTAGAATATTCTTGATTTCTTCACCTGTACACAAGAATAACTTCTAGAAAGGGACATCAGTACTATTAAAGATCAATTTAGTGATGAAATCAATACATCATAATCATAATCAATGACAATGAACAAGAATGTAATGTTACCTATGTGTACATATATTCAATTCCTGCAACCACAGACATTAACACATATACAAGTACATATATTCTTTCATAATCATTAGGATTAGCAATGTCATAATCATAGTCAATGATACATATATTCAAATGTATTTATATTTTAATCATGTTTAGGCCTCATGATATGCTTCGGGAATAGTTATCGCCGTGCCTGGTCATTAATCTAACCTAGCCCTAGCGGAGGATAAGTATATACTGGTTAAGGCGCTGGATAACAATACTCATAGGCCCAAGGGCTTCATTGCACACCTGGCAATTCCTCACCACTTGGCTCAAGGGCTTCATTGCACACCCGGCAATTCCTCACCACTTGGGGGTCACCTTATTGTGTAAACTAACCGGTACTGTTCTCCACTGTCATAGGCCGAAAGGCTTCATTGCATACCCAGCAATTCCTCACCATTTGGCTCAAGGGCTTCATTGCACACCCGACAATTCCTCACCACTTGAGGGTTACCTACTGTGTGAGAATCAATTAACAATTAAACCGCCCTTCCCTAACTATTCAACCGTCCTCGTAGGACCCTAGATAAGATTAAGGACGTGGAAATGATGTACTCATCCCTAGTATATCATGAGTAAGGTTAGAGAGATCATACCGATATTGAATTCGTCTTCTTGAATGATTGGTGATATTCTAGTGATCCTACGGATCACAAAGATAATACTTTCTTATGCATATTGTTATGTCAATGGGAACTAGATATTACTTTCTTATGAATATTGTTCCTTCAATGGGAACTAAGTGTTGGTGCCTGATTTCACTGTCAGTTTCTGAGCAATTTTCATGCAGGCACCTTCCCTAAAAATCCAAAAAATGTTCTAAGTGTTGGACCTCCTCAGCATTTTTCAGCTGCAGCATCATATTTTCTTCGAGGAGGAGGTCATCATCATCATCATATTTCTGGTCATCACCCTGATGTTGCTTACGAGGGTCATCATATTTTCTGTCAGCATGATCTTTCGCTGGGGTGATATTCTAACATCGGGTGATCTTGGTTAAGATCATCCTGATGATGTTGCTGCAAAGTCCTAAGTATGATCCGATCTTCATCGGGGTCATCATATTTGAACATCGGGTGATCTTAGTCAAGATCATCCTGATGTTGTTTTATCACTTCATGTTCGTTGTTTTATCACCCTGATGATGCTGACGTCATTCTTATGTCAGGGTGATATCTATTTCTCTGCCTATCTGCATCATGATATTTCCGAAGGAGGGGGTGATATTTTCATATTTGAATATCACCCGGATGTATGTTTGTTTCAGCATCATGATGATGCTGATATCAGGGAGATATCCGCCTGTCAGCTTCATGCATTATCCAGTGGGGGGTGATCATTTCAAATATCTGTCATATTTATATATCACCCCGATCTTATAGCGGAGCTACAGTGCAGCATGATATTTGTGCATCAGGATGATATTTCCAAATATCCGGTTATCTTCCGAATATCATCCTGATGCCGACATGTGGTGGTGACGTCATCAAAGTCCGGGGGGTCATATTTCTAACATTACTCATCTTATGAAGATCCCCCAATGTTGCGAATATGACGATGACGTCATCCGGATATGAGGAGGTGCGCAGTAGGCAGATATGCTGATGACGTCAGCAGGATATGACGGTGACGTCATCAGGATGTTCATCGGCCAGACATTTAGTATCGGCTGAGCAGGAGGATCTTCCTCCGATGGATCAGGTTGTGCCGATGAAGGCGATTATCATGCAGGTGATATTGCGATGATGATGCTGACGTCAGGGTGATATTTCAAGCAACAGGATATCATGCTATTGGAGGATGATGATGAAGGCTTGTACTAGTGTCGTCGGGAGCAAAAGCACCGACATCATATATGCTCGCGACCTAGTATATAAGGTGATGAGGAGGTTGCTGCAGGGTGCATGTGGGATAATTCGACCTTGCATATTTTCAAATATCATGACGATGTATCTTGGCGGGAAACGGTTGCGACGCACAGTATTCTGCATTTCCCAAGGCCGCGGGTTGGTGCGCCATTAATGGCGATTGTTGCAGAGGTATGGGCGATGGTGTGGACGGATCTAGTACCCGATTGAAGATGTGGATCCCTAGGCGGCGGCGCAAGGCTCGAGATTTCTTCCTGTCTCCTCTCCCACCTGCTGCATTCATGTTTGGGCACCAATCTAGTAATGCGTTGAGCGCCATTTTTCTGATACTGTGTATCTGGCGGGATTTTTGGTCAACCATGTAATTAATTGCTGTGGTACACTTTCTGGCTGTTATAAGCAGACTGTGTTACCATTTTTCAGGTTGTTGAAAACTGGACATTTTGGCTCTGTAATAAGATACAACTGGTTTTGGTTGCTCTGTGCAGCAAAACTTGTGAGTTTATGTATCTCCTGTTGTACGTTTTGGCATGAATCCACTGATTTCATGGTTAATCTTATATGAATAATGCTATGTTTGCATGTGTTATGCTGATTCTGTCTCCAGTTTTGCATGTATCTTTCTTCCTGCAATAGGGATGCCATAAGTATCAACAGCTTAACACTCTGTATTGGGAGATATCTGTAAGGCAGGTATCATGTGTATCCCCCTGAAATCCAGTTTTAGCTATTCATGCTGATCATTCACAGGTGTATGTCTACCGACTCCAAGCCCTGGATAGGCACCAATCTAGCTCTGTGTTGAGGTTATACACTATGTCCAGCTTTGCATCCAAACACCATTTCAAACCATCTCATCCTTCCACCTGTTAGTTGTAGGAGTAGGATTAGGAACCCCCTGCATGCTTTCATACCCAACCAGACATCATGTCCAAGAATGTTGCCAACCTTGTGATCTATCATACAGATCTTGGTCCATACATGAGAGTATTCTGCCTGTTGTTGTCAAGTTAAATCTTTCTATCTTTGAGCTAGTCAAGGTTACATCTTGAGTTATAGGGATACCCCCCTTGGTGCGGCAGAACCAGAAGTGAAGGGGAGGCAGCTCACGCAACCTCCTGTATTTAGTTGGCTGAATCTGCCTGTGCATTAGAAGTGGCAAACCCTAATGCTGATTCAGAAGAAAAACCAACACTAAGTATCACACCATCACTATCGGATGGATAAAATATATATATGGCAATACTATGCCTTAGTAGCTTTATTTCAATATAGATATATAATTATTCCTTGATTAGATTGATAATAAGGATCATAGGATAATATAAGTAGTGCTGATAAGAATACCTTGTAGAGCTGTTGTGATGGCTGCTTCTTGAATAATATAATCTGCTGATAAGAATTCAGTATTGTCTTTTAAGTTATAATATAATGACAGATATAGCTCTAGGCTGATTTGCATGTTTGAGACTGCTGCTTCTGGATAATTGATGGCTGATGATAGATCTCTAAGATGATAATAGATATGTTTGATCTGTATTTAATCCTTCTTCGAATATTTGACGAATGACTCCAATACAGCAGCTGAGATATATATAGAAGTCTTATAGATAATATGAGGTAGAAATGTATCCACAACTTCTCTTTAATCCGGCAAACTTCTCCAAGTTGAAGCACTATCCTTGCCTAGGTTCAATGAACCCAATAGATGATTGAAATGGAATGCGGAGGTCTGATATGAAAATGCTGTGATCTGATCGGAGGTCTGATATGCAACAAAATACCACTCAAGTATGTCAAGAACCCTCCACAATGCAGTGATATGTATATAGTTGGATGAAATGATCGCTGATGAGATTATATTTGAATTCCTGCTGATTGATTATTTGCTGCTGATATATATTGATATATATTTAACTCAGATATTTTGAGGCTTGGAAATGCTTGATGATGATAGTGTGATTGATTTCTGAATGATGTTAGAATGATCGATTGATGCTTGTCTGTGATTGCTTGCTACTCTGCCTTATAACTCTGCACCCAATACCAGATCGCTGTCTATTAATCTTCATCTGTGCTGATGTTATTTATATTCCATAAAGCTTTCTTCCTTTAATCCTAGCGCTGCCTTCAATTATATAATCGCTGCCTATATTGATAGGAAAAGGGTGAGTAAGAAAGAATATAATAATCTCCCATTCCCTTTTAAAATGCATCGTAGCACCTTTTTGTCTTATGCCAAGTTACTCATATATTAACTTGTTTTAACCATAGGCGTTTGACTTAATGTCACCCGTTGCTGTTATATATATATATTCTTTACTGCCCATCCCCCCGATCATCCTCCTTTATGACCCTTTATACAATTCTGTACAAATCTAAGGGTCTTTACCAACCATTGTGACTTTTAGACTATTGTCTTCTCATTTGATCGCTGCTCTATATCAAATATTGGTGGCTGCTTTTTATTATATTTATATTATTATTTAATAATAACAATTAATAATTATAATTTATATTTATATCTTGTCAAATATCTAAATAATATATATTTTATATTGTTATTATAATATATTTTATGTTTATATTTATATTATATTATTATTATAATTATAATAATATTTAAATTTATGCTTATTATTTATAAATAGAAAAAGATTTGTGTAACAATATTATTTATTTTATATATACATAATTATCATCTAAATTGACCAAACTTCAAGAAAGCAATCGTATATCATGATGTTTAAATCTTTAATTTAAACAATGCCTTAATATCGGGACATACCAATGAATGCAAATCTAAATGGTTGTTCCTAAATGTAATTTGTCTATGTTTTCGTTTTTTTGTATTTTGATGTTGATGTAAGCTATTCTAAGAAAATGAAATTTGCAATTACTCTAAGCAAAACAGTTAATGAATATAATCTAGAAAGCAATGAAAAACAATAAGCTCTACATTGACCAAGAGAAAATAAACATCAATTTACTTCCTCAAGGGCAAGATTGTGAGCTAATTATTATTGAAAGAAATAAAAGAACCTATATAATTCGGGCACCAATGCTAGGCTTTTGTCCTTAGAGATTCTATCGCAACCGTCTCCTCCTTTGCAGCAATGGGGTCCTCCTCTTGATGATAGGGACAAAGGCAGGGATATGAGGAAATAGATTTGGGCTTAGAAGCAACAACAAAATGCAAATAAAAGGCACGCGTAGTCCTGCACAAGCATATGAATGCTATGGGGGATGCCTATGCATAAACTTGAACAACACAAGAATGCAAGTAATTTTCAGCCTCCCCTAGAACAAAAGAAGGGTATTTATAGGTAGAAAATGGGCAAAATAGGTAGGGGTGATTGGGGAGTTAACAGGGATTGATTTAAAAGATAATTAGGTTTGACTGGGAGATCACAAGAGTTGGAGAGGAGAGAACAAAAGATTGATGGGAAGATCACTGTGAATTGATCAAGAGTGAACAAAAGAGTGATTGAGAGTTGACAAATAGTCGGCGAAAGTAATGGCTCAATATGCATGAAGGAACTCTCAATCAAAATCCAAAAACAGAAGTAAAATTGGTAGAACTGATAGAAATCACGCATGCCAAAACATGACATGGTCACCCCTTTTGGAAAGTGGATCGCCCTTTTTGCTAGGGAAAGTTGCCTTGGCAACCTTGCAACTTAAGAACAGGTTGCCCGGGCGACCCTAGGGTCTCTTGGGTGACCCTCTTGTTGAGGATCTGAAAAGGGTTGTTTAGCATTTGTGAAGCCCTAGAACCTAGTTCGTAGGTAGGCAAAGATGGTCAAAAAGGGAAAAATACTGAGGGACATGTTGTCAAGTGTGAGATTGATGGGAGTATAATTCACGCCTTTGTGCGCCATGATTTGGATCTTTGTATCATGATTGAACTACTATGTAGTCTTATGCGCCTTTTCCATACTTACAGGGACGTGTTCCCGGCCCTCGAACCCCCATCCCCGTCCCCAATGGTGTTTCGAGTATGCAGCATGGCAAGGGACATCTCCTGGCCATCCCCAAAAATCTTCAAAATTCCATAACATTTCAAAAACGCGTTGTAAGAACAAGAAACACAGTCAAGATGTTTGGCCAAAGTCAACCTCCCCAATGGAAAGACAATGTTTTATAATGTTTCAAAAAAAATTCCTTCATGACATTAAAAAATATTCCCACGCCCCTTATTCAACCCTAAAATCACAAAATAGCTGCCACTCATTTGATCATTTCACATTAGTGTTGTTTGAGTTTGAAGTTTGAAGTTTTTGAACAATGAAATCAGAAATTCAAATTATTGCTGTTAGTGTTAAACTTTTATATAACTTTTATCATTACTATTAACTATGAATCTGAATCATAATATATTTATTGCTGTTATACTATTGTCGCTGCTGTCACTACTGTCATGATATATTTATTGCTACTATGCTGTCACTGTCTTAATTTTGATGTCATGCTACTTAATATTAGTTATACTTGTAGAAATCTCTCTCTCTCTATATATATATCATCCCACCATTCCCCGTCCCAGAAATGCTGTGGCCACCAGGATTCTAAATGGAACAGACTGTATTTGAGAGCCTGCTATTTCACCTAGGTTTGCTTGCACGCTTCTTGTAATTTTTTGTTGTTTATGTTTAGTTTTGCATTTTTTATATTTCTTCTCTTTTATAGATTTAGATACGCATGTTCATAGGTTTGTGTGCTCTTTTCTATGCCCATTTTCACCTTTGTTTGTATTAGTTTTATATAATAATAAGTATGTATTTACTTAATTGTTTGCCATTCCACCTTTTTGTAAATTTATTTAGTCTTCTAATTTAATGTTTTGAATTGTATTTACTCCCTTCTCCCTTTTAAGTATTTAGTTTTCTTTTTCACATTTTTCCTTTTCGTAATTTTTTTTTGTGGTCTCTTGGTTCCCGTGTCATCTCTGTCCCTTCCTCTATTTAGTTAGTTCTGGTCTACAATTTATCATTTCACTTTCTCTTCTCTTGCTCTCTTATCCTAATAATGAATCATGGAGTGTGATCCGAAATGTTGATGTAAAAATCTTTACATAGTTAAATCCAGAAACATTCAATTTGCAATATTATGGGCTGTGAAAATTTGATGTCTTTAATTTTAAAAGGCTTCCAATGATAAGAAATACATTTATGGCAGCTTTTTGGGTTTTCTGACCACAGAAAGAAGAATAACCAAATTTAGCCAATATATAACTACCATTCAGTGTCTAATGAGACAGTTCCCCCAAATTGTCATGATATGCTAAGTAATAGAAGCATGCCGGGAGAATGATCAGATTCACTCTCTCAAAGCTATCATAATAACGATAATGATGACTTTTAGTGTCCCCAAAGACCAACAAAGGTTTATTGGACATAAAGAATAAAACAAGACATTTCTATTTAATGTGTCAAAGTTAACCCAAAGACCAACAAAGGTTTATTGGACATGAATAAAACAAGACATTTCTATTTAATGTGTCAAAGTTATATTTTAGCATATTGAAAAATAAAAGCAACAAGCCCTTTTCATCTAATAAATCAACAGATTTTGAAGTTAACTAATATTATGAACCTTTCTGAAGTTTATCCTGATATTTGTTAGAGCAGGACAAATTAACAGGAAATAGTATCACAAAGGTACAACTATTCAGTTGTGGAAATTGGCCCTAAGACTAAAATAAGAAATTACTGCCTCCACAACTATGTTACATTTACTCATAATAAGCACAAACAACTATTCCCCATTCAGCACTGGCAGCTATTTCATAGATCACATCCATCAGTTGATTTCATCAGAGGCATCTTCCACCAACCTCAGTGCCTTAAATTGTTCCAGAAAGAAAAAAGAAAAAAATGGAAGAGCGATAGAGACTCACCTGCACAGCTTGTGCTGCTGACTTCCGAGCATGATCAACATGCTCAACTCTTCTATCGTCCCCATAAATCTTCATTGGAAAATATGCCACATCTCCCACAGCATAAACATCAGGTACACTAGTCTTGAAGAAAGCATCAGTCTGCATTTAATTATTGTATCAACTCAGTCAGCAAACTATACTGACAAGGCCTCCATGCAGAAATTAAATATCATATCAATAACCATGAACATATTAGGTTTTGAAACATTCCAATCAAGATTCACCTATAGCAGTTTAGAGAAAAGGATACCACCAATCAAAGACCGTAAATTTTAATGTACGGGTGGCTTAGCAGTCCCATTCTCATTTTAGCTAAATCTAGATTTTCTCTGCAATAAACCTATATTCCGAGCTGAAATCTTGGGTTCAGTCAGAAGAAAAAATATATATCAGTCCAGTTCTAGGAGGATAGTGACCTTAAAAGATGGCATTGCATTTATAAAAGCACACCATAATTTTGTTGGCACATTATTTAAAAAATGAAATGGTGTCAACCTAACCGGTAAGTATCTTCTCACTTTGGTGTAAATTCTAAATAAATGGACCATTTTCATTGTCCAATTGATTATTTTCATTTTAAACAAAAATAGTGCCACAAGACAGCAAACAACCACTTTGACTTGAGATTTAGCGTAAGGAAAAGATAATGTGCTTGAACAAAGGAAAGACAACCCCATCCACATTTTGTCCAATTGTCTTTTTCCCCAAATATTGCATGATGAGTGCCACAAGGTGGGCTCATGCATACCCTTCAGGATTAGCACAGAAATTTGACAAGAATAACATTATTATGTATTAGTGCAGTGAGAAAAACACCCTAAATGGCCTTTTTGCCCAAAGAAAAAAATGCATAACGTTTTTTTGTTGAGAAAATTAAAATATACTGTTCCCAAACAATGGCAAGCAAGCAGTCCGTCCTTCTGTATTAGGCTTTAGCATATGGCATTTAATCGAGAATAACTGCAGAATATATGCGGCAATGGGAAAGACATCCATCAAATAGATTCAAATGTCTATTCTCCCAGAATTGCATAAATCACAAGAAACAAAAACAATGACACAAGAGGCCAAGCAACCAATTATGATTACTAATAACAAAAGATGTACCTGGAAAAATGTAAAGACATTAACCCAAATCTATCATCTTCTTGATAAAAAGATGCTACTTTCCACACATTCACCATAATGACCTTAATATAAGGAAATCTATGGTTAATGGCCCCCATCTACCACTTTGTATCAAGGTCACTCAAAGGTTTGGCCAGTTGAAGATCACATCCAACACCAACAGAGAGTCCTTCAGATACTAAAAAGTGATCTTGACAATTGCACAGAACAGAATGAAATAAGCAAACCAGCATATGAGTGGGGCACTTTCAGATGGGCATCTGGGTCTTCTTTCAGCTCTAACTGTGCAAGCAATTGTCTTCAAAAACAAAAAGGAAACAAGTAGGGTTATAAATTCTATGGGCGCTAAAGGTGCATCACAAGATAGACATGTGGCCCATAAATTGGAAATATTGCCATCTTCAAAGATCGATCAGGTATTTTGTGTGCCTTGGGCATAGGAAACATGATTCAAATGCAATTGGTGTAACCAGTTTTTGATAAGGAAAATGTGTTTGGGCAATAGATGTGATATTCAAACGATGGAGGAAAAAGCTGCACAGTTCAGAAATTATGAAGGACCTAATCAAGTGAAGTAAGTTACAATTGGATGGAAATAATTAAATAAATGCGACGATGACTGTTTCATGCTAAAACATCCACAACTAGCAACTAGCAAGCATTGAGGGCTTCCTTTTGAAGGGGAAGTATTTTTTATGCCCTTGGGCCTTAGTAGTCAAATTTGTACTATGTATTGTCAGGTTATGGATTAGCCAACCCCCATACATAACCCATGATAGTTTCTATATTTATCAAGTAGGTGGTTGTTTTCTGCAGTGTGTCAAATTATGTGATGTTTACACAGATGAATCCTGATAATATATAAAATAAGTTTTTTTATATTTTCCAATTCCTTGGAAATCAGCTTGATTAGGGTCATGAGGTTAACCCATCCTAATTATACCTGCTAGCACAAACCCATCTTAGCATGGATCTAATACAAGCCGAGGGGCACCCAAAAGACTCAAGATGCCAATCCCTGTGTTCTTATAGTTATGATATGGTGGGATCGCCGTCTTGAGGCTTCTTGGATTCCAGTGGCGGATGTGAGGGAGACATTAAAGACTGACATCTTTATTGATATGTAGCTATGCTCCACAAGGACGTGTCCCCTGCCTGAAATGACCCCGTCCCCTAGAGGGGACGTTTCGGGGATGCGGGGACGGGTAGGAAACGTCCCCTCCCCGTACCCTTTTTTTTTAAAATTCAGGAAATGTCCCACGGACATCCCTTAAGACTTAGGGGAAGTCAGGGGATGGCTGATCATCTCATCCAGATTTTTTGACAATCTTTTATATTAAAACAGAAAATAAAAAAAAAAAATTGTTCTTGTTCCTACTGAGGTTGCACTGACTGGAAAAATGGACTTCTTAACCATGCAACCAGGGACTTGCTTATTGTAATTGATTCCTTGTGTCAACTGAGATTTGCATTTGGCCAACAGTCTGTCCCGTGCAAACATTTGATACATATTTAAGCACAAAATCGAAAAGCTGTGGCTATAATAAGGAACATATAACATAAATGATAAATCAATAATGAAATTGAAAATCTGAAACTTTTGTCTTTCCCCTTTTTTGGTTTAAACGTGTAGAATGTGTATTTCAACCAATTTTTTTTTCAAACTCCATTAACTTTTCTTCATCAAATAGATGTATACAAATTGACTAATATGGAAAACTGATAATGGGCCTCTAGACTCCGAAAAAAATTGGAATAATATGTAAAGATCTTATAACTTGCAACTTTAATTTCTATATAATTTGTGTTACCGGGTTCTTCACTGTAGGGCACGAGTACCGGACTGGACAGGAGCGGGAGCGGGAGTGGCGACAGGTGCGGGCAGGCGGGGCCCTCCTTGCCCGCACCCGGCCGCTCCCACCCGCTCCCACGAGCGAAAATTCAATTTTTTTGCGTTAAAACTTAAAAAAAACGATTTTAAAACTCATTTTTTAATGAAAAAAAACAAAAACAAAAACCCTAAAAAGGTCAATATAGCAAAAACACCCCTATTCACTTCATATTTTTGCAACAACTCCTCCATTTCACAAGAGTTTTTCACATTTTGTTCATTTTTGCATTGTGGAGGGAATCCGAAATCGATTGCAAAGTACCAAGGAAGGATTGTAGCTTGCACAAAGGTCATCTATTGATCTAAGGTAAGTAGTTTAACCTATTTTTTCTAGTTTTTGTTGAATTTGTTCAAGTTTTTTATGGATTTTTAAATTTTTTCAATTTTTTTTCAAAAATTTCAATTTTTTTTTGAAAAAAAAAAACAAGTTTGAACATTTTTTAAACCTATTTTATTGTTTCTCTTGAATGTTTAGGTGTTTTATTAGTGTGTAGGGTTGGAATATTTTTATTATTTTAATTTAAATTTTGTAATTTTTTAAGCAGCAATCTATTTGAAAGTGAAATGGCTACGCCTACTAGTTCAAGTTCGGTGGGTCTTGAGAAGAGTAAACAATTCAAATATGATCAAGGATCTCCTCTTTGGAGACATGTCAACATGGTTGAACAACTAGCAGGAGGTGGGGCTTTTGTTTGGGTTTGTAATGAGTGCAAAGTCACATTTAAGAGCTCATATACTCGATTGAAAGCTCACTTATGTGCCATAAGTGGAAAAGGAATAAAAATATGTGAAGGGCCAAACAAGAGGGGGTTGCCAAAAGCACAAATTATGGCATACATTAAAGAACAAGAAGAAGCTGATGAAAAGAGTGCAAGAGCAAAATCAAGAGCTCATCCTTTAACAAAGAAAACATCAATGAATCCACCTACAGAAGCTCCTTGTTCCAGGCCACAACATCCTTTCTTGGACTTGGAGGTAATCCAAGATGATGAACCCTCTTCTTCCTGCAAAAGAGGTCCATTGGCAAAGGCATTTCAAAATGAAACAAGAGATATTGCAGATGAAAAAATTGCACGTTGCATTTATGCCAATGGTCTTCCTTTCAACTTGATGAGATCACCATATTGGCGGGAAATGGTGGTAGCAATTAGTAATGCACCTTTTGATTACACAGGTCCTGGTTATGAAAAGGTGCGACCCACCTTATTGGCAAAAGAAAAAAGTTATGTAGAGAAATCACTAAAACCAATTAGAGATTCATGGATTGAAATAGGAGTGTCCATTGTTTCTGATGGATGGAAAGATTGCAAAAACCAACCTTTAATAAATGTTATTGCTGTGTCCCCCAAAGGGGCAATGTTTTTGAAGTCGATTGATTGTGAGGGGAAAATCAAGGATGCACAATTTATTTCCAAAATCCTCATTGAGTCCATAGAGATGGTGGGTGTTGATAATGTTGTCCAAGTCATTACAGACAATGCAAAAAATTGTAGGGCAGCAGGTGCTTTGGTTGAGGAAAGATACTCACACATATTTTGGACACCATGTACCATACACTCCCTTAACTTGGTGATGCATGCAATTAGCACTCAAGTAGATTGGGTGAAAAATACATACAATGAGGGTGAGGAGATTCAAATGTTTGTGACAAACCATCATATGTCACAAGGCATCTTTAGGTCTTTCTCGCATTTGGAGTTGTTGAAGGTAAATTTAGTTTATTTTAATTTTAATTTATGTCATAGTTTTATTTACTTGAGTTGCATGATTCATTGATTTAGATTTTAATTTTTAATGTGTTATTAACTTGTCTTTTTACATAACATTAGGTTGCTGAGACCCGATTTGCATCACACACAATCATTTTGAGACGACTTGTGAAGGTGAAAGAGGCATTAGGCTCCATGGTCACTAGCCACCAATGGAGTATATGGAAGACAGCTAATTCAGAGAGGGCTCAAAAGGTGAAGTCATTGATCCTAGCTGATGAGTTCTGGGAACGTGTGCAATATGTTTTGAGTTTCACAGAGCCTATCATGAGTATGCTTAGGTTTGCTGATACAGATCAGCCATGTTTGGGGGAAATCTATGATGGCATTGACTCCATGGTAGAAAAATTAAAGAGCATAATAACACAAAAGGACAATGACCCCAATGAAACATTTTTCCTAAGTGTCAAAAAAATCATTGATGACTGTTGGGACAAAATGAACACACCCTTGCACCTCCTTGCATATGCCTTGTCTCCCAAATATTATAGTACTGAGATACTTGCTTTGCCGGGGAGAACCGCACCATATAGAGATAGAGAAGTTGCTTTCGGCTGCATGAAAGCATTTCGAAGAATCTACTCCGATCCAGAAATGGTGAATGGTGTTAAGAAAAAGTTTGGCAAGTTCATACAAGGACGAGAGCATAGTTTGTGTGCTATTGCAGACATGTACAAGGAAGATGCACATACATGGTGGTACCTTCATGGGCAAGATTATGTTTTGCTCCAGCCTCTTGCAATCAAAATTCTATCACAAGTAAGCATGTTTTATTTTAACATTCTTAGTACTTACCATTTTTTGCATTTTAAAGTTGTATTGACTAGAGCTCTAATTTGAAATTTGAATAGGTTGCAAGTTCTTCTTCGGCTGAACGGAATTGGAGTACATACTCCTATATCCACTCAGTGAAGCGTAATCGATTGGCTGCTAAAAAAGCAGAAGACTTGGTCTATGTCCACTCCAACTTGCGTCTTCTATCACATAAGCAAGTTGAGTACAAGGATGGGGCAGCGAAGAATTGGGATATAGCCCCTGAGTGTGCCAACTTGGATGCATCTATTACAGAGCTTGCTACAATCACTGTAGATGATGAGGAGAATTTTCTACATGATGTACATAGTGCGAGTGGCACTCCATATGTTGGTGTT
Source organism: Cunninghamia lanceolata (assembly GCA_027924645.1). Lineage (NCBI taxonomy): Eukaryota > Viridiplantae > Streptophyta > Pinopsida > Cupressales > Cupressaceae > Cunninghamia > Cunninghamia lanceolata. Next base: position 259,381 of record BSBN01000004.1, on the reverse strand, counting down.
TCAAACGATTTGCAACCAACCAATGATGATGACTTAGATCTAGATCCTTTTGATGAAGATTGAAGAGAGAAAGATTGACTTTTGAATCTTGATTATAGACTTATAGACTTATAGTATTTTACTATTTTGAAATTTCAAATTTTGTAATGCAGTACTGACTACTGAGTATTTGTAATGATTTTCAATGTTTCATTGTTCATTGGTCATCTAAATTATCAATCAAGATTCAAATGTATTATGTATGTTCAATTCTGTATATTTTTTAATTTTTTTGGTATATACAATTATACTATATAAATAAATATATATATAAAATATATATATATATAGTACAGCCGTACCCAGCCGTACCCACAGAAAAAAAATTTCGCCGTACTGGCGTACCAGAACCCCGCTTCCGAACCCATTCCCGTACCAGAACCAGCAACTTAGCTTTGCAGAACAAATGTACACAAACATTCCTTTTGCAGAAATATCCTCTGACAGGCCCATAGAGCGAATTTATTGTAGTAGGTGACCTAAGTTAATGAATAAAATGGTATAAATAGATGAAAAATTAATGTAATGAGGGTTGGATACAGAGACTTATTTTTTATGTTCCAAATAGAACCCTCTTTTGCTGTAATCGTGCCTTTTTGATTAATACATGCTGATTGTTTTTACCTTTTCATACTGCTTTTTAGCTTTATGCAGATCTAGAACTAGTTATTGTTTGTGAATGTTTAATTCCTTGCAATCCTTTTCTTATCTTTTACCTTTGTTAAGATCTACGGGATTTGTCTAAGGATATCAGTTGTATTCAATTATTCTGTGCATTTTAGCTTTGTGGGTGTTCTTCATTCAAACCTGGTGTATCACTTTTTCCTTTCAATTTCTCCTTCTTCACCTTTTCCCAACGGTGATTAGATTACGTTTAGTCTTAGTCTGCTCTTAATTTCATATTCAGAGAAAAAAAACCGACCTTCTTTAGAGGTTTGATTTCCTTTGCAGGGTCCCACACCTGGAAATCACTCCAATGGTTCACTAGATTGTTGCAGCAAAAGCGCTTCAACACAGGGTGCAAATCCAAGTGACAAAAGTTTATGGCACACTCAGTGGGGCAACCTTACTTTGAATGAAGAGCTAAGCTAAGAAATTGGTGTTGTTCTCAGTATTCTGCAGTTTGGCAGACGACTTTCATGCACCTGACAACTCTATAAGCACCCGGTTTCAGATCGGTCTAACAATATATGCCTGGAGTGCAGACGAGAGCTTCTTCAAGAGGTAATAACTACCAATTTGTTGAATTACCTGTTGTTGCTTCAAGGAGAACTATGTTATCTAGGTCTCCTACAAGAATGAATAACAATGTTGTTCCTCCTCATCCAAGAGCTCAATATGCACCTCCTCCTGTTAGGTTTCAATACTCAAAAAAAAGCTTGCACATAACTAGAATAAATCTAAATATTCCCAATATGGCAAGAAATTTGCCCTATGTAACCTTCAATGGAGGTAGCCCTTTAGCCTTGGCTGCACGTAATGATATACCTACCTTGGCCCTAAAGAGTATTTCATTGTTTATGGGCAATGGTTCTACTACACCTGCTGAACATATCAAAGACATATCAAACATATGCTCAGTTCACCATATTCAGCATGAAGATGTGGTTGTTAGGCTCATGGTTTCATCCTTCAAGGGGAGAGCTCTTTAATGGTTTAGGAGTTTAACCCCTGCTTCAATACATGAGTGGGATAAGCTGGGAAAAGCACTCTACAAGCAGTCTGGAGAAAAAGCGGACAATGTTTATTTGCTGGAACAATTGACAACCATAAATAGGGCTCTCAGCGAGATGATGGTTGATTTCAACTTCAGATTTCAAAGGACATGGGAAAGGATTCCATCTCTCCTTAGACCATCTCCACAAGGTGCTTTCTTGTATTTTTTGAGGGATTTAAATTCTGATATAACTGTTATGATGCAATATATGGGTGCTCAAACTTTACCAGATGCATATGAGACAACTTTGAGAGCTAAAAATTGTTTAATACAGACTGGGAAAATTGCTCCCAGACCCCCTATACCTATTTTCCTAGAACTGCCTTCACAGGTTTAGCAACCTACTATTGCTCCCATCCCAGATCCTAAAGCCTCAACATCTTCTCTTTCACATGAAGAAAATGAATTTTAAACCCTAGTGACCAATCTGACTAACAAAGTCAATACCATAGCCATCCAGACCGCCCCTAAAACCCATCAAAATTATAACCAGGGGCATTCTTCAAATCATAACTGGAATCAGGATTGTAATTCCAATAGAAAAATCAAAACTGGAACCAAGGTTTCCAGCCAAATAGATACCAAAATAATAACCCTGCTCAGCCCTTGCAAATAGTTAGGACCATTCAACAAATACTGGCTATCAATCTAGTTAGGGCCTTGGTTCCTACTCAAAACAATCTGGCCCAAGAGGCAGATTGGTGCACAATCAATCCACTTGTGCATTTAGGACACAAGAACGAGCCCTAATGGTGCAAAATTTTCACACTCAACAAGCATCATTGGTGGAAGCAGCCAACAACAACCCTGAGGTACCAAATGAGGTTGCTTCTGATTCCAATCTAATGCTTTGGACTCTTGGGGATTTTTGTGTTGTTAATCAACTGATGGACAGCGTGATCATGCCTGTAAGTAGTGTTGTAGACAACACAAGATCCAAGAAGAGTCAATTGGAGGATAACCCCATGCCTACTGTATTACAAAAGGAACCTATCCCAAAGGCAAATGGGGCTAGTGCTACAAATTCAACTCAAAGCAGCAAGCCTACTACTACAAAGGAGGTTCCATCATCTCCAAAAGTGCCTAAACAAACCACTGAACTGTCAAGGAGGGGAACATGGATTTCTTCCATGCATAAGACAGCAACATTTCCCCTGAATATTGTAGAACAAATGAAAAAAAAAAAACCTGAATGTGTCCATGTGGGATGCATTATTAATCCCCTCTAAAAGGGATTTGTTGCAGGAGGCCTTAAAGCAATTCCTAGTAACTAACTCAATAGTCCAGAAGGAAAAGGGCCCTATCAGTCTTGTACAACCAAGTGAAGAGCAAGGGGGTCCAACAAAGAAGCCATCCCCATTCTACTTGTCTCTAATCACTGGGAAATTGCTGGTACATAATTGCATGATAGACTCGGGGGCTAGTATTTCAGTTATACCAAAGAAGATAGCAGATGCATTAGACATCAAATATACCCCTGTTTCATCAAGTGTGTTGCAGTTGGATGGTACTTCTGTTAATACTGTTGGAGTAATCAAACTTACATGCCTGTTCAAACTTGACCTTACATGCCTGTCCAAACTTGACTTTTAGTCAAGATATTTCAGTCATTGATCTTCCTCCTTTCTTTGCTATTTGCTTGTCAATAGACTTCATAGCTAAGGTAGGTGGCTACCTCTCTTCTGATTGGTCTCACATGTTGTCGAGGACAAGATATGGCACAAGGTTCACCATTAAGGTTGAACCAGTTTCAAATTATCATGTAGAAAATTATGATCATAGCCTAGTGAACCCTCATTGCATGGTTCAGGGTGAGGAAGTGCATGATTCAATGTCTCTTGAGACAGTATCTTCACCCCTTCCAACTTCAAATCTTTTCCTTGATGAGTGGGCAGTGGAACACTTTGATTTTGATCCCTATGACACCACTGAGACAACTGGGCTAGGCACCTACATGATTCATGAGGGAATTTCCATTGTTCCTTCTATACTAAAACCAAATGATGATTCTAATGGCCTATGGAAAATGTTCTTTGATTGTGCAAATAGCAGAAATGGAGTTGGTGCAAGAGTATTACTGATCTCCCTGACTGGTAAAAAACTGTATTTTGCTCATATGTTGCATTTTTTCTACACAAATAATGTTGCAGAGTATGAAGCATTGGTACATGGCCTGTTGATTGCTGAAAAGAAGAAAATCAGACATCTAGAGATCTTTGGAGATACTGAGCTGGCAGTCAACCAAGTCAGGGAAAGATGTGCAATGAAAAATCAGCTCCTAAGAGCTTATAGACATAGAGTTTGGGGTCAATTTGAGAGTTTTGATGCTCTCAACCTACAGGTGATCCCAAGGAAATTAAATGCTGAGGTGGACCAATTGGCAACAGTTGGTGCTCAGTTTTCTCCCCCTACAGACCTCTTTCAAGGACCTGATCAACATGTCAAGATACTGGTCAGGCCCTCAATCCCTAATAATGATGTGAATTGGCAAATTTTTGACAGTAATGAGCAGATTGTAAACTTCATCCAAAATGAAGTTGAGTTCTTGTCAAATGTGCAGTCCAAACTACAAGAAGGGTATGGTGATCAGATTATGCAACTGAAGATAAACAAGCTGCCCAAGGGTTTGGTCACTCTTGAGGCTATTTTCAGCCATGATGATGAATTCAAGGGCAAGAAGAAGATCACTTTCAAAAGGAGGACTATCAAAATGTTTCTATCGCCCAAGACAAGGAGTTATTGTTGGGAAAGGTATGTTGTGATGATGAACAACAAAATTTTATTCACCGTTTTCAGAAATACAGTGATGTTTTTGCATGGAACTATGAGGACCTAAAGGGTTTTAACCCTAATGTTGCCCAACACACCATAGAGCTTGATCCAAATGCCAAACCTATTCGCCAAAGGCAGTGGCCTGTGAATCTCAAAATCGAATCCTTAATGAGGAAAGAGCTCGCAAAGCTCATTCAAGCCAGAATCATCTTCCCCATCAAGTATTCCACCTGGGTAGCTAACTTAGTGCTAGTGAGGAAAAAAAATGGTGAGATAAGGTTGTGCGTGGATTTTCGTGATCTGAATCGAGCTTCCCTGAAAGATCACTATTGTAATGTGCTGCCCCTGTTTGTTCTTTTAGTTTATTGTATTATGTTATTTTTTAATTATTTGTGATCTTTCAGACTAGACAGAAGTTGCAGAAGGGGTTTTGGTTTTTGCATGTACTTATTTTGCCAGATAACAATGTAATATATAACATGCAATAATAACCCAGAAAAGCTATAACAGATATGAGCAAAATATCAGTGATCCAGATCATAAAATAGTCCAAAACCAATTACAGAAAGTGAAACATTCCCATATCAATTTCTTCAACTTTGTAAGTCTGTTGTCGGTGAACCAACAATACAAGATATAAGAAATCACCTCTAGATCATCTACAGAGGAATGTTCTTCATCAACAAGGAATATCAACAATATCTGTGGTCCTAGGCACCCCTATGCATAGAGATAATACCCCAAAAAGAAAGGCGTTGATCCTCCTAAAGACCCATGTCTTCCTTGCAGTTGTACAACCAGGTTGGGGTCTATAACAACAATCAAACAATCTAAAAACCTTTGTCCTTTGTGCTAGTTAATGCCAGGTTCTTTATCAACGAACTCCAATGATAAATCTGCCCAAAGGATGAGTGTCAAACAATAATAGCTCTGCCTGAATGGTATGGCCTATGGGGATGTACGACTAGCTATGAGGAGCATGAAACTACATCAAATCTGCTTCCATTTCACGGCTATAGTATGTAATGCATTCTTAGATGGTCTCCCAAAATTATCATGCCAAATAAGAGAAGATATGTCAATGAAAACCCTTCTGTGACAAACCTATGTTCAACCAATGAAGCACAAGGCAAACACTGAGTGTATTTGCCTCTTCGAGCAACCTGGGATGATCTTTCACACCTGCGAAATGCTGTTACTAATGGAGGTTTTCGTCTCCAAAAACCATGGTTTCGAATTTCTCCAAAACTCTCAAACTCTTTGCAGAGCCAAAGACAAAGCAAATGAAATAATCCAACATACCAAATGAATTGTTTTTTCTCCTTTTTATTATTTCTCTAAGGGGGGAATTCACCTTTTTGGAGGCAAGATTTAATTAAAGTCACTTTTTATAATCTCAAGATGAGTGCTCAACATAAAGGTTATAGTGACTTGTTAATATTTCATTTTTGACACTCAACCATTATAACCCGAAGTCCACTATTAAATAAACATTAATAATTTACAAACTTTAAAATGGAGGCCCAAATGATCTCGGAATCCAGTGAACTATAGACCATTGGAAAGGTCTTGCCAAGACACTTCATTTCCAACACTGAAAATCCTGAAATTGATAGAAATCCTAATTTGCCAAAAATAGTAAGAATGGCCCAAAAGTCTGAAATCTCTCCGGAAAGTGTCATACAGCTCCACTAGATCACCTGAACACATTGGTGACATCGAAATACTCCTTTGATCAAGCTGTCACCAACCCAGAAAGTCAACTTTGACTGTGCTGCAAGAGAACCCGAAAATGGGGACATTACAGTCCGCCCTTCCCAAAGATTGCTTGTCCTCAAGCAATGCCAAAACAACCTCCGATCAACAGACCGATCCAAACTGGAATCAAGAATGATCCCAAGGTCCCAAGTCAACCTAGAAGATCTATAGTACCATCCCCTCAAGGCATTGACCTGCAAGGTACCAACACAAGAGGCCTCCTGAAAACCACCAAAAAGAAGAGCAATCAGATACTGCAAGAACTCAGTCAACCCCTCAGAAAATTGCTCTTCCAGGAAACCAATCTAAGGCACTATAGAAACAAGCTCAAGAAAGTCAACATCGGCTCTCTTGTTCCCAACAGCTTCTGGTCCACAACCTAATGTGATCCCAGGGTTCCAAGTTAATCTATGAAAGGAATCACCACGCTGACGTTGCACTACTCTGATCATCACTATTTGACCATCATTCCCATGCTGCATTCTCCTCTCCTAGGCCCCTGAGAAGTATTCACCATTAAACCCCATATTGAATACCCAAAAGGACTGAAATCCTCACCAAGTGACATATCCCGCCAGGGCATCTCAGTGAAGCCCAAAGCTGCAATCTCCCTGCCAGACTCGATCTTAGGCAGCACGAAGTATAATCTGCTCAACCCAACAGGAAAAATGTCATGTCCCATTGTTTAAATTAAAGATTTAAACATCATGAGAGAGAATTCACTCTCGTAAAATATATTTAATAAACATGTATAATATTATTAATAGGTAATAATATTAACTAATATTAATTTATAAATATTTTATATATAATATATTTATTGTATTTATAAATAATAAATATTAATACAATATATTATTATTATTATATTAATAATATAATTATCAATATCAATATAAATTAAATATTATTATAATTATAAATATATATAAATAAATATAAATATTATTATCATTATATAATAATATATTATTAATACAACTATAATTATTATATAATATATAATATACAAATATAAATATAATATAATAATGCTATTTAATTAATAATATTAAATAGTTATAACTTATATACAAATAAAGTAAACCTGATAAGGGAGATTACAATCCCAAATAAGACAACTGATTCAAAGAGTCTGATAAGGAATATATGTTAAGTGATACGATCACTAAGAGTATTGACAATACAAAATAATACATTAAAAACAAATCTACTTTAGACCAACGAATAGCAAACTGTCATAAGCTACGATTTGATAAAGACTATGAGGGGAACAATTAGTAAGATGCTTATTTAATAAAAGGAATCATTGATATGCAGCGATTAATAAGTCTTAGGAAAAGGCAGCGATCACTATGTGTTTTGCAAACAAATTCAAAGGGATCGATTAATAAGGAAAGGGCAGCACTTGTGTTAAGCAAAGGCTGCGATCAAAGGGCTGTGACTGTTGAAAGGTCATAACCTTTCAAGGAGATGCCTCTCCTCACAAAAATATAAAAACAGATCGATGTGAGGAATAAAGAAAATTATAGCACACAGCATTCTATCAACAGCAGCAGCAGCAAATAAAGAAATTACAAATCAGCATCATCAATCTACAATACTCATTAAACCACAGCAGACACAATATAATATAGATCAGATATTGAATCAATAAGAATTCTCATGCAATGTATATTGAGTATACGAAATGACAATATGGAATGCATATATGTAGTAACTTTAATGTTGATTTTTTATTATAAGGTTACTAATCCCTAAGAGGAAATGTGAAAGATATAGTAAAGCAAATAAAACTGTGGCATGATATGAATTTGATATTAGGATTTATATATGGACAAGATAATTGGAATGAAACTCTATAAGTGGTTATGGGCATGGTCATCCTAGGGATGAGTAAGTGGCCTTGTTGCTAATCTGCCCAACACTATGGAAATGAGGTTGATAGTTAGGACAGTAATTGACCAACCATGGGTATGGCTCGTGGTGGTGAGACCCCGAGACTAATGAATGGCCTTGATTGACGAATCAAGGAATAATAATGGGCCTTTGATTGACGAATCAAAGGATGTAATAATGGGCCTTTGATTTAAATATCGAAGGAATAATAATGGGCCTTGGTTGACGAATCAAGGAATGATAATGGGCCTTCGATTGACGAATCGAAGGAATAATGATGGGCCTTTGGTTTAACAACCAAAGGAATAATAATAGGACCCATGATAGTTGGTATGGCATTGCCTCCTAACGAGTCATCTCTCATAAGGTGGAAGGTATGATTAACAATAGGTCGAAGATGATCTCTCCCAAGGTAGATCATGAAATATGGAAAATGGACATTGTGAAAAGATGAAATGCATATAATTATGATTAGTTGAAGTAGTTACATATGGTTATGGTCAAGTATTAAAGGGAATTGAATGCTAATGTGCTCTTTTACAAATTGAAATTGTTTGCAAGGTTGCGAAAATTTTGGCTTGTTAGAAGGAGACATTACAAAAAACCTTAGCACATCTCCTCACATTATCCCATAAGTGATACCAACCAGTCCCTAACCGGAATCTGATAACAATAATGTCATCCTTGGAATCATAGATCCTGACAATGCCATTCTGATCATAGACCGATAACCCCTCAACGACACCTAATCTCCAAGTGTCAACATGCCCATATCGAGCACACCAACTCATCCAATCGACTGCAATCATCACAGTAACATCTGTAGGGATATCTATCAACATCTCGAACTGATTGCAGTAACCATCACTCATACTGGTGGAAGCTAAAAATAATTGCTCTAACTCTGTAAATCCTCCCACTACCTGCTGCCAAGAAGCTTGTAAGTACTCAAAGTCCGTCTTCCCATCAATTAATGTTGCCATAATCAGCATGGAAATGCTAGGGCAGCAGCTGTCATAAATCATTAGCCTTGAAAACATAGGAAATGTGAATGTGGGAATGACCAAAGGAACTCCTCCACTAACCACATTACCTCCCCCAATCAACACGGCTGGAGGTGTTGGCCAATCCAATTGTATGATATCATTCATTGTCCTATGTTGGCTGATTGGAAAGTGGACAGCAATACCAACTCCGGAGTTATGTCCATCTCTCCAATTTTGAATCAACATCTCACCTTTGGCAACCGCACCTAGATTCCAAATCCTATGGTTATCACAAATCTCCAAACTAGAATAAAAAAGAGCTCCATCAACCAACTCGAAGAGTGGCTTATCATAAGTCACATCAGCATCAACCTCAGACAAAGCATTATCAATGAACTGAAGATTATCCTCTTGCTGATCCAAACTCCTTTTTTTTTATTCCTTGGGGCAATGGGCAAGATCATACTCGTCCTAAATGCAATCAAGCTCCTCCATTACCTGTTTGATCTCCTTTGCCCTTTCTCTGTTCTCCTTCTCCCTAAACTGATGAGCCTCATAGAGCTGATCATTTGCTTCAAGAAGTGCCTCTTGGACCCTTTCCAAAGCAAGCTTTGTGGAATTAAGATCAATTGTGAGCTCACTAACCTCTTCCCTTAACTGCTTAGTCATGGACAAAGTTTCATCTGCAAACTTGGAAGCAACATCTCTATCATGTGTCATGTGTAAGAAAATTGTTTTTATTCCCTTCATAGAACTTTTAATCATGTCCAAATCAGCAATGGGAACATTTTGCTCATGTTGGTTTCTTGGTGTCATGAAAATGAATTTTTCAACAAAGCTCCTAATGTCATCCAACCTAGATATAGTGTGCACTTCTTTTTCCATAGATACCAAAAACTGATTTTTTTCAATTTTGTTCGGGCAAGGATAGTACACTGTTGTTATGTTGCAAACTACAATCAGAACTTTCACACCTTTCATCAAAGTCTCGAAGGCTGTCCCAAGGCTGTAATGTATTTATTGTGCAATATGTCAAGTGAATTATCTTGTAGACAAACATATAGAGGAATCATTTGTAATGCAATATCTTGTAAATAATCATATACCATGACATGTGATTTGCTAACCTCATATGGGAGATGGAAGGAAATTACCAAGAGGCCACATGGGTAGTATTGAGGCCTTTGTCACATGAGGTATAAGCAACCCATGATACAAAGGATGAACATCACATAGAGGCCTTGTCACATGAGGTATAAGGTACCCATAGTGCAAGGATAGTGATATATAAGGCCTTGGTTACTTGATGTAAGGCATCATAAGAGTACCAAGGAGTCTCATAGAGGCCTTGACTCTAAGGTATTAAGGATACCGCATCGAGTCTAAGGATAGAGACCATAGAGCCCCCATAGTAGATAACGGTAACAACCTTCCAATCTCCCATAAGCTGTTAGCAAATGACATATAGACCAATAGATTATAACTTGCATTGATGAATATCTTAGATCATATGAAATGTTAATGATATGCAAGGCATATTAGTATTGATCATGAAAGTAACATGAGAAATGTTAATAATATGCAAGGAATATTAGTATTGATCATGAAAGTAACATATGAAAGGTTAATGTTATGCAAGGCATATGCATGATGATCCTAAGGCTAACTTGTGAAATACAAAGAGCATTGAAAGCAATAATGAGATTGGCAATAATGATATGCATTGAAAATAACTATGAATTCATACTAGTGATATGCATAGAAATGATCATAGGTGAATAATAGTAACTTGCATAGCAATACATATTGATAAAGAAATCAGTTTGAACTAAATGGCAAAGCAATGTGCTATATGTGAATTTTATATATATTGACTTTAAATGAAAATGTACTAATGTTCCTTTGTTGTAAGTTGAAATTTTTGGACAAGAGAAACAGGAATTTTGAGTTGTGACAAGGGGACATTACAACTTAGTCATGGACAAAGTTTCATCTGCAAACTTGGAAGCAACATCTCTATCATGAGTCATGTGTAAGAAAATTGTTTTTATTCCCTCCATAGAACTTTTAATCATGTGCAAATCAGCAATGGGAACATTTTGCTCATGTTGGTTTCTTGGTGTCATGAAAATGAATTTTTCAACAAGGCTCCTAATGTCATCCAACCTAGATATAGTGTGCACTTCTTTTTCCATATATACCAAAAACCGATTTTTTCAATTTTGTTCAGGCAAGGATAGTACACTGCTGTTATGTTGCAAACTACAATCAAAACTTCCACGCCTTTCATCAAAGTCTTGAAGGCTGTCCCAAGTCACCTGTGGTTCTCCCCGACCATTCTCAATAGTGGATTGAGAATCCAAATCAACAAGGCTGCTATGTCTTTGCTTGGGATTTTCAGTGTTGGAGATGAAGCGTCTTGGCGAGACCTTTCCAACAGTCTATAGTTCACTGGATTCCGAGATCATTTGGGCCTCAGTTTTAAAGTCCATAAATTATTAATGTTTATTTAATATTAGACTTTGGGTTATAATGGTTAAGTGTCAAAAATGAAATATTAACAAGTCACTATAACCTTTATGTTGAGCGTTCATGTTGAGATTATAAAAAGTGATTTTAATTAAATATTGCCTCCAAAAAGGTGAATTCCCCCTTAGAGGAATTATAAAAAGGGGAAAAAGCAATTCATTTGGTATGTTGGATTATTTCATTTGCTTTGGCTTTGGCTCTGCAAATAGTTTGAGAGTTTTGGAGAAATTCGAAAAAATTGGCTTTTGGAGACGAAAACCTCCATTAATAACAGCATTCTTACTATTTTTGGCAAACTACAATAAGAACTTTCACACCTTTCATCAAAGTCTCGAAGATTGTCCCAAGTCACCTGTGGTTCTCCCCGACCATCCTCAATAGTGGATTGAGAATCCAAATCAACAAGGTTGCTATGTCTTTGCTCAAGATCAGCTACAATCTCTCCAGAAAGTGTCATACAACTCCACTGGATCACCTGAACACATTGGTGACATCGAAATACTCCTCTGATCAGGCTGTCATCAACCCAAGAAGTCAGCTCCAACTGTGCTGCAAGAGAACCCGAAAATGGGGACATTACAACTGCTCTCTGTCGTCCATGGACCAAATCTTGCAAACTATTGCAAGGGTGGAGAGGTTCTAGTTGGTTTATGGTTTTTTTGGTTATAACTAGATTTTTGTGAGGGAAGAAGACAGATTCAAGACGGCTTTCACCACTAAGTGGGGAACCATGGCATATGTAAAAATGCCATTTGGGCTTTCCAATGCTGGCACCACGTTTCAGAGGGCAATGGACATTGCCTTTAAGGGCTTCATCAATAAGTTCATCCTAATTTATCTGGATGATATCACAGTCTTTTTCAAGAGAGGAGAAAATCACATGGAGCATTTGGAGAAAGTTTTCAAAAGATGCAGGGAGTCTGGAGTATCTTTGAGCCCCAAGAAATGTATTTTTGCTGTCTCTCAAGGCAAGCTTCTAGGCCATTTAGTGTCTGAAGATGGGATCTCCATAGATCCAGAAAGAACTTCATCTCTTCTTTCTCTTTCTTTGTCTGCTCATAAGAAAGCTCTACAGTCATTTCTGGGGCAGATCAATTTTTTTAGGATATTCATTCCTAACTGTGTTGGTTTGGTCAAACCACTAACCCTAATGCTTAAAAAGGATGTTTTTGGGTGGACCAAGGAGGGGAAAGATGACTTTGAGAAGATAAAAGAGGAGATTGTTTAGGCTCCTACCCTCATGAACCCTAATTATGAGGACTTTGTCCTTAATGCCCATGGAGGAGAGAGCAACATTGCAGTTGTTCTGATGTAGCAAAATGACCAAGGTATGGAGCAACCCCTAGCCTTTTTCATTCAAACATTGAAAGATTATGAGGTCAGGTACAGTCCCATGGACAAATAGGTTTTTGTCATTGTAAGAGTGTTGAAAAAGTTTAGATATATGCTGACAAATATCCATATCAAAGTATTAGTTTCTCATCCTAGTGTGAGAGACTACATAATGGGAACTAAAATCAATGAAAAGAGAGCAAGCTGGGTCACTAGGATCCTGGAATATGATGTTATTGTCAAAGCCACTAAGCTGATTAGAGACAAAGGATTATGTGAACAGTTAGCTCAAACTACTGCGGATAAAGTGAAATCATCCTACCACTTGAATGAGGCAGAACCTACATCTAAACCAGTAGTTGTAAGTTCTTGGACAGCAGACATGGCTATGTTCCTATCCACTGGTGAGTATCCTTATGGATTGGACAGAACTAAGATAAGACATTTTAGGTTGCAGTCCATTCCTTATGCTTTGGTTGATGGGGTTCTCTTCAAAAGGAACCTGAATGGAGTTTTGCTAAGATGCATTGAAGAGGATCAAATTAACAGATTGCTCAGTGAGTTTCATGCTGGTCTAGTTGGAGGCCACTTCTCTACAAGAGCTGCAACAATGAAGATAATGAGGGCAAGTTACTTTTGGCCCACATTATTCAATGATGCCTAGGTGTGGGTAAGGAAATGCAAAGAGTGCACTCTCTTTGCTAGGAAGAAAAAAATGGCAACCCTTCCGTTTCATCCTATTCAAGCAGATCAGCCTTTCTCACTGTGAGGCCTGGATTTCATTGGCATGATCAACCCTACATCCAGTGCTGGCCACAAATGGGTTCTAACTGCAACAAAATACGTCACCAAGTGGGTTGAAGCAGTCCCACTCAAAGAGGCTACAAAATTAGCAATCATGGATTTCTTGGAAGAAATCATGACAAGGTTTGGAGCTCCCCACACTATCATCTCTAATAATGCAAGAGCTTTTACTGGTTTTAGGATAGTTGATTGGGCTTTGAAATATGATGTATTCTTGAAGACTTCATCTAACTATTACCCCCAAGGTAATGGTTTAGCTAAATCTACTAATAAGAACTTGATCAGAATCCTAAAAAAGACTATGGAAACAAATTAGAGACAATGGCATAATAAGATCAGACTGGCTCTTTGGGCTGACAAGATTGCTTATAAAAGAGCCATTGGTAATTCTCCTTTTGTTCTTGTGTATGGAAAAGAGGCTAGATTGCCCTTATCTTTGGAGCTTCCTTCATTAGAATTGGCCCAACAATTGGAATTAGAAGGTGAAGATACTAGGTTTGTGAGGATGGTTGAATTAACCGAGTTAGAAGAAAATAGACAATCAACCATGACTACATTGGAAGAACACTAGAGACAAACCAAGAAATACTTTGACAAGAAGGCCAAAGATCAAATTTTCAAGGAAGGTGATCTTGTTCTGAAATGGGATGCTGACAAAGCCAAGCCTGGAGGCCACACTAAGTTTGATGCAATCTGGAGTGGCCCGTACATCATCACCAGCTGCAAGCAAGCCAATGCTTTCAATCTTTCAAAGCTGGATGGTGAAGTCCTACCGATCTCAGTCAATGGGATCCATCTCAAACCTTACTTCTAAGGTTGATCTGAGATTTTGTATATACTGTTTTGTTTTGTTCCTACTTTAGTTTTTCTTTTCCTTAAGTGTTGTTGCACAGGCTGCAGTCTCATTAGGAGAATGCAGACCTCGTTTTCCTTTTGGTTTTGTTATATTAAGGCAAGGTTTCAGTTGTTCTCATCATATCGCAATCCCTTTTAACTCTATGCCCAATGGATGCTTAAGGCCACTGGTTCATTTGTTTAGCAGGCAAACATCCCTAAGAGGTCGCCAAAATGTTGACCTATTTTCCTCTTCCCAGAGTCAAATAGCCCAGTCTTGAAAATGTTGAAAATCTTGTTGAAATGCTTAATTGCCTAGTGTTCTTCAGGTCTAAGGTTGTTTTCCTTGTAAAAATCCCCCAAAATCCCCAAGGTTGAACCCCTGAAAAAACCCAAAAATTTCTAAGCCTTTGGCCTTAGTCTATTGCTTTAGTCTGCAAAAAGTCAAGTTCGCGAACCCGCTGGTTCGCCGACTAAGGGAAAATTCAAAAGAAGCAAAAGAAACAAGTAAAAAAGAAACCTTTATCGGCAATTTTCAAATTCTGCGAACTTAAAGTTCGCTGACTAGTTAGTTCGTCAATTGGCAAAATCGCCAACTAAAGAGCCAAGCGAGAAGGCTTTCTTTTAAAAAGCAAAGGCAAAGACACAAGGTTGCTTTATCGGCAAATTGTGTGGTTAGCAAACCCACCAGTTCGCCGACCAACTATTTCGCTAATCAAAGAAATCGCCGACTAAAGGAAGGCCGAAGGAAGACTTGAAAAAAGATTAAGGCAAAGAAAAGGAAAGGCTTTATCAGGAAATCGGTAAAAGCACAAACTCGCCAAATAGTTCAATATTTCCTAGGTTCGCTGATAGGGCGATCCGTCGATAAAGAAGAAAAGTAACAAAGAGGAGGCAAGGTTCGCAAAAGTGAAACTTTGCCTATAAAGGAAGATGAAGGAAACAAGATAGAGATAGTTCGCGAAAGTGGAATTTCGCCGACTAAAGGGTAGAAAAGTATGAAACAAGTATAGTTCGTGAAAAGGTGATTTTGCCAATTAAAGGAGAAAGTGAGAAGACAGAGACAAGCCAAGTTTGTGTGTAGCTTCGATCAGATAACATATTTATTATGATTATAATAAATATGAATATATAAGTAATATTAAATATTACTTATATATTCATACTTAATATATAAGGTATGTTAAGATAAATATCAAGATAACATGATCGAATGATATATTACCAAAGCATAAACATCGTATGCATTCTAAACGGTAATTAGTAACTGTTAAAATCGGTGAAACCGATTACAATATAAACAATGACAAAGTCACACCTGTGATAGGCGTGACTCCTTGAGGAGTCACGTCTATCATAGATGTGACTCCTACCGTCACTCACATATTTATATCAATGTCTTTGCCCTGCAATACCATGGATCGACACAAAAATCGAAAGTGTATGAGAAGTGGAAATTGCATCTGAAATACAAAAGAAAGTAATAAGTTAAGTCTGCAATATAAATATCCAACTTTCAGAAATATCCAAGTCAGAGATTATAAGTTCGATTTGAATTTACATGGTATCAGAACCAAGTTAAGCAGAATCTGGGTAGAAAATCAAACTTGAGAAATTCAGATTTAATACATCTCATTTCTCAAATGGCAGCAACAATCCGATTTGAAGACAGATTGGAAGGAGGAAATAACTTCTCATCATGTAAATTCAGAATTATGATGATACTAAAAGAAAATAAAGTTGATTCATTTGTGAGAGAAAACAAAACGGAACTAGAGAATGATCCTGATAAAACGACATGGATTGAAGGAAATGACAAAGTCATGAAAATTATAGTTGATGGAGTTAGAGATCATATCATGTCGATTCTGACAAAACATGAGACTGCATATCATATGTTTAAGTCACTTGAAAGCACTTATGAGATTAATAACTCCAGCAGAACCTTAGCCCTAAAGAGAGAAATAAATCATATAAGTATGGACAAAGGAGAATCTATCAATGCATACTTTATGAGAATATCTACACTAAGGGATCAACTATCAACACTTGGGTACCAAATTGAAAACAAGGAACTAACACTTATTGCCCTAGATGGTCTCCCAAATTCCTGGGAGACATTTGTTCAAGGCATTAGTGCAAGGTCTAAATTTCCAAAATTTGACCGCCTAAGATCCGACTGTCTTCAAGAAGAATTTAGACAGACAAAGAGAGGGTCAAAATAGAAAAATATAGATGAAGATCTTCAAGTTCTAAATACAAACTCTCACAAGAAAGAGAAGAAGAAACACTTTAAGAAGAGGAAAAATTATCACGGGAAAGGTTCATTCAAGAAAGACATTTCTCGCATCCAATGTTTCAGATGCGACCAATATGGACACTATGCAATCAGATGACCTGATAGAACCAAACAACAAGCATCTTATGCCAAAATAAAGGAGCATAAATCCAAGAAATATGTATTCTACTCTGCACTTTCAAACCAAGTATCAAATAAATCCAACACCTGGGTTATAGATAGTGGTTCATCAAGACACATCACAGGGTTCAGGGAACTACTAGACACCATGGTAGAAGAGACTCACGAAGAAGTAACAATTGGAGATAACTCTATACATCCAGTCAAGGGTGTTGGCACATGCACCCTCAAATTAAAGACTGGCATCTCCATCCAACTTATTGGAGTATTGTTTGTCCCAGGCATCAAAAGAAACCTTGTCTCCATATTTGCACTTGAAGATAATGGATATAGGGTGACCTTTATGGATAACAAAGTATTGGCATGGCCAAAGAATTCTACTATTAAGAAGGCCAAAACCATAGGTCATAGACAAGGGTACTTGTATGAGTTATGTACGAAACCAAATCGAGCCCTAATTCATGAAATTGTAGACTCTAATGAAATATGGCATAGAAGACTAGGACACCTAAATTTCCGTGCCCTATCTTCCATGGAAAGACTAGTTACAGGGTTACCCAAACTCAAACAATGTAATTCAGGGGTATGCAAGGGGTGTGCCTTAGGGAAAAATACAAAGGGGTCCTTTCAAAATAGTTCTAGCAAAACAAATAAAGTATTAGAACTAGTCCACTCATATTTATGTGGACCCATGTCTGTACCCTCCTTAGGTGGGTTTCTATACTATGTAATCTTCGTTGATGACTTCTCCAGAAAGACATGGATCTATTTTCTTAAATGTAAAGAATCACAGAAAATCCTTAAAAGATTTAAGGAATTCAAATCCATTACTGAAAACTCTTCCAGGAGAAAAATCAAAACCTTAAGAACAGATAATGGGAATGAATACACTTCAGACATTTTTAAAGACTTTTGTAAAAACACTGGGATTAAGAGGGAGTTCACTGTACCTTATAATCCTCAACAAAATGGAGTTGCAGAAAGAAAAAATAGAACCATTGTAGAAGCTGCTAGGGCTATGTTACTTGATCAAAATATAGACACTTCACTTTGGGCAGAAGCATCTAGTACTGCTATCTATATATAGAACAGATGTCCTCACTCTCATATTGATGACAAAACTCTTGAAGAAGCCTTCACTGGCACAAAACCAGACATTAGCCATTTAAGGATATTTGGTTGTCCTGTTTACATTCATGTGCCCAAAGAGAAAGAACTAAGCTAGAACCTTCTGGGAGAAAAGGCATCTTTGTAGGCTATAGTGAAACATCAAAAGCTTATAGAATATATAAACCTGGTCAAAGACAGATTGAACTAAGCCGAGATGTGATTTTTGAGGAAGACATAGGTTTCAAAAGAGCCAAAAATTATATTGAGTCAGAAATTCAAACTTCCAACTCAAGCATAGAAGAGGATCCTACACTTGAGTTTCAGAGGGAGATCCTGAGGAAGAGGTAAACCATGAACAAATCACATCACTAGAAAATCCCAAGAAAAGACCACTCTGAGCCACCAAAACAATGGAAGAAGCTAAAAATTATGCAGCTCCATCAGGAACTTTTAGGGAAAGCACAAGACCTAAGAGATTCTCTAGTTATGTAGCTTTAATGAGTGAATTCATTAAATCAAAACCTTCTAGTGCTATAGAAGCTCTTAAGCACCAAGTATGGAAAGATGCCATGACAGAGGAGTATCAATCCATCCTGAAGAATGATGTGTGGGATATAGTACCTAGACCAAAAGGGAAATCTGTTGTTTCTTCAAAATGGCTATTTAAAATCAAACATACTGCAGATGGCAGTATAGGGAAATACAAAGCAAGATTTGTAGCCAGAGGATTTTCACAAAAGGAAGGAATTGATTACGATGAAACCTTTGCTCCAGTTGCTCGATATACATCAGTCAGGGCAGTTCTAGCTATTGCAGCAGCCAAAGGATGGAAAGTCTATCAAATGGATGTAAAAATTGCTTTCTTAAATGGAACCATTGAAGAAGAGGTTTACTTAGAGCAACCCGAAGGATTTGAGATTCACAATACAAGATCCCATGTATGTAAATTAAAGAAAGCTCTATATGGACTTAAACAGGCCCCCAGAGCCTAGTATGAAAGAATTGACAGTTACCTCTTGAGATTAGGCTTCTCAAAGAATGATGCAGATCCAAATCTCTACTTCAAACAAATCAAAGGTGATATGTTAATATTGATATTATATATTGATGATCAATTGATTACAGGAGAAGATCACCTTATTGATCAGTGTAAGAAAGATCTAGCTTCAGAATTTGACATGAAGGACTAAGGTCTATTACACTACTTCCTTGGACTGGAAGTATGGCAGAAATCAGACTGTATTATTCTAAACCAAGGGAAGTACACAATTGATATATTAAAAAGGTTTGGTATGATGAAATGTAGACCTATGTCTTCCCCCATGGAAACAAATCTTCATAAATTGAAGGAAGCAACATCAGATTCTCCATTGGCAGATCCCACTCTTTACAGGCAGATAATTGGATCCCTAATGTATTTGGTCAATACCAGACCTGATATCTGCTATGTTGTAAATGCCTTAAGTCAGTTTATGTGTGAGCCCAAGGAGATACATCTCGTGGCTGTGAAGCATATAATGAGATACCTTCAAGGTACTCTAAATTATGGCTTAAAATATGAAAAGGTTGACTTAGATCTACATGGATTCACAGATTCAGATTGGGCAGGAAGTGTAACTGACCGGAAGAGCACCTCCGGATGTTGTTTCAGTTTAGGGTCAACAATGATATCATGGATCAGCAGAAAACAGTCTTTAGTTGCTCAGAGTTCTATAGAAGCCGAATATATTGCAGCTTCTATGGCTGCTAGAGAGGCAGTATGGCTTAGAAAACTGCTTGTGGGATTATTTGGTAAACCTCTGAAACCAACTATCATCCACTGCGACAATCAAAGTTGTATTAAGCTATCCGTGAATCCAGTAATCCATGATAGATCTAAACACATTGAGATTCCTCATCACTATGTGCGTGATATGGTGGAAAGGAAAGTGATTCAGTTGGAGTATATCAGTACAGGAGATCAAACTGCAGATATTCTTACCAAACCACTCCTCAAGTTGAAAGTTGAATACTTCAGGAAAAATCTTGGTATGATTGAAATGTAAGACTAATTGATTTGTTCTAATATATTAAAGATGTTTAATGTGTAAACTTCTTGTGTCATATGTGTGACTCTATGACATTATGGGCCTACCCATCCTATGTTTATTTCTAAAAGTGACGACTTTTGGATAATCTACACTTGTATCTAACATTATAAGGTGACGATCTTATAATGTTCATTAGACTGATATCATGTGACTTGATATTGGTATGAATCATGGAGTTATCATGATTAAGTTATGGTAGACATTATGTGACTTAATGTTAGTGCACATACCATAACTGGGATATATATAAGGAGAATGTAATGTTCTCAAGTATAGTATATCCTTTAGTATCACGAGGTAGATGATGCTACGTATCACGAGATAGGTGATACTATATATCATGAGTTATGTGATATTAAATTACTTTGAGAATTCATTACAGATCAGATAATTGATATTCACAGAGATTATTGTGATATTGTTATCTTCTCGAGCTAAGAGGGAGTGTTGAGTTGTTTGTAGCTTCGATCAGATAACATATTTATTATGATTATAATAAATATGAATATATAAGTAATATTAAATATTACTTATATATTCATACTTAATATATAAGGTATGTTAAGATAAATATCAAGATAACATGATCGAATGATATATTACCAAAGCATAAACATCGTCTGCATTCTAAACGGTAATTAGTAACTGTTAAAATCGGTGAAACCGATTACAATATAAATAGTGACAAAGTCACACCTGTGATAGGCGTGACTCCTTGAGGAGTCATGTCTATCACAGATGTGACTTCTACCGTCACTCACATATTTATATCAATGTCTTTGCCTTGCAATACCACGGATCGACACAAAAATCGGAAGTGTATGAGAAGTGGAAATTGCATCTGAAATACAAAAGAAAGTAATAAGTTAAGTCTGCAATATAAATATCCAACTTTCAGAAAATATCCAAGTCAGAGATTATAAGTTCGATTTGAATTTACATTGTGAAAAAGAGATTTTTCCAATAAGGTAATATAAAAACCAAAAATAAAGTAAAGTGAAATAAAATGAAAATAAAGTTTGTAATATAATGTAAAGCTTTAAAATATTTTTAAGTTTATAATATTTTAAGGTGTTGTAAAAGCTTTATAAAGAGATTTTGGCGGGAATATATATTTGAAATATCTATCTTCTCCAGCCACCATTATTGCAGAATCATATCAGCCCAGTTGGAAATAGTTGTGCATTTAATTGTTGTAGGTAGATGACTTAGTTGCTTGCAATCAAGGTAGCAGATATTTCCCAACTATTTCATCCTCAAGATATTTTCTACATTATGTTTTGCAGAACAAATGTACATAGACATTCCTTTTGCAGAATATCTTCTGAGAGGCCCATGGGGCAAATTTATTATAGTAGATAACCTAAGTCAATGAATAGAATGGTATAAATAGATGAAAAATCAATGTAATGAGGGTTGGATATAGAGACTTATTTTTTGTGTTCCAAACAGAACCCTCTTTTGTTGTAACCGTGCCTTTCTGATTAATACATGTTGATTGTTTTTACCTTTTCATGTTGCTTTTTAGCTGTGTAGATCTAGAATTGGTTATTGTTTGTGAATATTTAATTCCTTGTAATCCTTTTCTTATCTTTTACCTCTGTTAAGATCAACACGATTTGTGTGAGGTTATCAGCTATATTCAATTATTCTGTGCATTTTAACTTTGTGGGTGTTCTTCATTCAAACCTGGTGTATCACCTTTTCCTTTTAGTTTCTCCTTCTTCCCCTTTTCCCAATAGTGATTAGATTAGGTTTAGTCTTAGTCTACTCTGAATTTCATATTAAGAGAAAAAAACTAGCCTTTTCTGGAGGTTTGATTTCCTTTGCAAGGTCCCACACTTAGAAATCACTCTAATGTTTCACTAGATTGTTGCAACAAAAATGCACCAACACAGGGTGCAAATCCCAGTGATAACAGTAAGTTTTTAATCAAAAAATTTTATTTATTTTAATTTTATAATGTTATAATTTATTGATTTTGTAAATTTTTGATATTTTAATTTGTTGATTTTTTTTTTTAAATTTATGATTTAGTTTAATTTTCTAATTTCATTTTTATGTGCTCTCTTGCTTTAGGTGTCAAAACTATTGGTTAGGATTCTACAATTGGTGGATGGGAATAAATACTCCGTAGGGTATCTATATGAGACCAGGGACAAAGCCAAAGAGACAATTCAACATTTCTATAGATCTAATAATAACAAATATGAACCCATCTAATGCATTATAGATAGGAGGGGGAACCTGTTATCACCTGAAATTGCACCCTTTTGTTGAAATTGGCTCCAACAATTTCAGATTAACATGGGATTGGTCTCAAGGTGTGGGACCTTGCAGTTGAGACCAAACCTCCAGAGAAGGTTGGTTCCTCTTTCTGAGATTAAGGCTCTAAGAATTAATCTAAATTTAATGCTATACTCACGGGGAAAAGGGGAAGGAGGAATACTGGAATTTAAAAGAGGTGATGCATTAGATTTATAATTTTTAGCTGGAACTGGCATAACACAGTAATGATTTCAAAGGATGAATAAATTTACACAGACTTATCCAATCTTTAACAGAGGCCAAAACAAAATATTGAAATTTATAGAGGGACCGTTTTATCCATAGGATAAATGAGCAGCATTCAAACAGACACAGTGTAGAAGATAATGAGAGAGGCATAATCAGTTGCTTGTATTAATCAGAGAGGCTAAATAGCCATTACAAAAGAAAGACAATTTGTTACAGAAAGGTAGACACAAAATAAGCATTTACATTCATAGGTGAACCACACTCAGAGACATCAAAGGCTCAGCTTCAAGCACAACATATCAAATCCAATTGGTTCTTGCAAATGCGTTACAAGGTCTATGACAACAAATTATCTAGCCAACGTAACAGCCCAAAAGAACAACTAACATCATTTACATCTTTTCTTCATGTATATATAACATTTTGGATCTATGTCCAGCAATAGGCATTGAATTCTGGTCAATCAATTTGATTTGTGCACCCATGCTGCATTCAATTTTGGCCCAGAAGAACTGTCAGAAGATTTGCAGAATGGGACAGCAGCCATGCTTCTGACATGCTTGCAACTTTGCAGATAGAGATTTTCCACATGTAGGGGTGTCAGGCACATTAAAAGGGGAAGGTCTTAAATCCTTTTATATACCAACAAAGTCTATTTTGTCCCTTCTTGTACAATCACATTCAAGGATTTAACTGTTTCAATTACCTGATTCTAACTTTTCTGCAACATTTGTACTTCATGTATTAAATCCCCTTTGCAACAACAGAGAATTCTGTCCTTCAAGCTTTTACAACAATTCAAAAAAATTTAAATTTCTTTAAAATATTCTAAAGCACTACATCATAATCCATGCTTTATTTCATTGATTTCCCCTTTACTCTTATTCTGGCTTTTTATTTTGCCTTATCGACAAAATCTCTTTTTCATGAACTAAGCTGCCTCTGTCTTTCCCTTTTTCTCTTTAATCGGCCAAAACTGACTTTCACGAACTTGGTTGTCTTCTTCCTTTCCTTCTTTACCTTGTCGGCAAAGTTCCACTTTTGCGAACCATTTTTATCTTCTCTTCTTTTGCTTTATCGGCAAAATCTTCATCTGGCGAACTTGGCTTCTTTCTTTTCTTTACCTTTTGCCTTATCGGTAAAAGACCCACTTTAAGAACTATTTTTTCTTTTAGCTCATTGGGCCTCTATGTCGCCTTATCGGCAAATCCAGAAAATTACGAACTTGTTGGCAAGTTTGTCTTTTTGTCAATTCCCAGATTGGCCGTTCTTCATCACTTTTTCGTCTTATCGATGAATTTCTCATTTGGTGAACCAATTCTCCCTTCGCTGCTTTATCTTTTTCCTTAGCTTTTCCTTCAGTCGGTGATTCCTCCATTTCACCAACCATTTCTCATTGGCTTCTTTCTGCTTTAGGTTCTCTTTATCAGTGAACTTTAGAAATCATGAACTTGTTGGTGAGTTCTCCTTTTTACCGATTTGCCGATGGCGACTCTTTTCCTTAGTCTTTTGCTTTACCTTTCGCCTTATCAACGAATCTTCATTTCCACGAACCATTCAACCTTCATTTTTGTCCTTGTTCCTTTTGTCAGCGAAGTTGCCAATCGGCAAACTTGTCGATCAATGAAATTAAGGTTTGCCAAACCTTAAGTTTGACGACAAAGGAAAACTCTTGCTTTCTTTCTTAGCCTTCAAAGAGAATGCTCCTGCTGTCCTTCATGCTTTGCTTAGTCTGCGAATTTGCCAATCGGCGAACCAAGAGATTCGCAAACCTTAGGATTTGCCGACAAAGTGCGTCTTTGCCTTGTCTTTTGCCTGCTGCTCCTTAGTCGGCAAATCGGTGTACCACTTAGAATTTTCCGACAAGGCAAAGTAAGGGCAAAATACTTAAATTTTTTTGGGATTTTGAAGGGGAAAACTTCTTCCATTTTAGGCTTTCTCAGATCGGATATAATTGATGGAAAAAGACATTTTGGGCTATTTTAACGTGGGCAAAATATGACAACATTTTGGTGACTATGCAGGGTTGTTTGCCTGCTAAACACAAGGATCCAATTGCCTTATACAATCCATTGGACACAGGGTCAAAAGAAATTACAGCAACATGACCATATAGAACTAAAAACTGCCTCCAGAGAACACAACAAAACAAACAAGGCCAACAATCTCCAAATGAGAATGCTGCCTGTGCAAAAGCACTTAGAGGAAAGTAAACCTAAAATAGAAACAAACCTACTCTAAATATTTACAAAGATCCCAAGAACAAACTTAGAAGTATGACTTGAGATGAATCCCATTCACCGGGATTGGAAGTGATTCACCAGTCAGCTTGGAGAGTTGAAATGTATTAGCCTACTTGCAACTAGTGATGATATATGGACAGCTCCATAAGGCATCAAATTTGGAATGCCTTCCTGCCTTAGCTCTCTATTCATCCCATTTTAGCACTAAGTCTCCCTCTTGGAAGACTCTGTCAATTGATTTTCTATCAAAGATCCTCTTAACCTGATCTTGGTGGGCTTCAAGGGTCTTCATGGCGGCATCCCTTCTTTCTTTAAGCTCCATTAGCTCAACATACCTGACTGTCATGGCATCATTTTTCAACAGCTCTAGCTATTGTGCCAACTCAAGGAAAAGCAATTCAAGTGACAATGGAAGCCTTGCTTCCTTTCCATATACTAGCATGAAGGGTGAGTTGCCAATGGCCCTCTTAGGGGTGATCCTATCAACCTAGAGAGTTGTTTTCAACTTGGAATGTCAAGTTCTCTAATTGTCTTCCCCTGTTCTTTTGATAATCCTGATGAGGTTTTTATTTGTGGACTCAGCTAGGCCATTCCCTTGGGGATAGTAATTGGATGATGTCTTTAGGTAAATTCCAAAGTTAAGTGCCCACTCACTGATTTTTGTGCCTACAAAGGCCTTAGCATTATCAGAAATAATAGTGAATGGAACACCAAACTTAGTAACTATTCCCTCGAGGAAATCTAGAATGGAGGCCTTTGTGGCATCATTCAATGCAACCACCTCTGTCCACCTCGTGAAATAATCAGTGGCTGTTAAAATCCACTTATGACCAAAACTGGATGGTGGATTAATCATCCTAATGAAGTCCAAACCCCATTGGGCAAATGGTTGATCAATCTAAATTGGGTGTAGGGGAAGAGCACCCAACCTCTGTTTTCCTGCAAATAATGCACATTCTTTGCAGCTTCTTACCCATCTATGGGCATCTCTGAATAAATTGGGCCAGTAATAACCAACCCTCGTGATTTTGACAGCGGTTGTTCTTGGAGAATAATGGCCACTAGTAGGGCCATTATGAAATTCTTCTAATACCCTAGAGGTCTGATCTTGTGCAATGCACCTGAGAAGAACTCCATTGATGTCTTTCCTAAACAAGACACCATCAACAAGAACATAATGAATGGATTGGAGCCTGAAATACGTTCTTTTTTCTTGGTTCAGTCATCTAGGCATCTACCTCATTGTAAAAATGTGGCCATATTATGGTACCAGTCAGTTGGAGAGTTGGAACCAATTGGCCGTGCCTACCCAAGGACACATACAACCTCATCTCTGTCTTCAAGGTCCACATCCATCTGCTCACACGGGCCTTTGCCTCATACCAACTTGGTGATGTTGATGTTTACATCATACTCCATTATCTTTGTGATCCATCCAGCTCTCTTTTCATTGACATCTCTGCTCAAAAGGAATTCTTTCATGCCGGGATGGTTCACCATCAACTGTATCTTGCTGTTTGAAAACATATGCCTGAACTTTTTGAGTGCTTTCACCACAACAAACACTTGTTTTTCAACAAAATCATATTTCAGCTCATATTCTTTGAGAGGCTGGCTTAAGAAAGCAATTGGCTATTCCAATTTCTCTTCATTCTGTTGTGTTAAAACTATTGATATGCCCTCTTTGCCCCCAAGGGCATAAAGGATAAAATCCTTTTCATAGCTCAGATTTATCAGCGTGGGAGCCTGTGCAGTGGCTTGTTTAACAACTTCAAAACTGTCTCTACCTTTTTTTGACCATGTGAAGGTGGCGTTCTTCTTAAGCATGGCAATGAGAGGTTTTGCTATTGAAGAAAAATTTGGTATGAAGCTCCTCACAAAATTAATCTTGCTTAGGAAGCTTTGTAGGCCTTTCTTGTGACTAGGAAGGGGAAGAGCTAGAATGGCATTGGTTCTTTCTGGATCAATAGCCAGTCCTTTTGAGACTATATATCTTAGCAATTTGCCTTCTAGGATAGCAAATACACATTTCTTTGGATTCAATGATACGCCATATTCTCTGCATCTTTCAAAGACTTTTCTCAAATGACCTAGGTGGTTAGCTGTGTGCTTAGAATAAACAATCAAATCATCAAAATACACTAAAATAATATCATTGATTAGGCCTTTGAAGGCCAAATCCATTGCTCTTTGGAAGGTTGCCCCAGCATTGGTCAACCCAAATGGCATTTTTTGATAAGCCAAAGTACCACATTTGGTGGTAATGGCTATCTCGTGCTAGTCTGATTCTTTTACAAGAATTTGGTTGTAGCCTGAGTAGTCGTCTAAGAGTGAAAACCTTTCAGCTTTTGCTATTATTTGAAGGATCTACTCCATCGAAGGGAGTGGATAGTGGTCTTTGAGAGAGGCCTTGTTTAGGTCTCTAAAGTCCACACAGTCTGATTTCCCCATTCTTTTTCCTAACTGGAACTAGGTTTTCCACCCAAAAGGAATGTTTAACTGGATAGATAATGTTGGCCTCTATGAGTTTGAATAGCTCTTTTCTTATTAATGGCTCTATTTTGGGGTTGACAAGCCTTTGTTTTTGGCAAACAGGTTTTGCATTGGGGTCTAAATCAATAGTATGTTGGATTAAACCAGGGTCAAAGCACTTCAGATCCCTATAATCCCAAGCAATCAAATCATCAAATTCATTACAAAGTTCAACAAAACCTAGTCTTTCAGCTTGATCACATACCTTGCCATGTTTTAGATATTTGTCCTGTGCAATTTCTACCTCTTCATAGTCCCCTTTCTTGACTGTCATGTTCATTTTCTCCTTTGGTTGATCATCAACACCAAATATGTTTTCCAAAGTAACTAATCCTTTGGGCAGGTTGTTGGTCTTCAGCTGGATCACCTGGTCACCATACTACTCCTGCAATACTAACTAATTCTTGGCAGCAAACTCTACCTCATCGTGCAAGAAATTGACAATCTGTTGGTCATTTTCAAATACTTGCCAGCTTGTCACATTGTCAGGGATAGCATGCCTCACAACAATCTTTACATGCTGATCTGAGTTCTGTTTGACATTCTTGTTACATCCTCTTTTTCTGAACAATGAAATGTTGGTTATGTTGTTAGTTGTGTATTAACTGCTTTCATGTAAATATGAATATATTCGTTGAATAAGGTGTATAATTATGTGAGAATGATTTTCTTTTATATGCGAATATTTTTCAATTATATGTGAGAATAGATGTATGAATATTATATATATAAATGTTCATATCAAGGAAATGATTTAACCTTCATTAATTGTCAAAGTGTTGCAGGACAAATCAAGTGACAAGGAAAAAGGGATATCAATAGGGAGAGGGTGGTTACGAGGATCGAAAAACATCAAGATTGTCTAAGTCTAGACGACTATATCATCGTAGCCTTGGCCAAGGCACATACTTATACGTAAATATTTCAAGTTGGTAAGAATTATTTTCCTTAAGTATATTAAATATTATATAATGTCAACTTACCTCTTGAGGTGAGCTTAGTGGTGTGTCAGCTGGAGTCTTGTTTGTAACTCCCCACTCCGCCCACACGCAAGAAGGAAACGTTCTTTCTTGCATGTGGACGGGGAAGGGAGTGGGCAGCTTATATAGTTGGTGTTCATCCTTTCATTCGCATTCTTTTACTCAATCTTGTAGCACAGCATTTGCACCCTTTTCATAACAGCATTCACACCTTTTTCTTAAGCGTATTCGCACCCTTTTAGAGCAAAACATTCGCAGGTTTAGGGAGTGTTTTGATAGCATCCTTTGAGGGATCTTATTGTTGTAACTCAGTAATCCTAATCATATTTTCCTTGTGCATGAGCTTCATACTCTGCTTACTCTGCCGAATTAATATTTTGGAGCGATAGCTAGAACCAGTCCGTCAATCTGAAATTGTCCTTGCAGTCACTTGTTCCTCAACGTCGACTTGCAAAAGCTTAATTAGGCAAGACAATGTCTCCTTTCAGTCTTTTTTAGATTGTCATGCGATGGATAGAAATGCATTTTTGGATGGCCGTAGCTATTCAAGATTATGATTCTTTTTGTTTCTTTGTATTTTCTAATTTGCGATTCTTGCATGGATCTTCTGAATCCGTATGTGTCATGTAATTCCAAATCCTTGAAAACTGCAGAAGTATTTGCCTTCGCACCTATATATATATATATAAATATACATACTATACTCTCATTGTGGGATTTGACTTCGGTCATTGAGTTAAAGGATACCTTTTCTGTCTAAATGTTCATATGTTGAATCTCTTATAAATCTGTAAGCATGTACATGTTGTTTGTCCAAACCTGTAAACAAAAAGAAACATATGAAATAATGTCAATGTCGAGCAAGGGTGAATGATGATGACACAGTAGTGTCAGATATATATATATATATATCAGAAATCCTTGGCCAAGGTACGATGCAATATAGACATTTGTCAGCTATCAAGTACCAGATATACCACCTGTCAAAATGATCTTTCCAGTTAGGAGGTACCTATAGGAAAAAGATCGATCAGGAGGTATAGGTTCTTGACACTAGGCTCAAAGGCAATATTGATGTTATTAGATTCCTTGTTAATCACCCTCGTGAAGGGTCGGGTTTCTTCAGTTGAAGAAGCATGGGAGACCAATTGGTCTTGGTTGGGTGGATAAAACCCCTGTTGATATTTCTTTTTCCAAAATCTAGAGGATCTACAAACAAATCAGCAGGAAGCTATTCAAGTTATACTTTTCTTAATCTCTTTTCCTATCTTAATATTTGAATTTCATTGAAGAAAGTTAGTTAATTTATTCTTGGATATATGTATTCTATTAGAATAGATTATTTCAGCTGAAAATGAAAGTTGTAAATTTGAATTTTATTGCATTCGATACCATTTTCATAATAGTTAGTTAATCTTTCCGCTGAAATTATGTTGTTAGATGTAAGTTTATAATATGTTAAATAAGAGTGGGTGTTATATATGGTATCAGAGCTACCAAGTTCCACACTGAACCTTGGGGCTCATCATGCTTAGAACATTGAAAACAGTTATTGATGTTTTCTTCAGGATGGTTTTGATAAGAAAAACACTCCAGAAAAATATTCGTGACCCTATATCTATTTGACTATGGAAGATTAGACTTCGTTATGATTATTCAAGTTGTTCTCCTCCAACAATTTCGGAAACGATAGCCGAAGCTCTAAAAAGACTTCGGAAGGAAAGAAGAGAATGGACAGTCTCTGGAAAAGAGAAGGTGAAGTATGCCATAATTGCAGACATAAACAAGACCAAATTTAAAGACCACACTAAACCAGAAACATCTGAAGGAGATCGAGTTCCAACTCCTGGATATAGACTTATCCCATTTTTAGAATTTAGTGATCAAGAGGAACCTATCATTGATAATGAAAAAGATTCAGAAAACTAATCACAGAAAGTGATGACTATTTTGTATTGAATTCAAATGAATCTATCACAGGAAGTGATAGAAATTTTGTAATTATTAATGAATCTATCACAGGGAGTGATAGTCTTTTTCTTCAAATAAATTAAATTTTTTTGTGAACTATTTGTATTTGACTTGAGTTTAAAATAATTTTATGCAAAAAGGAAGACTCCTTAATTCATTGTGAAAACTACAAAATGACAACAAACAATAACCAAAAACTAATTTCTTCAAGAACTTCATTGGAATGGAAAATTTAGGAGATGAGTTCAAGGAAGATTAGGACAATAGCTCCATGGATAAACTTGATCGGATATTGAGCATGATGAAGGCAACTCAGGCTATATTAGCCCACCTAGAGAAAAAGGTAGAAGGGCAATCTAAAGCTAGAGATGAGAGGTCTGAAAATCAAAGTGATCAGCATGAAGATAACTCAAAAACATTAAGTATAGGATACAAGAGAAGTAGACTGGCAGATGAGTTAGCCAAAGATATGAAAAAGATAAAACCTAAGTTCAAAGGCTCTACTTCGGGAGATGTCATGGAGGCATGGCTGACGGAAATGGAAAAGTATTTTGAGCTTCGAGATTATTTCGATAACTCTAAAGTAGCATGGGTAGCCTACCAGTTGGCAGGAGAAGCTGCCACATGGTGGGAAAACAAAAGGGCTGAAATGGGATTGGCAGTGGCTGATGTGTCATGAGATCAATTTGTGAAGATATTCTGCCAAAGATGGCTCCCGCAGTTATTTTATGATAAAAAATTGTTAGATTTTGAAAACCTCAGGTAGAGACCCCTAATTGTGAATGAGTACTAGGAGAAATATACCCATTTACTCAAGTATGTTCCATAATACCAGCAGGATGAAAACTTTCGAGTACGAAAGTTCATAATGGGGCTAAACAATCATGTTGGAGGATCAGTAGATGTTTTGGCACCTCAGACTATGGATGAGGCTTACGAAAAAGCTGTTCAGCAAGAACAAAGATTGAAGAAAGATGATTCCTTCAGGGACAGGAAGCATAACAAGGGTAAGTGGGAACAGTCACAGCAAAATTTCAAAAAGAAGGGGTACAAGAATAACCAGCTTAAAAAAGAATAATCACAACCCCCAGAAGAAAGAAAATCCCACTAGTAAAAGTATTGAAAAGAGGGGACAGAGCATTCCCAGAATAGGAAGAGGAAAATGGGAGTTGAAGATAAGGAAGAGACCTTCACTGAAAAATACCCTTATATTCGGGAATATCAAAATGTATTTCCCAAGGAACTACCTGGATTACCACCTAGAAGAATATTTAATTTTGCCATTAGTTTAGTACCAGGGGCCGAACCTGTTTCAAAATTACCTTACCGTATGCCCATCCTAGAGCTGGTGGAGCTAAAGGCACAATTACAGGAATTACTAGATAAGGGTTTGATACGACTGAGTGTTTCACCATGGGGTGCCCCAGTGATTTTTGTTAAAAATGATGGGACTCTTCGTTTATGTATAGATTACCGAATGTTAAATAAGCTCACCATCAAGAACAAATATCCCTTACCTCGAATAGATGATTTTTTTGATCAAATGAAAGGGGCTGCAGTATTCTCAAAAATAGAATGGAGGTCAGGATATCATCAGCTCAGGTTAAAAGAGGAAGACATTCATAAGACGACATTTAGAACTAGATATGGACACTATGAGTTCATAGTTCTACCATTTGGACTCACCAATGCCCCAGCTGCGTTCATGAATTTAATGAATAGTGTTTTCAAAGATTGCTTGGATAAGTTTGTATTGGTATTCTTAGACGACATTCTTATCTACTCCAAAAATGAGGAAGAGCACTTTCAATACTTTCAAATAGTTCTTCGACAGTTAAGGGAGCATAAACTATATGGAAAATTGTCAAAATGTACCTACTTCCAAAAAGAGATACAATATTTGGGGCATATAAAGTCAGCTAAAGGAATTGCAGTGGATCCTGCTAAGATAAAAGCTATAGTGGATTGGCCAGTATCGAAGAATGTTCCTGAGGTTAGAAGTTTCATGGGATTAGCTGGGTATTACAGAAGGTTTGTCAGAGATTTTTCTAGAATTGCTCATCCCATTACCTCTCTTCAAAGAAAAGGAAAAAGCTTCGGATGGACTGAAAAATGTCAAGAGGCGTTTAACCTATTAAAGGAAAAATTAACAACTGCCCCAATATTGATAGTACCAGATCCTAATGATCGTTTTGTAGTTATAACAGATGCATCAGGAGATGAATTAGGCGGAGTGTTAATGCAAGAAGGAAAGGTAGTGGCTTATGGATCTCAGAAATTGAAACAATATGAGCAAAATTATGCACCCCACGATTTAGAGTTAGCAGCTATTGTTCATGCCCTGCAAATGTGGCGACATTATTTATTAGGAAAAACTTTTGAACTTAAATCAGATCATCAAGGTTTGAAGTACATATTTACACAGCCCAATCTAAATGCTCGCCAGAGAAGATGGATGGAGTTAATCGCAGATTATGATTTTGAGATTAGTTACATTAAGGGCAAGGAAAACAGAGTAGTTGATGCTTTGAGTCGACCGAAGCATATAACGGCAATGGTGTCAATCAACACTGATTTTAAAACACAAGTGATTCAGAAATTAAATGAAGAATATTATTTGCAAGTTCGAGAAGCTCTTCAGTCAAATCCACAAGAGCCTAAATATGAAGGTTTCACATTGAAGCAGATGGGCTCTTGAGATTCAAAGGTAGGATGTATATTCCAAAGTCTTATGAGTTAAGGGAAACAATATGGAAAGTACACTCCGCACCATATTCAGGACACACGGGAGTAACCAAGATGATGGCCGACGTCAAACCATTATATTTTTGGAAAGGAATGAAAAAGGACGCCGCAAGATTTGTGGCAAGATGTTTTGAATGTCAGAAGGTCAAGGTAGAGCATCAACATTCAACAGGATTACTTCAGCC
Source organism: Cunninghamia lanceolata (assembly GCA_027924645.1). Lineage (NCBI taxonomy): Eukaryota > Viridiplantae > Streptophyta > Pinopsida > Cupressales > Cupressaceae > Cunninghamia > Cunninghamia lanceolata. The sequence continues at coordinate 225,919 of BSBN01000004.1, read as the reverse complement.
TCATAGCGTACCTGATTGGAATTGGCAAATTGTTAGCATGGATTTTGTACAAGGTTTATAAACCTTTGACTAGGAATAGGCATAATGCCATATTGGTGGTATTGGACAAGCTCACCAAAGTGACACATTTCATACCAGGGAATTTGACAGATGGGGCACCAGTGATCGCACGAAAGTTTGTACAGGAAATTTTTCATCTCCATGGAATATCAAAAAAGATCATATCAGATAGAGATGCCAGGATGACATCCAGATTTTGGCAGACCTTATTTTTAGTCTTGGGGACTCAGTTAAATAATAGTACAGCTTATCCTCTTGAGATAGATGGTCAGACGGAAAGGGTAAATCAAATTTTAGAAGATCTACTTAGAATGTACTATATGGATCAGCAATACAGGTGGGAGGAATATCTACCCTTGGTAGAATTTGCTTATAACAACTCATACCAGTCAGCAATAAAAATAACACCTTTTGAAGCCCTGTATGGCAGGAAATGTAGAACACCTATAAGTTGGAACAAGTGGGAAGACAGGATCATTCTAGGACCTGAAATGCTTCAAGAAATGGAAGAGCGGGTAAGAATAATCAGGCAGAGATTGAAAGAAGCCAATGATCCGCAAAAGAGTTATGCTGATGCAAAATGTATTCCTAGACAGTTTGTAGTGGGAGAAAAAGTTCTTTTGCGGGTAAAATCACAAAAAAACTCTATAAAATTTGGGAAAGCCTTTAAGTTAGCCCCAAGATATGTGGGACCTTTTGAAGTTCTAGAAATTATCAATCCTGTGGCATACAGAATTGCTCTACCCCCAACTCTCGCCAGAATTCACAATGTATTTCATGTTTCCTATCTCAAGAAATATTATGCAAGCTCTGAACATATGAATGATTGGAAATCATTGCAGGTATGGGACCTTGGAGTGATCACAATAGAGCCACTCCGAGTACTCGAGATACATACGCTGCACTTACGTAATCGCGAGGTGGTACAATGTAAGGTCCAGTGGGACTAGTATTCCGAAGAGAATGCCACCTGGGAAGATTATGATGAGATTCATCAAAAGTTTCCTTATTTATTCCCAAACAATTAAGACTTATGTGAGACTATGTTGTTAAATTTTGATATATATAAATAATCATCGAGGACGATGATTCTTAAGGGGAAGAATATGTTACATCCTCTTTTTTCTGAACAATGAAATGTTGGTTATGTTGTTAGTTGTGTATAACTGCTTTCATGTGAATATGAATATATTCGTTGAATAAGGTGTATAATTATGTGAGAATGATTTTCTTTTATATGCGAATATTTTTCAATTATATGTGAGAATGGATGTATGAATATTATATATATAAATATTCATATCAAGGAAATGATTTAACCTTCATTAATTGTCGAAGTGTTGCAGGAAAAATCAAGCAACAAGGAAGAAGGGATATCAACAGGGAGAGGGTGGTTACGAGGATCAAAAACATCAAGATTGTCTAAGTCTAAGTCTAGACAACTATATCATCGTAGCCTTGGCCAAGGCACATACTTATACGTAAATATTTCAAGTTGGTAGGAATTATTTTCCTTAAGTATATTAAATATTATATATTGTCAACTTACCTCTTGAGGTGAGCTTAGTGGTGTGAAAGTTCGGAGTCTTGTTTGTAACTCCCCACTCTGCCCACACGCAAGAAGGAAACGTTCCTTCTTGTATGTGCATGGGGAAGGGAGTGGGCAGCTTATATAGTTGGAGTTCATCCTTTCATTCACATTCTTTTACTCAATCTTGTAGCATAGCATTCACACCCTTTTCATAACAGCATTCACACCTTTTTCTTAAGAGTATTCGCACCCTTTTAGAGCAGAACATTCACAGGTTTAGGGAGTGTTTTGTAATGTCCCCTTTCTATAGGAAGCACTTAAACCGGAATCTGCATTCAAAAGTGATTCTCAAAGAGAACAATAAATAAGTAAGATCAATGATGATACTTTCATTTCATTACTTGTTAAAGGATTATTTATTTCCTAATTGTTACTTGTGTATTGATAACTATTTCATAATTCACATTCCTTATTACTTTCTTTATGGAACTAGGTTTTACATGTATAGGGCGCGCTGAAATCATCTCTTGACCGAGCCTACGGGAGACTTTGTCCCAGCCTATGGGCCTTCTTACGGATGGGATTACTCTGCCTCTCCCCACAATACCTATCATTCCTTAAAGAGAGAAGTAATAGAGAACTATATATAGAAGTGACAACTATGTTTAACTCTCTATGTCATCTTCCTTCTATTCCTTAACCATGGACGGGGAATTATATGTCTCGGGCACGTTGAACCCTCTCCAATGCATCATGAATGGAATTACTCCGCCTTTCCCTAGGATTCTTGTCTAGGGCGCATTAAACGCTCTCTAATGCATTGTGATGGAATTACCTCGCCTTTCCCTAACAAGACCGCCTCTCCTATAGTGGTAAGGGATGAAAGTGATGAGATGGTCATGGTTTCCTCTGTGAGTTTGTATATATTCATATATGACTTAATCATACTGCTTCATTGAAGAATGTATTTTCAATCATTTATTATTCCTTATTCACATAATATATATTTCTACTTTACCATACATTGGATTTCACTATTTTCTTACATATAAATTTATTTATCTTATTTGAGCAACAACAGGTACATATATTCAGATTTCCACTGTGAATAACTTTATATCACACATCTATATACTTATACACATTCCTATTTATAATATTTATTACTTGGCTCCTACTTAAATATAAAATATGCATTAGTCAACATACCTGTGCGCTGCCTCTGCAAATAATATTCTCTGCCTTATGTTTACTTTCCTTAATTCTCTAGCATTCCTTCCTACCTTTCCCCGATCTGCTTCTTCTTGGTTCGATGCCTTCACAAAAGGTGGGGCAGCCCTTTTAAAGACCCGAAGGGCCTCAATGCCAAACGATGCAACTAGCACTTACCTTTGTTTTGCTTATTTTTAATGGTTTAACATGGGATCGGGCACAAAGGAATTCATTTAGTATTTGAAGCCGCTTTAGAGGGCCCGATTCATGTAGTAAATGACGTGTATATGATATGTAATATATTTATATTATCCCATGTATGTATAATCACTTTTAATTTACTATATGTATTTATTATTATAAATATTGAATCAAATTATATTAATATATATATATATATATATATATATTTGATAATAGTATACATATATTCATAATTAATTTTTATATAATTTGTAATAACAATATATGTATATTTGTTTATCAATATTTATTCTTGTATAATTTATAACTATCTTAACATATATTTTGTATTTACACATAATGAATGCAATTTATAGAAGTATATATATTATAATATATTTGAAATATATGTGAGTCATAATTGTGTAGGGAAATATGACATGTTTTGATAGCATCCTTTGAGGGATCTTATCGCTACAACTTAGTAATCCTAATCATATTTTCCTTGTGCATGAGCTTCATACTCTACTTACTCTACCGAATTAATATTTTGGAGCGATAGCTAGAACCAGTCCGTCAATCTGAAATTGTCCTTGCAGTCACTTGTTCCTCAGCATCGACTTGCAAAAGCTTAATCAGGCAAGACAATGTCTCCTTTCAGTCTTTTATAGATTGTCATGTGATGGATAGAAATGCATTTTTGGATGGCCCTAGCTATTCAAGATTATGATTCTTTTTGTTTCTCTGTATTTTCTAATTTGTGATTCTTGCATTGATCTTCTGAATCCGTATGTGTCATGTAATTCCAAATCCTTGAAAACTGTAGAAGTATTTGCCTTCGCACCTATGTATATACAAATATACATACTATACTCTCATTGTGGGATTTGACTTCGGTCACTGAGTTAAAGGATACCTTTTTTGTCTAAATGTTCATATGTTGAATCTCTTATAAATCTGTAAGCATGTCAAGTGGATGATACATGTTTGTCCAAACCTGTAAACAAAAAGAAACATATGAAATACTGTCAATGCTGAGCAAGGGTGAATGCTGATGACACAATAGTGTCAAATATATATATATATATATATATATTAGAAATCCTTGGCTAAGGTACGATGCAGTATAGGTATCTGTCAGCTATCAAGTACCAGATATACCACTGGTCAAAATGATCTTTCCAATTAGGAGGTACCTATAGGGAAAAGATCGATCAGGAGGTATAGGTTCTTGACACCAAGCTCAGAGGTAATATTGATGTTATTAGATTCCTTGTTAATCACCCTCACGGAGGGTTGGGTTTCTTCAGTTGAAGAAGCACGGAAGACCAATTGGTCTTAGTTGGGTGGATAAAACCCCTATTGATATTTCTTTTTCCAAAATCCAGAGGAGGATCTACAAACAAATCAGCATGAAGCTATTCAAGTTGTACTTTTCTTAATCTCTCTTCCTATCTTAATATTTAAATTTCATTGACGAAAGTTAGTTAATCAAAAGTTAGTTAATTTATTCTTGGATATATGTATTCTGTTAGAATAGATTATTTCAGCTGAAAATGAAAGTTAGTTGTAAATTTGAATTTTATTGCATTCGATACTATTTTCATAATAGTTAGTTAATCTTTCCACTGAAATTCTGTTGTTAGATGTAAGTTTATAATCTACTAAATAAGAGTGGGTGTTACAATTCTGGGGAATGTCAAACTGAGCACCAACTATAGCCAGCCTATCATCGTCTTTGTTTCTCTGTCTAGGTACTGCTTGGATATTGAAGGCATCAAAGTCTTCAATTAGATCCCAGACTCTGTGTTTATATAACTTGAACAAGTCATTCCTTGAAGCACTTTGTGATCGGATTTGGTGAACAAGAAGCTCACTGTCACCAAATGCTTGTAAAAATTTTATTCCTCTCTTCTGTGCCAGTTGCATACCCTGAATTAAGGCTTCATACTCAACCACATTATTGGTACAACTGAACTGTAATCTGAAAGCAGAGAAATAACTTTCTTCTTGGGGTGAAATTAACACAACCCCAGAACCTGCTCCATTTCTGCTTCTAGAGCCATCAAACTATAACTGTCATATCCCACTTGGATCTGTTGTTGGCTTCTCAAGATTAGGGATGATGGCATCCTCTTCATGGCTACAATAAGTACCCAGCCCTATGTCTTCTTTATGGTCAAGAGTATCAAACTGAAAATACTTTGCCCACTCATCAAGCAGTATATCAGGAATCTCTACTACTGGTGTTGTAGCTTCATATATACTATTGTCATCCTCCTCTAGGTCATGGATGGTGCAATTCATATCGGTAGCATTTGGGGAGTAAGGCTCTATGTGATCATCAACAATAAGCTCATCCTTGATGGTCACCTTAGTGCCATATCTAGTTCTAAATAATATGTGTAACCAATCAGAAGATAGGTACCCACCTATTTTAGCAGTGAAATCCCTAGATAGGCATATGCCAAAATATGCAGGGAGGTCAATGACTGAGATGTCTTATGAAACAAGCATCCAAGGCATGCATGCAGAGTGAGCTTCAGGTCTTTAATAACACCTACTGTCTTGACAACAGTACCATCTAGTTGCAGTACCCCCTTATTCATGGTCTCATATTCAATGCCTAACTTATCAACTATATTTTTAGGCATAACAATACCCACCCCAAAATCTTTCATACAATTATGCAACAATTTGTCACCAATGATTAGGAAAACATACAATGGAGGGGGCTTACTAGTTTTGCTTGTGCTTGCCTCTTCCTTGGGTTGGCACAATTTTGCTGGGGCGACCGTTTTTTCTTTTGTTGTCTCTACAACCAGCTGATTAAAGCTTGTCAAAGCTTCCTGCAGCAAATCCCTTTGAGCTGGGATCAATAGAGCATCCCACATAGTGACGCTCAGGTTAGTCTTTTTCATCTGATCGACTATACTGAAGGGGATTTGACTGACCTTTTATGATGCCTTTGTATTAATAGCATCGAACTTTGCTTGTTGGCTATCTTGGGAGTGCATTGCTAGCACCAAACTTACTCGCCCAGCAGAACAATCTGCTTGGGTTGAAGGCATTGCTTTTGTTGTGCCCTTGGTTGCGTTTGTTGGGGACGTGTTAAGTGTAGCTGGATGTGGAGGGTAAGCAGCTGTAGGGATCGCCGTATCTTCAATCGCCCTCCTTTTAGCTCTTGTATTGTAAGCTATTGGGCCTATGCCCTAATTGACACCACAGAAATCATCATATATCCAATTCATCAAGGTGGAATTGTTTTGCATTTGTTGTTGCTCTCCCACCATCTCTTGATTGGAGCTGACTTGTTGCTTTGAAAGGGCTAACTGGTTCTGCACTGTCAATGCTTGACTGAATTGCCCATTTTGGCACAAATTTTGATCATGTGGCTAATTTCATGGATAGCACCAATCATTGTCTTGAGCCAAGTTGTTCTGTATGGGCACCAAAGTTCTAGATGAGCCTGTAGCATTGGGATGGAAAGCATCTAGTGGCCTAATGTAACTAGGGTGGTTTTGCCTCTGTACATTACCTTGATATGGTGGTATGTTCTACTGATAAGTCTGATTGAATGATTGATGTGGTCTATTGGGTTGTGTCTGTTGTCTCTCTAACATTACCACTCTATTGGTCAAGCTTTTGATCAGAGCATCTTTCTCATCCTTTTTCTCAATTGCAGATGTAATTAGAGGAGTAGCAGGGCTAATTGTTGTAGGAATTGGAGCCACAGCAGGCTAAATAACAGGGGCCTTTGGAATAAGGGCATTGGTGGCCTTGGAGCAATCTTCCCAACCTGAATTAGGCAATTTTCTGCCCTTATAGCTACGTCATATGCATCTGGTAACACAATCCCTCCCATAGACTAGATCATGATAGCAATGTTAGAATTCAAAGATTTCAAATAATATATAGATACAGTATTTGGGGAGGGTTTCACCAATAATATGATCATATCCCATGTCTTCCGAAACCTGTAATTGAAGTCTACCATATATTCATGGAGGGTTCTTTTGATTGTAGCTAGCTACTCCATCAAAGATAAATGATCACTCTTATCTTCAAATTACTGGCATAGTCTTATTCCCAAGTCATTCCAATTGTGAATGGAATTAGTAGGCAGACCTCTATACCACTGGAGGGCTTTTCCTTTAAAGGAAGAAGCCAAAAGTCTCACAGCAACATTGTCTGCAGTGACATTATGAACAGAACACACGTTGGCAGTATCCTGAATATGCTCAGCAGGGGTGGTAGAGTTTTCACCAGTGAAGAAAGGGGTTGCTTTTAGAGCTGGGGTGGGTATATCATCATACTAGGCTAGGTCAAGAGGGCTTTCTCCATTGAAAGTAACAAAGGGAAGGTTCCTTGCCATGTTGTGGATATTTAAATTAATTCTGGGTATATGCAAGCTCCTTCTTGAATATTGGAACCTAACTGGAGGAGATGTAGATTGGGCTCTTGAAGGAGATGGAATAACACTCCTATTTTCCCTCACCAGGGACCTAGATAGTCTACTTCTTGAATTAGTAAAGGATAGCTCAATGAATCAAAAATTACCTCTAGAAGAAGAAGCTTTGGTCTGCACTCCAGGCATGAAATGTTGAACTAATTTAGATACTGGATCAGCAGAGTCACCAGGTGCTTTGTTGAATGCTTCCACAATAGAAAATAAACTAAGAACAACACTGAAATTCTCCATTCAACTCCTATTCAGAGGAGGGTCCAACCGGGTGTGTCAGAAACTATTATCACCTGAAATTGCACCCTTTTGTTGAAACTTTGACGGTTCCAACAATTTCAGAGTAACATGGGATTGGTCTCGAGGTGTGGGACCTTGCAGTTGAGACCAAACCTCCAGAGAAGGTTGGTTCCTCTTTCTGAGCTTAAGGCTCAGAGAATTAAGTTAAATTTAATGCTACACACACGGGGAAAAGGGGAAGGAGCCTGAATACTGGAATTTAAAAGAGGTGATGCACCAGATTTATAATGTTTAGCTAGAACTGACATAACACAGTAATGATTTCAAAAGCTGAATAAACTAACACAGAGTCATCCAATCTTTAACAGAGGCCAAAACAAAACACTGAAATTTATAGAGGGACTATTTTATCCACAAGATAAATGAGCAACATTCAAACAGACACAATGTAGAAGATAATGAGAGGCAAAATCAGTTGCTTGTATTAATCATAGTGGCTAAATAGCCATTACAAAAGAAAGACTTGTTACAGAAAGGTAGACACAAAATAACCATTTACATTTATAGGTGAACCACACTCAGAGACATCGAAGGCTCAGCTTCAAGCACAACGTATCAAATCTGACTAGTTTTTGCAAATGCGTTACAAGGTCTGTGATATCAAATCATCTAGCCAGCGTAACAACCCAGAAGAGCAACTAACACTATTTACATCTTTTCATGTATATATAGCATTTTGGATCTACGTGCAGTAATAGGCACCAAATTCTGGTCAATCGATTTGATTTGTGCGCCCATGCTATATCCAATTTTGGCTTAGAAGAGCTATCAAAAGATCTCTAGAATGGGACAATAGCCATGCTTCTGATGGGCTTGCAACTTTGCAGAGGACGATTGCCCACACGTAGGGGTGTCAGGCACATTAAAAGGGGAAGGTCTAAATCCTTCTATGTACCAGCAAAGTCCATTTTGTCCCTTCTTGTACAATCACATTGAAGGATTTAACTGTTTCAACTCCCTGATTCTGACCTTTCCGCAACATTTGTACTTCAGGTATTAGATCCCTTCTGCAACAACAGAGAATTATGTCCTTCAAGCTTTTACAACACTTCAAAATATTTTAAATTTCTTTAAAATATTCTAAAGCACTACATCATATTCCATGCTTTATTTCATTGATTTCCTCTTTGCTCTTATTCTGGCCTTTTATTTTGCCTTATTGGCAAAATCTCTTTTTCACGAACTAAGCTTGCCTCTGTCTTTCCCTTTTTCTCTTTAGTCGGCCAAAACTGACTTTCACGATCTTGGTTGTCTTCTTCCTTTCCTTTTGACCTTATTGGCAAAGTTCCACTTTTGCGAACCTTTTCTATCTTCTCTCTTCTTTTGCCTTATCGGCAAAATCTTCATTTGGCGAACTTGGCTTCTTTCTTTTCTTTACCTTTTGCCTTATTGGCAAAATACCCATTTGAGAACTATTTCTTCTTTTAGCTCATCAGGCCTCTATGTCGCCTTATCGGCAAAACCAGAAAATTATGAACTTGTTGGCGAGTTTGTCTTTTTGTTGATTCCCCGACTAGCCGCTCTTCATCACTTTTTCGCCTTATCGGCGAATTTCTCATTTGACGAACCAATTCTTACTTTGCCGCTTTATCTCTTTCCTTATCTTTTCCTTCAGTCGGCGATTCCTCCATTTCGCTAACCATTTCTCATTGGCTTCTTTCTGTTTTAGGTTCTCTTTATCGGCTAATCACCTTATCGGCGAACTTTAGAAATCATGAACCTATCGATGAGTTTTCCCTTTTACCGATTTGCCAATGGCGGCCCCTTTCCTTCGTCTTTTGCTTTACCTTTCGCCTCATTGGCTCATCTTAATTTCCACGAACCATTCTGCCTTCATTTTTGTCCTTGCTCCTTTTCTCGGCAAAGTTGCTGATCAACAAACTTAAGGTTCGCCAAACCTTAAGTTTGCCGACAAAGACAAACTCTCGCTTTCTTTCTTAGCCTTCGAATCTCAATCGCGACGATGGATGGAGTTTAAGTCTCTCTTGGAACCCCTTGCTAACACGCATTCGAAACTGCTCTCATCCATCCTCTTGAACCTTCTTCCCCTCGCTCTCTTCAGCTTCGTGTTCCCCCCCTCTTACTTCTCCCTCCTCCCTACTTGGCGGTCTGCATCCAACCCCGTTCCTCCGTTTCTCCCCCCTCTTCTCTCCCATTTTTGTTTTCTTTCTCCATCCTACTTTGCTGCCTTTCCCTGAAGTATCCCCCCTCCTCTCTTGCCCCCTCCTTCGTTTTCCACCCTCTGTGTTCCTTCCTTGGCCTCTCCCCTTCCCTCTCTTGTAGGTTGTCTACCCCTCAGTTGCTCTTGTTTCCATCAGTTTTTTGCTTGCCCATGGTCCACCTGTCTTGTGGTATCTTCTGGTTCATGTCTTGGTCTCTTATTACGTCCCTTTCGATTGTCCTATATAGAGGGACTTTTTTTGACTTTGTCCTTTATGTTTTTATTTTTACTATTTGACTCATATATGTTTTGCATTTAGAGATAGATATTCCTATTTATAATTCGACTCTCTCTCTCTCTCTCTCTCTATATATATATATATATATTTTTTTTTTTTCTTTTTTATCCATACCTATATTTATAGATATACTAATAGATTTTCTTTATTTCATTCCTTTTCTGGCTATATATATATATGTTCTCACTTATATATACATACATATTATACATATATATGTTCTCGCACATACTAGCTAGTTTGCTTTCGTCTTTAGGTTGTATAATTATTTTGCTTATGTCTTTAGGTTGTTTAACTATTATATTTATTTTCATGCCTTGTGTCCTTTGTATGTTTTTTCATTTGCTTCTCTCTTCCTGATATTTATTCATTATTATTATATATATATATTTTTTGGATACATTTTGTTTTACTTTTATTCCTTTTTAACTATATTATTTTGGTTAATTGTCTTTTATTTCTATTTTAACTACATGGTCCTTTAATATATATACATATACACTTCTTTATCTTTTTTATGTTACTATTGTTTTTACATTTTTCCTAATTTCTTTTAGATATTTTTACTTTTATTATTTTGTCCAACTTACTAATTGAGCCCCTCTATTTATATGTCATTGTTTTTCCTTCTCTTTCTTTTATGAGCATCTCTAAGTAGTTAATGTATCTGGTTTTTTATGTTTTTATGTTTTTATTTTTTCTTTATCCCCTTAGTTCCTCTTGGTTCCCGTGCCTCTCCATCTTTCTATTTAGTGTCCTTGTTTGCAAATCACATTTACATTTCTCTCTTCTCTTGCTCTTCCTCTTGATGATGGATCATGGAGTGTGATCCAAAACATTGAGGTAAAAACTTGAACACAGTTATCTCCTTCAGTATTGCACAAAAATCATTATGGACTGTGGAAATCTGATGTCTTATATCTTCCATTTAATCATTTATCTCTTTAATCATAACATAAATATATGTATGTATGATCACATATGCTTGGATGATATACTTTAATCTCTAACGCATATTCTCTCCTTATACTCTCCTTATCTCTTCCACATATATATCCTTCATATATTTCTCACACTCACTCATATATGCTCCATGATGTTCGACTATTACTCCTCATCCTTGAATGATCTCCATATATTACTCCATGATTCATTCACTTCTTCTCATTGAATGTTCTACTCTATATCTTATTACCTAAGGAGTCACAACCTGAAAGATCCCTGATGGATCCCTTTGCTGAAATGAAGTGCTGTTTTTTGTGATTTTATTTGTTTTATGATTTTTATTAATTTTTTTTTGTCTTTCAGACTAGAGAGGAGATGCAGAAGGGGTTTCAGTTTTCTTGAGATGTGTATTTGCCAAGATAGCAAATAGATATACATACAGCTGCAATCTCAAATAAAAATGGACTAAAAATAAATATTAAATGATAGAAAGATACCAACTAAGAATTTGAGGCACATACCCATCAGATCTGTATTTTTATATTCAATGAAAGCCTGGTTTGCAATCCTACTTGCATACAAAGACAGTATTAGCCTAGAAGAGGCTATGCATGCAACTGAGAATGAAGGATCTAAAGAATAAGGCTGATTTGGCACTGCTGCAAGCTTAGATCTGCAATAGAATGCCCTGGAATCTGTCCAATGATGCACAACTGAAGACCCAGAGTAGGCCTCCCACAAACAAGAACTGGGTTGTCGTCCAATTCACCAAAATCCTTGAGAGTTTTCGTTCCCAAGAGTCTGAATGCTGCTGCCCCCTTCCTCAGAGTTCAGAGCTGCCATGAAGCTTCAAAAGATATGCAAAAAAATGATCCAAAAAGCACTTCAAAGTCACTTTATTCTTTTCCCAAAGTGGGCGTCCACTTTAAGGTTCCAAAAGGGCATCAAAAGTAAGAATCTTTGAAAGATTCTTTTATTAATGAGGACTCATAAGTTGGGCGCCCAAGTTGAGGGCCCAAGTTCATTATTAAAAGACCACCTTTTTAACACAACATTGTGTCAACTAGGTGGGGGTCCTTTTAATAACTTATTAATATAAAGTGACATGTTATTCACTTTAATTATTTTATTTTTATTAAATATTAAAGCCACACTTTAATATTCAATAATTATTCCAATTCCATCACCTGGCCATCCTGAACTGAGAACTGCTGTAGCCCATGCCACTGGTGATGTCGCCACGTGTCATGCTAACTGATAGTGCCTCCCTAAAATGTAGGGATACCTCCTAAAAAATAGCGAATTTGACCAAAACTCCAAAAATGCTCCTGGAGGTCCCCTGATGCCTCCTGGTCAACTCTCGGTCAAACCCTAAAAAATAGGAACCCTTCCTAAAAAATAGGAAACTGTCACAAACTGTCTGGAAAGGCCTGTAAAGCTCCCTACCAAGCTACACTGCCTCTGGATAGGTCCCCTAACCACTCCGCTGACCTACGGGAACCCGGATGATAGGTCAACTCTCATGTCTCTGCTAAACAGCGCTAAAGAGGGGACATGACAGTCCTCCCCTCTCGAAGATGCTTGCCCACAAGCAACTGCAAGGTCGGATGCTGTAAAATGGACTCTCCCTCCCAGGTGGTGTCCTCTATAAGGAGTCCTCTCCAACGAATCAAGTACTCCCGAATCACCCTACTTCTCAGCCGTCGTTCCCTCTCCTCCAAGATCTCCTCAGGAACCAGAGTCAGCTTACCTTCCTCATCTAAGGGAGGTAAATCGGGTGATGCTACAATATGTTGCCCCAGTGCCTTTTTCAGGCAAGATACATGGAACACATTATGAATCCGACTGTCAGGGCGTAACTCAATCTCATAAGCAACCTTCCCCACACGCCTGAGAATCCGATATGGTCCGTAGAAGCGAGGCTTGAGCTTCTCAGCTCCACCCCCTTTAAGGGTGCTCTGTCGGTAAGGCTGTAACCGCAGCAAAACCATGTCATCCACCTCAAATACTCTCTCAGTCCTATGCCGATCAGCGTAGACCTTCTGCTGATTCTGTGCCTGCTGAAGATTCTCCCTGAGAGATCTCATGATACCCTGGTTCTCCTGTAACCAATCCTATGCCAAGGGCACTCTGCTGTCACTAACAGCCAAATCAACAAAAGATAATGCCTCGTAACCATAGAGGGCTCTAAAAGGTGTCATAGCAATAGACATATGGTGTGTAGTATTATAACAATACTCTTCTAGATATAGCCAACGCACCCATGCCTTCTGCTGTCCTGACACATAGCTGCGCAAATACCCCTCAACCCACTTATTAACAATCTCGGTCTCCCCATCTGTCTGTGGGTGGTAGCTAGTACTGGGTGTCAACTCCGTACCTGTGAGCCTAAAAAGTTCTTGCCAGAAAGAACTCATGAACCTACTATCCCTGTCACTCACTATGGTCTTGGGGAGACCGTGGAGCCTGAATATCTCTCTGAAAAATAACTCCGCCACCTGAGATGCTGTGAAATTAGCTGCAATAGGAAAGAAGTGGGCGTATTTAGCCAACCTATCTACTACAACATAGATACAGTCTTTCCCCTGCACCGGAGGAAGACCTGTAATGAAATCCATGGAGATCCCTGACCACTTCTGCTCTGGTATAGGTAAGGGCTGCAATAAACCAGCAGGAAAAGTATGCTCAGACTTATTCTGCTGGCATGTCAAACACTCACGAACATGACGTAAGATATCAGCTTTGAGACCCTTCCAAGAGAATCTCTCCCGAACCGCCTTGTAGGTCTTACCATAACTTGGGTGCCCTGCTATCGGAGTATCATGATAAGCATGCATAATTTGTTCCTTCAACTGAGAACCAGGAACTAGATACACCCTTCCCTTGTAGTAGATGACTTCATCTACCACAGTGTACCTATCATCCAACACCAAACCATCCATGACCTCACAAGCATGCTGATTTTTGGAGTACTCAACTAAAAGTTGAGCCTTCCAATCTGTTGAAATCTCGCTCAATGAACATAGGGCAGCAAGTGATGGTTTTCTAGAAAGTGCATCAGCCACAGTATTATTCTTCCCCTTTATGAATTCGATGTCAAAATCATAAGCCTGAATCTTGCTCACCCATTTTTGCTGACGATCATTGAGTTCTGTCTGATCAAGGAAATATTTCAGACTGTTGTGGTCTGTTCTTACCACGAATTTGCTGCCAACAAGATACTGTCTGAACTTGGCTAATGCATGCATAATAGCCAACATTTCCTTATCATACGTAGAATACAACCTCTCATTATCCCACAGCTTCCGACTCTCAAAAGCAATGGGGTGTCGGTTCTGCATCAAAACCACTCCTATGCCCAAACCGGAAGCATCACACTCAAGTACAAAGGGCTGCGAGAAGTTGGGAAGTGCTAAAACTGGGCAAGTACTCATAACCTCCTTAAGCCTGTCAAAGACTCCCTGTGCCTGCTCTGTCCATCTAAAAGCCCCTTTCTTTGTGAGGTCTGTCAAGGGAGCTGCCAACTGAGAGAAACCCCTCACAAATCATCTATAATAAGCACATAGACCAAGGAACCCCCGTAACTCAATAATGTTCTGAGGGTGGGGCCAATCTCTAATTGCCTGAATTTTCTCCTCGTGCACCTTCACCCCATCAGCACTAATCACATGACCCAGATATAGGACCTCTCTAAGTCCAAACTCACATTTGGACAACTTAGCAAATAGAGACTGACTCTCCATGATGCTAAGTACCTCCTCAACATGTCTGAGATGGTCCTCCCAAGTGCGACTGTAGATCAGAATATCGTCAAAGAACACTAGAACTGATTTCCTCAACTGCTTGTTGAAGAGATGGTTCATACATGACTGGAAGGTGGCTGGGGCATTGGTAAGGCCAAAAGGCATCACCAGGAACTCATAATGCCCATAGTGACAACGGAAGGCGGTCTTGTGTACATCCTCTGCTCGTACACGAATCTGATGATAGCCTGAACGAAGATCAATCTTAGAGAAGTAGATGGCTCCATGAAGCTCGTCCAACAACTCATCAATGCGCGGAATAGGGTATCTGTTCTTGATTGTCTTCTTGTTCAAGGCCTTGTAATCTATACACATCCGTAGAGTCCCATCCTTCTTAACCAGTGCTACAGAAGAAGCAAAGGGGCTAGAACTGGGGCGAATGAAACCCATATCTAACAGCTCATGAACAGTCTTCTCAATCTCATCCTTGTATGCTCTAGGATGACAATACGGGGTGGTGATCACTGGCTTAGCTCCATCCTCCATCTCTATCCCATGCTCAAACCCTCTATCCAGGGGTACACCAGGAGGTATGTCACCAAATACTCGGCCATGCCGATCCATCACTGTCTATATGTCAACGTGAAATGCTCTACCATCCTGAGGAGTAGGTGTCTTGGATTTCACAAAACAATGTGTGGCCCAGATCACATCATCATGTCTAATAATAGACTCCATCTTGCGAGAAGATACCTCCTTGGGCCCACCGTCAGAGGCTGCCCTCAATATTACCTTCTTTCCACCAGATAGGAATTCTAACTGCATGAGGTGGTGATCAATAATATATCTCCCAATACCCTGTAACCACTGCATACCCAAAATCACATCATAATCCTCTAAGGGTAGGATATAAAAGTCATCCGTCAAGGTAAAATCCCCCATCTGAATGCTGAGCTGTGAGATCCTTTGAGTACAACCCAACACTGCACCATCTGCAACCTTAACTCCAAAACCCTCGAACACCTCAAACTATAATCCACGCCTCTCAACCAATTTCTGATCAATGAAATTATGCGTAGCTCTTGTGTCAACCAAACTCATGACTCGCTGTCCCTGTAATGTACCTTTCAACCGAAAGGCATGGAACCTGGGATAACTGGATAGTGTAGCCATAGTCACTTTGGCTGCCGCCGATGAATCAGGGATATCTATCTCCAGCTGGGGTCACTCCTGAATAACCTCCTCAGGGTTGTCCTCAATGTCGGTGTCTGGTATCTCCTCATCCCCAAGCTCGGATGTGACCTTAATCAAGTGAACTCTGCCCTTACCCATACAGCGGTGTCTGGGCTCCCAAGGCTCCTTGTAGGAAAAGCATAATTTCTTCCTCCTCAAATCATTCCGTGAATCCTGATCCATCCTAGGAGGTCTAGCTGACTGTCCATCTCTGAACTGTGGAGTATTGGCCTTCTGAATAGGCCGTGATTCCCTGAATGGCCTCTTATCCGACTGATAAGTGGGAGTGGTGTCCAATCTCAAGGTCACATCAATGGCATCCTTAAGAGTGGCCGGCTGGAAGGCACGTACCAATCCCTTAAAGCCTATCCTGTAACCCCTCAATGAATATGTAAAATACCCAACCCGTTCTACTAAAATTTTTCCTTATCTTAAATAAATTTACTTGCTATCAATTCATCAACTACTTCAACAATACAAAGATATACATCAAAGACAACTACTTGAATGAGAATTGGGTACTTGTCTAGTTACTTGATTCAATCAACTTGCAATGTCTTATTACATGGCTAATGCTTTCAATAGCATGAAGTACAACTTATTCAATGGAATTACAAAAGGAAAGGCCTTGAAGCCTTGATGTTTACAATAGCGCCTACACTTGATCAACTCAATTGAACTCGATGATGTCAACTGAATGTCAACACCTCACAATATCACAAGGGAGCATCACCTTGCTTGATTGAGGGAGCATCACCCCAACACTTGAAACTCGCAGGCCTCAAGATTACAAGCTCGACAGCTTTGCAGAGAGAATTTTATCAAATGAACAGATGCCAAATGAATGAGAGAGCTCCTCCTTTTATAGGCCTTTCAAAGGCAATGAAGGCACGTTTTTCAATGCACAAAGAGGAACCAAGGCACGTTTCCCAAGAAGCATATCCAAGGGAATATTCCATCTGATGACTCATTCTGAGTTGGCAAGCTTGTCTAGAGACCTCGTCACGGATCCCAAAGTCATCCTGTCAACCAATGAGAGATTAGGTAGTTCCAACTACATTATCTTTGACTAGGCGCCCAATTAAAGCAATGTGATCATGGAATGGCGCCCATGTGGAACTAGGCACCCAACTGAGGTAGCAGAGGCAAGGATATGCGCCTAGAGGAACCTGATAACTCCATATGTTCTCAAAACACTTAACAATGTTCAATGAAGATCTCTTAGACTTCAAGCGCAAAAATGATATCACATTTGCAATATTTTCAAGGTTAGGCGCCAATTGAAAGGTAGTGGGAACTAGAAGAGGCGCCTTTCCAAGCTAGGCGCTTCCCTGAGGTGGCAGAAACTAGGGAGTGCGCCTTGGGTATTTTGATGTCTCCTTGTCATTTGATCAAGATCTTGGCTTGATGAAAAGAACCCTTAAGCCAAATCAAACTTCTCTAACAAAATGAAAAGTTAAGTTGTAATTCAAAAAGCCTTGACTAACTTAGGCGCATTTTCAAGGTTCTAGAGTCATGGATTAGCGCCTAATATCCTGGGAGCAAATTTGAACTTTATACAAGTCTATCAAGGAGTTTCCAAGTTAAGATGCCAAGGTAGGGTCACAGATGAGTAGAACTGCGCCTTCTGGATCCTAGGTGCCATCTTGAGGTGACAAAAGCTTGGATTTGCGCCTAATGGAGATTAATACTTTCAAACTCTTAAAAAAAAACTTCCAATCTACACCCATCAAGCTTAGGCGCTCAGATGGAGAATCCTTGGAATCACATATGGGCGCCTTGTTTCTTTAGGCGCCTAATTCACTCAGAAAACTTCATTTTGGATACTGATCAACTTTCCCTCTTGAAGCGCCAATCCATAGTCATAGGAACTTCTTCTAGCGCCTTAGGCGCTCAGTCTGGTCTGCACAAGGAGGAATTGGCGCCTAGGTCATTCTCCACTCATTTTGAACTTAGAAAAATCAAATCAAGTGGTTGGAGGTCATTTCATATGTCAAGCGCATGCTAAACTGGAGTCCAAGCAACAACAGGAGGTAAGAGAGAGAAAGATTTGCGCCTAACTCACTTAGGCGCCTCTGGGAAGTGATGGGGATCCAAAAGTGCGCCCTCATCCTTTCCATTCATGGATGATCATTTCAATTGATAGAAGGTTAATTCAACAAACAAGAATCCTTTTAATGACCACTTCAACTTTCCAAAACATCTCCTTGTCAAGGCGCCAACTGGATGTTGCTCTGGCAAGTTTGAGTGGAGAAGTGCGCCTAGAGTTTACTTAGTCAAGTTCTTTGAAGAACTACAATGTGTGAGTCCCTCTGATGATCTAACCATTCTTTTCTTCCCAGGCGCCTTGGTGGATGTGGTAGAAGCACTCTGTAGCTTGGTGATGCTAGGTTAGGCGCTCTTTTGTGAATTTTGATATAGGATGTGCGCCCAGACTCCAAAAGTCCATTTCCTGCATTTCTTGTCTTCCAGACTTAGCCAAATTTCAAGTTTTTAACTTATCCCTGCAAAACAGTAAAGTTAAGTTAGTCGAAAACCAGTTCATTCCCTCATCATTCTGAATTAGCCTCCGGGAATGATCAATAGGCTAATCCAATCTTAATCTGATGATCAAGCCGGAAATGGGGACATGACAGTCTCCCCTTCCCGGGATTGCTTGTCCTCAAGCAATTGAAGGTTAGGATGCTCCAGAATCTTTTCACCTTCCCAAGTAGCATCCTCCATTGGCAACCCTTTCCACTTCACCAGATACTCTCTTATGCTTCGGTTGCGAAGTTTCTTCTCCCTTATACCCACCACATTTTCAGGTTCAAGTGCAAGCATTCCTTCTTCATCAAGTGGTGGCAGTTTATCAGTTGAAACCACATGTTGACCTAGTGCCTTTTTGAGACACGACACATGAAACACATTGTGGATGCGGCTTCCTGCTGGCAAATCAAGTTCATATGCCACTTCCCCTACTCTTCTCAACACCTTGTAGGGTCTGTAGAACCTTGGTTTCAATTTCTCTGCACCTGACTTCTTCAAAGTACTCTGTTTATATGGTTGAAGGCGCAGAAACACCATGTCACCTGCTTCAAAGCTTCTTTCAACTCGGTGTTTGTCGGCATACAACTTCTGTTGATTTTGGGCTTTTTGCAAATTTTCTTTAAGGACTCTCAAAATATCTTGAGTATCCTTCATCAATTCACTTGCTCTGGGAGCTCTACTGTCATCTAATGCCAGATCAACAAATGAAACAGCTTCATATCCATACAAAGCTCAGAAGGGGGTCATGCCAATTGACATATGAAAAGTAGTGTTGTAGCAGTATTCACCCAGATGTAGCCACTTAATCCAAGCACGCTGATGATCAGACACATAGTTTCTCAAGTATCCCTCAAGCCATTTGTTTACAATTTCAGTCTGTCCATCGGTTTGAGGATGATAACTAGTGCTTGGTGTCAGGTCAGTTCCAGCTAGTCGGAATAGCTCTCTCCAAAACACACTGATGAACCGGCTATCTCGATCACTGACTATGGTTTTAGGCAGGCCATGTAGTCGGAAGACTTCACGAAAGAATAACTCAGCTACTTGCAATGCTGATGACTCAACTGGGATTGCAAAGAAGTGAGCAAACTTGGTTAATCTGTCCACAACTACATAGATACAGTCTCTTCCATTCACCTTCGGAAGACCTGTGATGAAGTCCATAGAAATACTCTCCCACTTATGTTCAGGAATTGGCAGTGGTTGGAGTAATCCTGCTGGAAATGTATGCTCTGACTTATTCTGTTGGCAAGTCAGACACTCCCTGACATACTGAAGAACTTCTTCCTTCAGACCTTTCCAAGTGAATCTTTCCCTGATCTATCTGTATGTTTTATAGTAGCCAGGGTGTCCTGCAAGTGGAGTATCATGGTAAGTCTGCAAAATCTGTTGCTTCAGCTCCGATTCAGGAGTCAGATAGATTCTGTCTTTGTAATAGATGATTTCATTAATCACCTTGTACCTATCATCCTGAATGATTCCATCCATAATCTCACAAGCAAATTTAGATTTGGAGTACTCAACTAGAAGCTGAGCCTTCCAATCCACTGAAACTTTGCTCAGGGCACAAACAGCGGGTCTTCTAGACAGGGCATCGGCAACCACGTTCTTCTTGCCTTTCACATATTCAATGTCGAAATCATATGCCTGTATCTTCACAACCCACTTTTGCTGTCTTTCATTCAAATCCTTCTGCCCTAAGAAGTATTTCAAACTGTTGTGATCAGTCCTAACCACAAACTTAGATCCAACTAGATACTAGCGGAACTTAGCCAAGGCATGCATGATTGCCAGCATCTCTTTGTCATAAGTTGAGTACAACCTTTCTGTCTCCTTCAACTTCCTGCTTTCGAATGCGATGGGATGTCGATCTTGCATCAAAACAACTCCAATGCCTTCTCCCGAAGCATCACATTCTAGCACAAAGGACTTAGTAAAATCTGGCAAAGCCAGTACTGGTGTTGTACTCATTACTTCCTTCAACCTATCAAATGCAGCTTGAGCTTCTATTGTCCACATGAAAGCTCCTTTCTTTGTTAGGTTTGTCAAGGGTGCAGCAAGCTGTGAAAATCCCCTAACAAATCTTCTGTAATAGCTACAGAGGCCAAGGAAACCTCTTAGTTCTAATACGTTCCGGGGAACTGGCCAGTTGCGAATAGCTTCAATCTTTTCCTCTTGGACTTTCACTCCATTTGCTCCTATCACATGACCTAGGTACAAAATCTCCTTCAGGCCAAAATCACACTTAGACATCTTTGCATACAAAGATTGATTCTCCATAACATTCAATACTTCGTCTAAGTGTTGAAGATGTTCTTCCCGTGTCTTGCTATAGATCAAGATGTCGTTGAAGAAAACTAGCAGGTACTTCCTCAACTGCTTGTTGAACACATGATTCATACAGGACTGGAAAGTGGCGGGAGCATTTGTCAGCCCAAAAGGCATCACCATAAATTCATAATGTCCATAATGGCATATGAATGCTGTCTTCGGAATGTCCTCTTCTCGGACACGAATTTGATGGTAACCAGATCGAAGATCTATCTTTGAGAAATAGACTGCTCCATGCAGTTCATCAAGGAGTTCATCAATCCTAGGTATTGGATACCTATTCTTGATGGTCTTCTTGTTCAATGCGCGATAGTCAACACACATCCGCATTGTTCCATCCTTCTTCTTCACTAGCACCACATATGATGCAAATGGACTTGATGATGGCCTTATGTGCCCCATATCGATCAATTCCTTGATCGTCTTCTCAATTTCAATCTTGAAATGCCGAGGATGCCGATAGGGTGCAATGTTAATAGGTTTAGCCCCATCCTCCAATTCAATTACATGTTCAAAACCTCTATCAGGAGGTATTCCTGGAGGTATGTCCCTAAACACCTTACCATGCTTATCCAACATTGCCTGAATATCTGTAGGATAAATTTCTTCAGCAGAGAGGATTTGGTTGTCCTTGATGCATACCTGTGCTGCCCATTCAATGTCATTATGCCTGAATAATGCTTCCATTCGTTTTGCTGAGACTACTTTGGGGTTTCCATCAGACACTGACTTCAGTTTGATCTTTTTTCCTTCATGCATGAATTCTAACTCCATCTTTTGAAAGTCCTGGACAATTCTTCCAAGCGAATGCAACCATTGTACTCCAAGTACTACATCAATATGCCCAAGTCCAACCACATAGAAATCATCCTGTAAAGAATAATCTCCCATTTGAATTTGCAGTTGGGACACTTTTCTGGTACAACTCATTAGGAATCCATCAGCAACAGCTATTTGAAATCCTTCGAAGTCTTCAACTGTTAGACCCCGCCTCGCTACCAAACCTTCATCTATGAAGTTGTGAGTAGCACCACTGTCAATTAGACAGGTGACTCTTTGACCTTTCACAACTCCTCTAATGCGGAAGGCATGATACTTCGGTACTCCTGAGATAGTTGCTAATGTTATTTTGTCAGATGTTTCTTCTGAGACAACATTAAGAGTTGGTTGTACCTCCTCTTCACCTTGGATTGATTCTTCTTCACTCAGTGACTCTTCTTCACTTCCATCATCAGATACAACTTCAATCAAATGTGCTTTACCTTTACCAAGGCATCTGTGTCCTGGTTCCCAAGGTTGTTTGCAAGAAAAGCAGAGTTTCTTCCTTCTTAGCTCGTCTCTTTCGGCTGCAGATGGACCTTGAGTCATCTTTTGAGGAAAAGTGGGTCTCCTTTGAGTAGAGCTAACACCTTTATAGAACTTCTTCTTAGGCTGATATACAGGAGTAATATCAAGATCTAGAGCAAAGTCAATTGCTTCTTCCAAGTTTGCTGGCCTTTGTACCTTTACCAATGGCTTGATCTGATTGTTCAATCCCTCGATGAACAGCATAGTGATTCTTCGGTCTGTCATATCGGGTACCATTACTGCGATCTTCTGAAAGTCATTAACATACTGCACAACTCTTCCTTCTTGCTTGAGTTGAGCAAGTTCACGATAGTACACTTCAGTGTCTTTTCTATCAAACCTCTGAATCAACTTGGTTACAAACTCATCATAGGAATTTATCCTATCATGATGTTGAGAAACTAGGCCATGATGCTGTAGGAGTCCAGGACAACACTGAGAGGGGGGGTGAATCAGTGTTGTATTATTTTTACAATTTTCCAAAATTGACAAATATGATTTATCAGAATTAAACTACTATTTACTTGAACAATTAATCAACAAATGATTAATCACATAAATCATATTCGGTAAATGAAGCTATGGAAGACATCAAGACATGAGATTATGACACAAGAAAATTACAGAGTGGAAAACCCTCCAGGGGTAGAAAAACCACTCAAAATGCCTCACTGGCTTAAGTAAAAACCTCACTGGTTACAATGTTTAGAAGCACCAACTTCAAGGAGCACCAACCCCTAATTCATTTAGAAGCACCAACTTCAAGGAGCACCAACCCCTAACATATACTCAAAATTAAGAACTCAGAGGGATTCTCTGTTTCGATACAAATCATTTCTTCTTTCACATGTGTCTGTCATATGACCATACTTCTCTCATCATCTGAATTTTCTCTTCAAGAGGATATTCAAAATATATTCAACCTGGAATGCTGATCCACACAACAACACTGCATACACTGTATGTTTCATCTTTGTCTATTTATAAAGTTGCATCAATACACCTGAAAAATTATTGTTAATGAAAAGACTCTTGATGTTCCTCTTCTCTGCAAAATCAAATTCATCTTTTATGACCTTTCATATTTCAATCAGTGTCATGTAGGAGAAAATAAAAACTCTTTTATTTGTATCCTCTTCATATCCACCTGCAAGAAATCCTGAACCAACAAATTACATCTCTATAAAATAAAATCAATTTCATCTTCTGTAAATCTTCATCTTTTTCTTTGAATATCTTCAACAATAATATTTTCAATCTTCCCTTGTAGAAAAAAAATAAAATCTCTTTGATCATCTTCAAAATGGCTCTTCATATTCCTTTGAAGAAAATACATTTCCATTCCCATCATAAGATATTCTTCAACCTGTAAGAATAAAAACATATGCAAATATATTTTCTTCTGCAAGATCATCTATGATCATTATTTTTGAAATTCTTTTCTCTGCAAAATTCATCTCAAAAATATCTTAAAAAAAAATCATAATGCACTTGAAAAATTTCACTCTTCATTGTTCTTCATATTTTTTATTTCAAAAAAAAAAAATCATCTTCTTCAAACCCTTCATCTTCTCTGCAAAAAAAATTTCTTTGTCTTCTTCAAAATATTCTTCAATCTACAACAAACGACTTTTCAAAATCCCATTTGCCAAAAATCTTCAATAAAAAAAATCAATCTTATCACTTCTCAAAAATATAATCTTCTCACAAAAATGTCTTCCAAAAATATTTCCAATATAATAGAATGTCTTAAAAAAAAAAACATTCTAAAAATAAACCCCTTAAATCCACCACATGAAATTCCTTTCATATTCTTTAAAAAAAACTTTCCCCTTTATCTTTTACTTCAGCCACAACATAAAAAAATAGATTTTCTTCATAAAAAGAAACTCTCCTTTAAAGTCTCCCAAAATCTCCTTAAAGCTCTCCTTGAAATGTGCCCCCTAGAAAATAGCACAAAAAAACATTTTAAAAGCTCATAAAAATATTTTAAATAAAGCCATAAAATGGCTTATTCACATTCCCCTCTTAAAGCATATTTAATGCTTTTTCTTTTTTTTAAATGTTTTATATTTAAAGCTTTATAAAAAGCTTTATAAAAAGTCATTGGAAACCTTTTCATGCTCCCCTTTAAATAAGACTTTCTAATATAAATGATATTCCATGCCTTTTTTTTTAAATCAAGCTCTTCATAAATTAAATAAGGATATTCAACCAAATTCAAATGGTAAATAGAATATGAAGGGGCCGGTAGGTGTCATGAATTAAAACCCTCTAGTAGGTTGCTCTAAGTAGTATAACCTGCTCTTGCAGGTCAACATTACTTTATAACATAAAGTGCATACTTTGACATTTAATCTCTTTGTATACACTTAGAGCTTATAGTTAGGATTTTAATATTTTAGGCATTTTGATAACCATTGATTCAACCATTAATAAACATTAATGCCTCACTTTGATCAAGCATGGCAAGATGAACTTTATCAGCAACCTTGTATCATAAAACATATGCATTGTATCATACTTATCCTGATTGATGATTCTGATCATGCAGTCTTGTGAATATCAAGAATGTACACAAACTGATCAAACAAGTTAGCATTTCCTGACTTAGCCATGAAGCAACATATCAACCTGAAGTATATGAACAACTTCTGTAAATACCAACACATTTTTGACATCAATGACAATCTACTTTCATCAGATGCCACCATTCATAAGCCAAACCTTCAAGATGCATTGTAGCAAATTGAATTGCCTTCTTCTCTGTCAAAGGCTTAAGTGAAAGGTATGTATCCAGCTTGTTTACCCAAGCCCTAGCACTGAGCTTACCACTTCCATCAAAGGACGGAATGGGAACTCGATTCAATGCTTCTTTATATTCCTTTGTATCATCATCCCGTCTAGGACGAAAGCCTCTAGTTCTACCTCGCCTGTCCCTATCTTCCCTTTTCTATCGGCAATATTCATTGAAGGTCATCATATCCCGCACACGTTCCGGAAGTTTGGCATAAAGATTTGCAAAGAGAGCTATCTCATCTTCAAAATTATGTGGTTCTTCTTCATCAAACTCTTCATCAGCTTCATTGTCCTGTTCAGGTGGTGGTGGAAGGAAGGTGGGTCTTAAAGGCCTATCAACTGTAGGGGTTCGTGTGCGAACTCTTCTACCTATGGCACTAGCAGCATCATCATCAACTTGTCGTTCTTGTCTCTCAAGTCTAGCTGCATCTCTACGACCTTGTCCAGTTGCTTCACCCTGATTCATATTTTGAAGGGATTGTAGGACTTGTTGCAATATTTGAGCGGTTTGTTGTTGTTCAGCGGCAATGTTCCTAAACATCTCCCTTGCTGCACGTTCACCATCAGTAGGTGGACTTCTACTTCTTCTTTCCTCAGCGATGTTAGCCTGTCTAGCTATAATTGCTCCTGAAAGAGTATCCTGTTGTGGGTAAGGATGAGTCCACTGGAACTGCCTTCTTTGTTCATGCGCAATGTATCTCCTGGTTCTAGCACTTTGTTGATCACCTTCTTGCATGAAAACTCCCAAAGGCTGGCAGGATCCAAGCTCTGATACCACTGTAAAATACCCAACCCGTTCTACTAAAATTTTTCCTTATCTTAAATAAATTTACTTGCTATCAATTCATCAACTACTTCAACAATACAAAGATATACATCAAAGACAACTACTTGAATGAGAATTGGGTACTTGTCTAGTTACTTGATTCAATCAACTTGCAATGTCTTATTACATGGCTAATGCTTTCAATAGCATGAAGTACAACTTATTCAATGGAATTACAAAAGGAAAGGCCTTGAAGCCTTGATGTTTACAATAGCGCCTACACTTGATCAACTCAATTGAACTCGATGATGTCAACTGAATGTCAACACCTCACAATATCATAAGGGAGCATCACCTTGCTTGATTGAGGGAGCATCACCCCAACACTTGAAACTCGCAGGCCTCAAGATTATGTTAACTGTATGTCAACACCTCACAATTTAACAAGGGAGCATCACCTTGCTTGTTGAGGGAGCATCACCTCAACACTTGAAACTCGCAGGCCTCAAGATTACAAGCTCAACAGCTTTGCAGAGAGAATTTTGTCAAATGAACAGATGCCAAATGAATGAGAGAGCTCCTCCTTTTATAGGCCTTTCAAAGGCAATGAAGGCACGTTTTTCAATGCACAAAGAGGAACCAAGACACGTTTCCCAAGAAGCATATCCAAGGGAATATTCCATCTGATGACTCATTCTGAGTTGGCAAGCTTGTCCAGAGACCTCGTCACGGATCCCAAAGTCATCCTGTCAACCAATGAGAGCTTAGGTAGTTCCAACTACATTATCTTTGACTAGGCGCCCAATTAAAGCAATGTGATCATAGAATAGCGCCCATGTGGAACTAGGCGCCCAACTGAGGTAGCAGAGGCAAGGATATGCGCCTAGAGGAACCTGATAACTCCATATGTTCTCAAAACACTTAACAATGTTCAATGAAGATCTCTTAGACTTCAAGCGCAAAAATGATATCACATTTGCAATATTTTCAAGGTTAGGCGCCAACTGAAAGGTAGTGGGAACTAGAAGAGGCGCCTTTCCAAGCTAGGTGCTTCCCTAAGGTGGCAGAAACTAGGGAGTGCACCTATGTCTCCTTGTCATTTGATCAAGATCTTGGCTTGATGAAAAGAACCCTTAAGCCAAATCAAACTTCTCTAACAAAATGAAAAGTTAAGTTGTAATTCAAAAAGCCTTGACTAACTTAGGCGCATTTTCAAGGTTCTAGAGTCATGGATTAGCGCCTAATATCCTGGGAGCAAATTTGAACTTTATACAAGTCTATCAAGGAGTTTCCAAGTTAAGATGCCAAGGTAGGGTCACAGATGAGTAGAACTGCGCCTTCTGGATCCTAGGCGCCATCTTGAGGTGACAAAAGCTTGGATTTGCGCCTAATGGAGATTAATACTTTCAAACTCTTAAAAAAAAACTTCCAATCTACACCCATCAAGCTTAGGCGCTCAGATGGAGAATCCTTGGAATCACATATGGGCGCCTTGTTTCTTTAGGCGCCTAATTCACTCAGAAAACTTCATTTTGGATACTGATCAACTTTCCCTCTTGAAGCGCCAATCCATAGTCATAGGAACTTCTTCTAACGCCTTAGGCGCTCAGTCTGGTCTGCACAAGGAGGAATTGGCGCCTAGGTCATTCTCCACTCATTTTGAACTTAGAAAAATCAAATCAAGTGGTTGGAGGTCATTTCATATGTCAAGCGCATGCTAAACTGGAGTCCAAGCAACAACAAGAGGTAAGAGAGAGAAAGATTTGCGCCTAACTCACTTAGGCGCCTCTGGGAAGTGATGGGGATCCAAAAGTGCGCCCTCATCCTTTCCATTCATGGATGATCATTTCAATTGATAGAAGGTTAATTCAACAAACAAGAATCCTTTTAATGACCACTTCAACTTTCCAAAACATCTCCTTGTCAAGGCGCCAACTGGATGTTGCTCTGGCAAGTTTGAGTGGAGAAGTGCGCCTAGAGTTTACTTAGTCAAGTTCTTTGAAGAACTGCTATGTGTGAGTCCCTCTGATGATCTAACCATTCTTTTCTTCCCAGGCGCCCTGGTGGATGTGGTAGAAGCACTCTGTAGCTTGGTGATGCTAGGTTAGGCGCTCTTTTGTGAATTTTGATATAGGATGTGCGCCCAGACTCCAAAAGTCCATTTCCTGCATTTCTTGTCTTCTAGACTTAGCCAAATTTCAAGTTTTTAACTTATCCCTGCAAAACAGTAAAGTTAAGTTAGTCGAAAACTAGTTCATTCCCTCATCATTCTGAATTAGCCTCCGGGAATGATCAATAGGCTAATCCAATCTTAATCTGATGATCAAGCCGGAAATGGGGACATGACAGAATAACATTGCGCTACGTCTCTGGGGCATATCAGGTACCATAACTGCAATACGCTGGAACTCATTAACATAAGCTTCAGCATGTCCTGTTTGTCTAAGATGTGCCAATTCCCTATAGTAGAGTTATGTGTCCTTACGGTCAAACCGGGTAATGAGTCGTTCAGTGAACTCTGCATAGGAATGAATCAAGGCATGTTCCTGGGTGACCAATCCATGATGCCACCAATCGTAGGCAACCCCATCTAAATGTAAGACAGCAAACTGGATAGCCTCACGCTCAGGCATGGGTCTCAAGGATAAATATATGTCCAGCTTGTGCACCCAAGCACATGCACTTGTACTACCCGTACCATCATATGTAGCCAACGTGATCTTTCCAGTAGTTGTACTAAGGTCATAGTTCTGCTGCTGTGGTCTAGTGCCTCGGTCTCCTCTGAACCTGGCAGAATCTCTGCGCTATGCACAATACTGTGGAAAAGGAAAGACATCCCTGACCTCAGGGGGTAGGGCTCTCCACTCAGCAGTGGCTGCCATGACTGAATCCTGAAATTCCACCTCTGGTGGCTCTACCTGTGCTGGCCGTTCACCTGGTGCAAACTGAGGAAGTAAGGGTCTATCCCTGGCCTGTCCATGCCTAGGGGAATGATGGGAACTCCTAGCCGATGCATGTGACCTGTGACTATGCTGACTCCCTGCCACAGATACTGATCTGCTCCGTCTGCCTCTATCTAACTCCAACCGGTCCAAGGCGTCCTGTATCCTGTCAAGGGTCTGAGCAATCCTAGGCTGAGTGTTGATGAGGGTTCTCATCATTTCTCTCTCTTCCTCATCCTGATCTCTCCTGGCATTTCTCTGTTCTTCAGCCATTACTGGTGTTGGTGCCTGAATTCACTGTCAGTTAATTTAGCAATTTTCATGCAGGCACCATCCCAAAATATCCAAAAGGTTCTAAGTTTTGGCACCCCTTCAGTACTTTTCAGCATCTGCATCTCATTTCTTGAGGAGGGGTCTTTGTCTTTTCTCCATCAGCATGGGTTCGTTTTTGTGTCTTCGACATTTCGGTTTGAACTTGAACCCTTTTTTTTCTCTAAGTTCAGTGGTTCAGCGGTTCAGGGTTCAATTTTCTTCTAACGGGTCGAATTATGCATTTGCCTTGCGCAAATATTGCATCGTTGAACCTCCCGCTTGAACCTTTTTGTTTTGGTTCAAGGTTCAATGGTTCGAAGCTTTGTTGCCTATGGAGTATTATTTTTGATGTTTGAACCATCGCGTTGAACCCTCGTGTTGAACCCTTTTGGTTCGGGGTTCAACGGTTCAAGGCTTTATGTTTTTGGTCTTATCGGAGTGATTGGCTTCATCGGTGAAAGATTTCTTGAGTGCTCTGATTGTTTTGGTCTGGCCGATGGATGTCCATCGGCGTGTGTTTGGCTATCGGCGAAGCAAATTTTTGGGCCGCCGATGTAAGGAGTTTGCCCGATGGGGAATGCCATCGGAGTAAGATTGCATATCGGGCTAGCAGTTGGAGGGTCCACCGATGGGGTAGTGTCAGGCCGATGAGGATTTGGAGTGGTCATCGGCGAGAGTTGTATTGTCAGCCGAAGTGTTTTGGGTTGTGCCGACGATGGGAGGTGTGGCCGATGGGGTGTCATTGGCGTGTGTCTCACCGAAGGATTGTGTATCGGGGTGATCGGCTGTGTCGGCGAGGGCAATTCTTGTTGTGTCGATAGAGTTGGTTTCACTGACGGAGATAGGAAGCGAGGGTGTTGTCGGCGTAACTTGGTAGATCGCCGAAGGTTTGGAAGGTCGGCCCGATGGTCTATCTCTGGCCGATGAAGGGGAATGCGAAGCAAGTTATATCGGCCAGACTATTGAGCTCGGTGAGAGATTTTTGGGGCGGTCCGATGGTGTTAGTCTTGGCGATGGGCTTTTGGCGAGGGCATGTGTGTCAAGCGTGGCAAAAGCGCTCGACACTTGGTATGTATGCGGCCCCATTTTTAAACTAATGAAGTGGTCCTGGCAGCATGCATGTGGGACTATTCTTCTTGCATTTTTTTGAACCTGTGGTAAACACGTTTTGGCGAGAAACTTCCATTTGAACGCAGCGACAGTTTCTAGGTAGGCCGCGGGTGGTTGAGCCATCAATGGCAACTGTAGCGGGGGTATGGGCGATGGTACACATGATCAGGTTGCCCGATTTTTGAGTGAAGACTTCCTGATGGCGGCGCAAGGCTCGAGGCCTCCCTTGTCTGCTGCATTGATGGCTTCTGAGCGCCATTCCCTCTGATGGATGTATCTGGCGAATTTTTGACTTCTGGCCATGTAATTAATTGCTGAATGTACACAGTTCTGTATAAATGGTTTTGGCTGTGTTACTTTTTGGAGGTTGGAGGTTTTTTGGGCTTTTGGCTCTGACTCTGAACATAAGGTGTTCACATTTTGAAAGGCATTTTTTGCTACAGACTCGGTCCTTAGTCTGGTGTACTAATCTATCTTGGATTGTAAATGATGATTTTCTCTGTGACGACCTTCTACGCAGATTGATTTTAAATGAAAAACACCTGTGTGTGTATTGTTTCTGATTGTCTCCTGTATGTCATTTGTTTTCCTTTCAAACAAGGTTGTCAAGGACTTCCAAGTTTTTCAGTGTATGCATACTGTGTGTCTGATTTATTGCGTCTGCTCAAGGAGTGGTTAAATAGGCTTTTGATCAGATACAAAGGGAAATAGATTGCATCATAGGATCTGTTAAGCATGATCATTAATGATACTCTTTCTTGGACATGTTGCTGTTAGGCAGTAGCATTATTCTTAGGTCCTTTGGATATGAATTTATGTTGTCATGGGGAGACATTTACAATCTTAGATATGACTCTGCTGCCCAGATAAGGCACTGGTTTGGGAATCTGTCTGTTCAATGGGTCTAGGAAAGTCCCATAACTCCAAACACCATTTCAAA
The DNA here is from genome assembly GCA_027924645.1 of Cunninghamia lanceolata. Lineage (NCBI taxonomy): Eukaryota > Viridiplantae > Streptophyta > Pinopsida > Cupressales > Cupressaceae > Cunninghamia > Cunninghamia lanceolata. Next base: position 194,715 of record BSBN01000004.1, on the reverse strand, counting down.
CCATCTCATCCTTCCATCTGTTAGTTGTAGGATTAGGAGTAGGAAACCCTTGCATGCTCTCATCTCTAACCAGACATTATGTCCAAGAATGTTGCCAACCTTGTGATTTGTTATACAAATCTTGGTCCTTACATGAGAGTATTCTGCCTGTTGCTGTCAAGTTAAATCCTTTTGTCATTGAGCTAGTCAAGGTTATACCTTTATCAAATAGGGACACCCCCCTTGGTGCAGCAGAACCAGAAGTGAAGGGGAGGAGCTCACGCAACCTCCTATATTCAGTTGGCTGAATCTGCCTGTGCATTAGAACTGGCAAACCCTAATGCTGATTCAGAAGAAAACCCAACAAAATGGCGACTCTACTGGGGATGGACTGATAAAAAAAAATGATATATTTGTGGCCCATCTGAGTCACCACAAAAATGGCGACTCTGCTGGGGACGTTGATGTGAAGTGATATCCTGCAGTCTTTGGTGAAGTTTTGCTCTGCTGGTGGAATGAACTCAGAAACATATTTGATGAGCTTTCAGCTGCTGTAAATTTTGTCCTCTTTGGAGAGGTGGCGACTTTGCAAAAAAATTCAACATGAAAAGTTGATGTGTGTGTTGTGACAGAAAATGTGCTGTTCAGACTTCAGCATCTGTATAAGAAAGGTACCTTGTTCCTTCCCCTTTATATTTGCTATTTTGCTGCATAGGTTAGATGCCAGGGGAGGTTACAGGTCTTAGGAATGCAAGGGATGTCTGAGAATAGAAATTTTATGAATCCAAGTATGAATTATCCCATACTCAGCGGTGAAATGTTGGATAAAAGAATAGAAGAGATAAGAAATAGGTTGATATTCTTAGAGGCTAAGCAGGCCCAGTTAAAAAGTAGTAACCCTGTTGTGTCTGCCAGTCAGAAGGCTAAACCTCTTCTCAGCTCTTTTGATCCTTTGTATGACCAACTGGATTTGTCATGGGTGGATTATAAAGTAGAAACTATGCCTGCTAGGATATACTGTCAGATGCCTAGATTTAGTGGTCACAGTGTAGGTGATGGGAATGCACATATCCAAAATTTTCACAGTTTTATGGGAAAACATTCATTTAGAGATGAGGATATGTGGATGAGGTTTTTTGTTAGGTCCTTTGATGCAAAAGCAAAAGACTGGTATTTGAGCTTTCCAAAGAGATCCTTTGCCTGTTGGGATGAGCTTACTGACTTTTTCAAAAAAAGAATTTGCAAAAGAACCTGCTGATCTTGTTGCAAAATTGATAAGAATCAGAAAACAAGATGAAGAGCCATGTGTTGATTTCAGTCATAGGTTTGCAGTAGCCTTTTCACAGATCCCAGAAGTCTTCAGACCTGACACTTCAGCCTGTGTTGGCATATTCTTTGAGGCTTTTGAGGAGGGCTCTAGTGCATTACTGAGGGATTTCAAGGTGACAAGTATGCAGATGGCATACAAGTTCGTAGAAAAAATAGAAAAAATAAAAAATGTGCACCTGCTGAAATCCCTGTCCCCTGGCCTTAGTGTGAAAAATGGTTGTGAAGCTGCAAATGACCAAGTAATTAAGGCATCATGTGCAGATAAAAATGAAAATGAAAGCATAGAGGTTGAGACTGTTGTATTTAAACATAATGCTAACAATACAGCTCAACTGGATTGTTCACCAATTGAGGATGCCAATGAAGGAACTAATGAAGACTCCCATTGCAATGATGAGGCAGCTGGCCATGAAAACAACAATGAGGTTGTGGACAGCAATGAGCAACTGTTGGAATGGACCTATGGAGACAATTGTGAGTATTGTACTCAAGACAGAGAAGATATAAGCAAATAGAGAAACAGTCCTATGTGTGACCCGTTGACTTCCTTTCAAACACATGGGGATCATGAAGAGCAGTCAGGGATTGAAACAAGTGCTAGTTCAGAGCATGATTGTTTTTCATTTGATGGCTGTTTTGCTTATGACACACAGGTTGATACTCCTCCACAAAGGGAATCCATTGGTGATGAAGATGCGTGCTCTGCTGCCCATGAACAAATGGCATATTATGATCAAGCTTATGTACCTGGATCACCCATTTTTGACACATATGATGATGAGGATCTATTTGAGTATGGTGAAGGCTTGAGCACTATTTTTGACTTGGATTCTGTTTCATCCTGATGAAAGAGGAAACAACATACATCAGGTAAGTGATTGTAAAGATGTGCCAGATTGTAAAAAGATGCCAGAGCCTAATCTTTTCCAGTTTGGTGCTGCTATTGGTTGTGTGCATGATGTGCACAATTGTGAATTTGAAAGCTTTTCTTTTGAGAGGCCAGCGTATAAAGAGAGCTCTGTTTTTCCTAGTTGTGTGGTGGACTTCGAGTGCTTTCAATTTTCAGTCCAGCTAGGAGATCATTTTGCAATGCATAATGCTGATACAAATGATAACATGTGTTATATTCCATTTGAGTATGCATTGCTTGATACATTCTGCATCCATTTGTTGCCTGATGCTGAGGGTTGTTTGCATAAGGTTGACAGTGACAAAATAAATCAGAAGGTTGAATGTGCAGATGACCAGGTTTGTTTGTGGTCAGATCATGGCAGTACTCTCAGGCTTGACCCAGTGTATGCAGATGAGAACAAGGTGTTTGACAAGGGGAAATATTGGTTTTCCTTTTCTTGGTGGCCTTAGGCCATCAAGTTTGATTGGTGATGCAGATCATGGTAACTTCATGACTCTATGCCCAATGGATAAGGCACTAGTCTGCATCCCAGAGATCTGGGGTTCTCGCTGCAGTCTTGCACCTGCACGTCCCCAATCAGAGCCACTATTGGTGCCTGAATTCACTGTCAGTTAATTTAGCAATTTTCATGCAGGGACCATCCCAAAATATCCAAAAGGTTCTAAGTTTTGGCACCCCTTCAGTACTTTTCAGCATCTGCATCTCATTTCTTGAGGAGGGGTCTTTGTCTTTTCTCCATCGGCATGGGTTCGTTTTTGTGTCTTCGACATTTCGGTTTGAACTTGAACCCTTTTTTTTTCTCTAAGTTCAGTGGTTCAGCGGTTCAGGGTTCAATTTTCTTCTAACGGGTCGCATTATGCATTTGCCTTGCGCAAATATTGCATCGTTGAACCTCCCGCTTGAACCTTTTTGTTTTGGTTCAAGGTTCAATGGTTCGAAGCTTTGTTGCCTATGGAGTATTATTTTTGATGTTTGAACCATCGCGTTGAACCCTCGTGTTGAACCCTTTTGGTTCGGGGTTCAACGGTTCAAGGCTTTATGTTTTTGGTCTTATTGGAGTGATTGGCTTCATCGGCGAAAGATTTCTTGAGTGCTCCGATTGTTTTGGTTTGGCCGATGGATGTCCATCGGCGTGTGTTTGGCTATCGGCGAAGCAAATTTTTGGGCCGCCGATGTAAGGAGTTTGCCCGATGGCGAATGCCATCAGAGTAAGATTGCATATCGGGCTAGCAGTTGGAGGGTCCGCCGATGGGGTAGTGTCAGGCCGATGAGGATTTGGAGTGGTCATCGGCGAGAGTTGTATTGTCGGCCGAAGTGTTTTGGGTTGTGCCGACGATGGGAGGTGTGGCCGATGGGGTGTCATCGGCGTGTGTCTCGCCGAAGGATTGTGTATCGGGGTGATCGGCTGTGTCGGCGAGGGCAATTCTTGTTGTGCTGATAGAGTTGGTTTCACCGACGGAGATAGGAAGCGAGGGTGTTGTCGGCGTAACTTGGTAGATCGCCGAAGGTTTGGAAGGTCGGCCCGATGGTCTATCTCTGGCCGATGAAGGGGAATGCGAAGCAAGTTATATCGGCCAAACTATTGAGCTAGGTGAGAGATTTTTGGGGCGGTCCGATGGTGTTAGTCTTGGCGATGGGCTTTTGGCGAGGGCATGTGTGTCGAGCGCAGCAAAAGCGCTCGACACTTGGTATGTATGCGGCCCCATTTTTAAACTAATAAAGTGGTCTCGGCAGCATGCATGTGGGACTATTCTTCTTGCATTTTTTTGAACCTGTGGTAAACGCGTTTTGGCAGGAAACTTCCATTTGAACGCAGCGACAGTTTCCAGGTAGGCCGCGGGTGGTTGAGCCATCAATGGCGACTGTAGCGGGGGTATGGGCGATGGTACACATGATCAGGTTGCCCGATTTTTGAGTGAAGACTTCCTGATGGCGGCGCAAGGCTCGAGGCCTCCCTTGTCTGCTGCATTGATGGCTTCTGAGCGCCATTCCCTCTGATGGATGTATCTGGCGAATTTTTGACTTCTGGCCATGTAATTAATTGCCGAATGTACACGGTTCTGTATAAATTGTTTTGGCTGTGTTACTTTTTGGAGGTTGGAGGTTTTTTGGGCTTTCGGCTCTGACTCTGAACATAAGGTGTTCACATTTTGAAAGGCATTTTTTGCTACAGACTCGGTCCTTAGTCTGGTGTACTAATCTATCTTGGATTGTAAATGATGATTTTCTCTGTGATGACCTTCTATGCAGATTGATTTTAAATGAAAAACACCTGTGTGTGTATTGTTTCTGATTGTCTCCTGTATGTCATTTGTTTTCCTTTCAAACAAGGTTGTGAAGGACTTCCAAGTTTTTCAGTGTATGCATACTGTGTGTTTGATTTATTGCGTTTGCTCAAGGAGTGGTTAAATAGGCTTTTGATCAGATACAAAGGGAAATAGATTGCATCATAGGATCTGTTAAGCATGATCATTAATGATACTCTTTCTTGGACATGTTGCTGTTAGGCAATAGCATTATTCTTAGGTCCTCTAGATATGAATTTATGTTGTCATGGGGAGACATTTACAATCTTAGATATGACTCTGCTGCCCAGATAAGGCACTGGTTTGGGAATTTGTCTGTTCAATGGGTCTAGGAAAGTCCCATAAGTCCAAACACCATTTCAAACCATCTCATCCTTCCATCTGTTAGTTGTAGGATTAGGAGTAGGAAACCCTTGCATGCTCTCATCCCTAACCAGACATTATGTCCAAGAATGTTGCCAACCTTGTGATTTGTTATACAAATCTTGGTTCTTACATGAGAGTATTCTACCTGTTGCTGTCATGTTAAATCCTTCTGTCATTGAGCTACTCAAGGTTATACCTTTATCAAATAGGGACACCCCCCTTGGTGCGGCAGAACCAGAAGTGAAGGGGAGGAGCTCACGCAACCTCCTGTATTCAGTTGGCTGAATCTGCTTGTGCATTAGAACTGGCAAACCCTAATGCTGATTCAGAAGAAAAACCAACAACTGGTTCCTCTGCCGTACCAATTCCAAGCTCGTTTTGGGCTGTCCTGCATGTGTAATATCTGTCTGTATGCATAAAAAACAATTCTCTAAACCCCACAGGCTGGCAAGTCAAAGGCTCTGATACCACTGAAAGATCCCTGATGGATCCCTTTGCTGAAATGAAGTGTTGTTTTTTGTGATTTTATTTGTTTTATGATTTTTATTAATTTTTTTTTCTTTCAGACTAGAGAGGAGATGCAGAAGGGGTTTCAATTTTCTTGAGATATGTATTTGCCAAGATAGCAAATAGATATACATACAGCTGCAATCTCAAATAAAAATGGACTAAAAATAAATATTAAATGATAGAAAGATACCAACTAAGAATTTGAGGCACATACCCATCAGATCTGTATTTTTATATTCAATGAAAGCCTGGTTTGCAACCCTACTTGCATACAAAGACAGTATTAGCCTAGAAGAGGCTATGCATGCAACTGAGAATGAAGGATCTAAAGAATAAGGCTGATTTGGCACTGCTGCAAGCTTAGATCTGCAATAGAATGCCCTGGAATCTGTCCAATGATGCACAATTGAAGACCCAGAGTAGGCCTCCCACAAACAAGAACTGGGTTGTCGTCCAATTCACCAAAATCCTTGAGAGTTTTCGTTCCCAAGAGTCTGAATGCTGCTGCCCCCTTCCTCAGAGTTCAAAGCTGCCATGAAGCTTCAAAAGATATGCAAAAAGATGATCCAAAAAGCACTTCAAAGTCACTTTATTCTTTTCCCAAAGTGGGCGTCCACTTTAGGGTTCCAAAAGGGCATCAAAAGTAAGAATCTTTGAAAGATTCTTTTATTAATGAGGACTCATAAGTTGGGCGCCCAAGTTGAGGGCCCAACTTCATTATTAAAAGACCACCTTTTTAACACAACATTGTGTCAACTAGGTGGGGGTCCTTTTAATAACTTATTAATATAAAGTGACATGTTATTCACTTTAATTTATTTTATTTTTATTAAATATTAAAGCCACACTTTAATATTCAATAATTATTCCAATTCCATCACCTGGCCATCCCGAACTGAGAACTGCTGTAGCCCACGCCACTGGTGATGTCGCCACGTGTCATGCTAACTGACAGTGCCTCCCTAAAATGTAGGGATACCTCCTAAAAAATAGGGAATTTGACCAAAACTCCAGAAATGCTCCTGGAGGTCCCCTGATGCCTCCTGGTCAACTCTCGGTCAAACCCTAAAAAATAGGAACCCTTCCTAAAAAATAGGAAACTGTCACAAACTGTCTGGAAAGGCCTGTAAAGCTCCCTACCAAGCTACACTGCCTCTGGATAGGTCCCCTAACCACTCCGCTAACCTACGGGAACCCGGATGATAGGTCAACTCTCATGTCTCTACTAGACAGCGCTAAAGAGGGGACATGACACAACCCTCCATACAATTACTGCCCCTTTGAAGGAGTCACATCTTTTCCGTAAGTTGTTGCCCTTGGTAACTTATAATTTAATTTTAATTGTGATTATGTTTAATCTCTAATCGCTAGTTTGATTGTGATTGTATTGCTACTTTAGTTCATTTATTTTGCACGCTAAAAAAGAATTGAGATACGAAACCTGTGTATGGGAAGAAGATTAGATGAATATTGCAACAGCCTGCATACCAAATCCACTGCTTCCAGAGGTAAACGTTTTTGGAATTCTCTATAGTTGGGATTCATGCATCTTATCTCCTCCCTGGGAGGTGTCCCCAAAACCTTGATGATCTCAACAAGTTGGTCTACACCACTTTCTCCTCGAAATAAAGGCTGTCCAAGTGGCAGCCCAGCCATCACGCAACCTGTTGACCACATATCTATGGCAGTTGTGTATTCTGTAGCTCCAAAAATAAGCTCTGGAGCTTGATAATATTGAGAACATAAGTATGAGATGTTTGGTTCTCCTTTCACCAATACTTTTGCACTGCCAAAACCACAAAACTTTAATTGATGTGTGAGGATTCACTAGGAGATTTTGAGGCTTGATATCACAGTGGCAAATACCAACACAATTATGAATGTATGCAAGTGCTTTGCAAATCTGATAAGTATACAGCTTCACATATAAGAGTGGCATTCTTTGATTTATTCTGTTGTAATGCATTGCAATGCGATTAACTGTCTCTGGTACGTACTCTAATACAAGATTCAGGTAGAGTTCTTATGTCTGTTGTGGAGAAAAACCAATGTTTAAGAGCAACAATATTTGGATGGTCTAGCATATGCATTATTTGCAGCTCACGGTTTTTGTACTGCTTATCTTGGAGAACCTTCTTGATTGCAACAATTTATGTCGTCTCCTACATTTTGCCTGAAAAATGACACCAAAAGATCTTGTTCCCACAACATGTTCCGCAATGTAACTGATTGTCTGTTTGGGATTTCCATTTCTGCCACCTATGGTTGTAGCCATTGTATGGCCTGCCTCTGCACCCATACCATCAACAATAGCTGGCTTGATATCTTTCTCTTCATCAACTTTGTACTCTTCATCAATGTCATCTTCTTTAAGTCCTTCCTCACCATCTGAACTCGATACATTTATGTGCTTTTGACTTATGTGTCCATTGCCTGTATGATCATAACAAGGATGCGAACGATCAAGCCATGAATTCCAGTTCATTTGAGAATACATGTCATCCCGTTCGTGATGTCTCGATCTTCCTGTCTCCTCTACCCGATCTTTAACCTTAACACGTGGATCTTCATTTTTTCTTTTCTCTTTTAAGCAATCCTTATCAATACTAGAATGACTAGCCTCTTCTCTGTTGCAACCTCTCTCCCTGTCACTATCGTGCCACATTTTTTCTTCATAATGACGCTTGCTCTTGCCTACTATAATTGACTTGTCATCCTCTCTCTCTCTCTCCCCCCTATAATGGGTCTCCTCAAACCCTGTTGTATAACATTCCATTGGTCATCGAAGTCCATAGTTAGGTGATTGGCTATTTAGTCAACTGCAGTAAAACTTTCACTTCTACATTGCCAAGATGATTCTTATATCTATTCTCTTTTCAGGATTGAACTTGCTTCTCTCTTTGCAGTCAATATAAGGATTACAAGGTATCACTACACTCAACGAAGAATTACAGTCATCGTGACATAAATTCTCCTTTGACATCAATGACAATATCTCCAACATTAGGATCAGTTGGAATTTCAGATCTAATGTGGTCTTTAGTAGATGAAACGTGCACCAACAGGAAGTGAGTATGCAAAATATGCAGTCCAGAATGAAAGGAAAAATGTCTAGAATGAAGTTTGAAATGAAGGGAGAAATGGCTAACATCAAGAAAATAATGTTCCATCTCTAAGTCTATCCAAAAGATATCTCACAACCAAAGGCACAACCTTATGTTTCATTCAATCAAGACAGATCGTCTAGACAAGCCAATCATGATCCAAATGTTAGCACTCCTTCTAGATCTCAGAAATTGTTACCAAAGATGGATATGCAAGAAGAAGAAGAAGTGCCCAAGCCAATAATATCTTGCCATGCACTATCACTATTTGGAGAGATGCCAAAGGGTCTACCATTCAAAAGAGACCAAGATTGGGTCATTCAACTAGTACCTAGGAACCATCCACCATCCATCACCTCTTCTTTTAAGATATACGAAAAGGTTGGAGCACTAGAAGCACACATGCAACACCAAGAAGAGGTACTCTCTAGTCTCAAGGAGAATAAAGCAAAGGCACAAAATAGAATTAAGAAGGAAAGAATTCCATCATATAAAGAGTTACAAGAGCTTGACGATGAGTGCAGAATCATTTTGGGACTTGCAAAAACCCTTCAAACATGCACTAAGATGTTGTGGATGAGGACGATTACAAAATATTTGATCAAGTGGAAGAATCTGGCTAGTGAAAATGTGACATGGGCAGATGAAGCATTCCTTGAGAAGCATCCAAAGTTTGTTAACATTGGGGACAATGTTAGTTTTAAGGGGAGGGGTATGCTATGCTCTTAACCTATGTTTTGCTTGAAGATATGTGTAGCCAACTTGTGGCTAGCATAACCCTTAATTAAGTTATATAATCATTTATGTAGTCTTATATAGGTAGTTAGGTTGGCTTGGGTCGCATCCATGCCATAAGTATGGTATATATAGGAGGTAATGGTTAGTTTGTTATCATCATATTGTGTATTTAGTTCTTATTGAAGACTATTGGAGTTAACCCCCTCGATATGGCTTACTTTTGGAGGTTGCCCCCTTGAAATGGCTTATTATTATCAATTATTTGCAACATATTTCCTATTATATTCTTCTCTCATGCAGTAATTTCGTTACATTCAAGGAAAACTAGGATTTATTGTATGAAAACTAAAGATGAAGTCTTTGGAAAATTTCAAGAGTTTAAAGCTCTTGTGGAAAATCAGATGGGTTGGGAGATTAAGGTTTTGAGGTCTAACAATGGAGGTGAGTATATTTCCAAGGACTTTGATGTCTTTTGTAAAGATGCAAAGATCAAGAGGGAGCTAATTGCGCATTGTAACCCTTAGCAAAATGGGCTTGTAGAGAGTAAGAACAAGTCCATTATAGATACTACAAAGGATATGATTCATGACCTAAATTTACCCGTGTTTCTTTGGGCAAAGGTACGCAGTTGTGTTGTGTACATATTAAATAGGTGTCCTCATAGGGTGTTGAAGGAAAAGACTCCACAGGAAGCTTTCACCAAAGAGAAACTTAATGTTTTTGATTTTCAAGTGTCTGGGAATCATGTTTATAACTTTATATTCATATGTCAGAAGAGAGGACTAAGTTTGAAACCTCAAGCTTGAAGGGTATATTTGTGGAATATAGCGAGTCTTCCAAGGATTATAAAATCTATGTTTTGTCACAATAAAAGATAGTCATGAGTTGAGATGTAAAATTTGATGAGAATGCTCGGTCATTTGTCTTAGGAGCCTCCCATGGAGATTGATGAAAGTGAATAGCCTCTTGTTTCAAGTTTCGATCAACACAGTATAGCAATACCAACTGCAAATCACCAAAGTTATAATATACCAACAAATACCTTAGTGCTACTTAAAATAGCTAGGGAGCCTAGACAGCTTACTCAAACATTGTAGGAGGCACAAGACCAAGTCAGAGAACCAAAAATTTCTTTCAAAGTGAGATCCACCTAAGAAGTTCCCAAGTTATGTTGCATTAATGTCTTCCATCATTGATGCAAATCTTTCCAATTTTGAAGAGCCAAACTCGAAGCAAGTATAGCAAGATACCATGACAGAAGAGTATAACTCCGTTATTCTAAATGATAATCGAGAGATTGTGCCAAGAACATAAGAGAAGTCAATGATTGATTCAAAGTGATTGTACAAAGCATAGCAAAAAAAATCTTTTGGGGAAAAAATCAACAAACCAAAAGATTAAAAAAATTCAAAAAATAGGGAAAAAAATCAAATTTTCAAAAAACATAGAAAAGCACCAAAAAAAGAGAAATTGTTGTTTTTTAAAATTTAAAGGCATTTTAATAGCATACAGATATAAATAGCAAATAAAATTGAGAGTTTAGCCCATGAATAGTGGAATATAGATTTTCTCATTTATGTTCATATTGTTGATTACATTGCATCGCACAATGCATACTACATAGTGCATAAATAATAACTAGATGCTAATAGTTTTCAAATTTTCAATTACAATCTACATAGTATAAAGTCTACTTACAACTTGGGTACAAAGTTCGAAAAAATCATACATAGCCAATGACTCTTTATACTACAAAGAGAGCTACAATGGAGGGATGCAAGTCCCGATTATGAAGCTCATGGGTAAGAGCTTCTCCTAAGTTGTTCAAACAAATCACTATCAAACATTTCAAAACTCTAATCTTGAGCTTTCTTTAGCTTCAGGCGGAGGTTGTAGTGAATAAACACCAAGTCATTCATCCATTGTTGCATCAAATGACTGCATTTGTTGGAATGTATGTGTTTAAAAACACTCCAAGTACTCTCACAAATGGATGAACTACATGGCTGGCTCAAAATGTGCATCGCCATCCATCAAATATTTTTGGCTTCTTGGCCACAAAAATCCTACCATTGTGCTAAAAACACAAATTATTTCGAGATGATATCATGTAAGATCTACTAAAATCTTAACACCTTTAATGTACATGTCTACAATAAAGACAAATTATCAAAAGTTTATAGAGTCTACCTGGTTTGAAGGTATTTCTACCTTGCAAGGCAACCATACTTGAGAAAAAAACCCTTACCTGCTTGCATATTAGCAGCTCTACCAAAATTGCATCCAACTTTGTTGGGTAGGGGACATTTTCTCCATGCACTAGTAGGCCCTGTGTGACTTCAACATCATTTTTGAATGAGGGGCTATAAAATGACTGATTTAGATACTATCCAGTGGAATGGAGAAGGAAGTGCATCTGTCAATCCCATCTACTATCAATTATGTCCCACAATGACATGTACTTGTCCTTGTTATTTTTCATCCTACTCGTCATCACCTCCTTGGGCTTATTCATGGCCTCATACAAATAGCCCATAGGGGATTTCTCCCCATCCACTAGTCTCAAAACTTTTACTAGAGACTGAAAATTTGACCACTTGTTCTGCCGCATAATAGAAAAACGTAGAAAAAATATACTCTGCTATTGTTCTTCCATCCATTTGATTTGTGAAGCCAAGCTCCATCCATTCATTTGAAACATTCACTTCAAATTCTTTTTCTATAAGCAAAAAGTCTACAATACAAGGAAGTGCATAGCAAATCTTGTCACCCCTAGTTGAACTAGCTCCTTGCCCTCTTTGAAGGAGTGCATCATACACAACACCCTGTGTGATTGTAGATGAACCTGGTAATCGTGCAAGCCTTTTGCAATGCCTCCTCAACCCATTCAAGATTTCCAATGCCCTCTAGGGTTAGATCATGGTAGTGTGCCACATGAGCTAAAAAACATATAGGGATACTTATCCATCAAGAGTCTCATAGTAGCAACACAAACAATAGCATTGTTTGTAGTAAATTGAACCACATTTGGTGGCCCTACATTCATGATCAGTACCACCTCATCAAACAATTTGAACAATGTCTTTGTAAATTTGATCTTGTATGATGCATCCATGAATTTCAAAAAGATCCTACCAATATCACAAGAGACAAGTTAGTTGATGAGTTTGGTTCCTTCTATTCGTTCCCCCATCTAACATTATGGTGAATCCAATCTTTTCCCAATCGTTAACATCAGTAACATATTGTACTATGTCAGTAAGCATATCAACCCTCAATGTCTTGAACGATGGGGCTTTGAACCCAAGACTTACAACTGCAATAGCATCCACCATATCTTGCTAGTATGGAGACCTAGCAAGATGGAATAGTAGGCTATAATAGATCCAGAATTTGCAATCACCTTCTTCACCTATTCATGGATGTTCTTCCTCCATCATGTACTCTCCAAAGTGCTTTGTGATCCCAATGAAGTATGAGGTGCAAAGAAAGAATTAATGTTTCCTCCACCTGTGTTTGGGCCACGTGCTATAGAAGTAGGTGTCAACTAAGACTCCCTCAAAGACTGTTGTGCCATAGTTGCATCATCCAAAGGATTGCCACTACCATATGTAGAATTAGAAGCCACTTTTGTCTAAATTCTTGCATTTTTAGCCTTAACATTAGAACTTGTCATGTCTTAGCTCCTTTTTCAAATGACATTTGAAGCAAAAATTGCATCTAACCTTGTCTGTACCCAAGACTGACATGAAATATGCCCACGCAAAGTCTCTAATGCAACATCATGATCAAATCTGCAAAAAAATCTAAAATCTAAAATCTGCAAAAACCCTTATTGCTCCAACCTTGTCACTCTCGCCTTTCAATATATCTCGATCCCGAATGCCAAACTATCCCTTATACCATAGTGCTGGTACAGAAGAGCAATTCTCTCAATATACCAAACCTTTCAATATACTTCACCTTCCTATATACCTAAGGTATGTCGAAGAGAGAATGTGAGAGTAGAGGCATAGGGGAGAGTAGAATGGCACTGTAAGAAATGTCATGTGAAAGGTCTCGAATCTATCTTATCCCATACCTACTCACAAGGGATAGTCTAGAGCATGTAGGCACAGTCGCTCATCTAACACTATGAGCCCCTTATGTTGGATTTACGGCCAAACAACAGATCATCAGAAGAAGAAAGAGAGAGAAGAGAAGAGAAGAAATGTAAGAGAAGAAAATTGCAAGGAAAAGTATCCGCAATCTCCTTATCACTCCAGCCTCTATAGCCCTCAAATATACCTTTGGGGCATCACTTCCTAGGGTACGGGAGGGTAATTTTGTCAAATGTTGTGTTCAATGCACTATAAAGGGGCTTGATGTAATGTCCCCTTCTTAGCCAGTTCCAGTTGCAGAGGGGTTAGCCTATTATCTCTACCCTCGTAGGCTAATGGATATGGATAGAGGGTCTTCGGAGGCAGTTACTTGATCTGTGATGACATTACTTCTCTTCAGTGCTATATCTGGTTTAGGTTGACCTTTGTTGGGCTCAGTTTGACACACTTACTATTTATAGTAAGACTGTGGTTGTAGAGAGGGACCCCTGCTATTTTTGGTAAGACGGTTGAATGCACAGAGGGTACCATGGTGAACCTCCTTGTTCAGAGGGAATTGGAAAATCATAAGTATTTAATGAGTTATTAATATTTTAATGGATTTAAAATGATATTTAATTATTAAAAGAGATTATAAAGTTATTTTATAACTTTACAAATGTGGCGGCCATTTAAAAGTTGATGTGCAATTAATACTTCATTAAAAAGCACGCCTTATGTTAGAGATATATTAAAGTCAACAAAAGCAAATAATGAATATCATTTAAATGTTAAAAAAGCAACATGGGAAATTGTGCCATATGAGAGAAGTATAAAAGGCCTCCAAAAAAGCAAATAGATCTCATTAATGATTGAGCATTTGATAATTTCTCTTTATGAGTTCTTTGGCGTTGGAGGAGAGAAACCAAGGGCTTCTGCATTTCTAGAGCTTTCAGACATGGGAGAATGGGCATTCTTCTTTGTTCTTGCTTTCTGAGGTTGTGCAACATCAGATGAAGATTGCATATTAGATTGGCTTCACCCAGAGGTCAGTAGTGGGAAGATTTGAGGGGTTTCATCAAAGGGTTTCAAGCAGATTTTCATTGAGGACAAACTTAATAGAGGCTGCATTTTTATGATTGCTGGCAAACTTCCCAAGGGCCTTACATTCTGATTTTTATCCAGCAGTACCATCCTCAAAGCCTGGCGTGTTTTCTCTAGACCAGATCGCTTGGGTTTATGGGATTTTTTCTTCTCCATAATCGGCAGCTACTTCAATAAAGGCAGTTTGGATCATTTTGAGGTGGAGAAGACAATAGTTGCAGCAGCTAGTCCATTTGAAGGGTTTAATTTTTTGCTGCCAGAAATTCCAGATTTTCAGTATTGTAATTATCTTCATATTCGGGTATGTTTTTCCTATGTAAAAGACAAAAAAGAAAGTCTATTGAATAGATAGTTCATTTGCAGCTTTGAGTTCCCTGTATCTTTGCATATTTCTCAGCTTCTTTTCTCAAAAACACAAAAAAAAAATGTGTGAAACCCAAACAAATCAAAACACAAATTCAGAAGTCATCATCAGGAGTGCAGAGTTTTTGGTTGAGGAGAACTAGGGTTCTTACACTTGAGGTCAAATTTTTTGCAGCTGAGTCTATTGAATTCCCTGCAAATGTTAGTATTTTACAATAAATCTTTGTCAAGCATGTACAACTTAAATAAGGACTGTTTTGGCAAAAAAAAGCCCTAACATTCTTAACCCTAAAAATTGAAAAAAATCAACATTTAGTGTTGGTTAGGGCATTTTTTTCTCAAATAAAAAAGGACATATTTTTTGAAATTATAAATTACTTTTTATAAATGAAAATGATGAATAGAGATTAAAACCAAAATTAGTATGTCTAGTTTCAAACCTTGCTATTAAGTTCAAATATTATAGAAAGAAGAAACAATTAATTATGTTTTGGGGAAACATTGAATAGTGATTCACTTTTGTCTAGTTCCCAAAGTGAAATTGAGAAGATTGTCTTTAATAATGATGCTTGAGATATTATAGAAAGATGAAAGAATTGATCATGATTTTGGGAAACATTAAATAGCAATTCATTTTGGGATTCAGGTAATGTTGTCATAATATGGCTCCAATTTTGTTTGTCCTCTTAATAGGAAAAGAATGGTTCATGAAGACACATGGGCAGTATAAGAGATTAGTAAGAATATTTGATTTGCTATTTGACTATTTCACAATCTTTGTGATGCAGGTGCAGAACAACTTTTTCAAGACTACAAACAAGGTCTAATTGCATTTAAAGTTAACCTTCATCTAGTTAGTTGTTGTTTTTTAAAGCAGATTTGGTTTATAAGGATGTATGCAGAAAAGGTAAGCAGTTCTACAATTAGAAGAAAAAATGGTGGACAGGTTTTTAATAACATAAAACATGTGATGTTATCAGGTGCACACCCTAATGAATGGAAACATTTTTAAAACCAAAAATTGCAAAAGGTTAACAATCTCGTGCTAGTATGATCATGAGAACTAATTTAATATGACATCAGATATGAAGAATATCAGTCTTATGCAGTATTTCTTGGGTCTTGAAGTGTGGCAAGGTACAAAAGAAGTCTTCCTAAGTCAAGGAAGTACACAGTGGAGATTCTAAAAAGATTTCAAATGATAGATTGTATGCCCCTTGCTACTCTAATGATTCCAAATCTTAAGTTGACTACAAATTTAGAATTAGATTTGGCGGGTCCCTTTGTAAACAGACAATTGATAGTTTCTCTAATGTACTTGGTAAATATTAGACCTAATATTTACTTTGCAATAAACACATTGAGTTAGTTTATGGTTGATCCCTAAGTTGTCGGTTCTAGTACGAGGTCGCGTACAGGTACGGGATTCTGGTACACCGATACAGCGATATTTTTTTCCTTGGGTTGCGTACTGTTGGGTACAGCTGTATTATATATAGTCACTATAATGTATAATTATTAATATAATATAATAATATATAATATATTAATATACAATATATAATATATAATATATATATACTAGTTTTTAGTTTTTTAAAAGAAATTTATAATTTTTTTTTTCGAAATGCCCTTGGGAGCACTCGGGAGCGCTCTAGAGCGGCCAAACATGATGAACCTGGCTACTTAGAGCCAAAGCTAGTTCACTGGACTCCTACAAAACATGTGCTCTGATATTTAAAGAGCACAATTCATTATGGATTGAGGTATGATGGAGACAAAGAGTTAATGTTGCATGGATTTGTGGATTCAGACTGGGCAGGTGATGCTAGTGCTAGGAAAAGTACTTCAGCATTTTGTTTCAGCTTGGGGTCAAGTATGATATTCTAGTTCAATGGGAAACAAGTAGTAGTAGCATTATGTTCAATTGAGGCAAAGTACATTGCAGCTCCTTCTGCTAGTTGTGAGGCTATCTGACTTTGCAAATTGATAGCAGAAATTACCGATCAAATGTTGGAGCTAATAATAGCATACTGTAACAATTTCATCTAGCTTTTTGAAAATCTGATATTTCATGATTGTTACAAGCATATACATATTCATTATTGTTTCCTCAAAGACAGAGTTCAAAAGGGAGCAATAATTATTCAATATGTACCTTGAGATGAGCGGGTTGCAAACATTTTGACAAAGCCCTTGTCAAAAGAAAAGTTTGAGATTCTACGAGCTAAGCTGCTTTTGGTGGAGAAAACATTCCTCGTGAAGAGAGAGTGTTAGTTTTTGATTGCTCAACTATTATTCTTTTCCAGCTGGCACAGCAGCAATTAGTCTTAAAATTGGGTACAAAGATAGCTTATATTTAGTGTTAGTTTTCCTAATTTTAGGACTGTCTTTGACACTTTATTGTTTGTTTATTTCTGTTTTTTTTTTAATCCTAGGTGCAGGAGCTAATTTTTGTTGTATTTTTAGAGAGATTCTAAGTAATGGAAAAAAAGTGATAAAGGTCCAGTTTTAAAGCGCTTTAGTTCTGTTTTAGGTGCCCAAGTCAGTAGGTCTATTTAATGACTATGGGTACTCCCTTTTGTAAAAAAATCAGAATAGAAGAATATTCAGATTTGGGCGCCCAAGTCAGTACGCCTCTTTATTTTGATTTCATTTAGTCGTTGATTTTGTAATTTCAACAAATTTGTTTTGCAAGTTACTCAGAAGACAACAGTTTTTATTTAAGTTTCAATTTGCAATTAGGGTTATTTTTTGAGTGCAAAATTTGCTCAGCATTATCTGAATTTTAACATATGGATGGTTTGGAATTTGTTCTTGGATAGTTTGATTCACAAACTTGTGAACAGGCAATATTAATGTGCAAAAGAAGTTCGTGAAGCTTTGGTAGAGGAAAAATAAAGTAACTTTGCATGATATTAATGTGGAGAAAAGCAAGGACAATGTAGAGCAAGGGAATGGATCTGAAGAAGAATGTAGAGAAGGATCTAAAGAAGAACAGAAAGAAAATAAAGAAAAAAGTTCAAGAGGAAAGGAGTATTTCTACTTAAAAAAAAAGAACAAGTGGTCAAAAAGGTTGATGAATTAAATGTATCAAAGAAGATTATAGAGTTAGTAGAAAAAGGCAGCACAAATAGACATCAGCATCATTGTGAAAGACAAAAATCATGGACACATGTTACTACACATAAATGAAGCACTCAATATGGATCTATATGGAATCACAATGATGCAACACAATATGGAACAAGGCTATCATATATGTACAATCAAGAAAAAGCCTCCACAAAGATTGCATATGGATGGTTGGATGATAGGGCATGGCATCATGTTTGTAGTGACTTGCAAGATTACTATTTGGCTTTTTCTCATGTTTCAAGGATGAAACATGTCAAAGGGGATTAATGTCATATACCGAGGGGTATGATATTGTAATGTATATTGGTTGATGGAGAAGCAACATGTGGCACACATCCCTTAAGTTAGTTATATTGGATGCATATGCCTTGTAAGTCACTCCTCTAGCTAATTAGAAAAAAATAAAAGTATTAATCCCACATGTGTGGGGAAGTGCTTGTCATGTCCCTTCCCCTATGGCCGATCTCTTTACAAAAAGAACAAGACAAAAGACTTGTACCTTATAAAACAAAGTCTTATTTAAAAGAGAAAATGAGACGATTGATGAATAAGACAAAATCATAAGGGAAGCGACTCATATTGTATTCAAAGACAGCTATCAAGACTGGTAATATTTGTGATATGCATCGACTTGTATAACAAACAAGAACAACGATTTACTAAGTATTACGATTTTCAAGAAGAAGACAAACAACTTATTTAAAGTATCATTGTAACATGTATATAGTGCGATTAGCAAGGATTATTGAATAGTGCTGCCTATTAGGATGACAGCAAGTGATGTATTGTGAAGTAAGTTGTTAAAGCAGCGAAGTGTTTTAATTTGTTAATAAGATAAAGGCTGTAATCTGTGAGAAGGTGCGACTCATTATAGAGTCATTTCCTTTTATAAAAGACATGACTATTCAAAAGGGACGCCTCCCTTGAGGAAGTACAAATAGTAAGAAATACATGGAAGGAGGAGATATTGAGGAATAAATAGAAGGAATATAAAATGATTTGGAACAGATATCTGAAACATAACAGCATAAGAGGAAGAAATACATTACTATGAACTGCTTTAGAGCAGAGACAAATCTGCAGTCTTCAACAATGATATATATGTACATCAGCAGAGATATATATGCAGTAATTAATAAAAGAGGATATTGTTATTCTCCTAATACTGTTATTCTTGCTATAATTTTGCCTATGCACAATAGAATCAATATAACGACTTCCTTAAGGTTCTCATCCAACTGTAAATCCATTATGGAGGATACTGCATATAAGGAATGCAAGTAGCTAGGACTCCATTTTGGTAAGGACACCCCGAGTGGGGCTGGGAGGTCAAATGGCGAGTGTCATTCTATACATCCTGGGCTGGATGGAACAGCTCAAGACGCCTTGTATATGGTGCTCCATAATGACAACGAGATGTTTGGATAGAACCTTTAAAAGGAATCCCATATGATTAAGATAATGTTCCTAACCCTAGTATGAAAGATCTATTTTATGGATTATGCTTTCAATGATTATCTAACATGATTGCATGTTCTCAACCAGGATCTATTTTGTTTAACCATTTAAATTGGTAATGATATCACTAACTCTATTTCATTTCTTGATTTGCTTGGAATTGTGATTTTAGGGCAAAAACTAGGGCATATACAAAAAGGGGAAATTACAGTGCTAGTGGTATCTAGTTGAGTGTTATATATTGTGGTGCTTAGGCAGAGAGGATACGTGGAATATTGTATGTGTTTAGATTTCATAGTGGAGGTATACTAAAGAGTGGCTTCTTCCAATAAGGAGAATTGTATGGTGTTGCCCTACCTAAAGGGTTTATTCTATTTTTTTAAGTATATTGATCTATTATCTAGAGTGTTTTTATTGTTTATGCAAATTCATAACATCGAGGTGTATAACAATTGTGTGACTGTGAACTACTACTCCCTCTTTTGCTTTGTCCAATAAGCAATAAAATATATTTTGATGTTCTACATATGCCACCAAAATATACAAGATTATAAACAAAACTTAACACTATCAATTTCTGACCTTGGATTGAAATTTGTTTAACCGTGTATACCATAACAGTACAAGTTAGGGAAAAACATATAACTTAAATAAGATTCTACTCCAGAAACTTCATTGAATGCACAAAGCAGCAGAAAAGTCAAAATTAATGTTTGTAGCATAGAAATCAATGAAACATAGATCAAACCTTAATGCCACCCTTAAACTCCTCAAGTTGGCCTTTAAATAACCCTGTCAGAGGTCTTGCTCCAATACCAACAATAACAATGTCTGCTTCAAGTTCCCTCCCATCTTTCAACTTTACTATCTTGACCTGCAAGAAAGAATCATTTTAACCATAGTTAGCAAGTTAGAATTTGATCCATTTGGGAGGTTTACAAAAATCAGAAATCTGGAAGTTTCAAAAAAATCAGTTAAATTTTCTATAGGAATTGAAATATTTGTATTGGGTCAGACAAATTCCACCAGTTCTGGTAATGATGATTCCAACCCAACAAGAAGTCAACAATAAACCACTTTTGACATAATAATAATTCAAATGAATAAATATGTTGCCCAAGACAACAAGCTATTCATAAGCTCAATAGCATGACAAATTCCTATTGGCAGCTATTCTGAAAAAAATAGAAACTACTTACATATCCATCCTCATCTGTGCTAAATCCAGTTGCCCTAGTCCCTTTGACAATTTCCACACCCTTCCCTTGATAATAACCCTCATAGAAAGAAGCTATGTCTGCAGTAAAAAGACGGGGCACTGCACAAGGAGTGACAAAGGTATGATTATTTGAAGCTTTAAAAAAAGTTGTGGAAAAGAAGGCACTCACAAGTGAGCTCCCAATCTATGATGGTTCTAAAAATATGTTGGTTGATCTCCATTTTAAAAATGAACAAAATACATTTCTCACAAATGTAAATGATAACAAGATAGACATAATTTAGATTCTTGTTATCATCAGATTTTGATTTTTCCTTTTGAGTTGACAAAACTTGGAGCATGAACACATATCGACATTAAGTAGATAGATGCCAAAGGTCTAACAGACTTGGGAAGGAAAAGCTTGAAGGACCTAGAACTGAGATCTTGTCAGACAGATGGGGAATCTCCAAATTGCCTTCACAAACGAATCCACCCTAGGGGAAAACATTCAGCAAAAAGTGAAGGCACTTAACTCTAATCTCTGTTCAACTGCAATAAGAATAATGCATACATTTCCCAAAATGCCCATCAACTGATAACTCCAGAGAAGAAACGAGATATAGAAAAATGTATCTAGAAAATTAGTTGATTAATCATTAAGCACTTGAAAAATGCTAAAATTTGATGTGATGAAATGGATTATATCATATTATAGACTGGTATTATGCCAAAAGTAAAATAGTAAATACATATCAAAATATGAAGTTGAAACAAACTTACTGCACCATGGCCCGGGGTACACCATTTTAACTTTATACTTGTTAATTTTTAAGACTGCAGCCAGTTCAAGACCAATATATCCTCCACCAATTACCACAGCTGACCCTTCTTTTTTTGATTGTAGTGCTGCTATCAAGTCATCAGCTTCAGCTATCTCTCTCAGATAATAGATGCCCTTGGCATCAGCTCCTTGAACACCAAAGTCTGACAACTTGGTAACCTGTAGGAAAATACAAGAAATTGGAATCAACAAAGGCTGCAGCAGAAAAAAAATACTAGATATACAGAACCCGTGAAGAGTTTTAATTGCTCTATTAACTTTTTTTTTGTAAATATAAATGATCGTCAATCAATTTCTGGTTTGCCACATTAGAAATGTTTATCATTCATTTGCTGAGGTTTAAGAGAAATAGTAAACCATTCTAAAATACTAATAGCAAACTACGGCAGGTTCAAAGAAATGTGAAATACATCTAAGCAAAAAAATAGGTAAACAATTAGAATGAAACAATATATAAAATCTTTTTCAAGCAAAAATACCAAAGCATGCAGACCTTTGTTCACATAGAGTGTATGCTTTAGAGCCTATTAAGGATAGCGAGAAAGTGGATCCTTGACCCACTCTGTCCAAAAAGGAGTATCTTATATATAAGGACAAAATGTTTATTTTTCAGTTTAAAGGATTTTTGCTACAATACAGTAAATTATCATATCTATAATGTCCCCCTCTCGACATTAATGGAATGTAGGGTCCACTACTCTAATCTGTAGCATTGAGTGAGTAGCTGGCAGCATAGGAATAGCAGATAGATAGGTTGTAGTTACTTCAGTTCGGAGTAAGTTAACTAATGGAATAAGACAGTTGAGCTGGAGCGGGCATTCCTTGCTGGAACTGGGGGTCAGGTTTAGTTATCTCAGGCTTGTCAGTTAACTGATTGAGATTGCCTATGATTGAGGAATGGAAGAAAGGAAAGCATGGACTATAAGAAGCATTGGACACTTCTCAGATTAAAGAAAAACAAAAAACAATTTTATTCTCAGAAGTGTCATAGCTGTGTACGGCAGCTTGTGGTGTTTGGGGACAATAATCCTCAAGGAGCAGATCAAGTTTTAGAATATCATCCAAATCATCAAAGGTGTTATCACATTTGCATGTAGAGTGTGCCCAATAATTTGTATCAGACTTTAATTTGCATGTTTGTTGTTTGAAGAAAATATTAAAAAAATAAAAAATATATTCAGTGCTGGAGTATTTCTGGGTTTATTATTTGTGCATTTAATTGAGGTCCTTAGAGTGGTATCAAAGCCAAAGACCCAGCCAGCCTAAGGGAGGTATATCTTTTATTACTGCATTTTTGTGAGTGAGAGCAACCAGATATCAATTAAGTGAACAAAGGAAACAGAAGATGTCAAACAAAGATAAAGAGCTGGAATTTTTCAACATGATGAGATCCTTGAAGGATGGGCAGCAACAGCTGATCAATCTCTTTGCCCCGAGTATGCAAATGCTCGAACCAAACCATGACACTATGCCTCCAAGTAATGGTGCACAAGAGGAATCCTCAAGTTCAATGGCGAACCAAAACACCCCATCCACATTAGTCACTGGTAGCTGACTATCAAGAGTAACTTTCTTGCGGAGAGAAGCCATGCCATAGGAAGATAATATGGGCGACTAGTAGAAGGATGACTTGGATGCTCTCCATGCTAAATACGAGGCAAAGATTGATGAGTTGCAAGCAAACATCTCCTTCATGAACTTCTGTACATGGAAATCAAAAACCACAACCAAGAATGAAAGGAGACCCGCCCCGAACCAACCTCACAAAGATCTGCAAAGAAAATTGGGGAAGCTCATTGTCCCCTCATTTGATGGATCCAGCAAAGTTTCAGCCCAAGCTTAGATCCAAAAGCTGAATACCTACTTCTCACTAAGCCCTATGTACGAGAAGCAAGCAATTAAATTTGCAATCCTGCACCTGGAAGGAGTTGCACTTGAGCGATGGTTTCACGGGCTAGTCACTCAAGGACATAGACTTATAACCACCTAGGAAGAGTTTTGCAAGAGGCTGACCAACAGAAGGCAAGACACAAAGGAGCAATTTAGGGAGTTGGCACACGTAAATTGTCCAGGAAACCAAGAGCAGTAACTTTTGAAATTGACAATATAGATCAACAGTCACCTAGAAAAAATCCTTTGCTTAATACTGTTTGTAAAATAAATCAGAGTGGTAGTACACCAGATGTAACATTTATCAATACCCCTTCATTTGGCGACAAGGCTTAGGTTTAGTTGGTGTATTCCACCAGCCTTTTTTTAGCAACACATAAATAATTGTCCACAAATTTGCTACAACATGCTGCCAAATATATTGTATAAGGATTTGTGAAGTCCTCTATAACACAGTCTAACTGTAAAGAGGGATCACTCTCAAGAGAGTGACCCAAGTTCCTTTCACTTCATGAACATGTTAAACAGATTTCCCCCTCCCAAGATTAGAGGGATGTTTCCAATTAAAATTAAAAATATTAGAAGACATGTTTCTGATGGATTGTTTTCATTATATATAATCATAATTGGTTATAAATTAGAAATGTGGAATCTATATGTTCTTGCTTTGTACACCTTCTGCATGCAGTTTTACTATCAGCATTGTTTTGTAAGACTGTGGCACTCAAGGGTACTGAATCAGGTTTCAGAATGGGGTTAAGATATTGTAAAGGAAAAGAATCAGTTTAACACCAGCCATTAATTTTGCAAATTACTGAAAATATCAAGACAAGATTTTTTCCTTCAACCAAACAAGATTATCAATGAACCATTCAAGGATGTTCTCTAAATAGAAATGCCTATTTCACTCGAGCTGAAGCATTAACACAATCACATCACATAGTTATTGCTAGAAGTGAATCACTTTGTTCCAAGAAAATCCAAAAGTCACATGCATGTTTACCATGCAAATGCAAGTCATGGCAGTCTACAAGAAAATGCTTGATCAAGAAATTTTCAAAATATTGAGAAGAAAAAAATGTGTAGCCAGAATCCTCAGCCATTTCATTCCTTTTTACATGTTTGCAGAAATTACTTCAGTTCTAAAATATGCTACTCACAGTGGCACCAGTAGCAATGATCAAGACTTCGTATTTGAAAGTTTTCCCTTCTGCACTGGTAAGAGTTTTGGTGGTGAGATCAGCTCTCACCACCTCAGTACTAAGAATCAGTTCTATGCCTGCAGTATCAGAATTTACATATCAGCTATGTGATCCTAAAGTCCAGCTAGTGGAAAGATGTTGCAAGTATATGATTGATCTCATGAATGGATGGTTCAGGTATATGATTGATCATATTGCATGTAGACACTAAACTAGTGTCAGGTGACACAACAGATAATGGGACAGCTAAGTTTTCCACCAAACAAATGGTTTTTACTTCCCAAAGAAGCACCTAGAAACTTTATTCAAAATTGAAATAAAAGAAGAGATACGTGCCTTTCTCAAAATACCATTCTGGGAGCTGCCTCTCTCCTCCGCTGCCAACACAGACATGGAAACCTGGTAGTCGTGCTGCCCCTGAAAGCAAGAAATATCAATTGTCAACTCTCTCTCTCTCTCTCTCTCTCTCTCTCTCTCTCTCAGACACACAAAGAAATCTAGGAGTTAATCTCAAGAAAATGGTATTATAGATATCCATGAAAGTGCAGAGATTGTATCAAATACAGATATGAGATGCACAGAATGTGATGAGATGCGTAAATGTTGTAAGGAGCAATTTAGGTCCTAGGACATGATACACTTCGAATGTTATATGTTGAGCGCACAGCCATTCATAAGCTATGCTGTTTGCAGAGTCAAATTTAATGAATAAAACCATGAAGATCTCTGAAAATCCAGTATACATGATTCATTTTACAAAGCATATGTGTCTCTTAAGTAGATTAAAGAATAATTATTCAAGATAAATATGAATTGATGGAATTATCCTCTTCAATAGAAGCTCTGTCCAATTGTCCTAGTCCATTTATCCTCTTCATCTTGTGAATACTATAACCATTGCCCATTCAATAGAGTGACAGCAAAGAACTTAAGAATTAAGATAATAGACTAGTGAAGAGGGCATGGAAAATGTAGGTCCTAAAATAAAAGGAGATAATTAATAGGTGAACAATGCCTATGTATGAGAAATTTTGCCCCAAAGACATTCCTTCTTGTTATGTTGGAAAAATTGACCCTTGGGGGCTTTTTCTTTTAAGGTTTAGCTCCCGGGTCTTTAGATTGCATTTAGAGCATCTTGCATGATCATTCAAACTCTCGATGAGAAAACCCATGGGTCTTGTGGCAATTAGGACCTAAGGGGGACTATGTTGATGATCCCTAAGCAAAGACAAGGGGGTGGACTTGGGCGCTAGCGCCCTAGTCCAGCCCTATTTTGGGTCTGCCCTAATTTCAAATGTCAGGTTTGTGACCGTTAGTTGGTTTTCAAGCCGACATCATAAATTTCAAATACAAAATTCTTGGCGGGAATCTTAATAGTTGCATATATAAGCATATTTAGGTTATCATTTGTGAACTAAAAGATATCTAGAGGATGTTTATGATTGAAAGCTGTTGGCATACTTGTGATATCATTGTGTTGCAGAGCATAGCATTGTTATTGTGTCTGTTTTTGCAGGTTGGATTACATCTTCTCCTCATGGCATTGAAGAGCTTCTTCCTTACATGAGAGCTTCATCATCAAGGCGACATCTATTGTGTTTTATCATCATTATCATTTGGATTTTTGACTCTATCCCACAAAGATACGCACTCTCTCTGACAAAGGTGTTCGGAAGACTTGAATGTCTCTCCGGGGCTTAACTAAGGCAAGCCTCTAAACACCACAACCCCATCCCACACTTCTTGTGATTGCAGGTTACAGGTGTCAGATCTGGAGAAAGTGGAGTTGCAGGGAAGATAGGGAAACATTGAAGATTCGGGATCCGAAAAGAAGCAAACACTGTGCGGGATTTCGGGACAAGGGCATTGTTGATGATTGTTTTTAGACAACTCAACAATAGAGTAAAACACTAAGTATCCCACTCTCTCTTGAATAAAGTTCTTCAAAGGCTAATCTATGTGATCCAATGAAGTAACTTCAAGGTTCCTTATGATTTGTGATGGATGAACTCAGTGACTTGATGTGATATTGGTGATTATCACAAAGGGACTTACGCAGACTTCTTACTTCATTCAGCTTATTTCTCTTTTCAGTGTGGATAATATATGTACAATGCTTCATAATAAAGAAAAGGAAAAAGATAAAGATTTAGAGAAACTAATCTAAGGTCAATGAAGCAATGACAATGCGTGAATAGACAAACTCCTTAATAAACCTAACTCCACTTCGCCAAGGATGCCTACAACTATATGAAGTTGGTGCAATCTCCTAAGGATAGCGAAAGGTTTTCAAATCATGAAAGCTTATATAAGCACCCATTGGACGGCGCATCTCAAACAAGCATCCATAATCAAACTTAAGCAAATTATGATGAAGCTCAGACTAGCTTTACACAACACTTCACCAACGATGAATGTCAAAGCATGAGCTAGGAGTTGATCAAATACTCAATACATACATACATTACATCAATGAGCTACTATTCTACTTCTAATCTACTTAGAAACATCTCTCCACTTCATCAAGATACAAGAAACCATGTCATTTCACAAGACAACACTTAACACCAAGTGAACTCCAATGTTTTTGCATTAATCTTGAGAAATATTTACAACAATCTCCAAGTACTCTCAAAGAATTTCGAGAGTCTCTTCTATTCTACTCTACTACTAGCAGACTTCTAACTATTATATATACAAATGAGGCAACAAGGCCTTTATATAGAGTCCCAGAATTACAATGAATGGCCTGGATCAATTCAAGTAGCCAAGGGCTAGGATCATGCCATCTCAACAAGTAGTTACAACAACTTGCTATTTTTAGTACATAAGAGAGGCAATGAAGGCACGTTTTCCAAGAAGATAAGGATAAAATGGAATCTTCAGAGAATCTTTCACATGGGCGTCCTCTTTGGCTTCTGGTTTGTTGAATGATGTGGCGAACTATGATTGGTGAATAATATGTATCGGCCACGTAGGTGCCACCTCAACATATTCCTAAATTGTATCATCTGTGTGATGTCTTCGATGTGATTGCTTTGAACTTGAATGTTTGGGATGTATCTTTATCGACCTGTTCGTTGTAAGTTGAATGTGTATGATGCTTGTTGCTCATTTGTCTAACTCGGTAATGCTTCTTCCTTTCTTGCAAGATATAGATTGATCTTCTTTGGATGCTTCTTCATGTAGAGTAGTGTAGGTGATGATGATGCTTCATGAAGTAGGAGATTTCTCGGAGACTTGAAGATTGAAAGAACTTGTAGCTTGAGTGGATGAATGTCTTATCTTGTGCAAATGATGAAGTGTTCCAGCATGATGAACTTGAAATGTTCCTCTGGAGTGGCTATCTTCTGTCTTCACTTTACTCCTTGCATGAAGGTGACTTCAAGCTCTTGCTCCTCGAATGATTTCTCAACTTCGTTGATGTTCCTGCAACACAAGAGAACCACCTATTAAATCATTGATAAACATTGAATCTCATAGCACATAGAAATCATTTTGAATACTTTTAACCCTTTCCAAGCTTAGGCGCAAATTTAGGTCAGCAAATAGGTGAAAGTGCGCCTAAAAAAACTTAGCTTATTTCATGACATTTTATGACTTCAAAACACTTGAAGATGACTTATAGTGGTTCTTTCTTGTAAGGCGCTCAATCAATGGTGTCATTTTGTGCAATTCCCTCCTAGGCGCTCAACTAGTAATGCAAATTCATGTGATTTCTTTAAAGCGCCAATCTAAGCTTGAATAAAGGCTAAAGTGATCTAGATTTACTTTGCAAATTGATGTCTTTAAACTCATGTAGATACTTTGTAGATGCTCATTTGAACCAGCAAAAAGACCCTTCAACATAATTCTTGCCTTGCAACTTGAGGCACACTTTATGGTTGAATAAGTGATAATCAGCGCCTTAAGATGGATGAATGCTTATTTCAACTTAGGCGCTGATTTGAAGTTATTCAGATGCAGATTGGTGCCTTGTTCCCTTGGTTGTTTTTAATAATTTCAAGCATGTTTTTTAAACTCCCAAAACCTTTAAGACCCTAGGTGCAGGTTGATGATAGTGCTGATATAGATCAGTGCCTTGGTGAAAGGAGTGCTTTTCAAGTCTCAGCGCTGATATGAAGCAAAATGGAGTGAAATGTGCACCTTAACTCCTTGACTTGTTGATTGTCCTTCAATAATCTCAATAAAATGCTTAAAAGATCTTCCTTCCAATTTGATGTCATTTCAAATGAGGCGCTGATTTGAGATTGCATATGTGAGGATATGCACCTAACTTCCTTAAGTCATTGTTTCAAAAGACTTCAATCCAATGCAAAACAAATAAGGGTTCTTGTTTCAATACAACCAGATTTTGCTGCTCACATACTTCTTCCAATCAAGGCGCTGTTGGAGACTGTATAGTAATGGATCAGTGCCTTTATGAATTCATGTTCTCTTTAAGATTAGGAGCTGATTTGAAGTCTTGGGGTCAGAAATTGCGCCTAGACTTCTTAACTAGTTTCTTGACACTCATTCACTTCAATATCATATTCAAATGTTCATGGAACTCTTCTCCCCTCTAGGCATCATCCTTGTGTTAAATTTGATGTTCCTTATCAAGGCACTGATTGAAATGTTAATGAATTATGCCTCTCTAGTTTAGGCACTGATTTGGATTAAAATAGAGATAGATATGCACCTGGGTATACTCTGTTGGTTTCTTAACCTTTTAATCACCTTCAAACTCTTATTCAACTTTCAAGAGATCCTCCTATCACTTGCATGCTAGATCTCAAGGTTTCAATGCTTTCATCACTTAGGCGCTAAAATGGGATAGTAAGGACAGGAAAATGCGCCTTATTCTTGGAGGACTACTTGCTTCATTTTCATGTGTTTAAACACTTGTTGAGGTTCAAATAGAAGTGTCTTAATCCTTATACTCCTTCAAATTGCTTGATGAAATGCTCTTTGGTACTAGGCACTGAAACTCATCCCCACTTCCTAGGCGCTTATGATGACAAAAACAGCAAGAAATGGCACCTAAACTAGACAAGGTGTTCACTAGCACCTAAGGCACACTTTGATGATGTTCAAGGTGTGATATGGTGCCTAGCCTTGATATGATGTTTACTTCCAATTTTCATGATTTTCATGACTTGTATGGGCTCTTACAAACTTGTCTAACCCCAATAACTTCAATGTTTGCCGATTCAAACCTGATTTC
Organism: Cunninghamia lanceolata; assembly: GCA_027924645.1. NCBI lineage: Eukaryota > Viridiplantae > Streptophyta > Pinopsida > Cupressales > Cupressaceae > Cunninghamia > Cunninghamia lanceolata. The sequence goes on along the minus strand of BSBN01000004.1, from coordinate 164,988 downwards.
TCTCTAGGCGCCAAAATGAGGTTATTTTGATGGAAAAATGCGCCTAGACTTATTTGGTTTGTTTTTAGGCATTATGAGGCTTCTAACACTAGGTGCTACAATTTTGAGTGATTTGAAGTTTGTTCTCCTCTAGGTGCACATTTGGGTCTCTGCAAGTGGGAAAATGCGCCTTGAGTTCCTTAGCCATTTTCTTGCAAATTTTGAAGATGAAGGTCCTGTTGTGACCAAATCACACATCACCCCATTAGGAATAGGGACCCCCCTTTTTTTGGAGCTCTGTGCTTTCAATGAGATTTTGATGATATCCTGGGTTATCTTCCTCTGCCGATCCGGTAATGATTTCCTCTTCTATGATCTTTGGTTCATGATTAGGAGGCAGATGAACTTGCAGTGATGAAGAATCTTGGTCAAATCCCATCCAGATAATGAACGTTGAGATCAATCCTGAAGTATGTTTGAGACCCTGAGAAGACTAAGTCTGGTAGCCTGAAATCCTGAAAATCCTGAAAATTGACTAAGTCTGAAATCTGGTGAATCCTCCAAATTCTAGATTTTGCATGTTAAATCCGGTGGATTCGAGACCTATCTCAAACATCCTGAAAGGTATATTGAAAAATATTTAAAGTATAAGAAATTCTCAACTTATACTTAAATATATTTTTCAATATACCTTTATCCTCACAATCCTGAAAAACGCCCGACTATTCCAGAGGATTCAAAAAGGTTCATCCAATGCGACGAGACATCCAAGTGGTGCAAAATCGAGATAGAAAGCGCTTTCAATTAGAGAACAAGATGAGGATTTTCAATTCTTGATCTAATGCGCCCAGACTAAAGCGCCATTTTGGAAAGATAAAGGGAGACGAAAATTTTAGAAGATTTCAAGGGCTTGAAGTGATGCGCTACAATGATGCGAATTTTAGAGGATCTTAATTCCTCAAACCAATGCGCTATCACTAGAGGAAATCAATCCCTTGAAGTGATGCACCCAAATGAAAGCATCATTTTGATGAGGAAAAGCATAAGGTTTTGAGGAAGATTTTAAAGCATTCATCCAAAGCGCCTCAGTTAAGTAGATCAATGTGAATTTTAGAGGAAATCAACATGCCTATCTAATGCGACCTAAGGAGAAGGAGGGATGTTGGTCGGGATTTGTTACACATTGAGTTTTTTTTTTTAGGATCTCCAATCCCTCAACCAATGCGACATTATGGAGATAAATTCTAGAGAACTCAAGTTGTTGATCTAAAGCGCTTGGAAGGAGGTTCGTCATAAAGTCTAAATCAATTTTCAGAAGATTCTAATATGATGAAGTAATGCGCCACACAAAGGAAATCAAAGGTGTCAACTGGAGCGCTCAATCTAGGAGTTGTCAAAACCTTGATCCATTTTGCAAGAGCTAGAGGAATTCGAAATGTTTAACCTATGCGCCAAAGGTGGAAGAAGGAAAGAGATTTCAAAAACACCAACTTGAAGAGGATTTTGACACCTAGAAGTAATGCGCCTAGGTTGTAGGGTTTCGAGATTCAAGTGTCATTTTGACGAGGAATTCGCTTACACCACCTAAAGGATTTCAAGCCTTTAACGAATGCAAAAAATCAAGAGGATTTGAATTCTTTATCCAATGCGACCTTGTAGAGGAGATTAAATGTTGAGTTTTGAAAGGAAAATTTCAGAAGGATTCATTTACCTCAAACCAATGTGCCCTTGAAGGAATTTATCATAAATATAGAAGAAAATCCAAAGGATGTTGAATACCCCATCCAATGTGCTAAGGGGATGATAAGTTGTAAGTGTTGGAAGTATAACATTATCATATTTTAGAGGATCTCTGATCCTTGATCTACTGCGCCAACAGCCCTAGAGGAATCCAAACATACCCCAACCGATGCGCCCATCTAGAAGATCTTCAAGACCTTGACTGGTGCGCTCAAACTAGAGGAATTTGTATATGTCGACCAATGCGCTATCCTCCAGGGGGGAAGTTGAGATCATGTTTTGAGTTTAAGTCAAGAGGAATTCATCATGCCTCAATCGCTAATCCAACAAGAAGATCTCCAAGCACCTATCTAAAGCGCTCAACCTAGAAGATCTTGGAAACCCCAACTAATGCGCTCAAAGAGGAAGTTAAAACATTTAATTATTTCGCCCAATAATTCTCGAAAGAAACAAGGTTTGCATGGAAATTCGGGCCACATTCAATAAAGATCAAACAAAATTAAATGTTTTTCACCTTATTTAATGAGGTCGGCCTAGGTACTTGAGGAGTTTTTTAAAGCTAATTGTGTATTTATACCTGCTGTTGCTGTCATTTTAATCATTTTTAAGGAGCAGAATCATTTTTAAGGAGCAGATTTTATCTTCAAAGAGCAGCAATAAGGTGATTTTGCAAAGTGCAGATTTGATTTTTATTTGGAATTGGATCAAATTTCTGAAAGTATCCATTTAATTCAGCTTATCAAGTAAGTCTGATCTGATTTTCTTATTTTACTTCATTAGATGCATTGAAAGTTGTCTAAGTTTTGGTAAGAATTAAGAAGATAAGTGGAGTTTAATAGATTCCTTGAATCTAGATGATAATATTTTTGCCAAGACTTCATGATTATAAAGGTAAAATCAGAAATCTAATGCATCAAGGAAGCTGAAGTAGAGTTTAGATTGTTTATTGCTTATTCGCGTCGAGTTTGCAGGATCATGGCAATGACTTCCAAGGAGAGACAAGCAAAAATCCGGATGGACGCTAAGGGTAAAATTCCCGAATCAAAGCTTGTTTCAAGGTGGACAAATGTAGGAGACACGAATATGGGCAACAGCAACTTAGAAGACATCAAGTCAGTCCTTGAGGAACCCAACGGAGGTAGTCTTGCTCGAGCCATCATGAGGAGTGGAGCTATTGAAGCTGCTTGTTTTCCGTCAGCCTTACCTTGTTCAGAGATGATCATTGAATGTGTTAAAAAGTATGACGTAGATACAAGACAAATTACGGCTAAATATGGAACAATATTAGCCTATTTGCAAAAGGAGGCAGTTGGAGAGACTTTCAACATTCCAACTAGGGAGAGGATGATCAGTATTTCTATACAACAAGGTCAGCAGGAATACAATGTTGATTCAAAGATAAAGTTGCAGGAAATAAGGAGAGAATGGATAGCCAATCCATCTATGAAGTTCAATATGAATAATCCTCCGCAATTTCACAAGTCAGATTTTCGTCCTGAAATTGGATACTTGATTATGTTTCTCAATAGAATGACAGGAATGCCGCAATCTGCTACCTTTCAGCCTTGGATGTACTCTTTCATTAAGTCAGTTCTCAAAGGGAAGATGATTGATTGGGCTGGGCTCATCAGTCAGAGTATACATGAGCAGTTTATCAATTTTGCTAAGACCAAGACTTTTTATATGAGTTCCTATGTAGTGTACCTTCTCGCAAGAAATGAAGTCTATGCAGGTTTGACCAAAAGAGGAGAAGTTGGAATTGGGCCTAATAAGTACTTATCGCATCAGTGTTATCCTCAGTTACACTTCAAAAATATCAATCATTATACAAGGTTCAATGATGCGTTTGCTATGTTCGTACTGAAGAAACTAAGAGGAGAATTTCATAAAAGGTTGTCAAACGCAGCTAGAGAGTTCATTTCGGCATATGGACATTGGTATACTCAGCATGAAAGATACACCTACATAAGGATCCAAGGTTTTACATCTTATCCGTACAGGTTACCTAGATATCCAACCAACAGGATGGTGATGTTAGAGGTTACAAGGCAACTCTTGGAACTCATCAAGCTCCAGAAGTTAAAAAAGAAAGCCGGGATTCAATTTCCACTTCTTCTTGGACAAAATCTGGAGTGTCCATCATTGGCAATAGCCGAATATTCTGAGATAGAACTTCAAGCATATCATTTGCAAACTCATGGCACCAAGAGACTTAACTTTGATCCTTTCCAAGTTTGCTAGAAATATAACAGAGAATTTAAGCATGTCAAGCAGTTGGAAGACCATTGGGCCAGTGCACAAGATGAAGATGATCTTCGAACACTCCAGAGTTCGAGACTTACATGGGATTTGGTTAGAGCTTCCAAAGTATTCAGGATTCCAGACCAATTCACAGAAGATGATACTATGTTGATAGATGAATTTGATAAAATAAAGGATTTGCCTTATATAGTTGATTGGTCAAAAAGGGATGTATCTGAAGAAGAATTGATGGAGCCAGTCCTGGTCATGACTCGAGCTTGTATAACTCAACTACTACAAGAGATGAATGATGAAGGCCGAGTTCTTACTTACAACAAGATGGATGAAGGGGAACCAGGACAGCGTAGCACACATAGTGGACCACAACACAGTGGAAATGATCAAGGTAATAATCCAGCTAGAAAAAAGGCAAAGACCTAGTCAAGATCAAGGAGAATCAAGCTAGAGACCTCAAAAGAAGAATAATCTATCTACTTCATCTCGTCTGCAAGAAGGTACTTCAGATGTTCATAATTCAATACAAGAGATAGAAGTTATAGAAGAAGTTACCTTGATTCCATCCGAGGAGATTCATTCAAGTCCAACTGTTATAATAGAGGAAGATGATGTTCTTGCTCAAGATGAAGAAGGTCAAGTAGAATCTGATGAGGAAGTAGCCCGAGCACAGCACAGTCAAGTTCAAAGGTAGCAAGATCTTTCTGCTTTTCCACCTTGGTTGAGGCAAAGGATTGAGGAAAGTACAATTGTAGAAACTTATCAGCCTGCTCCAGTTGAGGAATTGCTTGTAGATGCACAGAAGAATAATTAGAAGAAGAAAGCAACTGTCTTTTCCAAAATCACTCAAGATCCTGCTGGAAATAGAGAGGTACATATAGCTATTCCTAGAGTTGAAAAGGATCTAGAAGATATGGCACCTGAGGATTATAATGTGACTACTATTGGAATGGGTCCAATCACAGGAGAACAGATAGAGGAGGAACTTCAAGAATCAGTGAATAGTGTAAGAATCATGCTAAAGCAAGAAAGAGAAGCTAGGTTAAAGGTTGAACAAGATTTCAATACGTTAAAGCACTACATTCAGCAAGTCATGCAGCCTATTCAACAGAAGGAAGCTACTCCAATTCCTCCGTCCATTCTTCCACAGGAAACAGTGTCCCAAGTTGAAAACATGAGAACTTCATCTCAGGTGATGAAAGGATGGATAGGAAAGACAGAAGAAAAGGCATATACCTACCTTGAAGAAATTGTGCAAGTCTATGACAGGGTCATTAATCTCAAGGATCAAGTTCAAGCTTTGTTAAAAATATGTGCTGAATTCAAACCTATCAAGGAGCAATACATGCCACAGCTCAAGAGCTTAATGGAAGCTCCATTAGAAGATCTAATTCATGATAAGGTGATTGATCAGGATACTCCACATGACTTCATCACTTGGTATTTTTCCTTTCACAACAAGGGGCAACTGGTTGATAAAATTGAAGTAGATATGTCCAGAATAAGAAGTGTTCTTCTAAGAACAGAGAATCATATATACACTGCATTGACAACAATATGCAATCCTTATGGGGATGTTACTATTGAAAATATGAAGCAACAAGTTAAGGCATTCTGCTTTCAGTATGATGGACTTGATGAGGGTCAGCTAGATAGCATATTCACACTTGCATTTCATCTTGGAGCAAATAAGTCCTGGATAAATGATTGGAAGAAGACACTTGGCATCTATGAGTCAGATGTGGCAGTGGCAGAAGGTTCTATTAATGCGGCGACAAGTGTACCAATGGAAAATGTAGCTCAAGTTGTGTCTAGATTCATTGCATCTCATAGTACTACCATGTAAAGGGGATATAATGTGGCTCCCTTATCTTCTTGGAAAGCATGCCTTTATTCCTTTCTTCATAGCTTCTTTCATTTAATAAAGATAACCTCCTTCATTTAATAAAGTGAGCCTCTTTCATTTAATAAAGAAGAGTTTGTTACAACTACTTGTGATGTGGCTTGATCTGGTCCATTGGCTTGGCCGACCGATCTTGACCCTTCGTTCATTTGAGGTCTATAAAAGGGCTCCTGTTGCTCTCATTTGTACGATTGAAAACTCTGAAATTGTTGCAAGAGCTCTCTGAGATAATAAAAGATTCATTGCTTTGGTGATTCTATTTGTGTTTCTGAGTGTTGCATGGTTTATATTTTCAAGCGAACATTAAGTTAAATTAAGTTTTCTTTAAGTTTATGTTAGTTAATGGAAGGTTTCTTTATTGCTTTGTGGTGAAATCTATAAGTTCATACCATTTGTAGTTTGTGGCTTGCAAATTGTAGTGCATGGTTAGTTTGAACAAAATTGGACATCAATTTGATCTTTATGTTTGTTGAATTCTTCATGAGCATAAGTGATTTAAACATCTTGTACACCCTAGAAGATTGCATCAATCTTGTGTAGTTGTCTATCTTGGTGAAGCAGGATCTGGTTTGGTTTCACCTAAAACAGTAAATATCCTTGCATCTAGGATTAGATTAGTGTCTCTAAACCTTACATCTTTTGTGCTTTTTTACTATTTAGTTAGAATTAGAACCAAGAACATCAATTGCTAAATCATACACCATCAGTTGTAGTACTTAGACTCTCCAGTATTCGCTTCCGTAATCATTGAAACAACAGCTTATTTGAACAATTGCGTAAGTCCCTTTGTGTTTACCAGTAAAATCATACTTAGTCACTGAGCTATCTCTTACAAAATCATAAGAAAGGAACCTTGGAGTCATCTTGTTTGATCACATAGTTCAGCATTCGAGAGACTTTGCTCAAGAGGGAGTCAGATACTTTGTATTTCACTCTAATTGTTGACTTGTCCAAAAACAATCATCAACAGGGCCCTGGGTGGAAGTATATTTAAAAAATATATTTAAGTCCTATACTTTAAATATTTTTGAAATATACTTCCAGGATGTTTGAGATAGGTCCTAAATCCATAGGATTTAACATGCAGATTCTAGATTTTTGAGGATCCACCAGATTTCAAACTTAGCCAATTTTTAGGATTTTTAGGATATCAAACTTAGTCATTTTCAAGATTTTCAGAACATCAGGATATCAGGAGACTATGGTATCCACCACAAAGCTATAGACTCAAACATCACTAACTTCATCATGAAAAAGTGCTAAGACATCATACAAGACTAAAGCAAAGCATTGGAGCTCAAAAAAAAGGGGGGGTCCCCATTTGCAATAGGGCGATGTGTGATTAGGTCACAACAGGAACCATCAACCTTGTCCTCAACATTTCCACTCACGGAAATAGAAGACATAGTAGAGATCAATGTCGAAAGGAGATCAGGAATCCACAAAAAAAGCAGTACCTTGGACTAGGGTGCCATCACCATTGTCCCCGACATTTCCGTTTTCCGGACTACAAAAACAATGAGTTAAGGTTCTCTTCCCTTTGCCTAATTCTGGTAGCATTTGTCGTAATTTGCAGATTTAATTACTATTTTGCTTAAATTGGGGTTTAAAGAGCATTAAAGCATTAATTGGCAACATTGTGTGATAACTTCTAAATTCCCAACAGAAAACCAAGTGGCAACCCAATCTGATAGATGACTCTCCCCTTGATAGGAGGAGCACTCGGTTGAAAAGCCCTTGGAATGTTTTATGGCAAGGAGGATTCAAACTAAAACATCAACATCAAAAACCCCCTTTTCATATCAAACACTTCTAAGAAGATTTTGAGTAGTATTACGATAGCACAAAAAGGTGTATCTGAGGAAAGGGTATAGGGTATTGGATCATATTGCTCAAGCACTTAGGAAAGCTTGAGCCCTCAAAAGAAATGTCTCGAGAGTGGAATTTCTTGCCCTAGGAAATCTTTAAAAAAAAATTATCATCTTTAAAGTAGGTAAGGGCATTAGTGCAATTCTTTTAAATAATAATGGTTATGATTTCAAAACGTATGAGTGCCTCACAGCTAATGGTAGCTGTTGTCTCTCAGATTTGCACCCTTGTTGAGTTGTAGAACTTAGCAATCTGGAGAAACATGGGATCTTTCCAAGGTCTGTGGGTCGCCTGTGATGGAAAGAACCTCCGGAGAAGGCCGGCTTCCTGCTGATACTCCACCTAAACTACTTATACTAAGGTCTTTGCAGAGAAAAGAGTAAGAAAGATTACATGAAAATGAAACCTACTGTCTAAGGTGATGCACCAAAAGATCATCAGGAAAACACACATGAAATGACACACTTCAGAACCAGTAATAATAAGAACCCTCACACAACCCAGCAAAATTCATAACCCTTGCATCAATGTTTTGTAAGAAGGCTAAATAACAACAGTCTTGTAATGGAGGAAGAGGTTTTCTTACTACCCACAAGCTGATTGTTACCCTTTGCACATCTCACAACCTGCAAAAATTATAAAAGAAACCCCTGCATAAAGGCACCAACATGAAAGACAGCTTCAACGACAGAGAAACATCACCAGAATCTGTACTAACACTGAGGACACACAATATCAGAAGAAATAGGAAGGTATGAACTACTTATTAATGCCAAAAGAGTGTTACAACACTGTATATCTCTGAAAAATGTGTTACAAAACTGTTCACCTCTGTAAAAGAACTCTGAAAATTACAATATACAGGGTAGTGAATAGCAAGAACCACTGAAAAATGAATAAGGAAGAAGGATATATACTTCCTAGACAGCTGTAAATAGATAGACATCCACCACCTCCATTCCCGTGCATCTCATAAATGCCCACAAAATATCTCTCTAAAATCCTCCAAAAAGGCTTCCTAAGGCATAAATGGTCAAGGGATGTCATCTGCAATCATAAAGGCACCTGAAAATGTCATAAAATGCCTTTAAATGCCCTCTGCAGTCTCCTGACATACGTCAGATCTGTGTCATAAGTCCTGCAGTATCATAAATAACTGAAAAATATCTCAATAAAAGACATAATTACTCATTTTCTGCATCTAATAAACATTTAACTAAGAGGTTTATAACTCCACCACCTTAGTAAATGTTTTTTTACAATTTATAATCAAGACCTATGCAGAAAATGGCACTATGACATAACAAGGATGTCCATACCTCCTAGAAAAATAAGACGACACATCACATCATCTCGCATCATGCCTATACACGGTTTGAAGCAATATATTTTTAATGACCCTTATACCTCCATATGCATCACCATGCCATTATTTTACTTTCAAACCACCCTGCTACCCGGCCACATCAAATTTTACATATATCATTATTCACCTTATATCTCCTATGGGATGTCTTCACAGACTAAGGCATCTGACCTGGTAAAAAAAAGATATTACCAACCTTATATCTCCTAACACCGAACACCTAGCATACTACACCCTCGACCTTGATGCCTTGGCAAATTTTATTGTTTTATCTCATGTGATATTCTTTAAAACATAACAAAAGGGCACAAAGGCCACGGCCCCATCTTGCATCACTAGGCTTGGATTACTTTACAAGTCTTCACCACGTTGCCATATGAAGGAAAGAATAAAGTTTTCAAAAAAAACATATGTAAAGGCTTCCATCGAAACCTAGAAGGAAGCCCTAAACACATTTCATTTGCGTTTTGCTCTCTGTTGTTCGCCCGAGCTGCCGCGATGAGGGTTTGGAGGCCAAATCCGCAGCAAATTTGGGTCGTTTTTCTGCTTTTCTGGCCGATTTTGGAGGCGATTCCTGAAGGTAAGTGCATCTTTTGATGTGTGAACCCCATTGTTGGTCGTTTTTGTGCCTTCAAGCCAATTTTTAAACTGCAAAATGATGGATTTTTGCTATTTTTCTGACGTCTTGCTGAGGGCCGACCACTGTGTTGTTTGCTGGCTGTGTCGAGGCCTTTTTTGGAGGAAAACGACCAAAATCCTGTCGATTTCGGCCACAGCAATGGCGAAAACAGAGGTACTTCTTGATGTTTTTGTCATTTTCTCACAAATGAGTCTGTAGAACTGCAAAAAAAAACTCTTGCATCTTCTTCCTGTTCTGCGCCTTTTTCAATTTCTGGCTGTAACAAACTTGGAAAAGAAAACTGTTTCTGGTGATCCTCTTTCAAAGGGTTCTATGAACACTAGAACTTGACAAATTTAGCATTTTTTCTTCACTGCTATTCGCCCTCAGAAAGCACGACTTTGGACATTGCTAGTCACTGTTTTCTTTTTGAAAAAGTTAAAACTTCTTACATTTTCTGAATTTTACTATGCTGTTACTCGCTGCCAGGGCCGCGATTTGACTATTTGTTGAGCATTTGCTGTTCAATATACAAAAAAAAAAACCGTCCTCCTTTCTGTTGCTGTTCACAAAAAATGGCTCAAAACTCCATTTTCTTTTTGTTGGCGCTGCTTATGGCATGTAAAAATAAAAAATATCTGCCTTCTTCTGGTTCTATTTGCTGTTAACAGGCACAATTCTGAACATTTGCAAAAGGTTTGTTTGGTTGTAATGAGTTAAAAAAAAAAACTCTCTGTATGTTCTTGTCCGCTGTTCAAAATATGAAGAAGACATGCATTTTCTGACTGTTTTTTTTCATTCCGCTGACAAACCCCAGCATTTCCCCTCATTTTCTACTGTTTCACCTGTTCACGGGCTGCATCTTCGCTGACGGGGGCGTGATTTTGAACATTTGTCTGCATTCTCTGCCGTTTTTGAACACCGGACAACTGTCATCTGCATTGTTTGTAACCCCTGTGGCTCTTGAGCAGTTTTTTCTCTAATCGCTGCCAGAAGGCACGTTTTTGGTGTTTTCTGGGTATATGTGTAATGAATAAACACCAAAGAACCCCTATTTTTTCCTTTCTGCTGTTCACAAAAAGGCTAAAAACTCCATTTGCATTGTGTCTGTCAACTTCATTCTAAAATGATATGAACCCTCAAGTTGGTGGCGAATTCTGTGACAAAAAAAATATCTGCATGTTTCTTGTGAATGGCTTCTATAGCATTCAAACTTGGAAAATTGTATTTTGCTCGGCTGTTTGCTGTCTGGCTGAAACAAATGATTCTTCTGTATGCTGCCAGAAGACACATTCTGAGATTTTCTTTGCATTTTCTTAGTTTTAGTAGACACGATCTTACATTCTATGATGAGTAATTCTCAAAATGAGTTGAAATTTGACATTTTCCTGTTTGGTGTTCAAACTTGCTGTAGAAAACTGTATTTTTCTTTAAAATCTGCTTACTGTTCGAAAACTGTATGTCTTTCAATCCTCTGAAACACTGAACTTAAACATTTGCATTTTTCCTATCATTTGTTCAAATGTGAAAAGAAAATTGCATCTTTCTTCGCCAATCGCTGCCAGAAGGCACGATTTTGCTATTTGTCGTGTACATGTTTAAAAAATGAATCTCAAACACTTACTTTTCCTTCATTTATTACTGTTTTTTCTGTTCACGGATTTTTTACACTGGCTGTACCTTATGCTCTTCAACTGTTCCGATGACTGTTGTTCTGAACGTTCTCATACTCTGCTGTCCTGTTTTTTGACTTTTGACTATCGGCTATCCTCTGTTTTGCATGTTGGCTATCCTATGATCTTTAAAACCTCTTGACAGCTTTGATCTGTTTCTGTTGCGCTCCTAGAGCTGTGCCTTTTTGCATTTACTTGTTCATTGCTCTTGAAATGGTTTAGAAAGTTTATGAGCTGGGCTCAACCCTTGTGGGAGCCACATTTCTTCCACTCATAACGTAACTGATATCTGTCTCTGCACATGAAGCAAACTTGTTAGAAAAATAGATGCATGCGTACAGTTGATATTTCTGATTTGTCTTCTCAGCAGTAGTTGTGACGTTAACTGGTTGCTTGCAATCTGAAAATACAAACTATAGGTTTATCGATGTTTATCAAATGACGTATGATGCCCCGTCATTGCTTCTAACATCAGTTTTAAAACTTTTTTGCAGATGACGGGATGGCACGAAGACAGCGGCTGGAAGCGGGAACGCCAAACAAGCTGGACGAGACAAGATGCGATAGCAACAAGAAGACTCGTCATTCAGGCAATGACGAGTCATCCTACTTCATTTGTTTATGCATCAGTTTCAGTTTATAAATAAATGTATGGTTTGTGTTCTCATTTTGCTTTAAACCAGTTAGTCTCACGGCTTGTGTGAGACCTTATACACCTATTTTTTAATACATATTGCTGATTGTTTAACAATTTGTTCTGAAAACATATGAATGCAACAATACAATTTTATCTTGATTTGTATCAAACGTGCATGGTTTTCACACAGCAGAAGTATAGGTACCTTTTCTCTTTGAAAACTGTATAGCTTTACCTGATTAAGCAGTAGCGAAATCGAGGTAACATTTTTGGTGACATCTACTATATGTTTGCCTGCTAAACATCAGACCAGTAGCCTGAGGCATATCCATTGGGCACAGAGTCACACATGCTTGACAAAAAAAACTGGAAAACACCTCCTTTACAAACTGCTGTGAATTATTACAGCTCTATGAGGACAGGGATGGTGTGTGACAGTGAATAGATGCATTTACTGTTTCACATGATGGCTGTCCCTTCATACAGCTGTAGTGCGTTACAACAGTTTCAAACCCCTCCCAACCAGACTGAAGAAAACTGACAACTGTGCGGAAACGCACTTAGGGAAAAGAAAACTGCAACTAATCTATGGTGCAGCAGCACTTATTCAACAACTGAAACTTCATGAAATATGTACAACCAAGTCTAGGTCCTACCTCAGAAGCAATGTTTGAGGTGAATCCCATTGACTGGGATTGGCTCGACGTCACCATCCAGCTTAGATAGCTGGAAAGCGTTATGCTGTTTGCATTCTGAAATAATGTATGGCCCACTCCAAAAAGCGTCGAACTTGGAGTGCTTCCCTGGCTTGCTTTTCAGCACATCCCATTTCAGCACTATGTCGCCCTCCTGGAATGTTCTCGGAGAAGCCCTTTTGTCGAAAGACCTTTTCATTTGGGCTTGATGATGCTCTATGTTTTTCATAGCATCATTTCTGGTTTCTTCAAGCTCAACCAGTTGAGCTAGCCTTACCGTCATAGGGCCTTCCTCTAGCATGTCCAGCTGGTTTACCAAATCAAGCGCTGGTAACTCAAGTGTAATAGGAAGCCTAGCTTCCTTGCCATACACTAACATGAAAGGCGAATGTCCTGTCGACTGTTTGGTAGTGATTCTATCAGCCCACAGTGCTGATTTTAACTGTGTGTGCCAAGATTTCTGGTTTCCCTCCATGGTCTTCTTGATGATCCTGATCAGGTTCTTGTTTGTAGACTCCGCTTGGCCATTGCCTTGCGGATAGTAATTTGAGGACGTATTGAGATAAATGCCATTCCTCACAGCCCAATCAGAAATTCTGGAACCAATGAAAGCAAGGGCATTATCTGAAATGATGGACTCAGGCACCCCAAATCTGATGACCAGCTCCTCATAAAAATTCAAAACAGCAGACTCATTAGCTTCCTTAAGTGCGACTGCTTCAGTCCACTTAGTGAAATAATCAGTGGCTGTAAGAACCCACTTATGGCCAGCACTGGATGAAGGGTTTATAACCCCAATAAAGTCTAAACCCCACCTCATAAAGGGCTGCTCCACCTGAATTGGCTGCAAAGGCAAGGCTGCCAGCTTTTCTTTTCCGGCAAACAGAGCACATTCCTTGCATTTTCTAACCCACAAGTGTGCATCTTTGAACAAACTGGGCCAATAAAAGCCACCTTTCATTACCTTAAGAGCTGTTGCTCTAGGTGAGAAATGGCCTCCAGCTGACCCTCCATGAAACTCATGCAAAACCCTCTCCACTTGGTTAGATCCAATGCACCTCAGCAATAATCCATTAAAATCCTTCCTAAACAGCAAGTCATTAATGAGCACATAAGGTATGGACTGCAGTCTGAAATACCTTCGTTTGGCTCTATCCAAACCTTGAGGACACTCACCGGTCTGCAGGAAATGAACCATTTCTTGCACCCAATCAGCAACAGGAGCTGAAAAAACTGTTTGTTCTTGATCTTGCATTGATAGAACAGCCTCTAGATCATGGTCCTCTTTGCTGATTACACCATCAGCAAGCTGTTCGCACAGCCCTTTTCCTCTAACCAGCTTGGTAACCTTAATGTCCACGTCATACTCCATGACCTTAGTCACCCAACCAGCCCTCTTATCACTGAGATCTCTACTTAGCAGAAATTCTTTCACGCTTGGATGAGCAACCATTAAGTTAATCTTGTTATTTGATAACATATGTTTAAACTTTTTCAAACTTCTTATAACAGCAAGTACATGCTTCTCAACAAAAGTGTACCTCAGCTCATAGTCCTTCAACGCCTGGCTGAAAAAAGCTAAAGGCTGTTCCATCTCTTGCTCATTTTTTTGTACCAACATGGCTGAAACAGAATCAATGTTACCATATGCATACAAGGTAAAATCCTTAGAAAAATCAGGATTCAGCAGTGTAGGTGCAGCAGCCAAAGACTCCTTGATAAGTTCAAAACTTCGTTTTCCGTCTTTAGTCCAGCTGAAAGACATGTTCTTTCTCAACATAGCAGTCAATGGGTTTAATAAATCAGCAATATCAGGGATGAATCTCCTGATGAAGTTGATCCTACCAATGAAACTTTGCAGGCCCTTCTTGTGTGCTGGTAAGGGTAGAGCCAAAATTGCGCTTATTCTCTCGGGGTCAATGGTGATACCTTGCTTCGACACCACATAACCAAGTAATCTGCCCTCATGGACAGCAAACACACATTTTTTGGGATTAAGTGATATCCCAAACTCCCTACACCTTTCAAAAATCTGTCTTAGGTGATTGAGATGATCCTTAGCCTCCTTAGAGAAAACAGTAATGTCGTCCAAGTAGACTAGGACGATCTTGTACATCAGCCCCTGAAAGGCCATATCCATTGCCTTTTGAAAGGTTGCTCCAGCATTGGACAAACCGAAAGGCATCTTTTTGTAAGCCATCGTCCCCCACTTTGTGGTGAAGGCTGTTTTGTATTGGTCCTCCTCCTTGACTAAAATCTGATTGTAACCAGAATAGCCGTCCAGCAAGGAAAACCTTTCTGACCCTGAAACTACCTGGAGTATCTGCTCCATGGAAGGTAAAGGATGACGGTCCTTCAGAGAAGCTCTATTTAAGTCACGGAAGTCCACACATAGCCTTATCTCCCCGTTTTTCTTCCTAACCGGCACAAGGTTGGAAACCCATGAGGTGTGCTTTATAGGAAAAATTATGCAGCTCTCAATCAGCTTATTCAGTTCCATCTTCATGAGAGGCTCTAATTTAGGATTCAAAGGCCTCTGTTTCTGCCTTACCGGCTTAGCGTCAGGTTCCAACTCAATAGTGTGTTGAGCAAGATGGGGGTCAAACCCCTTTAGATCGCCATATTCCCATGCAAAAATGTCATTAAATTCTTGGAATAGCTGAATAAATGCATTTCTTTCCTTTGCTGTACATACCTTGCCTATTTTAAGGAGTTTGCCCTTAAAAATCTCAAATTCTTCATAATGGTCTTGCTGGACCTGTAGGCTGGACCTGGGTTTTACAGCTTCATCATCAGTGTTAAAGATGGATTCTAAGGTGACCAAACCTTTTGGCATCTTGTTATTTTTCAGCTGAATGATTTGGTCACCATACTGGTGATGTAGCTTCCCCTGATTTGCATGAGAAAATTCAGCCTCCTCTCTTAAGAAGTTTACAATTTGCTGATCACTATCAAATACCTGCCAGTGTATGTTATTATCTGGCACAGCAGGCCTAACAACAATTTTGATATGCTGTTTTTTCTTACCACTACTGATTTCTTTGGGAATGTCAAATTCTGCCCCTACAGCAGCCAACCTATCAGCGTGTTTATTCTGATTTCTGGGTATGGAGATCAAATTGAAAGCATCAAAACCTTCCAAAAGGTCCCATACTCTGTGCTTATAAGACTTGAGCAGGTCATTTTTTGTGACATTGAGCTTTCTGACCTGATTTACAACCAATTCGCTGTCCCCATAAACTTTCAGACAGCCAATCCCCTTTTGTCTGGCCCATTCTAGGCCTTGAATCAAAGCCTCATATTCAGCCACGTTGTTAGTGCAGCTGAAACAGAATCTGAATGCTGAATAGTACTTCTCAGCCTTAGGGGAAACAAGCATGCATCCACCTCCAACACCATTTCTACTCCTTGAGCCGTCAAAAAACAGCTCCCAGACTTCGTTTTCTTGCTGCTCATTCTGCTGTTCTGCACTTTTTTCAATGTTGGGCAGAAATAAATCAGCCTCGTGCATCATATACACCCCCAAACCAACCTTGTCTAGGTGTTCACATGGTTCAAGCACTTGAGTCTGGTCTGCCCATTCATCAAGAAGGACCTCTGGTATGCCTTCAATCAGCGTATTGCCTTCTTGAACAGCAGGCTGTTCTGTTTCTGATTCGCTTACAACCAAGTTGGCATTGACGGGGCGTGTAGTGTGGGGCTCAATATGGTCTTTGGCAATGGGCTCCGACTTGATAGTCACCTTAGTGCCGTACCTGGTTCTGAACAGCATATGAGACCAGTCTAAGGAGAGGTAACCCCCTATCTTTGCTGTAAAATCCCTTGATAAGCAAATGGCAAAATAAGGCGGTAAGTCAATAACATATATGTCCTGCGGGATAGAAAAATTTGGGCAGGCATGCAAAGTTAAACTTAGTCCTTTGATGACACCGACTGTGTTAACAGCGGTTCCATCCAGCTGAACAACTCCCTTTTCTAATGGCTCATATTCAATGCCCAGCCTATCAACAATTTGTTTGGGCATGACGGAACTGCTAGCACCTGAGTCTATCATGCAGTTATGAACTAGATGATCCCCTATGATCAAAGATACGTAAAAGGGCGGGGGTTTGACTTCTGAAGCTTGCTGTTCTGCATTTTTCTCAAGGTTATTCGTCAAAACAGCCTTGGATTTACCTACATCAGACTCTTGAGATAACTTTAAATTCGACAAGGCTGATTGTAGCAGGTCTTTTTGGCCAGGGATACTCAAGGAATCCCACATAGTCATAGATACATTTATTTTCTTCATATGTTCAAGTATATTAAAAGCAGGTGTACCTGTTTTAGCTTGGTTTTTGGGGGCAGCCACGTCACCTTGAGCACAAGTTGGCTGAACTGATGGCTTAAGCTGTTCCTTGCCTATCAAAGGCTGATCCTTTGATAGGACTTGAGTTCTTTCAGCCTTTGATGGGTTAGAAACACCTTGATTGACGTTTGGCACTTGATGCCCATGAATTTGGACTTTATCAGCTTGCTGCCCCTCATCAATAGCCCTTTTCTTGCTGCGCGTATTGTCTGCAATTGAAGCACCACCCTGGTTCATACCGCAGAATTCTTCTCCCTGCCAGTTTAGGAGTGTCGTTTCATGTGTCTGTTCTCCTTGCTGCTGAACAGTAGGTTCTACAGGCACATGAGACTGCACTGTTGGACTGTTCTGAACCATTAGAGCTTGGTTAATTACCCCATTGGCACATGTATTCTGATTATGGGGCTGGTTACAAAGAAAGCACCAGTCATATTCTTGGGCAAAATTGTTTTGTATGGGCACAACCTCCTTTGAAGAACTGACAGCGTTTGGATTGTAGGCCTGATAAGGTCTAGAGTTAAAGGCTGGCCTTGGACCTTGATTAATAGGCTAATAAGGTGGCCTATTTTGCTGATTTTGCTGATAAGTGGACTAGAAAGGGGGCTGATAAGGTCTGAAATTTTGACCTTGCTGCCTCTTGAGGCTCACAATCTCATTACCAAAAGACTGCAGCAGTCCTTTGATTTCCTGTAATTCAAAAGACTGATTTTGGGCAGCATTTTCTGACTTATTTGGCTGTGCATTAGGTGCTGGTAATGCTGGCACAGCAGGTATAACAGCTAGAGGGGGCACATGTATTGGCATTGGCACTTGAATAGCTGGAAAAATTGGCAAAGGCGGTCTAGGGGCGATTTTACCAGCCTGTATTAGGCTGTTTTCAGCTCTTATGGCTATGGCATAAGCCTGAGGTAAGGAATTTCCTCCCATAGATTGGATCATAACAGAAATATCACTGTTTAAGGCTCTTAAATAATATAAGAAGGCATGGTCAGCTGTAGGCCTTACCGTTGGTGGGATTCTATCCCATGTTTTCTGAAAATGGTGATTGAAGTCTGACATAACTTCGTGAGGAGCTCTTTTTATTGTGGACAGCTGCTCCACCAATGACAAATGATCTGATTTGTCTTCAAAGAAACTGCACAACTCGGCTCCTAGACCATCCCATGAATCTATGGAGTTCACCGGCAAGCTTCTGAACCATTGCAAAGCCTTGCCTTTGAGAGAAGCTACCAATAACCTGATTGCAACATTCTCTTCTGTCACATGATGGACAGCACATAGGCTTGCAACGTCTTTTATGTGTTCAGCTGGAGTGGTCTGATCTTCACCATTAAAATATGGCAAACTTTTCAAGGCAGCAACCGGAATAGCATCATGCTGAGTTAAATTCAGGGGGCTGCCCTGATTGAATGCAACAAAAGGCTGATTTCTGACTGCAGGAATCATTGTAGCGGGGATTCTTGTAACAGTATGAACTCCAACAGCAGGAGGAGTAGACTTGGCTCTTCTTGAATAGACACGAGTTGTCCTAGATTTCTCAGCGGTTATCCCTCTTCTCCTAGGTGGGGATAATTGTAAATATTCAAAAGATGAAGAACTGCTTCTGGTTTGTATTCTTCTCATAAGCAGAAATATACTGATTTGCTGAACCAAAGCTTAGAGTCGCTAGATATGCAGGTTTTTTAACCCCTTATAGGTCTGAAAATCACTGGCTGCACATCAAAACCAGCAATAACTGAAGTATTTGAACTGTTTCTAATTCCACAGTCCCACCGGGCGTGCCAAAAACTGTTGTCTCTCAGATTTGCACCCTTGCTGAGTTGTAGAACTTGGCAATCTGGAGAAACATGGGATCTTTCCAAGGTCTGTGGGTCGCCTGTGATGGAAAGAACCTCCGGAGAAGGCCGGCTTCCTGCTGATACTCCACCTAAACTACTTATACTAAGGTCTTTGCAGAGAAAAGAGTAAGAAAGATTACATGAAAATGAAACCTACTGTCTAAGGTGATGCACCAAAAGATCATCAGGAAAACACACATGAAATGACACACTTCAGAACCAGTAATAATAAGAACCCTCACACAACCCAGCAAAATTCATAACCCTTGCATCAATGTTTTGTAAGAAGGCTAAATAACAGCAGTCTTGTAATGGAGGAAGAGGTTTTCTTACTACCCACAAGCTGATTGTTACCCTTTGCACATCTCACAACCTGCAAAAATTATAAAAGAAACCCCTGCATAAAGGCACCAACATGAAAGACAGCTTCAAGGACAGAGAAACATCACCAGAATCTGTACTAACACTGAGGACACACAATATCAGAAGAAATAGGAAGGTATGAACTACTTATTAATGCCAAAAGAGTGTTACAACACTGTATATCTCTGAAAAATGTGTTACAAAACTGTTCACCTCTGTAAAAGAACTCTGAAAATTACAATATACAGGGTAGTGAATAGCAAGAACCACTGAAAAATGAATAAAGAAGAAGGATATATACTTCCTAGACAGCTGTAAATAGATAGACATCCACCACCTCCATTCCCGTGCATCTCATAAATGCCCACAAAATATCTCTCTAAAATCCTCCAAAAAGGCTTCCTAAGGCATAAATGGTCAAGGGATGTCATCTGCAATCATAAAGGCACCTGAAAATGTCATAAAATGCCTTTAAATGCCCTCTGCAGTCTCCTGACATACGTCAGATCTGTGTCATAAGTCCTGCAGTATCATAAATAACTGAAAAATATCTCAATAAAAGACATAATTACTCATTTTCTGCATCTAATAAACATTTAACTAAGAGGTTTATAACTCCACCACCTTAGTAAATGTTTTTTTACAATTTATAATCAAGACCTATGCAGAAAATGGCACTATGACATAACAAGGATGTCCATACCTCCTAGAAAAATAAGACGACACATCACATCATCTCGCATCATGCCTATACACGGTTTGAAGCAATATATTTTTAATGACCCTTATGCCTCCATATGCATCACCATGCCATTATTTTACTTTCAAACCACCCTGCTACCCGGCCACATCAAATTTTACATATATCATTATTCACCTTATATCTCCTATGGGATGTCTTCACAGACTAAGGCATCTGACCTGGTAAAAAAAAGATATTACCAACCTTATATCTCCTAACACCGAACACCTAGCATACTACACCCTCGACCTTGATGCCTTGGCAAATTTTATTGTTTTATCTCATGTGATATTCTTTAAAACATAACAAAAGGGCACAAAGGCCACGGCCCCATCTTGCATCACTAGGCTTGGATTACTTTACAAGTCTTCACCACGTTGCCATATGAAGGAAAGAATAAAGTTTTCAAAAAAAACATATGTAAAGGCTTCCATCGAAACCTAGAAGGAAGCCCTAAACACATTTCATTTGCGTTTTGCTCTCTGTTGTTCGCCCGAGCTGCCGCGATGAGGGTTTGGAGGCCAAATCCGCAGCAAATTTGGGTCGTTTTTCTGCTTTTCTGGCCGATTTTGGAGGCGATTCCTGAAGGTAAGTGCATCTTTTGATGTGTGAACCCCATTGTTGGTCGTTTTTGTGCCTTCAAGCCAATTTTTAAACTGCAAAATGATGGATTTTTGCTATTTTTCTGACGTCTTGCTGAGGGCCGACCACTGTGTTGTTTGCTGGCTGTGTCGAGGCCTTTTTTGGAGGAAAACGACCAAAATCCTGTCGATTTCGGCCACAGCAATGGCGAAAACAGAGGTACTTCTTGATGTTTTTGTCATTTTCTCACAAATGAGTCTGTAGAACTGCAAAAAAAAACTCTTGCATCTTCTTCCTGTTCTGCGCCTTTTTCAATTTCTGGCTGTAACAAACTTGGAAAAGAAAACTGTTTCTGGTGATCCTCTTTCAAAGGGTTCTATGAACACTAGAACTTGACAAATTTAGCATTTTTTCTTCACTGCTATTCGCCCTCAGAAAGCACGACTTTGGACATTGCTAGTCACTGTTTTCTTTTTGAAAAAGTTAAAACTTCTTACATTTTCTGAATTTTACTATGCTGTTACTCGCTGCCAGGGCCGCGATTTGACTATTTGCTAAGCATTTGCTGTTCAATATACAAAAAAAAAAACCGTCCTCCTTTCTGTTGCTGTTCACAAAAAATGGCTCAAAACTCCATTTTCTTTTTGTTGGCGCTGCTTATGGCATGTAAAAATAAAAAATATCTGCCTTCTTCTGGTTCTATTTGCTGTTAACAGGCACAATTCTGAACATTTGCAAAAGGTTTGTTTGGTTGTAATGAGTTAAAAAAAAAAAAACTCTCTGTATGTTCTTGTCCGCTGTTCAAAATATGAAGAAGACATGCATTTTCTGACTGTTTTTTTTCATTCCGCTGACAAACCCCAGCATTTCCCCTCATTTTCTACTGTTTCACCTGTTCACGGGCTGCATCTTCGCTGACGGGGGCGTGATTTTGAACATTTGTCTGCATTCTCTGCCGTTTTTGAACACCGGACAACTGTCATCTGCATTGTTTGTAACCCCTGTGGCTCTTGAGCAGTTTTTTCTCTAATCGCTGCCAGAAGGCACGATTTTGGTGTTTTCTGGGTATATGTGTAATGAATAAACACCAAAGAACCCCTATTTTTTCCTTTCTGCTGTTCACAAAAAGGCTAAAAACTCCATTTGCATTGTGTCTGTCAACTTCATTCTAAAATGATATGAACCCTCAAGTTGGTGGCGAATTCTGTGACAAAAAAAATATCTGCATGTTTCTTGTGAATGGCTTCTATAGCATTCAAACTTGGAAAATTGTATTTTGCTCGGCTGTTTGCTGTCTGGCTGAAACAAATGATTCTTCTGTATGCTGCCAGAAGACACATTCTGAGATTTTCTTTGCATTTTCTTAGTTTTAGTAGACACGATCTTACATTCTATGATGAGTAATTCTCAAAATGAGTTGAAATTTGACATTTTCCTGTTTGGTGTTCAAACTTGCTGTAGAAAACTGTATTTTTCTTTAAAATCTGCTTACTATTCGAAAACTGTATGTCTTTCAATCCTCTGAAACACTGAACTTAAACATTTGCATTTTTCCTGTCATTTGTTCAAATGTGAAAAGAAAATTGCATCTTTCTTCGCCAATCGCTGCCAGAAGGCACGATTTTGCTATTTGCCGTGTACATGTTTAAAAAATGAATCTCAAACACTTACTTTTCCTTCATTTATTACTGTTTTTTCTGTTCACGGATTTTTTACACTGGCTGTACCTTATGCTCTTCAACTGTTCCGATGACTGTTGTTCTGAACGTTCTCATACTCTGCTGTCCTGTTTTTTGACTTTTGACTATCAGCTATCCTCTGTTTTGCATGTTGGCTATCCTATGATCTTTAAAACCTCTTGACAGCTTTGATCTGTTTCTGTTGCGCTCCTAGAGCTGTGCCTTTTTGCATTTACTTGTTCATTGCTTTTGAAATGGTTTAGAAAGTTTATGAGCTGGGCTCAACCCTTGTGGGAGCCACATTTCTTCCACAATTAACGTAACTGATATCTGTCTCTGCACATGAAGCAAACTTGTTAGAAAAATAGATGCATGTGTACAGTTGATATTTCTGATTTGTCTTCTCAGCAGTAGTTGTGACGTTAACTGGTTGCTTGCAATCTGAAAATACAAACTATAGGTTTATCGATGTTTATCAAATGACGTATGATGCCCCGTCATTGCTTCTAACTGGATTTCAAGGGGATACACATGATACCTGCCTTACAGATATCTCCCAATACAGAGTGTTAAGCTGTCGATACTTATGGCATCCCTATTGCAGGAAGAAAGATACATGCAAAACTGGAGACAGAATTAGCATAACACATGCAAACATAGCATTATTCATATAAGATTAACCATGAAATCAGTGGATTCATGCCAAAACGTACAACAGGAGATACGTAAACTCACAAGTTTTGCTGCACAGAGCAACCAAAACTAGTTGTATCTTATTACAGAGCCAAAATGTCCAGTTTTCAACAACCTGAAAAATGGTAACACAGTCTGCTTATAACAGCCAGGAAGTGTACCACAGCAATTAATTACATGGTTGACCAAAAATCTCGCCAGATACACAGTATCAGAAAAATGGCGCTCAACGCATTACCAGATTGGCGCCCAAACATGAATGCAGTAGGTAGGGGAGGAGACAGGAAGAAACCTTGAGCCCTGCGCCACTGTCCGTTGATGTACACCTTCAATCGGGTACCAGATCCGTCCATACCTCTGCGACAATCGCCATTAATGGCGCACCAACCCGCGGCCTTCGGAAAAACATCAAACAGTGCACCGCAACCGTTTCCCGCCAAAATACCTCATCGTGATATTTCAAAATATGCAGGATACCAATTATCCCACATGCACCCCGCGGCGACCATTTCAACACTTTATATACTAGGCCACGAGCATATATGATGTCGGTGCTTTTGCTCCCGATGACACTAGTATAAGCCTTCATCATCATCCTCTAACAGCATGATATCCTGTTGCTTGAAATATCACCCTGACGTCAGCATCATCATCGCAATATCACCTACATGATAATCGCCTTCATCGGCACAACCTGATGCATCGGAGGAAGATCCTCCTGCTTAGCCGATACCAAATGTCTGGCCGATGAACATCCTGATGACGTCACCGTCATATCCTGCTGACGTCATCAGCATATCTGCCTATCGCGCACCTCCTCATATCCGGATGACGTCATCGTCATGTTTGCAAATATCGGGGGATCTCCACAAGATGATCAGTGTTAGAAATATGACCCCCCCGGACCTTGATGACGTCACCATACATCGGCATCAGGATGATATTCGGAAGATAACCGGATATTTGGAAATATCATCCTGATGCACACATATCATGCTGCACTATAGCTCCACTATAAGATCGGGGTGATATATAAATATGTGACTGATATTTGAAATGATCACCCCCATTGGACAATGCATGAAGCCGACAGGCGAATATCTCCCTTCGAAAATATCATGATGCAGACAGGTAGAAAAACGGATATCACCCTGACATAAGAATGACGTCAGCATCATCAGGGTGATAAAACAACGAACATGAAGTGATAAAACAACATCAGGATGATCTTGACTAAGATCACCCGATGTTCAAATATGATGACCCCGATGAAGATCGGATCATACTTAGGACTTTGCAGCAACATCATCAGGATGATCTTAAGTAAGATCACCCGATGTTAGAATATCACCCCAGCGAAAGATCATGCTGACAGAAAATATGATGACCCTCGTAAGCAACATCAGGGTGATGTCTGGAAACATGATGATGATGACCTCCTCCAAAGAAAATATGATGCTGATGTTAAAACATGCTGAGGAGGCCCAAAGACTTAGAACCTTTTTTGGATTTTTTGGGAAGGTGCCTGCATGAAAATTGCTAAAATAACCGACAGTGAATTCAGGCACCAACAGTAACAAAAGCTGTTTAAAAATTCTTTAATTAATTATAATGGCAAAAAGTGGGTCTTAGCAATTGCACCCATTAGACCAAGAATCTATAGTTACCACAAATGCATAAGGATGGAATCCCTTTACAACACATTGTTAACACTAGGGCTCACCTAATTATGCTCTTTCATAGGGAGTTTAATGTTCTTTGTAGCAGAACTCAGAGATCAGAAAGTGGGAAGATGCTTCTAAGTTTTGTTGTGGCGTCACTTTACACACCTTGAAGCTATCAGTTTAGTGGAGTTGTACCTAAGATCCACTTTTCTTTTTCCTTAGAGTTAAATTCTAGGAACAAACATTGGGGGGAGGGGGGATGGCGTCAATGGGGTCACCTCCATCACACGTTCTTGCCAACTTGTTTATGGAGGATTTTGAGAAGAAATGTAATGTCCCCTTTCCGTCGGTAATTAATTTAATATTGGTTAGCCTTGTTTCTGTGAATCTCCCGAAGGCTAACTAAGTCATTTTAAAGGAAATGACCTTTAAAATAATTAAATTAAGTTGTCCTTGGTTTTAACTTTATATTTTAAAGTTGGCAAATTCACATATTTTAAAAGTGGGTTTTTATAAATTTGGTGGCGTTGGAAAAAGGATTATTTTGTTTCCTCAAAGTGAGCGCCCACTTTAGTGGGAAATAAATGCACATTGAAGCCATAATGCCATATATTATATTTTAAACATCGTTGGCATGCACGGGGAGTTATAAAAGAGAGTTTTGAATGCTCATGGGAGTTTATGCAATTTGAATATGAAATTTGTACTTTTGTGAACCAGAGTTGTTGAGTCTGATTCTTCTGGGGTTGTTTAACGGTAACCTATCTATTTTGCTGGTTTCGGTAGTGAAATATCTGCCTTAGCTAGCTGGGAGTGATTTTCATTGAGAGGATCACTTGTGCGCCATCATGGAGTTAATAAATTTGGATGTATTATGAGTTGTCTTTGATAATTAATATTTTGGTGTGATTGAAAGAGAATTTCTGCATATTTTAGAGTGATTGATTGAAGAAGTACCAATTGTACCTTCCTCTTGCTGTAACCATACCATTTTCCCAGGTTGGTCGTACAAATGAGCTTGCAAAGAGAATATCCTTGAACAAAATGGTTTGGAGTTGCATTGGTTATTGTTATTGGATTTGGATGCCAAGAATAAGAGGGGTTTGAAGGCATGAATGGAGGAGTTGTATGTTTCCAAGCAAATCGTACAGCTAGTATAGGTCATACCTGTTGTAAGGAGTGATGTGAGGGTATTAGAGTTGAACGCCTCACTTTTGGTGTGCAAATTGCCTTGAATGGAGGTGTCTAGAGTAGTGATGACTGTTGGTTGAGATTTTGGTGTGGAATTTTTAGTGTAAGTGGAGTTGTGGGCATTTTCATTGTTTTCTGTGCTTTTCCAGAATTCTGATTTCTGTATGAGACCTGTGTTTTCTGTTGTCTGAGTGCTTTCAGAGGTGTAGTATCAGTGTTTCAAAGGCATTACATCCATAAGCAGCAACAAAGCTTCATGGGTAAACTTCTGGGTGTTGTCTGGGGTGACTTCTTCACTCTCATAGTTTGATTTTGTTGCTACAACAGAGATAACTAGTAAGAACTAGAGTTTTTATAATTATTACAAATTGTCCTAACCATAGTTACAAGACTCGGACTCGGCTCGGACTCGGCAAGCTGATTTTGGACTCAGACTCGGACTCGGCGCCTAGACTCGGCAAAAACTCGGCAAATTGAAAAACCCAAGAAATTCAGAGATTTTAAGGATTTAAAACTTGTTTCATGCACCCTTTAATAAATAAACCTTAAAGACACAACAACATCATCAAATAGAAGCTAATTTGATCACATACACAAGTATACATCGATCACATAAGTATAAACGCAAATTGTAGCTGGGTTACTAAAGGAAATAGCACACTTAGATATATAAATATAGTCAAATGTATACAAAACTCATGGAATATGGAATCCATGACATCAAATGTTCCAAATAAATATGAAATATCAAAACAATAACTAGAGTCTAGAAGTCTATGGCTCAAGGGAGCCTGCATCCTTTGACAAGTGAACAAAAACTTGGAGAAAACTCGGCAAAAACTCAACAAATCAATAGGATCTATCTCATCCAAATCAATAGGATCCAATGATTTGTCCTCTATTCTTTTTGTGCAAAATCGAAACCCTGAATTTGACTAAGTCTAAAACCCTGAAACCCTGAAAAATTGGTTAAGTCTGAAATCTAATGGATCCTCCAAAATCTAGAATTTGCATGTTAAATCCCATGGATCCGGAACCTATCTCAAACATCCTGACAGTATATTTCAAAATATTTAAAGTATATACAAACTTATACTTATATATATTTTGAAATATACTGTCACCCTATTCCTGATTTTTTCACTAGTTTCAGCCGAGTTTTCCCATCTGGACTCTGGCAAGTCTGCGAGTCTGGCGAGTTTTTTCAAAAGATCCGCCGAATCCGAGTCCGAGTCCCCCAGACTCGACCAAGGTGCCTTGCCTCGGACTCGCCAAGTTTTGGCGAGTTTCATTACACTGGTCCTAACCCTTTGTGTTATTGTTTTAGTTGCAATATTTATATATGTAACACTGGATGGTTTATCGCCAGTTCTCATAGCATACATACTCACGGCCCATTTGGCATGAACAAGCTGGCATATCAACCTTATAGGTTTGATTCAAGCTTAGAAATTGTTCCAGTGGCTTTCACACATTCCCACTAAATAAGTGGATGCCCACTGAACAAGTGGATGTTTGTTATTTGTTGCACTAGTAAGATTATTGCTTGTATCTGAGGCACTGTATGCTCTCACCTTGCCCTCATCGGGATTTGGACGATCAAAAGGTGTATCAGAATGTGTTTGTGTACTCATTTTCAGTTAAAATACTTTGAAAAAACTAGGGTGGTTATTACAGTGGTATCAGAGCTAGTCTCCTGCTAGTCTGTGTGATTTGCTAACCCTACATGCAGCAAACAAGTGACAAAGAAAAGAGATATCAGCAAAGAGAAGAGAAAAAATTGAAATCAACTTTAGGTCAGAGAGTTCTATAAAAGAAACTCCAAACATGGTAGAAAGGGACAAGGATGCTTGTCCACCACATAGCCCGGGTGATAGAATTGAGAGGAAGTTTGACCAAATGTTTGATGATGACAAGGTTTATAAACAAGATGGATCAAAACTTATTCAATGTTCTGAGACCTTGCCAGTAGCTCCCAGAGCAATGGCTTTAGAAATGACAATGGAGGGGTAGCCAAAACACCAATAGGATCAGCTGTTAGGCCCCTTTAGCCTATTTTCACTAGAAGGGAGGAAGAACCTCCCATGCAGAATGAACAAGCTACATTCACTGATGAGGTGATGACTTGCTATGATGAGTATAGCACGCTTCCTGACCAAGTCCACCGAACCTTGACCTTCAAGCAATTTATGAACCAAAAGAAGAGGAATGGAGGGAAGCAAGACACCAAAGGCAACAAGGATTATCAGCAAGCTTTGAACAAAGTTTCCTTAGACCACTTGATGGAAGTGGGAAGTGTTCAGCAAGAGCCCGGGTTCAAAAGCTTGATAACTACCTTACCTTGAAGCCTATGCCAGAGGAAGCAGCTTTAAACTTTGCCACCTTGCACTTGGATGGAGCAGCCCACGAATGGTGGTACCATAGATTGGTGACACAAGGTCACAATCTTATCAACACCTACGATGAGTTGACCAATACTCATCGAAAGATTTGACAAACAAGACCCGAAACAAAGTTTCAAGGACCTAGCACAGTTGAAGTAAACCAGCACCATTGATGCCTATATCACTAAGTTTCAAAGACTAAGTGTTATGGTTCCGGATGCTTCAGAAAGAAGACTCATCTTCATATTTGTTGAAGGGCTAACAAAGCCAATTAGAGGGTGGGTCAAATCTATTGGCTCACAAACTTTACAAGAGGCCATCAAAAAAGCAAGGAGCATGGAGTTTTCATCTCCAAAGACCAAGATTGTGGCCAAACCATTTCCCTTCAATAAAGACAAAAGAATTTTTTTCAAATTTCCAAATCAACAACAGTCACCTATGCAAAAAATGAGTGATGAAGTCAAAAATGAGCTCAAAAGGAAAAAATTGTGCTCTACATGCAAAGAGCCATGGGCTCCCGATCATAAGTGCTATGAGAAGGGACAAGCACACCATTTAGAGGTATATGTGGATGTTGATTCTGAATCAAAAAAACCTGAACAAACTGAATTTGTTGATTGTGATGATGTAGAAGACTTTGAAGAGGTTGAAGAAGTGAAGGAGGATAGTTGGATACTTGCTCAACTATCCAACATTCAAAAGAACAATCCATTTCGATTTCGTGGTGTTCTAGGAGGGCAACGTACAGTTGCTCTTATTGACACGGGTGCCACGCATAACTTCATAGACGACGGACTTGTGGCAAAGCATTGATTGAAGACTGGAGAGTTTGATGGGTTCAAAGTAATGGTTGCCAATGGCTTTACCCTCACATGCACAAGGAAGATCTCTCAACTTTGCATCCAATTGGGAAACCATGAGGTTAAAGATGAGTTCTATGTGGTGAGCATTGGTGATACAGATGTGGTTCTCGGAATTCAATGGTTGAAATCATTGGGAGAGATTTGAACTTCCAAACCATGGAGCTTAAGTTTGAATCAGAAAGGAAGAAGGTTACCCTCCGCGGAATGTCAAATGGAGGTCCTAGAGTTGTCATGGCCAAGAGGATGGAACGAATTCTAAAGCAAGGCCAAGCTAAGTGGGTTGAAGAATGTGTAGTCATACCCACTTTTGTTCATGAGGGGAAAAGAGTGCACTACCTTGATGTGCAAACAATATTGACCAAGCATACCAAAGTCTTCAATGGGTTGCCCCCAGGAAGGCCTCTTGATAGGGGGATTGAGCATGTGATTGAAATGGAAGAGGGTACCAAACCAGTTATGACTACTCCCTACAAACATCCAAAACATTTCAAGGATGAGATTGAAAAGGCCATCAAGGAGTTGCTTGATATAGGGTTCATCTGGCCAAGCAAGAGCCCTTTTGCATCCTCAGTTGTGTTAGTGAAGAAGAAGGATGGGACTATGCGATTATGCATAGACTATTGCGAGCTCAATAAAAGAACTATCAAAAACCAATTTCCAATACCGAGGATAGATGAGCTCATTGATGAGTTACATGGAGCAATCTATTTTTCCAAACTAGACTTAAGATCGGGGTATCATCAAATTCACATGCGTGAGACTGATATAGAAAAAACTGTCTTTAGATGCCACTTTGGGCATTTTGAATTTATGGTTATGCCCTTTGGCCTAACCAATGCTCTTGCCACATTTTTGCTGGTGTAATTAAATATTTAATTACACTTTATTAAGTTGACTTAGGGCTAATTTTAGTCTTAGGTTATTCTTAAGTCATATTAGGGTTTTCTCTAACTTGCTGTAATGTCCCCATTTTAGGCAGTTGTGGTTTGTGGGTGGTTTAGCCTATTCCTGGCCCTCATAGGCTAACGCAGGTGGTTAGAGGGCCCTGTTGGGCGGTTATCAGTGTGGTTCCTTCTCCAGGGTTCAATGAGGTTCAGGCTTGGCCTTTGCAGAGGTTTCAGAACTCAATTTCTCATACTTACTATTTATAGTAAGTTACTTAGACGGGTTTACTATTTATAGCAGGGCACCTGATTATGACATGCAGGCAGTGTCGATTCCAGTATTCAGTTGGATTGGAAAATTAAGGGAGATAATAATTAAATTAATTATTTGTAAGGTTATTAAATAAATAAATATTATAAAGTGACCTTATATTTAATTAATTTAATAAAGTGACTTAAATAAAATATTATAACATAAAGTCACTAAAATAAAATTATAATATTATTTTTCTAGAAGCTTCTTGGAGATGGATTGAAAAAGTATAAAAGAAGATCAAGCCAAGCTTCATATCATCCAAAAATTGATATTTGCTTTGATGTGATTGTTGGTGAAGGAGCCAGCTAGGGTTTCTGCCATTTCCAGCCATTGGGAACGAAAACTCTCATTGGTTATGCAATTTTGAGGTTGTGAAATATCAGCTGAATTATTACTTCATTGTGGGCTTCATCCAGGAGTCCAATCTGTGCTTAAATTGGAGAATACATTAAGTTTCACAAGGGTTCCAAAGGCTAATCATTTGTAGATCTGAAAATTGTTGATGACATGAATAGTGGCGTGAATAGTGTCGCGCTACAGTAAGTGCTATAGTAGCTGTGAATAGTGAAACGCTACAGTGCCATGAACAGTGATATCATTGCATCTGTTGATCATTCCAGGCTTCATAATCAAGAAACAAACTCTGACGCAGCTCCCTTGTAGTGCCTTGTGGGTCCCGGTTGATGAATTTGCTGCATCTCTTGGCCAAGGCAATACATGGGCAATCAAATAAAAGGCTTTGAAAGACATCACAGGTCAAAGACTAAGATAACACAACATAATAAGAAGAATCGTGGTTTGAAGGAATCGCAGGGCCTTTATAATAAAGAGAAGCCATTATATTTTCAAGGAATCACCATATCAAATTTGGTTCGTTGTTTGTTGAGTCTTCATATTTGCAGTTGGTGTGCAGCCTTATATGGGCAGAATTTAGACAACAGCAATAAGCATCAGTGAAGTATGATTAGGGACCAGCTGATATATAGACACCTACAGCAACAATAAGAAAAGGAGAAACAGATTTCTAAGTTGCAGCAATCAGCCATTAATATAGCAGCAGTTCACCATTAAAAATAGTCTTCTTGCAACAACAGGTTGGAGGGTTTTCCCTTGTCACTGTTCAGGTTACATTTCATTCCCTGTTGACTGTACAAACTTGATATATTGTTGTCACTCTAGAATTCCTATTTCAAAATATAAACTACTTTCAGACCTGTACATGTTCATTTGCAGCAGTGACATTCAGTAGAATATGTTTGAATTCTGAGTTTAGAATAAAATTTCACATAAGGTTGTATCTTTCATTATACATTAATGAAATCCTAGACTATTGGCCAATTGTTTGCTGAATTGCTTCTGTATTACCCTTGAGTGCAAACTGTCATGCTTGTGGAAGACAAATTGAAAGGTGCGGCAGTGAAATTGATTTTCAGTCCAATGGTTTTATTGAAAAATTGCAAGATTAAAGAAAATCATATCAAATAATCAGTGTTTGAGGAAATATCTTTAGAAGGGATATTACACTTGCAAATATAAAAGCAAGTTCTCACATGTAATTCATTAATCCATTTCATTAATTGCATCCTTATTGTACAAATTATTCCTCTTTGTTTTTTTCTCTTGTGGAAGGTAAATCTTAGGTTTTGCAGGTGATCCTAGTGGCTTCAGTCAATCAGTGACTCTCACATGGTATCAGAGCTACATATCTACAAGCCCCTTCTCAAATTCGGAGGAAAATTTGAGCAAGAGTCGTTTGCTGGGTGTATTTCTATGTAAAATGGAGTATTAATACCATTGGATTCAGAGCTTTAGATTTGAAGATTCTTGTTCACTAGTTTGAGAAAATAAGCATTGAGCATTCAAACAGTGTAACCTCAACTCAAAAGATTTATGGGTTTTGTCAGCAGTGTTGAAATCCTATCTAGGTATCTCTTATTTTTTGCAGAAAGCACACAAATTTCGAGAAAAATAGATCACAAATCCACGTCCCTATTTTTAGTGTTTGTTTTCTTTTTTTGCATTTTTAGAGCAGTTTCATGAAATCGGGCATATCTTTTGCATACGGCGTCAAAATGTAATGTCCCCTTCTAACAAGCCAAAGTTTTTACTATTTAACACAACTCCAACTTAGTAAAAGAGAACATTAGTAATCTTTTTACAACATATAATCATTAAAACTATAACATATTAGATTATACTCACATTAAGTTCATATATTTGTTTCGTCATCATGCATTCAATTTATAAGCATATTTATATATATGTTATTCATTATTATCATTGGTTTGTGATATGTCTTGTGAGGGACTTATGGTAGACTCTTACGTTAACCAGCTCTAGATCACCAAGTATGATTTCATTAAGGAAATAGTTCCATCTCTTACAGAGGCCCAAAGGTTTCACTCACACACGGAGTCCCTCACCATTTGGCTCTGGGATTTCACTCACACACGGAGTACCTCATCCAGACGAGAGTCACCATCTGTAGAGCAACTCTTATGAGTTCTCCTAGGCCCAAGGACTTCACCCACACACGGGGTTCCTCACCACTTGGCTCGAGGGACTTACGTCCAGTCGAGAGATACCTAGGCTAAAATAAACTATTTCAACTACGTCATACCTTAGAGGTGATACAGGGGTTAAAGGGAGAGTCCGAGTCAACTCCAAGCATATCACCAACTTATCTTTTCATTGATTTCATAAATATCATAAGTGTTCTTATTGACATTTAACACATGATGCCTTATATTAGACATCATGGCCATATGGCATAATTAACCAATCACATTCCACATAAGCATATTTCATCATTATCATTATGCATTCCTAATCTATACCCATATCCTAATATTGTAGCATTCATATATACTATATTATTTAATTTATGAGAAGGGATAGATACGTACCTCCCTTATGCTGATTGTTTCCTGTATTTGCTGACTGGGATACCTTCTTTTCTTCTTGTTTGCTCGTTTATTTATCATTTCAATGTTCCATTTGTGCACCGAATGTGAAAAGAGGCTATACCATCTCTTGAGTGTCAATTTGGAGGTAACTATGGTTGTTGCTGTCATCCTATCTGTATATTCACCACTCAGCCCATCTCATACACTAGCGCAGCTGGGAGAATAATCATACGTTTCTGGCTAAGGTCGAAGGGTAGAATAGAGGCAACTGAAGTCAAGGTGGTGGTAGATAGTCCCTAAGGAGCAGCGATCTATACATAGTAGGCAGCGAATATATCTCATGGCTGTTGTCCTTGACATCCTCAGCGAAGAATTACATTTTCAGTGGCTACGATCTCGTCATGGAGTCAGTGATCTAATATAACACTTTTCGTCACTATCATTGCAATTATTTGAACTTCATAATTGGTATGCGTATTACTGATTTGTAACAACCTTATGTGATTATATTGTGGCTATCTGTAAGTGTGTCCACGGGTCTTACTGTAATGTCTTTTTATTAAGATGATATTCGATGGAATTCCCCGATGAGTGTTTTTTATTGCTAAATGATTATTGGTTGTTGATCTGATTTTATTTATCGATGATTGATGATATCAACTTCTTTATTGTTTGAATTGATGATTGAATGTTCCCTGCTTCCTTCTCCGTCTCAAAGCCCACGATCTCCTTTAATACCTTTGAACGATCACATCTTCATGACTAGTCACATCTTTTCATTGGGTTCGCTGACTTTGGTAGTTAACATTTTAATTTCATAATCAGCGCCCATGTTTTAATTGCCTTTGTCTTTTGATCTCTATTATGTCTTTATCCATTATTTAGTCTCTCTCTTATAAGCACTGCCTGACTTTAATATAATAGTTATTTAGTCTTACTCCATCGTTGCTTGTTATCATTGTTTGGTTTATTCATTATATCATGGATATTTATATTTACCTTTATTGATATGATTGCTGCCTTGTATAAAATATAATTGCTGTCTATATTTATTATATATAAATATAATAATATATATTATATTCTAAATATATATTATTCATTAAATAGACGTAATTATTTCTATCCTTCAAATCCACCGTTTATTTGATGATGTTTAAATCTTTAATTTAAACAATGCCTTAGTATCGAGACATGACACAAAATCGGGAAAATGAGACATTGTCGGAAAGAGGACTCTGAGAACTATTCAGTGTAGGTTTTTTTCTGATTTTTTCTCAGTAGCCTGTTGTTTTTACCATAAGTCAGGTCTTCTTCTTTGGAGCAACCTTCAGTATTTTAGGCATATCTTTTGCATACGACGTTGAAATCGGGTGAACAAATAGGCGTTGGAAAAGTATTGAGGAGATCTACACAACCATCTATGCACTTTTTCCATATTCATCCCCAAGTATTCTTTATTCAATTTGTCAGTTTTATGGCTTCTGTTTGATATTTTGGACATTTTGGCACCTAGAGAAGTTCTGTTTGTTTTGTTGGGCTTCATTTATCAGCATTAATACATATTTAGATTGTTGATCTCTGATCTAATTTATTTGAGGAGATATCATGGGTTTTGCTATTCACCCTTCTGTGGTAATATTGGGTAAGGATAATTATGAGTCTTAGCAAAAGGGCATCTTGACACATCTCAGGTGGCTCAATCTTTTGCCTTATCTTTATGGACTCATACTTGAACCAGATACACCAGGGAGGAAATCTATATGGGGAAATTATATTGATCATATTGATTGGTTCTAGTGTTGATTATGACACTATGTGTACTATCTCACATATTGAGTGCCCATGTGCTCTTTGGACTAGCATGTGGGAGATCTATGGAGACCCACATATCTCTCCATTCCCAGATGATCTTGCTATGGATTGCAACATACCCCTTGATGATGTAGATTGCATACCTTTTGATGATGATACAGTTGAGGAGCTTGCATATTTGATAGGTCTTGCTAGTTCAGATGACAAAGCCTTCACTTGCTTCTCCTTCTCTTCTTATCGAGATTGCATCTTTATTACCTATTGCTACCTTAGATTGTTTACAGCAAGACATTATCAGTCTTCCAGAGATAGCTCATTGGGACACATATCTACCAGACATATCATTGTTGTTTGTAGAGTCCCACCTTGCAGATTTGGAGGACCACATTGAGGACATTTGTCTTCTCTTTGATGTTAGCTTCGATGGATTTGCATCACCATCATATTCTTCAGAGATTGTTCTTCATCCTCCTATTCAATCATAGTTTGGCAGTGGATTGGAGACATTTGAGCAATTTTCAGGAACATCATTGTTGTCTTTGGATCATGTGCAGAGTACAGAGACATTTATCCTTCTTGTATATTCCTATCCGGAATGGGAAGACATTATGCACACATTTGCAGTTCTATTTCTTTCCAAGGGGAGGAGTGTTGTTCAACATTCATAGGTCTTCATCTTTATTCAATGCCAAGTATCTTCCAACACTGCAGGAGTCATCTTGAGGAGCGGCTGCATGGTCTCTCTTCTCATCTTTATTTTGGGAGGGAGCACTTCCTCGCATAGGGTTTCATCCTTCTCACTTCTGAGGGGGGTCATCAAACCTTCTCTCTTCCTCTCTTATGGGGGGGCATTCATGATTGTACTTTTGTGATGGATTCAGTTCTTGGGGGGTCTTAGTGTTAGTCCTTCTTCCATCACATGTTCATGTACTTGTTTTCTTCTCTCTTTTGGAGAGAAGTTTTTTCCCATTGGGTTTTTCTCCTCTCTCCACTTTATGAGAGATTATTGTTGCTCATGGGTACCTAGCATGGCCTTGTAGCCGGGACCCATTCTTGCATTAGTTGCATGTTTTTCATTTCTTTTTAAGTTGCACTTAAGGGGGGTGTTAGTGTAATTAAATATTTAATTACACTTTATTAAGTTGACTTAAGGCTAATTTTAGTCTTAGGTTATTCTTAAGTCATATTAGGGTTTTCTCTAACTTGCAAATATAAAAGGAAGTTCTCACATGTAATTCATTAATCCATTTCATTAATTGCATTCTTATTGTGCA
This sequence comes from Cunninghamia lanceolata, assembly GCA_027924645.1. Taxonomy (NCBI): domain Eukaryota; kingdom Viridiplantae; phylum Streptophyta; class Pinopsida; order Cupressales; family Cupressaceae; genus Cunninghamia; species Cunninghamia lanceolata. The sequence goes on along the minus strand of BSBN01000004.1, from coordinate 128,709 downwards.
AATTATTCCTCTTTGCTTTTTTCTCTTGTGGAAGGTAAATTTTAGGTTTTGCAGGTGATCCTGGTGCCTTCAGTCAATCAGTGACTATCACAGTTTCAATCATGTATGAATCAAATTTTCAGTGAGCAGCTTCATAAATTCCTATTGGTGTTTTTTGATGAAATTTTTATTTACAGTAAGACTTGGGAAGAACACTTGCGTCATTTGGATGAAGTGTTGGGAATTCTTGAGGCAAAATCCCTAGTTGCCAAGGAGTCTAAGTGTGAATTTGGAATGACTGAGATCTTGTATCTTGGTCATGTGATCAGTGCAGATGGGGTTAGAGTGGATCAAGAGAAGTTTTGTGCTATCCTTGATTGGCCACCACCAAAAAACCTTACACATTTGAAGGGCTTTTTTGGGTTATGGAGCTTCTACAAACTCTTTGTAAAGGGATTTTCACAATTGGTATCTCCCCTTACTGACCTTACTAAGAAGGGAGCATTCTCTTGGTCAGATTGAGTGCAGAAATCTTTTGAAGATTTCAAGATAATCACGGGTAATTGTCCTGTGTTAGCACTTTCAGACTTCACCAAGCCATTCAAGCTTGAGTGTGACGCTTCAGGAGAAGGCATTGGTGTTGTCCTTATGCAACAAAAACACCCAATTGCCTTTGAGAGTAGGAAGTTGGGTGGTGGCGAAAAGAGTTACTCATATTATGACAAAGAAATGATTGCAATCATGCATGCATTGATCAAGTTTCATCAATACTTGGTGGGAGGTAAATTCATAGTTAAGACTGATCATAATAGTTTTAAATATTTCTTCAATCAAAAGGATCTTAGTGAAAGGCAACAATGCTGGGTGAGTAAGCTTCAAGCTTACAATTTTGACATAGTCTACATGAAGGGGAAGAAGAACATTGTTGCTGATGCACTTTCAAGAAGACCACATCTTACCTCCATTGTTGAGATTACAATAGATTGGAAGGATCAAATTCTTGTGGAATATACTAAGGATCCTTTCACTGCAAGTATCATTGATGGTGCCACCCGTGAGGATAAGTATAAGGTAATCAATGGGTTGATTTTCTACAAAGAATGCATACCTTTTAGTGGCAAATTCTAAGGTAAAAGAGAAGGTTTTAAGATCTTTTCATGATGAACCTTTGGCTGGTCACCAAGGTTTCTATAAGGCCTATAAGCAGATTTGTGAGAGATTCTCATGGAAAGGGTTAAAGAATGACGCCATGAATCATGTTAGGGAGTGTTCTATGTGCCAACAGAACAAAAATGAGCACACATATCTTGTTGGTCTGTTGCAACCTTTGCCCATTTCCAATCATAAATGGGAAAGCATTTCAATGGATTTCATCACCAGGTTGCCCAAGGTACAAGGTAGAGACTGTATTTATGTTGTAGTGGACAGGTTAACAAAGTTTGCTCATTTTTTTGCAATCAGTTCAAATTTTAAAGCAGCCCAAGTGGCTGAGTTGTTTTTAAGGGAAATGTTTAGATTGCATGGGTTACCTTAGAACATAGTTAGTGACCGAGACAGCAAGTTTCTTAGCTTGTTTTGGTAGGAATTGTTTTGTTTGAGTGGGACTAAGCTCACTCCGAGCACTAGTTATCACCCACAAACTGATAGGCAGATAAAGCTTGTGAATAAGTGGGTGGAGGGATATTGAAGAAACTATGTTTCAGGACAGCAAATGGCTTGGGTTCATTGGCTTCATTTGGGGGAGTATTGTTATAACTCTTTCTATCACATGTCTATTAAAATGTCTCCAGTCATGGCTCTCTATGGTTATAATGCACCTAGTTTTATTGCTTTAATTTTTGATGAGTGCAGAGTGCCCCAGGCCAAAGACTTGTTACAGCAAAGTCAAGATATCATGAAGGCTTTGAAAGACAATCTCATGCATGCTCAAAACCAGCAAAATTTTTATGCAAACCAGCACCGTGTTGAGCGCACCTTTGAAGTGGGAGACATGGTTTATTTGAGATTGCAACCTTACCATCAATCCACTCTTAAGAAGACTGGGGCAGAAAAGTTGAAGCCGCATTTTTATGGACCTTTCAAGGTCAAGAGGAGGGTTGAAGTGGCTTATGAGCTAGAACTTCCTGTGAACAACAAGGTTCACAGTGTTTTCATGTGTCATGCCTCAAGAAGGCTCTTGGGCACAATGTGATAGCTTCTTCTAAATTGCCCCCATTGGATGAAGAGGGTAACCTTGTGTTGATTCTGGAAAGAGTGTTGAAGTTCAGAGAACAAACAATTAGGAAGAGGACTATTAGTGAGTACCTGATCAAGTGGAAGAACCTACCTTTGGAGGATGTAACGTGGGAGAGCGAGCAAATTTTGCAGCACCCTGAGTTGCAGTTGCTTGAGGACAAGCAACTTTGGAGAGGGAGGACTGTAATGTCCCCTTTCCGTTGGTAATTAATTTAATATTGGTTAGCCTTGTTTCTATGAATTCCCTAAAGGCTAACTAGGTCATTTTAAGGGAAATGACTTTTAAAATAATTAAATTAAGTTGTCCTTGGTTTTAACCTAAGTTACCGGGTTCTTCTCAAATGCCCAACGTGCCCATATGGGTTCGGCTTGGGTACGGGTATAGTTCGCCCGGGGGTTCTCTATGGGTTCTTCCCAAGCACCTTGGGTTCTCTATGGGTTCTTTGTGGGTTCTTCCCAGGCACCCTGAGTTCTCTATGAAAGAACCCACAGAGAACCCAGGCAGAACCCAGGAGAACCTAGGGGAGGGATGCCCAAAATGGTGTCAAAATCAACATTATTAAACATTTTTTTAACCTTTTTTTAACTTTAAAAAAATCTAAATGAGTCTATTTCGCCCTAAAAGTGAAATTTATCCAAGTATAACTAAAAGTGAAATAAAGTTTTTAAATCATAACTCGACAGTTATCAAAGTCTACATACATCCAATCTTAACTCAGTTTATTGTTGATAAATCTGATTTCAACTTAACAAGGTAAATAGGGGGGTTCTGTTGTGATGTAATCACACATCGCCCCATTGCAAATGGGACCCCCTCTTTTTTTTGCTTTCTCGCTTCGTTTTGCTTTAAAATTTAGTTTTGCTCTGAGGTTGTAGGGTTTTGGTGGTGTTGTTTTGCCCATGTCTCGACAGTTTCTTGCCAAGAGGTCTATATGCCTTCATCTTGATGCATGTCATGAGACCCTGAAAATGACTAAATCTGATATCCTGAAAATCCTGAAAAAATAACTAAGTTTGAAATCTGGTGGATCCTCAGAAATCTAGAATCTGCATGCTAAATCCTTTGGATCCAGGACCTATCTCAAACATCCTGGAAGTATATTGATAAATATTTAAAGTATAATGACTTAAACATATTTTCAATATACTTCCATTCAGGAAATCCAAAATTTGACTAAGGCAAGAAATTCCTCGCTCCATGTCTAAACCCGCCCTTCCTAGGCGACCTTGGCATGAGCTCATGGATTTGACGTCCTGCACATGCATTTATCTAAACACCACCCTCAAATCCGCCCAAGGGAAAAGCTGTCAAATTTACAAGGTTTTGAGGACAGAGATGATAAAATTCAAAAAAATTTCATAAGTCTGAGTGATTCTGAGGCTTCACATGACACTATCTAAGCACTCCTTCCTAGCCTGCCCAGCATGGGCGGCCTCACAAGGTCCTCTTGGACATTGTCTTCACCTCCAGGAGAGTCAGTCTAGACGACACTCACAAATCCGCCCAAGCAAAAATGGTTAAGTTTTCAAGGTTTTCTTGCACAAGACACTAGGATATGATGAAATTCCAATGAAAGTTTTCAAGTTAGATAGAATCAAGGGCATTTCTAGCAAAGTTCCATGGGTCACCTCCAAATCCGCCCTTCCTAGGCGGCCTCAAGGTGCATTCAAGGACTGTCTTGTTCCAAGTGACACTCTCCGGACAACACTCTTAAACCCGCCCTAGGAATAAATTGCCAAGTTTGTAGTGTTTTGAGCTCCAAATACTTAGAAGATGATGAAACTACAAGGAGAGTCCATTTGGAAGAGTTTGGGTGTATTTTAAAGGAGAATCCATGCATCACCTCCCAACCCGCCCAACCTGGGCGGCCTCATAAAGGAGTGATGGACAATGTCTTCACTAGGAGGATCTCCCCAGACACTGCCCTCAAAACCGCCCTAGAAGAAAAATGGTTAAGTATTGAGGTTTTCATGCACAAAGCACTGAGATATGATGATTAGTAAGCAAGGTTTATGAGTTTGAGTGAAGTCAAAGTTCATTCCAAGTGTCACTCCTCAACCCGCCCTGCCTAGGCAGCTTTGGCATGAAGTCATGGATGATGTCCTCATCTCCACTAGGTGACACTCTCCATACAACACTCCCAGAACCGCTCAGGGATGTAGGTGGCATAATTTGCAAGTTTACTTGATGAGAATGATGAAGATGACACCAAGCATTACTTAAACTCCTCCCAACAAGGATGAATCAATTGGAAAGAATGATAAAAAATCACTAAGCCTGATGTCCTGAAATCCTGAAAATTGGCTAAGTCTGAAATCTGGTGGATCCTCCAAAATCTAGAATTTGCATGTTAAATCCTATGGATCCGAGACCCATCTCAAACATCCTGGAAGTATATTGATAAATATTTAAAGTATAAGAAATTCAAGAATTTCTTATACTTAAACATATTTTCAATATACTTCCATTCAGGACATTTCCGATATGGCGACAAGACTTGCATTCCAAGCACACTTTCTAAACCCGCCCTACTTGGGCGGCCTTGGCATGGGGTCTTGGATTCAAGGTTGTGATCACGCACTTTCTCCATACACTTCCTTCAAATCCGCCCATCCTTCTAAGGTTTTCCATCTCATTCAAGGAGGTCAAGTCATCATTGAAACAAGTGAAGAGGTCTTAAATTATCAAAGTAAAGCCAAAAAATGCTTAAGTCATGAAAATCCACACACAACCTTCAATCCTGCCCTTCCTAGGCGGTCTTGAGCACTTTGCCTGGACAATGTCATGTCATTCACAAGATACTCTCCGAATGACACCCCTAAACCCGCCCAGCCTGGGTGGCTTTCACACCTTGACATGGAATTCACATCAAATAATCCATACTGCCCCTCTAAACCCGCCTAGGCACTTAGGCATGGATTTCATGCGAAAGGATATGTTTTGAAATGTCATTTTTTTTAATCCCACATGCATAAGATGAATGTAATTTGTTATTGAAAATCCATCATATCAAGTCTTAATTTGATGTGTTTCTTTTTGTAGGTGATGGAGGATCCAAGGAGGTGAATGGCGAGAGCTCATACATGAGAAGTTTGGAAGGCGGATTAAAGTTGCTCAAGTTTGTCATCGTCACCACATGGAGGAGAGCTCTTACATCAAGTTTATCTTACTTCAAAGACTTCGTATGTCTGGATAAGGAAGACATCAACGCCATGTGAAGGGGAGCCAGTCTAAGATGATCAAGGTTACCAATGTAGTTCATCATCAAGAGCATTATCCATTCGAGTCGAGGATCAGTGGAAGGTTGTCACTTCACCATGCACATCTTGAAAGAGGTCATCATCCAAAAGCTCACATATCATGTGCAAAACAAGAAGAACTCTCATCAGGCACTAGTCTACTCCATGAGTCCATGCAACTGTCTAGAGGCATGATCTTGCACAAGCACAACAACATCACAAGATGAGAGATGAGCATGATCATCAAAGCGATCCATGAGTTACATCAAGACAACAAGAAGAAAATATTCTAAGTAAAGTGAACATGAAGTGAATCACACCAATTCATTCAAAGATGTTGAGGTGGCATGTACACATCATCAAGCCAATCGCATTCTACCATGTAAGAGGGCCCACCATAAAGATACTCCAAAGATGCTTATCACATTGGAAATTGTGCCTTCATTGCTTCTTTCATGTTCTAAAAATAGTAAATTTTGTATCAAACTGCCTTGTTGTCTCAATCTCGGCCGTTGATTGCTAAATCAATCTGAGCCATTCATTGTAATTCTTGAGTTCTATATAAGGCTCACTTCTCTCATTTGTAAAGGAATATATGAGATTAGAGATTAGAAGTAGAGATCAAGTAGGAGTAGAGTAGAGAGGGAACTCTTCGAAGTCATGAAATTGTTGTAATCACACATTTCAAAAGTAATACAAGCTCATTATTGTTGTTTTGCATGGTGATCTTGTGGCTTTGAAATGTTAGCATGGTTTCAAATTCTTGAATATGACGGAGATGTCTTTCCAAGAAGCTTAGATAGTACGGTAGGTAAAGTTCATTGATGTGATGTATATGCTAAAGATATTTGATGAACTCCTCCTTGGTTCATACTTTTGATGGTTTGTCGCTAGCAAGTCATTGTGCAAAGTTGGCCTGAACTACATTTGCTTAAGTTCAATTGTGAATGCTCATTCAAACTGCACCATTTGTGGGTGTTTGGATGGAAGTTTACAATATGAAAATCATTGAGTTACCTTTGGAGATTGCACCTGCTTCGTGTAATTGTTGGTTCTCATGGTGAAGCGGAGTAAGGTTACACGAGGAATTTGTCTATTGTAGCATGTGCATTATATTATTGTTCTTAGATTAGAATCCTCTCAACCCTTTCTCTTTTTCCATTTTCTTATAATCAATTTAAAAAGTTCCATTTCATAAAAAGGAAGTAACTTGTTTGAATGGAGTGAGGTGACAATTCTACGTAAGTCCCTTTGTGACACAGCAAATCACATCACACCACTGAGGCTATCCGTTGCAAATCACGTACAAGGAACCTTGGAGCGTTCTTGTTTGATCACATAGTTTAGCATTCGATACGCTTTGTTCAAGAGAGGATAGAGCACTTGGTGTTTTATTCTAATGTTGTTGTTGTCAAGAAAACATCATCAAGTTCATAATACCTAGTAAGTATAGAACAGCATAATAATACTTGACATCTGATTTGTTCAACTAACATCTAAAGTATTTAATAATCACCTAGAACTATCCTCTTTCAAGTACTTTCCAATATACGTTAACTAACTCATAATCATGGTTTAACAAACAACTTATTTCCTTACAACATTAAACAACATCCCAATGATCTTATAAGATGTTTAAATCAATCTACAACAAGCAACTATATTCCTCATTACTTCCTTTTCGCAATGTTCAACAACATAGATGAGCAATACACAACATAACCCATAAAATAAACTAAATTAGCATAAGTACAACCTTACAAGGTCTAATAATAACTTTTATCAATATGCTAAAAATTCTACCATTACCTTCAATGAGTACTCTACAACATCACAATTCCTTTGTCAAACTCAACTAATGCAAAGCCAAGTTGCAATTTACATTTATCCCTATTCCAGTTGAGTATTTTGATTTTCCTTATTGCAAGTTATGAAATATGAGGTATTTTGATATTTTATTATGTTGTTTATTGGTGTTAGAGTAATAGGTTATTTACTTAATTAATTTAATCATATTGATTAATTAAGTAAGTCACCTTTACTTTATTTCACTTAAGCTAAACTTAGGAATCCCCTTTTAGGGTTTTATAACTTCCTAATATAAAAGCAAGTTCTCTCATGTAATTCATTAATCCATTTCATTAATTGCATCCTTTTTTGTGCAAATTGCTCTCTTTGTTTTTTTCTTTTGTGGAAGGTTTCTTAGGTTTTGTAGGTGTTCATTGGGATCTGTGAGGTTGGTTTCACAACTTCTACATGGTATGAGAGCTCTAGATCTGCAAGCCCCTTCTCAGATTGGGAGAAAATTTTGAGCAAGAGCCATTTGGTTGGTGTATTTTTGTGTAAAATGGAGTATTCCATTGGATTCAGAGCGTTTGAAATAGTCAGATTAACCTTTTATTTGGCTTGATTTGAGCTTCATAGGCCAGATTTGCAAGGGTTTTAGCTGGTGTTTTTTTCCAAATCTAGAGGGTACCTGCAATTTTTAGAGTGTTTTGGGCCCAAACGGACCTCACCATTGCATTTAGAGTGCCTAAAAACCTTAAGATCGACTGTCGAATCGTCGAAATCGGCTTCGAGCTCATCTGGGGCAAGATTTTTTTGCAAAGGAAGTCGTACAACCTCCCCAGCACGCAAATCGAGGTGAAAATTTAAAAATATATATATTGTATTTTTCCTGCATAAAATTTTTTGAAAACTTTTATTAAAAAAAAATTAATCGCATGTTTTTTAAATGATTGTAAGAGTTATAAATTGCTAAAACTTGAAAAAAAAGGTTAAAAAAAAAAAATTTGGTACCACTGCACAGAGTGCTTGAACAACATACCTTTTTTTTGCAGACCTACGTTGCAAGCCTAAGGGCTGTGGTCCCTTAGGTGTTGCGTACCATGGGGTGTGAGGGGTTCAAAGCCCCACCCCATACTAATTTTTTTTAAATAAAAAATATTTTTCATTTTTTTAAAATTTTATAAAAAAAAACATGCCTTGTAATAATTTTTTTTAATGTTCTTTTATTAAAAAAAACATGCAATAATTTGCTGTTGTACCTGCCTACCTGTATACATTGAAATGCGTGCCTAGCTTTTGGTATTTTTTAGCCATGCCTCTATATTTGGCGGTTCTCCATAGTTAGCATTCACTCCAATTTATCAGGAGGCTCATCTAGTTTGGCAAAGGGCTAATTTTGCTTAGTAGGATTCTATAGTTGGTGGACCTCCAAATCTGGCGGAGTTCGTCTAAATTTGGCAGAGGTGGACTTTTTGCTAAATCTACCCTTCACCATTGGCAGTTTCACTTTTGCACCTGATTTTCAAATGGCGATGTCTTGGCCATATGATCATATTTTTTAGTGCAATTTTTTTGAAACAGAGTAGAATTTCGTGCTCTTCGCAGTGGTGCAAATGGTTTTTTGTTTTGACTTCTAGTTTTTTCCAAAAATTAGTTTTCTCAGTGTTGTTGTGCGGTTCTCGTTTTGGAGACTTTGACGAGCCATATCTTCTGCATCCGGACTCCTTTTTGGGTCTCTTTTTTTTTTAAAGTGCATGCTTTTTTATGTACTTCATCTTGGTGCTATTGGTTTCCTCTCTTTTTGTTAGAGAACTATATTTTCAGCATGTGGTCCTTTTTGGACATTGTGAGCTTCCATTGTAAGCACTTCTCATATGTAAACTCATTGAAATAAAGTGTCTTAGCAGTGTACATGTATTCTTGAGATCTTGGATATCATTTTGAGCCTTATTGTACTCGCACTATGATATAAAGTGCCATGGGGGGTTGATGTTTGTTTTTTGTTTTGCCATCACACCTTTGTCAAGTGAGTGTCCCTTCCACGACAACAATGAATCACATTGATTCTTGCCTCATGCGTGTGTGGCTTGGTTTGCACACCCTTTTATTTGCTGGTATTTTTATGTTTGCACGTTCAGATGCTCTTGTTTCTTCTACATGCACTTCTTAGTTTCACACAGTTTTAGTGTACCTGTCATGGCTCTCCCTTGTCTACATTATGGGGGGTTTCTACTGTTGGTGCTAATGCTTCCTTGGTTTCGCGTTGGAGTGAGTTATGTATCTAGTATTTGTTCCTATGTACTAGGCGGATGCAGCGGCTAGTTACCCAACATTTCGGTGAGATGGAGCATTTACCATATGAACACTCTCAGTTCTTCAGATTTTTGGTACCTGTGCCATTTGTATCTTCGAGTTCTAGATGTTTTGCCTTTGTTTGCCATCTGATTCGAGTAGTGTCGTTGGGGGCACTCATGCAGATTCTTGTCTTTTTGATCCTAATCTTCATCTTGTTTTAGAGGAGGTTCTTCTTTTAGCACTATAGCAATCAGCCTTCGACAATGTTTGCAACTTCTTCATGCTTCAGTTGAGTTCTTCATGTTCCTATTCTTTTGGGACATCCTTTGTGAAGGCTTCTCAGTCCTTCACTCTTTCTCTCTTGTAGGGAGGTTTGTTCTCTCTTTTGGGGAGGAGTTTTTCCCATGTGGTCTTCTCCTTTTTTCTGTTTATGAGAGACTCTTTTGTACATGGATACCTCATCAGGCCTAGTGGCCATGACCCATCTTTGCTTTCATGCATCTGTCCTTAGTTTTTTAGCTTCTCCCTAAGTTCATCTTAAGGGGGGTGTTAGAGTAATAGGTTCTTTACTTAATTAATTTAATCATATTGGTTAATTAATTAAGTCACCTTTACTTTATTTCACTTAAGCTAAACTTAGGAATCCCCTTTTAGGGTTTTATAACTTGCTAATATAAAAGCAAGTTCTCTCATGTAATTTATTAATCTATTTCATTAATTGCATCCTTTTTTGTGCAAATTGCTCTCTTTACTTTTTTCTCCTGTGGAAGGTTTCTTAGGTTTTGCAAATGTTCATTGGGATCTATGAGGTTGGTTTCACAACTTCTACAATTGGCAATTATCATATTATGAGTATTACTGTTTTTAAGTTTTTTTAGTCTTAGAGTTTACTGTTTTAAATATATATATATATATATATATATTACTGTTTTTAAGTTTTTTTAGTCTTAGAGTTTACTGTTTTAAATATATATATTGCCGTACCATACCCGGGCAAAAAAAAAAATTGTCGTATCCATGTACCTAAACCCCGTATCCTTATCTGAACCCATACCAGAACCAGCAACTTAGGAACTTTTAACTCTATATTATAAAGTTGGCAACTTAAGTTATTTTAAAAGTGGGTTTTTATAAGTTTGGTGAGCGTTCGAAAAAGGATTATTTTATTTCCTCAAAGTGAGTGCCCACTTTAGTGGGAAATAAATGCACATTGAAGCCATAATGCTATATGTTATATTTTATTCATCTTTGGCATGCACGGGGAGTTATAAAAGAGAGTTTTGAATGCTCATGGGAGTTTATGCAATTTGGATATGAAATTTGTTCTTCTGTGAACTAGAGTTGTTGAGCTTGATTCTTCTGGGGTTGTTTAACCTATCTATGTTATTGGTTTCAGTAGTGAAATATCTGCCCTAGCTAGCTGGGAGTGATTTTCATTCAGAGGATCACCTATGCGGCATCATGGAGTTAATAAATTTTGATGTATTCTGAGTGTGTCTTTGATAATTAATATTTTGGTGTGATTGAAGGAGAATTTCTTTAGATTTTAGAGTGATTGATTCAAGAAGTACCAATCGTACCTTCCCCGTGCTGTAGCCGTACCATTTTCCCAGGTTGACCTTACAAAAGAGCTTATAGAGAGAATATCCCTGAATGAAATGGTTTGGAGTTGCATTGGTTATTCTTATTGGATCTAGACGCCAAGAATAAGAGGGTTTGAAGGCATGAATGGAGGAGTTGACTTTTTCCAAGCAAGTCATACCTGTTGTAAGGAGTGACGTGAGATTATTAGAGCTGAATGCCTCACTTTGGGTGTGCAAATTGCCTTGAATGCAGGCACCTAGAGTAGTGATGACTGTTGGTTGAGATTTTGGTGTGGAATTTTTAGTGTAAGTGGAGTTGTGGGCATTTTCATTGTTTTCTGTGCATTTCCAGAATTCTGATTTATGTATCAAACATGTGTTTTCCGCTGTCTGAGTGCTTTCAAAGGTGTAGTATTAGTGTTTGAGAGGCATTACATCCATATCCAGCAATAGAGATTCATGGGTAAACTTTTGGGTGTTGTCTGGGGTGACTTCTTCACTCTCATAGTCTGATTTGTTGCTACAAAAAAGATAATTGGTAAGAACCAGAGTTTTTATAATTATTGTAGTGTGTCTTAACCCTTTGTGTTACTGTTTTAGTTGCAATATTTATGAATGTAACACCGGATGGTTGACCGCCAGTTCTCATGGCATACATACTCACAACCTATTTGGCATGAACAAGCTGGCATATCGACCTTATAGGTTTGAGTCAAGCTTAGAAATTCTGCCAGTGGCTTTCACATATTCCCACTGAACAAGTGGATGCCCACTGAACAAGTGGATGTTTGTTATTTGCTAAACTAGTAAGATTGTTGCTTGTATCTGAGGCACCATATGCTCTCACCTTGCCCTCTCCAGGATCTGGGTGATCAAAAGGTGTATCGGAATATGTTTGTGCACTCAATTTCAGTTAAAATACTTTGAAAAAACTAGGGTGGTTATTACAAGAAAGCATTAGACTCTTGTCTCCTTAAGACTAAATGGTAGGACAAGTTTACTGATGATACAAACTCAAATGGCCCCATGGAGCTGAAGATATGGGTAAGTTTCTCGGCTGCCTCAACAATCTCTCAATACAAATTCAATTCACCAAGGAAAAAGAAAATTTTCATTACCAAATCATTAAGCATCAAAGATGTCAAATGGCTCACCATGAGGTATTTGGAAGAAGATAAATGTAAATCTATACTTACAAGCAAGTTACCACCACCATCTTTGTCAAACATTTTGTACAAGAGAAGGGCCACCTCTTTTTGGTCCTCCCCGAAAAAATGGATATAGAAACACAAATAGAGAAAATTTGTAAAGCCGGTCAATAAATGTGTGGTCAAACACAAAATGGTACCAGGGAAGAGCCAAAGGTTGATGTCCCTTATATAAGAGGCACATCAAAAAGATAGCAAGGATTTTAAAAAGATACAAGATAAGAACAGCATTTACCCCTCCAAACACACTATGAAGCATGATAGATATAGAAAAGGACCCAGTTGATCCTAAACTAAAGAAAGGCATAGATGGCATTAGTTGTTTATGTGGGAAGTGCTAAACAAGTAGATATTTGCAGGTTAGAGCCAAACAACACTCAAAGATATTTTATACAAGTGTGTTTAGAAGTTGGCTAGTGTGGTACACTCAAATAGGGCTAAACATCACATTCTATGTAGAAGAGACCAAGATTGTAGCTAGAGAGGGACACTATAATAGGAGAGCCAAAGCAACAATCAAGATAGATGAACACTCTAATAACTTCAACAACGATGATTGTCTCATCATTTGTAATTCATGGAAACCCACAATGAACCTCATCAAGAGTGGCACCAACAAGGAAATAACTTAAAAGACTATCCTGCAAAAATTATGCATTTTTACCATTAATAATTAGGAAAGCCAACACATCTATAGGTTTTTCAAAAATGATGCATTTATGGAAATCATTGAATTGATTTATCTATGAGCAATACTCTCAAGCAAACTTCTAATGAAAATGGTTCCAGAAAAGGGTCAAAAAAACATCAGAAATTTTAAATTGAACAAATCAATCCAAAATTCACACCACAAAAACAATCCATGTCATAAAGGTCTAAAACAACTAATGCCTGCATAGTTCACAGGGGCCAAAAAAAACAGAAACTAGTGATCTCAAATTTATAAGGGGAATCACAAGGGTAAAGGACCACAAGCACCAATTTTAGGGACCACTTCAACTGGAAGGGATAGAAATACTAACGATCTGAGAAAAAGAGCAATAGATACCCAGCACACAGTTTCCATACTACTTCACTTGGAAAAAAACTACATAATAATGATAAGACTGTTACATAATGATTGTTAAGACTGTCAAGAATCATATATCTGATTTACTTATATGTGCCATTGCTCTTTCAAATGCAACTAATTGTTGATGTTTGTCATTGATGTCAATATGGTGCTCTTGACTCATGTCTCACTGAGTTGATGTCAATATGGTGCTCTTGACTCATGTCTCACTGAGTTGCTTGATTTCAGAGTATTGCTTCCAGGATCATTTGTTGTTTTGTTGATACTTGATGGTGTTAATCATCTCAGTCAGTTGTTAATCATCTCAGTCAGTTGTTGATCATCTCAGCCAGTTGGTTGATGTTTGAGCAGTGTTTGATCTCAACTGGTGTGTATGTTAGTTGGAGGATGATCTGAGATAGGATCTGTTGGATGCTTATGTTGGATATGACAGATTTGATCATTCCTTTCAAGGCACTTGTTCATTTAGTTTCAAAAGTACTTTGTTGATGTTCATGTCAAAGTCTTTGTTGGTGCTTGATGCAAGAGTACTTGTTCACTTGTTCATTCATTATTGGTTCACATGGTGTTGATGTAAAGGTGGCAAGTGGTATTGATAACTGTTGCAGAAGGTTTACTGAGTTGCTTCATATCAAAATGATTTGATGGTAAGTTAGTATGTTGCTGTTCATTCATAAACTGATGGTGAATTTCTTGATAAGGTCCCTGTTTATTCATGAAATCCGTCATACATCCAGTTTTCAGTGGAGGTTTCTTAAATCATGATGATTGATTAAAACCCTAAGAGAAAGAGAGCTCTAAAGTCCTAGGGTTTATGTTTGTAGACCTAGGGTTTAAATGTTATGAAGGCCATCAATGCATACTTACTTTTTGTCATGTTTTGTAGTTGACTTGCTACAAAAGGTTGTCACATAACTTAAGTGACAACCTATGTCACTTTTTTCATTGTGAAACCAGCTCTTCAACCTAAGGGAACTGATATCCACCAGTAACACCTTGCTATCAGGCGCCAACATTGAAATCCATGGTGTTTATTCAAAGTCTAGAGAGCGTGAAGGGTTATATCGAGGGTTGTCATTTAAACTTTGTTTAAATCCCAACGGCCTCCTTCTGAGTAAGAGAGTGGACTTGTTTCAGTAAGAGTTATAAAACTCATCGATAACCTTTGATATTATTGTAAACAGAGTAGTACTCTGTATATCTTCATATTTTGTATTTGGAGTTGGTGCTCCCAGTTTGTGCAATGTTGGTGTACTTGATGTAGGGGTTGGTGCTCCTGAAAGACCTGGAGTTGGTGCTCCTGAAAAGCTTGAAGTTGGTGCTTATGATGGACTTGAAGTTGGTGCTTCTTGTGTAGGGAGTTGATGTTCCTTCTGTATATAATCAGTGAGATTTTGGTCAGTGAGACCTAATAAAGTTTTTGGTAAGGTTGGATAGTGGTTTTTTCCTGTTTAGGGTTTTCCATTTTACATCTTGTGTTATGGTTCCATCGTTATGATCCTAATCTCTGTGATGTCTTTGGCATGTTGATGTTAGTGATTGTTTTTATAAGGATGATGAATAAACCAGTTTTATTTGATCACTAATTCACCCCCCACCCCCTCTCAATGATCCATTGTATTCCAACACTAATGCCATACAGTGACAAGTCCTACAGATCACAGAAAGAACCTAAAGTTTTCAAGGGAATAGCTGAAGACACTACTTTATGACTCAATTAGTTACCATCGTAGAGCTCCAAACAATTTGATCTTTAAAGTGCATTTAAAGATAACGAAGTGCCTATTTCATTTATTGATGGCAAAGGTAAAATGAAAAGCTACTGCAAATACAAGAATAATATGTTAATAACTTCCACATGTATGAAGACTAAGTGAATGTCATTCTAACTCTACATGAATTCTATATAAATGTTGTACCTTCCGGAAAGAGATAGGCCTTGCTAAGAGCAGGTCGTTCATATGGTGCTACCTGTAGAAACAAAGGAGAATGTTTCCATTATCAATCTAATCTATCATTTATAAGCAATAACTTTGTAGTATCCTTTCTGCCATAAAATTAAAATACTCCCCCATGTTTGTGCAATGACATAAGTAAACACTGCACTTTCCCAAAAAGTGATTTCAATGCCTTATTAACTCCAGACCATAAGCATCAAAGTTTTTGTCATCAATGTAATGCTTAGGAGTCAGGACCCCCTGCAGTGCACCCTTAGAAAAAAATGTTTTCAACAATCAAAGGACAGAAAGTCACTTGCACATTCATGCATGGCACTACTAAAACCAAACAACCTGCTTAGAGCTTTATAATATCAACCTCCTTAATGGAAGAAATGCACAAGTGTAATTGATCAAATGTAAGACCAAAGCATGGGATGGTATATAAATAATAAAATTTAAATACCTTCAACTCATTTTTACTTCTATGAACAGTGTGAAGAAAATATAATCGGAAATGGCTTGGAAAGTTATCAAAAAGAAAAAAGTGACACAAAGTTCTTAAGAAAATGGTCATGCTTCAGAGAAAAAGCATAACTGTAGTTATCAGGAAGTTACATTAGATTACATTAGCCTTCTAAGGAAGGTAATGTAACATAGACTTATCACGAAGGTCATACAGCATTATGGAAGTTGAAGTCAATACACAATGCAGATAATCAATAAAAAAGAGTGTGGAAAATAGTCACCAAAGGACGAGGACTGGTTCTGGTATGGGAGACAAGGATGGATGCCAGTACACCATTTTTCAAAAAAAAAATGGGAGACAGATACTTGGTGTGTGTGCGTGTACACGAGTGTCAGTGTGTGTAAAATTTTATTAAGAAGTAAATAATTATACAGTGGCTATAAAACTTTAAAAAATTAAAATGTTTAAAAATTAAAAACAAACATTTTAAAGTACAGACGTAGATGTCAATGAAAGCAAAGATAAATTATATTGATATTTGATAATCACCATCATAACATAAACATTTAAGTTTCAACTCATGCTAAAACTATAATTTTGTTTTTATTGTTTGTTTAGCAGAGTTTGAAACTAAAACATTTTTATCTGATACAAGTGAGTTCTTACAAGCAAAAACAAAATCATAACCCATCAGCAGCTTTCAGAATAAGAAAGCAGAACATACAGCTTCTTTTGATATGATGGCAAGCTCCCCAGATTTAAGCCCCAGCTTGACAAATTCTCTTGCTGCATAACCCTGAAAATCAATCCAGAAAAGTCGTTAATTCCTTGATTATTAAAATTATTCATGGACATGGGGAACATAAAAAAGCTATTACTGACTTGCCCTACTTAATCACCGGTGCTATCTATCTAAATGGAATTGCATTACACATAAATGAAGCTGTCAATAACCGGAAAATTATGATACAATTTAATCTCTATAGATTTAATGACCAACTTTAAGTTCACAACACTTGTTTATATCTTCTCTGTTGTTTCATACATTTCATACTAAAACGAAACTGCATCATACTCTGTAATGCACTACAATTATGAAGCTCTGCAACTTAAACACATGCAAAAAAGTTCAGGGAAAAAATGGCATATCCCTAATCCTCTTCTTCTTTCATAATACTATACTGGCAGCAGTGAGCACAGGCACCAGAAGAATTTAATGCACCAACTTTTTTTCATATATGAAAATGAGCTCTACAACTAACCTACCAAGAAAGGAATATCAGGCAGGTATAAATTGTTAAATCAAAATGTTCAGAAACTAAATCCCTCTTCAAGCACGATCATTGCATCTATTTTCTCCTCTATTTTTAGCTGGCTATGTAGGTAAAATAAACTTTCATCTAGTTAAAATAAGAATTTTCTCTTGCCAACTCAGAAATGCATGCTTGTCATAGAATTGGAAATTCTCGAACCTAACTAAAGCATTGCACTGAAATCATATTGCACTACCAGACCTTTTATCCTTTGCTTTTCAAACATGACCACCTCAGTCAGATTGTATCAATCCACATTTTGGTCAAAATGATCAAATATACTTCTTTTGCATCTTTTATGTTGATCTAGACTGTACTACACTCATGTTTCCTTGTTTGCAAGACCTGTTTAGATCCCAAAGGTTAGCATCACCCCAAGGGACTACAATTAAATCAAACCTAACTCGCCAATGTTCTCTGTCTGGTTTTACTCGAAATTTGTCAAAAAAACACATAAGCCCATTAGTCACCTACTATGATAATTTTTCCAATGAGCAAGTCTAAAAACTTGTACTAGTCATTATGTTTTAGCAATAGTTAGTCCAAAAACTCATGTGAGCTTATTGTTCACCAACTATGGTAATAGATAATATGCCAACTATTAAACTACTAGCATATTTATATTTTTTTAAATATATCTAAAGGAAGTCAAGATATCAAATATAAAATTTATCCATCACTTTTTATTTATTTTTTTAATAAAATATATTATTTAAAAAAAATTGAAATTAGTATAATAAAAAAAATTATAATAATTTATAAAAATTTAATTTTTTAAATTTTATTTACGAGTTTATGAACTTCAACCCTTCCTGTAGCCTCTCAGCATAATTAATTGGTTACCAGATTCGTTCAACACCTTGCCCCCATTGGGGTCTGATTCGAACCCGGTCCCGATTCGGAACCGGTCCGTTCAGGTTTCGAAAAAAAACTCTCGTTCATCTCAGACGAACCTGTCACGAATTCGGGCTGCTAGTTTGTTTTTTTTGTTTTACAAATTTCGTTCACCAAAAATGCGATTTTTAAATTTTTTCTCGGTTACGGGAGAGATACGAAAATTCGTCGCGGGAGATGCAATGGGAGATGGCAAGGCGTGTAATGGATATGGATTGTATCGCCTAAAGGATGGAGAAATCTATACCTATTACCAATACATGGCATACAAATTTAGGAGCTTTCCACAGGTGTATCACTGTAGGTGGATTGGGTCGTTCGTTGCTCCCCTAATAAAGCCAGTTTTTTTCAATATATTATTTTATTTATTATGTTGAATGCATTTACAATAAAATAAAAATAAAAAGGAAATTGGAAAAAATAAAAATGAAAAATGAAAAAATAAATTATAAAATAAAAAATAAAAATCAACACAAATAGCAAGTATATGACCTCTAGAAGATATGTCTGGATATACTATAAATATATTTATATTTATAATATAATAATTATATTATTAATATATAAATATTAAATAATTAAATACCTTCTATTTAAATAATTAGATAATTAACCATAGGTTTTTATATGTGAACATTATAGTGCTCGGAATTGTCTCATGGCCTGAAACAAAAAAATTTCTGAACTCGTCCATAGTTCTGGCATATTCCTTGAACCTCCTATGGGTGCAAGTGCTAGTATTTATAATTGGATACCTGCTATGAATCATCAAGCTATCAAACAAGTCTAGAGATTTTCATAAAGTGGCAAGTAGTAAATACTCCAAATTTTTTGGGGCTATATAAGGAAAACATCGCATTCAATACAAGAGTCGTTGCAAACTTGACGGGAAAATAATGGGGCCCATGAATCCTCTACCCATTCCCCAATTCTCACTGTCTTCACACAATAGTAAGACTCAGCAATTTCATACATCATATGTCAACAGATACAAAGAAAAGAGGGTACTTTTTTCCTTTTTTTTTTAATACCTCAGAGAAAGTCGTGCGTCCCAGAGCTTAACATAGAAGAAAAGAGGGTTTTTTTTTTTTTTTTTTTGGTAGTATACAAGGACTCTTAAGTAAATTGTGGGATTTGAACTCATGACCTGGACCACCTAAATCAATGACAGACAAGAATCAAACCCAGAGGCCTACAGAGAGTACCTTGTTGAAGAACCTGGTTTGGTCTTTGGTTAAAACCGCATAGTAACAAGAAACAAGTTATAAACTCCACTGTAATTTGCAACGCCGCCAGCGTAATTTTCCCTCGCTTAAGCAAACCCATAACACAAAAAATACAAACTCGGGTTTATATCTTGGTTTCATGGTCTGAAAAAATTTGATGAGTCTGTCTTTCATTTTGATCTATTAGAATGTCATCAACTTCCACTAAATCAAAATCAATCCTATCGCAAAGCTAAACTTAGACATGGCTTTTGCTAATTCCATTCCTTAAGGCATTTTTTCCCTGGAAGAACAGATCGATTGGTATAAATCAATGCACCAGATCTACCAAAAATACATCATTCAAAAGTAAGTGCATGAACTTACAGCTGCTACGCCTCCACCCAAGATAATGTACTTATAAAAAGCCTCCGCCATGGCGATCGAAGAAGATATGTGTAATTGAATGATTACAATTGCAGAAAACAAAGAGGAGGACCAGCTTAATAAGCAAGAACTTTAAGAAAAATAAGTGAATAGAATAACTTCAAAAAAAAAAAGTGAATAGAATCACTTTAAAAAATCCATAAAGGCAAAAACCTTTATCACGTGGAAGGCGTTCCGGGACCAGGCTGGCATCGGGATCGTGCAAACGTGTTATAACGATTGAAAGTATTTACGCCGTCCACCTCTGCAAAAAACATTGAATTTTCATTGGTCCACGTTACACGTACGATTTGTTTGTAATGGCAGAAGACATAATAGTTGGCAAAAACTTGTTGTATATGAATGCTTCTTCTGGATTTGATTGTGTTAAGTTTTTTCTCAAATCTAGAAGCATTTATATATAACATCATGGACTGTGGAAAACTAATGATTTTCAAAAACTTGTTGTGTTGGATGTAAGAAGGGAACACAGCTCATATTGTGAACTTGGATGGTACGTCAGATTGGAAGAACTTAAACAGCCGGTACATTGTCAAAGGTGAAATCCTGCCAACAAATATAAAGGTTGAAAACATTGCACACGCTTGATTCAAACTGACTGTAAAACAAATCGAAAAAATTACAGATTGAAAATACAGAAAAACAGTCGACACACAACATGCTGTTTAAGGTGGGCACGCCAGATCTGTCTACATGTTCAGTCAGAGTTACACAGAGCCCCCTGAATTCCCAGTCCAATATAGTGGGCAGTCCTGCAAAGTCTCTCAGCCTGACCTTCAACTTTTTCGGCATGGAGTTATATTCAGTGGATTCAATCTTCTTTTACCTGGCCAAGACTATGTCTTTATGCCTCAAAACCCCTTTTTCTCGTCCTTATGCAATCATTTTTACTCCACCAGTAGTCCTCACTCCTCCGCCATCGCCGCCACCTGCAATTATCATTCTTTCTCCTCCGGACATTTCTCTGCCGCCACTGCCCTTTATGCAGGCATCTGCTTGCACTTACGACAGTATGTTTTAAGTTCTCATTTTTTATTACCTGAATTTGAAGTTTCATGAAGTGGGAATTTAATGAAACGTTCACATCATACATGGACTTGAGCCATATTGATATGATTCATTTTTAAAGCTAAGCCCAGCTAAATGTAGTTGTTATCTTGTGTGCGTGTGATTTGGGGAACAGAAAGTGCACGTGGGGAGGGGCCATTAATAATTATGATCATTTTTAAATTGGAAAAAGCTATTTAATTCAAAATAAATATTGATTGATGTGGGCCTTACAATACGGGTATGTGAGGCTCAATAATTATCCTTGGACCGCGAGGGAGAAAGATTAAACTGTGCAATTATTTAAATATAATTAATACTTAGTTAATGCCATTGTTTAAGCTAGATCTAAAATTTGCAGATTTTGAGTCAGATTCTACATAACAAAATAACCTCCCCGATATCATTGGCAACCTATCATATCACACCTGCATTGTCTCTAACAATTTGTTTATGCTTCTGTGATGGTAAATAGAGATTGAAGGTGAACTGGGTGCAAGCAATAATAATAATTTATGCCCGATATCATTGGCAACCTATCATATCACACCTGCATTGTCTCTAACAATTTGTTTATGCTTCTGTGATGGTAAATAGAGATTGAAGGTGAACTGGGTGCAAGCAATAATAATAATTTATGATTTTAATATTTAAATGATTTTCTGATGATGGATCATGGACCATGATCCGAACATTGAATCAAAAATATACATAGTTATATCCAGAGACACTCATTATTTGATTTTATACTTTTATTCACATTGCAGTGTAGTAGAAATTTTATTATTTTCTTGTTAGATAATAAAGTGAGAAAAGTGTACATTTATAAAATGTTTTACGGTTTAAAAATGGGTGAGTAGATTGAGTTTTAAATACAATTATTTTGGTTGAATTTAGTATTTATTTTTTTCACATTTCAATTATTTTTTATAAAGTGGTAGCTTAAAATATATTAGCCTTCAACTTATTTAGCTTTTGAGGTTTGGACGCATGTTGAGCTGACTTTCCTTTATCTTGGATCAGATTGTAGGTACCCTTATGTGTTAATTAGGTTTATTTTGCATATAAAGTTGACAAAACTTTAAAATATATTATCTTTGAGCCTACTTATTCTTAGTGATAACTTAAGATATATCACGTTTTAATTTATTCACTCTTTTAATTTTTTCAAACTTGAGTTTTGTTTGTTCCTTTGTTTTTTCAAATTGTATCAGAGGTGTAAATTTTTCACAGGGATAAAATTGTGCCCATATAATTGCACCCACAATCACCTTCTTTAAATTTAAACATGTTTCCTTTATATCTCAAGCTAGCCCTTTTGCTAAATTGGATTGTTGTCAATTGGCTTGAGCACCAAATATTTGAATTGAATGCCTTGGATGCCATATTTAAGAACAAGCCCTAGGACACTAGCTCAATACAAGATCACATCAAAAGATTATCAAAGAGATTGGAAGTAATATCACCAGAATAATTATGGCATTTACATTATGCACCTCAAATACTACACTTGAAAAACATTTACGCATTCTACATTTTGTGTCCTTTATTTCTTCAAACATGTTATGAAATCAACAAGAGAATTTGACTAGGAGCTAAGGAAGTTGCACACTTCACTCCTCTTATAGTAAATCCCTAAAGGCACTTCTAAGTGTTGCAATGTGATATATATAAAACAAAGCAGAAAAAATTACATAAGAGAAAGTAGCCAAAGGGTTGCACATCTAAGAGCCATTACAAATCAAAATTTACAACAAGATCTCATTTGAAATACCACAACAACATATATAATAAATAAAAAACATAAAGCTATAAAAACAATCCCAACAACCATGACAAACTGATTACAATAGAATAACAACAACAACTAGAAGCATACTGGCAATGAGAAATAAAATAGCATCTACAACACAAGTTAAGGCTTTACAAAACTATATAAAATCGTAGTTTGTTGTTGAAGATTATTTCCTAGCTCTATGATTGACATCACATTGATCGACTTAGAATTTGTTGATTTGAAGATGAATTTGTTCTAGCTAATTGGCACTTCCCTTACAGAATGCATGACAAGTACGGGATAATGAAAAGCAATCAGAATGGAGCGCCGCTCCACCCAAGAATCTCCACCAAGAACTTCAACTGCAGCTGGACATTTCCAGGGCCTTTAAGCTTCTTTTTTTCATAGGTTACTCCCTTATCAAACTACCAAAAGTGAAATACCTTCCCATAGGTCTTACAGACTTTCGAGTTTGCTTTTCACAGAGGCCCCGATGTCAAGCAAACTCTCGCTTTTTTGCTTTACAATTCCCTTGAGGAGTTGGGAATAGGGACGTTTCTTGATTCCCAAGAGAACCAAACTTGAAAATCCTGCCACGGAACTATAGCCGCTATGTGGTTTTTAAAGCGTGGCTGTTATTTCTGGTTGCAGAGAATGATTTAAAAAAAAAATCTATCTTGGCTTCTATTTCAATGTTTTTGCTAGTGAATATACTCATTTTAACACTGAGAAAACAAGATTTTTTTCACTCAACTCTGGTTGGTCTTTTTTTTTTTTTCCTGCAGATTGTTAACTGTCACATCCTTCTTTTTGAAAACAATTATGCTATTTACTTTCTTGCGAATTTTAGTAATTTAATATGTTGTGAATGACATGGAAATTGACGATTTATCTTACAAAGTTGTTATATTGAATTGTGAAATCTAATGATTACGATCAAGGTGATATTGTAGACTAAATGTCTTTATAATAAATGCAATGATGTTTGGATATATTATGTTTTGATTTGAACATAGGTGCTTTGACCACAAAATGGTATGTGAGTTTGTCGATGCAGGAACACGTGGACCATGTTTGACAGGAAGAGAAAGTACCTTCGAGAGAGAGTATAGACTCTGGAAATTAACCATGGGCGTTTGTTTCTGAGGTCGCTAAATAGGTAGATAAACCTTGGAACCAACCAGTTAGTCTTGTTTGTCGGTTGGGTTAGTTAACTAGATGTCGACGTCATGTAGAATCTTGGAGTCGTCGACGTCGTTGTAAGTCCATCATAGCAAGTCGACTTATTTAGACGTTTAATATTTTCGTTTATAAGTGTTTATTGAACCATCTTGTAGCGAAATTGTAAATCTTGTCTCGTAGTCAAAAGACGCGAGAAGTCGGCTCTGTGCGTCTAACGTTGTAAGAACTCGTTCGCGTTACGACCAATCCGTCGTGATTGTCGTAAAATGCGTCGAACTTGTATTGTGAAGTTATTCTATTCTTGTAGATCGACGAATGTCGATTTGTAGCCTTAGCATGAAATAATTTATTTGGTCGTCGTTCTTCTGTCTTTGACCGCGAGTAGTTGTCAATCTAACTTTGAGCTTTCTTAATGAGTTGGTCTTTGCCTCTTGTCCCTTGTCGACCAGAACGATGCTTTAGTCATTTCCTAGACCACCGCCAAGCCGAGCTTAACTCCATAATACATCTTATGATGGCTTTTGGATTGAATTAGATAACTTGGTATTCGAGTGGAGGCGGATTTGTTTTGTCTTCTAGTAAGCCACGTCGCTTTAGAAACCACCACCTTTTTGATTAGTCGTGATAAATGGAAGTCGGGTTTAAAATCAATTGTGTCAACCCATATGATTTAAATATGTCAACCGAGCACTCTTTGGAGAGATTCCTTTTACCAAACGTGAGAGGAAGTAGTTTGCAGTTATGAAGGAGAGTAACGAATATTAAATGATGTTACTCCATTACCGCGGCATACGAGGGTTTTCGGTGGCTGTTGTGCGAAGGGAGATAGAACTGCGGAGGTTAGGAGAAGTCGGAGATAGATGAGGAAGTAGAGAGATTTATGGAAGTTGGTTGGTAGTTGTTAGAACCTTCCTTCGTGGGCAGTAGGAGTGAAGGGAAGAACGTGATTGAAGAGTTTAATGAAGATTCTCCTTCGCAAGGTGGAAGAGAGGATGGTGTAGCCGTCGCTGAGGGAGAAATGGAGAAAAGAACTGCGAAGAAAGAGGAAGGAGCCGTCGTTGAGGAGATGCCAACAGATAGGAAGAACATGCGGGAAGAAAGTTTATGACACGGCGGTTATGGTTGTTAGAGACGATCACCGGAGAGGAGTTAGAGGAGTTAGTGGTCGTGGTGGAGAGGAAGGGAGTCGACAGTAAAAGAACGGGAGAGAAGGCCATTACCGCAGGATAGGAGATGACGTTTTAGCAGGAGTAAAATGGGGAGTGGACAGTGAGAAAGAACGGAGAGAGAGAGACGGAATATAGAGCCCCGGGCACTGTAAAGAAAGAAAAGAAAACGACAGTGAAAGAGCATGCGGGGAAGAGTCGAGTAGTGGGAAGAGAGTTTTGTTTAGAGTGGACTGTCATTATTTCGAAAGGAGTTTAGAGAGATAGCATCGAAGAAAAATAGAGGAGGAGTGGAATTGCCACAGCAACCTCCGATTTTATCATCAAGTTTATTTCCTTCAATACTTTTCTCAGATTAGATATGTCAGTAAGGCTCACTTTGCAAAAGATCAATACGTATATAACAAAGAGAAATGTACGACAACCTAAATCTAATGTGATATCTGTATGTGGTCAATCCACGTAATAGTATCATTGCTGTGTTTCATTGCTGTGTTTGAGATTTGAAGACTCAGAATAAGAAGTAATGCTGTCTCATCACTTTGTTTGTAATTTAAAAACTCAGAAAAAGTAGTATGCTGTTTTCTTGAATTCGTAAACTCAGAAATTGTAGCATTGTTTGCCATAAATTAAGCGGTGTATTAAAGGAACGTAGTTCTCTAACGCATATCCATTTAGGAATGAACTTATGTTGATGCAAGATGCAATATACCTTCCTTGATCGATAACTCCATCGCCAGTAAACATGTTGCTCCGCGTGCATGTTGCGTAGGAGTCAAAAACCACAGTTTTTAGCACGTCTTGACGTAAAATTAGAGTGTTTAATAGCCGGATAATGCAGCTGTGAACAGCTGATGTCTTAACTGTCATACATCTTTAACTAAAGGTCGACCATGCGTTGGTCATCTTTATTGACACAAGAAGATTCCATAATCATTTATATTTTATTTATGACTTTCATCTCGATTGAACCATGTGAAACTAATGACACGGAAAGAGGAGTAGGAGGATAAAGTTTGGTAATGATTAGGAAACCGTCATGTTCTGAAATGAACCATTTGAATTGAAAACCCACATGTGAGTTGAAATTACGTTGCATGCGATGGTGCTAGAATCGTTTTATCTTGTAGACCATATGAGTCTAGAATCCTTGAGTTTTGGAATAATGGAAATGGCTTTAAATATTTTGAGTATGTTGTGTAAACTTGGGAAGCAAGTAAACAAATAGGAAACCACTTAGGAGTGGGCGCTTAAAGAAATGTTATTACATGAAATGGCTTATGAAACTCTGAACTCGAGATAAGAGTAAAGTTGCGCCATGCGCTATTGTAGGAGGATATCCTAAACCCTTGAGGTCATCAAGGTCATCAAATAGTTAAAAATAACACAAAAAGGAAACTGTAGGATTTCGACCAGTTCAAGTCGAGTAGGGTGGGTGAACCAAGTTCATGCGTTCTTAGAACGCTAATTAAAAACAAATCCTTTGGCCAAGGTGATGTACTATCCTCAAGTGCATCGAACGTTCACTGTAACTGGATGGCGTTTCTTGTGGAGTGTCGTGCATGACTAGAGGGTATCTAGGGATCTGTGCGATAACAAGACACGTAGGTTACAACACCAGAGCTCAGATGGCAAACGCCGATGGTTATCCTAAGTCTATCCTCTTGAGTAGGGTAGGGCCACTTCCGGTTAGGAAGGAGTGCGGGAGACCGACGGTCTGTGGTTGGAGGTTAAGCTCCTTGAAGATACTTTCTCTTCCAAATACCGAGGAATGCCGAGTCTTGAATGAGATGGATCGACAATCGGGATGCATGTTAATGGTATGTTTCCAATCTAAGTTGTTTCAAGAAAATTTTATTTGTTAGAAAACAAAATGTTTAAAGTATATCATTTCTTTCAGCTTTATGAAATTGAGATCATGCGTTTGATTAAATGAAAAATGTTGTATTGGTTTATAGATGAGTAACTTTTGCATGTGATTGCCTAGTAAAAAAAAATTACCGTTGTGAAAAACTTAGTTGCTTCTTGTTTTTACTTGGTGGATGTTACATATGGTATCAGAGCTAGCCAGGTTCAGCACTAGGGCTGATGAGTCCACTATCCTGATTAGGAAATCATCATTATGCGGGTAGCTAATGATTTGGTTTATTGTGCCAGGATGGTATACACCAAGAAAACTGCAAGAAAATCTTTCGCGGGTAAGAAGCGTTATCTGCAAGCTAAGCAGAAACGACTTGCGATGATCAAGACCATAGAGAAAACCAATGACGAAAATGACCTATGGCTTGACGATGTGGAAACCTTAGCCAATGCTATGTCACGACTTAAGCGAGTGAGGAGAGAACTTCTTGAGGGAGCAGCGATGGCGGTTCGAACCATGATCAACCGCTGCTCCTGGATTGTAACTGATAGTGTACCTGTTAGTGTACCTAGTACTATACCCATGATCACTAGAGATCCACGTGTAGTACCTAGAGCTGAGATTATTGAGTTATCTTCTGATAGTGAGTCTGAGGGGTATACACCTCGTGATTATGTGTCGGACAATGAATCCGAAGGTTACACTCCACTAGATAACACTATGTAGAAACATGAGATTTGTCTATCTCTAATGATGTTGAAACAATTTTGCAAAGTGAATTAAGACAAAATTTTGGTTTGAGAACAATTATGATTATGATCAAATGATGTGTTCTTTCGATGTTGTTTAATTAATAAGCGCAAAACTGATTAGTATATGTTTAATCAGGTGTGAAATTAAACTAGCATGGACCAATCAGGGTTTAACGAGGGGGAGGATCGGGAAGGTCATAACTCTCGAGAAAACTCCATTGACAAGTTGGATAGGATCCTCAACATGCTCACGGAAACCAAGGAAAGATTGAACAAACTGGAAAGGAAAATAGATGAAACTGGCAATACAGAGGGTGAGAACGAGAACTCTCATTACACAAGCAAGAGTAAACATTGGGATGATGGCACGACGAGTGAGCGCCCTGACGACAGTGAAGCCCAGAGGAGAACCAAGGATAAACTTGCCTTAGAGTTATCTAAGGATATGAAGAAGGTTAACCCTCCAAAGTTCGACAGAACGAAAATTGGAGATGCAGCTAAAGCATGGTTGACGAAGATGGAGAAATATTTTGAGATTAGGAACTACTCTGAGGTTACTAAAGCCGTGTGGGGAGCCTATCAGCTGTCTGGGGAAGCGTCCACTTGGTGGATGAATAAGAAAATGGAGTTGGAATTAAGTCCCTTGAAGGTGACATGGGATGAGTTCGTGGAACTATTCCGAAAACGGTAGTTACCTCAATTATACTTTGATCAGAAGTTAACGGACTTCCAAAACCTCAGGCAAGGTGAACTATCTGTGGTCGAGTACGCAGAAAAATTCACTAGGTTATTGAAGTATGTTCCCCAATACCAAAAGGACGAAAGGTTCCGAATCAGAAAGTTCATCATGGGACTCAATCCTCAGATCGGTGGTGAGGTGGAGGTGCATGGTCCAAGCACAATGGATCAAGTTTATGAAAAGGCAATAAAACAGGAGCAGAAGATTAAATCTATCTCTGCTTACCATGACAAGAAACGCAAGAAGTTTGACAAGAACTACAATGATCAGTCTTTTAAAAGGAAAAATGACAAGGGGTATGGAAACAGGAGGTTTGATAGGGGAAATTGAAAGAATCAAGGAGGATTTGGTAATAAGCGCAGAGGCGAAGATTTTAAGAGAAATACAAATTTTAAGAAGAATGGTGATTCTGCAAGTAGGCCATCTGAGAAGCGAGGACCTATAGGGGGATGCTTTTCTTGTGGAGGAGATCATTATGCCAACCGTTGCCCCAACAAGAAGCCGAATGGAAGGCCTAGGAACACGGAGCTTCCTTCACAACAGGAAGCTTTTCAGCAAAGGATTCATGCCGCTCTTGACAATCGGCAAGCGGAGTATCAAATCACTCCTATTGAGATGACAGGTACCTTACTTGGAGTTCCTGTTTCTATTCTATTTGATACTGGTGCAACAGAAAATTTTGTGTCACCTAGAGTCTTAGGTAAATTTTCTAGAAAAGCTGGTTTTATGTCAAAACCTTGGACAGTAGAATATGCAAATAATTCAAAGGCTCAGGTAGAGCAATGTTTGTTCGAGGCTAGGATTGATGTTTCTAACTTCATCACAGAGGCAAACTTATACGTAGCGCCTTTAGGGTCCTACGATGTCATCCTAGGAATGAGCTGGTTGTGGAAGCATCGAGCCAAAGTAGATTGCTATCATAAAACCATTGAGTGTCTGGATCAGACGGGCAAAATAGTGAATCTCCAAGGAATTCAAAGGGAAATAAAGGTTAGGTCCATTTCTTCTAAACAACTAAAGCGGGCTAGGCGAAAGGGATGCCAACTCTTTGCAGTCAAGATGGACCTAGTAGAGGAAACCTCGAAGAAGCAATCTTTTGAGGAAAGATATCCATTTTTGTGCAACTTCAGGGATGTATTTCCTAAGGAGTTACCAGGCTTACCTCCGAAGAGAACATTTGACTTTGGCATAGACATTAAACCAGGATCGGAGCCAATCTCTAAAACTCCGTATCGTATGACTACCACAGAACTTATGGAATTAAAAGCTCAGTTGCAGGAGCTTTTGTCTAAGAATTTGATTAGGCCAAGTGTATCACCATGGGGAGCCCCGGTTATCTTTGTCAAAAAGAAAGATGGAACTTTAAGGCTGTGCATAGATTATAGGATGCTTAACAAGGCAACCATAAAGAACAAGTATCCCTTGCCGTGGATTGATGATCTATTTGACCAAATGCGTGGCGCATCGGTCTTTTCCAAGATAGATCTGAGATCTGGATATCATCAGTTAAGGTTGAAAGATGAAGACATTCCTAAGACAACTTTTAGAACGAGGTATGGTCATTATGAGTTTACAGTGCTGCCGTTTGGATTGACCAATGCACCTGCTACATTCATGAATCTCATGAATAGTGTATTCAGAGATTGTCTTGATAAGTTTGTACTAGTCTTCATCGATGATATTCTGATCTATTCCAAGGATGAAGAGGAGCATGCACGACATCTTCAAATAGTCTTACAACGGTTAAGAGAACATAAATTATATGTGAAACTCTCCAAGTGCACTTTCTTTCAGAAAGAAGTACAGTACTTAGGGCACATAATATCAGCCGATGGGATATCAGTTGATCCGGCCAAAATAAAAGCTATTATGGAATGGCCTGAACCTACCAATGTGTCAGAGGTACGAAGTTTCATGGGATTAGCAGGGTATTACAGGAAATTTGTGTTGAATTTCTCAAGCATAGCTAGCCCCATTACCTCTTTGTAGAGAAAAGGAAAAAAGTTTGTGTGGACGGATGTATGTCAAAAGGCTTTTGATTTGTTAAAAGAAAGATTAACAACCGCTCCAATTCTGAAAGTTCCTGATCCAGAGGGAGAGTTTGAGGTTATCACTGATGCCTTGGGGGAAGGATTGGGAGGTGTGCTTATGCAAGATGGTAGGGTAGTAGCCTATGAGTCTAGGAAGCTGAAAAATTATGAGCAGAACTACGCTCCTCTTGACCTAG
Organism: Cunninghamia lanceolata; assembly: GCA_027924645.1. Taxonomy (NCBI): domain Eukaryota; kingdom Viridiplantae; phylum Streptophyta; class Pinopsida; order Cupressales; family Cupressaceae; genus Cunninghamia; species Cunninghamia lanceolata. The sequence goes on along the minus strand of BSBN01000004.1, from coordinate 98,293 downwards.
AGATGGCAGCAGTGGTTCACGCCCTTCAGATGTGGCGACATTATTTGTTGGGAAGGACTTTTATTTTAAAATCAGATCACCAAAGCCTTCGCTACATATTCACACAACCTAATCTCAATGCAAGGCAAAGGAGATGGTTGGAACTAATAGCCGACTATGACTTTGAAATTTCTTATATCAAGGGCAAGGAAAACCGAGTAGCGGATGCCTTAAGCAGAAGAAGATATCTATAATTTCCATACATGCTAACTTTAAAGACTTAGTATTGCAAAACTTATCTGGGGATGAGTATTATGAACAAGTGAAACAGGCGCTGTACTCAAACCCTAAGGACCCAAGATATGACGGATTCAGTTTTGAATCCAATGGATTGATGAGATTCAAGGGAAGAATATATGTTCCTGATTCAGTTGAACTTAGAAACCTTGTGTGGAAGGAAGTTCACTGTGCTCCTTACTCTGGACACCCAGGTGTAACTAAACTGTTAGCGGATGTAAAGCCGCTATATTTTTGGAAGGGAATGAAAAGTGATGCTGCAAAGTTTGTAGCTAGTTGTTTGGAATGTCAGAGAGTTAAGGCAGAACACCAACATCCTGCTAGGTTGTTGTACCCACATGATATTCCGGAATGGAAATGGCAAGTTATTAGTATGGATTTTGTCCAAGGGCTACCTATGTCTAAGAATAGGCATGATGCAATATTGGTTGTTGTGGATAAACTAACCAAGGTTGCACATTTCATACCGGGAAATTTGACTGATGGAGCACATATTTTGGCTCGCAAATTTGTGCAAGAAATTTTCAGATTGCATGGGGTGCCCGAAAAGATAATATCTGATAGAGATGCACGGATAACATCACGGTTTTGGCAAACCTTATTTTCTGCATTAGGGACTAAACTAAATGTAAGTACTGCTTATCACCCCGAAACTGATGGACAGACGGAAAGAGTGAATCAGGTTTTAGAAGACCTTTTGAGAATGTATTGCATGGATCAGCAATACAGATGGGAGGAGTATCTACCTCTTGTCGAATTTGCCTATAACAATTCCTATCACTCTGCCATTAAGATGGCACCATTTGAAGCATTATATGGAAGGAAATGCAGAACTCCTATAAGCTGGGATAAGCTGGAAGATAGGATAAGCATTGGACCTGAAATGCTTGCTGATATGGAAGAAAAAGTTAAAGTGATTAGGAAGAGATTGGCAGAAGCCAATGACAGGCAAAAGAGTTATGCAGATCGCAAGCGAGTGCCTAGACACTTCTCTGTTGGCGAGAAGGTGCTTTTGCGAGTGAAACCCCAAAAGAGTTCTATAAAGTTTGGTAAATCTTCAAAATTGGCTCCTCGTTATGTCGGACCTTTCAAAGTTCTTGAAATTATCAACCCGGTTGCCTACAAAGTTGCTCTACCTCCAGCCTTGTCTAAGATGCATAATGTTTTTCATGTTTCGTATTTAAAGAAATATTATGTAGGTAATAACCACATCCTAAACTGGAATTCCTTACAGATGCAAGAACCCGGGGTGGTTGTGATCGAGCCACTCAAGGTGCTCGAAATGCGTCAACTCCGTTTACGTAATCGAGAAGTTTTGCAATGCAAAATACAGTGGGATCAATATGGCGAGGATAATGCCACTTGGGAAGATTACAAAGATATTTACCAAAGATTTCCAAAACTTTTTAAAGACATTAATGTTGCAGTATAGAAAGTTTGTTTTAAGTTTAAGTTTTTGCTTGATAAACTTAATCATCGGGGACGATGATTTTTAAAGGGGAAGGATATGTCACATCCCTCTTTTTGAAAACAATTACACTATTTACTTACTTGCGAATTTTAGTAATTTAATATGTTGTGAATGACATGGAAATTGACGATTTATCTTACAAAGTTGTTATATTGAATTGTGGAATCTAATGATTACGATCAAGGTGATATTGTAGACTAAATGTCTTTATAATAAATGCAATGATGTTTGGATATATTATGTTTTGATTTGAACATAGGTGCTTTGACCACAAAATGGTATGTGAGTTTGTCGATGCAGGAACAGGTGGACCGTGTTCGACGGGAAGAGAAAGTACCTTCGAGAGAGAGTATAGACTCTGGAAATTAACCATGGGCGTTTGTTTCTGAGGTCGCTAAACAGGTAGATAAACCTTGGAACCAACCAGTTAGTCTTGTTTGTCGGTTGGGTTAGTTAACTAGATGTCAACGTCATGTAGAATCTTGGAGTCGTCGACGTCGTTGTAAGTCCATCATAGCAAGTCGACTTATTTAGACGTTTAATATTTTCGTTTATAAGTGTTTATTGAACCATCTTGTAGTGAAATTGTAAATCTTGTCTCGTAGTCGAAAGACGCGAGAAGTCAGCTCTGTGCGTCTAACGTCGTAAGAACTCGTTCGCGTTACGACCAATCCGTCGTGATTGTTGTAAAATGCGTCGAACTTGTATTGTGAAGTTATTCTATTCTTGTAGATCGACGAATGTCGATTTGTAGCCTTAGCGTGAAATAATTTATTTGGTCGTCGTTCTTCTGTCTTTGACCGCGAGTAGTTGTCAATCTAACTTTGAGCTTTCTTAATGAGTTGGTCTTTGCCTCTTGTCCCTTGTCGACCAGAACGATGCTTTAGTCATTTCCTAGACCACCGCCAAGCCGAGCTTAACTCCATAATACATCTTATGATGGCTTTTGGATTGAATTAGATAACTTGGTATTCAAGTGGAGGCAGATTTGTTTTGTCTTCTAGTAAGCCACGTCGCTTTAGAAACCACCACCTTTTTGATTAGTCATGATAAATGGAAGTCGAGTTTAAAATCAATTGTGTCGACCCATATGATTTAAATATGTCAACTGAGCACTCTTTGGAGAGATTCCTTTTATCAAACGTGAGAGGAAGTAGTTTGCAGTTATGAAGGAGAGTAACGAATATTAAATGATGTTACTCCATTACCGCGGCATAGGAGGGTTTTCGGTGGCTGTTGTGCGAAGGGAGATAGAACTGAGGAGGTTAGGAGAAGTCGGAGATAGATGAGGAAGTAGAGAGATTCATGGAAGTCGGTTGGTAGTTGTTAGAACCTTCCTTCGTGGGCAGTAGGAGTGAAGGGAAGAACGTGATTGAAGAGTTTAATGAAGATTCTCCTTCGCAAGGTGGAAGAGAGGATGGTGTAGCCGTCACTGAGGGAGAAATGGAGAAAAGAACTGCGAAGAAAGAGGAAGGAGCCGTCGTTGAGGAGATGCCAACGGATAGGAAGAACATGCGGGAAGAAAGTTTATGACACGGCAGTTATGGTTGTTAGAGACGATCACCGGAGAGGAGTTAGAGGAGTTAGTGGTCATGGTGGAGAGGAAGGGAGTCGGCAGTAAAAGAACGAGAGAGAAGGCCATTACCGCAGGATAGGAGATGACGTTTTAGCAGGAGTAAAATGGGGAGTGGACAGTGAGAAAGAACAGAGAGAGAGACGGAATATAGAGCCCTGGGCACTGTAAAGAAAGAAAAGAAAACGACAGTGAAAGAGCATGCGGGGAAGAGTCGAGTAGTGGGAAAAGAGTTTTGTTTAGAGTGGACTGTCATTATTTCGAAAGGAGTTCAGAGAGATAGCATCGAAGAAAAATAGAGGAGGAGTGGAATTGCCACAGCAACCTCCGATTTTATCATCAGGCTTATTTCCTTCAATGCTTTTCTCAGATTAGATATGTCAGTAAGGCTCACTTTGCAAAAGATCAATACGTATATAACGAAGAGAAATGTACGACAACCTAAATCTAATGTGATATTTGTATGTGGTCAATCCACGTAATAGTATCACTGCTGTGTTTCATTGCTGTGTTTGAGATTTGAAGACTCAGAATAAGAAGTAATGCTGTCTCATCACTTTGTTTGTAATTTAAAAACTCAGAAAAAGTAGTATGCTGTTTTCTTGAATTCGTAAACTCAGAAATTGTAGCATTGTTTGCCATAAATTAAGCAGTGTATTAAAGGAACGCAGTTCTCTAACGCATATCCATTTAGGAATGAACTTATGTTGATGCAAGATGCAATATACCTTCCTTGATCGATAACTCCACCGCGAGTAAACATGTTGCTCCGCGTGCATGTTGCGTAGGAGTCAAAAACCACAATTTTTAGCACGTCTTGACGTAAAATTAGAGTGTTTAATAGCCAGATAATGCAGCTGTGAACAGCTGATGTCTTAACCGTCATACATCTTTAACTAAAGGTCGACCATGCATTGGTCATCTTTATTGACACAAGAAGATTCCATAATCATTTATATTTTATTTATGACTTTCATCTCGATTGAACCATGTGAAACTAATGACACGGAAAGAGGAGTAGGAGGATAAAGTTTGGTAATGATTAGGAAACTGTCATGTTCTGAAATGAACCATTTGAATTGAAAACCCGCATGTGAGTTGAAATTACGTTGCATGCGACGGTGCTAGAATCATTTTATCTTGTAGACCATATGAGTCTAGAATCCTTGAGTTTTGGAATAATGGAAATGGCTTTAAATATTTTGAGTATGTTGTGTAAACTTGGGAAGCAAGTAAACAAATAGGAAACCACTTAGGAGTGGGCGCTTAAAGAAATGTTATTACATGAAATGGCTTATGAAACTCTGAACTCGAGATAAGAGTAAAGTTGCACCATGCGCTATTGTAGGAGGATATCCTAAACCCTTGAGGTCATCAAGGTCGTCAAATAGTTAAAAATAACACAAAAAGGAAACTGTAGGATTTCGACCAGTTCAAGTCGAGTAGGGTGGGTGAACCAAGTTCATGCGTTCTTAGAACGCTAATTAAAAACAAATCCTTTGGCCAAGGTGATGTACTATCCTCAAGTGCATCGAACGTTCACCGTAACTGGATGGCGTTTCTTGTGGAGTGTCGTGCATGACTAGAGGGTATCTAGGGATCTGTGCGATAACAAGACACGTAGGTTACAACACCAGAGCTCAGATGGCAAACGCCGATGGTTATCCTAAGTCTATCCTCTTGAGTAGGGTAGGGCCACTTCCGGTTAGGAAGGAGTGCGGGAGACCGACGGTCTGTGGTTGGAGGTTAAGCTCCTTGAAGATACTTTCTCTTCCAAATACCGAGGAATGCCGAGTCTTGAATGAGATGGATCGACAATCGGGATGCATGTTAATGGTATGTTTCCAATTTAAGTTGTTTCAAGAAAATATCATTTGTTAGAAAACAAAATGTTTAAAGTATATCATTTCTTTCAGCTTTATGAAATTGATATCATGCGTTTGATTAAATGGAAAATGTTGTATTGGTTTATAGATGAGTAACTTTTGCATGTGGTTGCCTAGTAAAAAAAAATTACCATTGTGAAAAACTTAGTTGCTTCTTGTTTTTACTTGGTGGATGTTACATTAACAAACTTGAAAAGCTATAACAACTCCATATAGATCAATTCCTCTTTACCTTTCCATGTCTAATATTTATAATCTTCCTATGGGCATCAACAATGTTGGTGAACATAACAGAATTTGACTCCATGCTAGGGATATCCAATGTATGATCAATTTGAAAGCAACCAAGAGTAAAAGTATTAAACTCCCTGTAATTAAGATAAAGATATAAACTCAGCACAGGAAGACTTATGAGACATTCAATTTGATAGAAACAAAAAATGAAGGTATTAATCTTAGTGTGACTAAGATGAAGATAACAGCACGAGGACTTATGAGACATTCAAATTGAGAGAAAAATAGAAAAACAGAAAAATTGCTTCTAACTAACAAATTGAAAGGCTTGTTGAAGGCCTGCGTGTAATCTATGTTAACAAGACTCTCCACCATTGGGCTTTGTATTTTTCATCCAGCTTAAAAAACTATCAGCCATATTGCAAGAGCCACTTTTCCCTTTCTCAATTACTCCAAATACTCCTTATTATTTGATTTTATTTTTCCTGGCATGGAGCTAAACGAAGGCATGCTATTCAATGTTGCTTCATTTAAGCTGCGTATCATATTTGGCAAGTGTTCACCATGACTTTTTCTTTCCACTAGAATAGAATAGAATAGCTTTTAACATCCACAAGGCTAAAGATAGTCTAAGAGATAGCCAACTGCGTCAAATTTGCTTTTGTCTTACAATTTTGCTTTTGTGCAAAGATATTATGAGCTCTCCCATCTTCTCCAAAGCACTCTCGACAAAAAGATCATGCCAAGAAACCGCTATCAAGATATCTGCATACTTTACTCTGATGTTAGTATAAGCATCACATTCTAAAATAAAGTGTTTTTTTGATTCCACAGCCCCAGAGGTGCAGAAAGTACATACTCTCTCTTCCCAAGTTTCTTTAGGTCTCTTCCGCCTACCTGTTTCACAACAAAGTTGATGAGAGTTAGTCCTAAGCTGACCGATCAAAATCTTAGCTCTCCAAGAGATATCTGCCCCAATGTACGCTTTTTCTAAATGATCACGAGTGGGATTAAACACCTCAAGATAATAGCTCTTCTTTCTCCCTAGGGAACCATCCCACATAGATTTATAGAATTTCTCTATGACAAAAGTTTTAATTTCTTTTCCATCTGTAGGGCATGCATTGAAATATATATTCCACTTTTCCATCCACTTACTATTTTGTTTCATCTGTGATTTTTTTCTTTCCCTTATCACTTTGTTAAAGACAACCTTAGGTCACCTGCTTGTATCCATTTGCTCAATTCTTTTGACAAGTAGCAAAATTTACCAACTACTGTGTGCCTAGATGGGATGACGCCCTCAAAGGAGGACCCCACCGTATGATGTCATCACTGCTATGTGATTGCCATGTGAAATCCACAGTGGCACTCTCATGGGTTAAACCGGGCAATGAGCCAACAAAGCATAAAGCACAAGTTTAAAATAGGGCAAGTAGAGTGATCAATGGCTCACAATTAAGCAGAAGGCATGCAAGAGGATTTAATTCATCACCACTTACATGTAAATTTTTGGAACTTTCTGTTAAGTCAATTTTTGTTTATTGCCTGCCTCCACGTTCTCACATGGGTTTCACTTTCTTCCTTACCAGCTAATGATGACAAGAATGTTACTGTCACCTTTGACAATTTCATGTTAACTCACATTCTCTCCTTACACCTTGCTACACTTTTTTTGTATTGCATTTATGTTGTTTGCTCTTATCGGATTGTTTATTCAATGCTTAAATATTTATTTATTGTGGAAGTTCTTTCCAATGTTTACCATGAGCTTACTCTGTGATATAGGCGGGCTTAGTTTTTTCTAACTAAATAAAACTAAAGTTTAGGGGATAGATATTATAAAAACATTGTTAAGAGACAATAGTTTTAAGAGCATCATGAAAATAACAACTTCTAATATTATATTATAAAATATAATTAAATATAATATAAAATATTTTATATTTATATATTTTTAAGTATAATATTATATTATAAAATTGTATATTTAGATTAAATATATTATATATTTAACCCTCGTTAATGGGGTCCATCAGGATAAACCGAAGGTTGGGCGAGAAATGACTAAATGGGAATCACCGGAGGAAGGGTGGTTTAAACAAAATTTTGACGAGTCTGCAAGGGGAAACCCAGGGCAGGCCTCAGCTGGGTGCATCATTCAAAATGAGACAAGGAATATGATTGGTATGGCTTTGAAGAAGTTAGGGTCTCTTTCCAATAACAAGGCACAGTTTCAGGCACTCATCTTGGGCTTGCAATTGGGTCTTTCAGCTGGGCTAAGGAGAATTCATGTGGAAGGTGACTCCCAGATAGTGGTGAGAGCGATCCAAAATGGAAGCACCCCGAGTTGGAAGCTAAACAACCTGTTGGATAAGGGTCTAGATCTGTTAGCTAAGTTCCATGAATTCAAGGTTTCTCACGTTTTCAGGGAGGCAAATAGGGTGGCAGACATGTTGGCAAATGTGGCTCTAGACTCCAATAGGGACATCATTGTCTCTAAGTCTTTTGAGGACTTGAATTTAATGGCGCCAAATTTGGAGAACCTCGTTAAGGAGGAGGATAGAGTATCTAATGAGGTGATGTTTCGGGTACTATGGCAGAGGATCTTGTCTTGGATATAGAGAGTTGTAAGGATGGTGGTAGGAGGCTAAAAGAATGATGGGTCGCTTGAGCATGAGGCTGATTACGTATGGCCTCATTAATTTCTCTGGTGTGGACCACATTGGAGGTGCTTGTTGCAATGTGTGAGGTGTAGGAAGAATTAATGGATGGGCTTTTTTATAGGATTTTGGAAGGTGAAGAATTCATTCTCCACAGCCTCCTTTCCCTTGGAGTGGATAGGTTGTGTTTTTGGTGGTTGGAATGGAGGCAATAGTGCCATTGTTGGCCGACAAGTGCCAAATGGCATTCCTAGGTCCGATTTCAAATCAATGATTGATGATTGTCTTCAAGATGAAGTCCTCATTAGGGTTGAATGTCATTTGAGCGGTGTTGGGGGAGCCATTCCTCGTCGCAAGCAACAAATATAGAGTTAACTCTAATCTGGCAGTGATGTTCATAGGAGTGTTGTTAAGTTTAAGGGAATCAAAGAAGTCTGTGAGAGCCTTGGCGTTTGGGTTCATCAAGCCCGAATGGCATCATGGATTAAAGAAACCTTTGGAGCTCGTTGTACTCAGCATTGTAAGCACAAAAATCACGCACAGCCTCCACGAGGACCCCTATGATGATTTTAATCCTTGTCACGTGCATGTAAGTGTGAAATAATGTCCTCTAAGCAGCAAACCTCTTGATGACGCGTCTTATTTCTTGTCTTGTGTTGTTTCCTCTGTCATTTTCTCTCTCTCCCCATTTGTAACGCTTTTCAACACTTGTTGCGACATTTGTCGACTTGCATTTTCTGAGCTTTTGACCTTGCTCCTAAGCCTTGTGAGTGTCTTGTAGGTGAGTTTTCACCTTTCCCCTATGTTTTTCATCCTTTGCACCCCTAGAAGCCTTCTAGAAGTCCCCCTATCCATCTCCCACATTTAGTTTTCAGTTCTGCTCAACCAATCCAAATCTCCCTCTATTATTTCTGGATCTCCCCGAGGAGATCTTGCAGGTGCAAGTGGAGATTTAAATTCTTGCACATGACTAGTTGGTTTCCAGAGACAGAACCCCTCCTTTTCTTCTCTTCTTTCATCCCCCAACCTGCTTTTCTTTAGAAAACCTTGTCCAGCCCAGATCTCCCTCGGACGACCCATGGTCATCTAGGGGGGACCCTACTAGCAAAAGGGGTGACCCTACCATTTTTCCAACTGCTTAAAAACTCAAGTTTCTCACTCATTTTAGCTTCGTTTTTGCCTGTTTTTCTTCCAGTTCACATGATTTTTTTATGCCTAATATGGAGTTGACTATTTCATGCACCCACACATGCATAATTAGCTCCATTTGATCTAAAATTAGCTACTCAATCAATCTCATGGATCCATCCAACTCCAATTCCTCTTCAATGATAAGCTATCATTGCTTCATCACTCTCTAATCAATTGAGTTCACTGGGTAATCAATCCAGTTCACTCCCCAATCAATCCTTGTTAACTCTTCAATCAATTGAGTTAACTTATCAATCAATTCCACCTCTCATCGCTTCTTTAAACCTATAAATACCCCTCACCTCTTCATTATTTTCCAAGTCAAGCGAGTTGGAGAATACCCTTCTCATCTTCACAAGCTTTTTCAAGCTTCTTCACAGGCCTTTGAGCCTCTTTCTTCATTTATTTCTTTAGTTTTTCAAAGCTTCAAAGCTTTCATTGTTGGATAGCTTCAAAGTCCTTCCATGGAGGCAAATTCATTGTGCACACAACACTTGTCAGTTTTTGCTCTCCAAATTAGCATTCTGATGCTCTCAGAGGATGAAGGTGCCTTTTGCTTTATTTGTTCAACCAAGCATCATTACACTACTTCATTCTATGCCATTATGCTCAACCAAAGCTCTCATTGAGCTCATACAAGCTTCATCAAAGCTTATTTTTTCTTCTTTGTGTCATTTTCTCATCAAGAGGATCTTCCGCTGCTTCAAAAGGATTCAAGGTTGCCAATATCAAGGATTTCTGAGGGTAGTGGAGTCAAACAAATCTTTATTTCTCTCAGGTTCCTTCATTGTTTTATTCAATTCTTTGGAACAGTAAATCATTACTTTTTCCTTGATAATTAGATCTTGCATGTTAGATTAATTGTTTTCATATTTCTAGATCTAGATTATTAGAAGAAGCATTTTCCTTAGATTAGATTACTTCAAAACAATCGAAAACCCCAAAAACATAAATTAAGACTGCATTAGGAAAAATCATATTAGTTTGCATACATATTTCCCTTTCATAGATTAAAGAGCACTTTTCATTTCCAAAATACTAAGAAAGTAGAAAAAGTATATTTGCATATCATTTAGCTTTGCATGCATATAGAAACCCTAGAATAGACAAACTTGCAAACCCTCGATACCATCATGAGGTAACCATGGTTAAACGATTCAATCAAACCCTTGATCACATCACAAGGTAAAAACAAGTCAACACAAGTCAAACCCTAGGTCAACTAAACCCTAGGTCAAAACCCTAAAATCTAGTTAAGGTTAATAATCACACGTTTACCTCTATCCTAATTCATGAATGTGCCTAGGAGTGAGAGGAGAGTGGGTGAGGGCTATCTGTGACGAGATCGAGGAGATCAATCCACGACCACAACAAGAAACATTTGTTCTACCACAAGGAGATCCATTTGTCCTCTTGTTGATAGAAGAAACTAGACAACTCCAAGTACAACAAGAACTCATTTGAGATGTTGAAAGAATAGAGGCCATAAACGAAAGTAATCGCTTACCCACACAGAGGTGGAATCTAAGAAACCCCAACAGGAGAAGAGAAACTAGTGACCCTTTAGGTCATAGGGTTATCTCAACTACAACTACAATTGAACAAGACATTCAACTTATCACACAACATCAAAGGCCACTGTACTTGTTGACCCCTCTCCGCGAAGTCCAACTCTCCAACGAGCCAGACCTCCGCCATGTCTTGCCTCCTCTCGACTGGCTACTTCCATGTGAGTGAGAGTGACATGGTGGATTGCCCCATGGCAAGGAGGGAAGGGTTTGTGTGCATGCCGAAATCCAACCTGACAACCCCGGGCAACCAAAATCATGATTTTGAGCATACATATTTGGTGAACCCGACGTGAAGAACATAAACTTTTGAGAGAGCCTCTTCACTTTTTTTGCATCATTAAATCAATTTAGGATGGATTCAAATTTAGGGACATGCAACAAACGTCCCACAACTTATTTGTTTTTAACAACCCCACATACGAAGACATGGTCATTCAACTTGAGGAAATCAAAACTTTCTATTAATGCAAAACATATCAACATGACCAACTCGTAACAAACCAAAGGAAAACAACTACCCAAATAGACAATGAGGTGAGATATCAAAAGAAAAGATTACAAGAAGCTTGGGGGACACAAAAACCTCCCCATGTAATACATCAAGATAAAAAGCCCATGACATGTGAAGTGTCATTTAAAGGAACAAGTAGGGTCAGTCAAACCCCAACACAAAGCAATTCATCTCAAGGTTGCAAAACTCAAAGAATGGAAGAAGCCTCACTCATAGGCCTTATAGAAAAATTGGTCCAATGAATCAGGACCCTTGAATCTAGAAATGGTTGTCAAAGCGAAATTCAAGAGAAACCTAGGGCATAGGGAAATCACTGCATTGATAAAGTTGAATCAAACCAAGGGGCAACACAAAATACCCCTCATCTAAACTCCCATTCGTATGACACACATAACAAAGTATTCAGGCCTCCTTTGCCCTCACAATCCAACACGACAAGTCTCAATCAAATAGGTGGGATTCCTATGACACGAGATCAACCACAAATGATCCCACACAATCTTCAAAACATAAACATGACGCCATCTAGTCATCCAACTTTTTCAGGATATCAACAATCTAGCATACCCTTTCAACAAACACAACAAGCTCCACTTGAAGGGCTAATGTTTGGAGGAACATAATCCTCTACACATAACTCCCTCTTAGGAACATACCTTGAGTATTTAAAGGAGCCTCTTGACTACAACATTCGTCAAGTAATACTACCACGTCCTCTCCTCGAGCTTCCAAAATTTAAAGGAGAGAGTGATCCCAACTCCCATATCAAAGCTTACATCATGGTAGTGCAAGAACTCCTTCCTTGGGATGGGGTGGTAGCAAAATTTTTTCCAAAGACTTTGGAGGGTATCGCTTTGGATTGGTATTATCAACTTCCAGACGCATCAATCCACTCTTTTAGGCAACTCATAGAACAATTTATGACTACCTTCAACATAAACAAATTGGTCAAGACAAGAATACGAGAATTTTTAACAATCAAACAAGAAGCCAATGAATCGGTTGCACATTTTATCACATGATGGAGGAAAGTTCTTTATTCATCGACTAGTGTACCAAACATGTATCATAGAGAACTTTGTGATCTCTTGTTACATGCTCTCAACAATGACATATAAGAACAAGTTTAAAAACTCCGTTACAAATCATATGAAGAAGCACTTGAAAGTGCCCTTAGAATTGACCAAGCCACTATTGATAGTGGAAGAAGGGAGTATGATGCCAATGGAAGGTTGATAAACCATGATAGAAATAACAAATATTTGACAAATGATCAAGACATAGATGGATCAACAAACACTTCACCATCAAGGAACAATAATTTTGACTACGATAGTCATACAAATTTGGGGAATCAAAATGTCAACAACTATCCCACAAAAATCAACCAGCATTTATACAACAATCGTTGTAAACCTCAAGATCACAGTAATATAAATATTGCTCATTTCACAAGAGAAGGGGGCATAATATCAAGTCATCTTGGGGGTACCATCGCTTCATATCAAACCTCCCAAAATGTCAACAAAAAGAATTCATGGACACATTCTCACAAGATGAAGAACATAGTCCCAACACCTTTGATCAAAACACCTTAGGCCTTGTGGAATTAGATAAAGATCAAGAAATTTGTGTCACCGAACGACTAGATGACACCTCCAATGATTCAAATTTTTCTCACATGATAGAATTTATCAAGAGTTCTCCTACACACAAGAACACTTTCCTCAAAGCCTTAGATCTAGGCCACCTAGTTCAAAACACTCCAAGTGAAAAGTGTTCTTCTTTGACATTTGATTTTCAAAATTTACCCTCAGACAATGACATAGCTCTGCAATCAACATGGTCTCCTTTTCGCTTCTTCAAAGAATGGGTTACGATGAAACACAAATCACAAAACAAACTTCCATCCTTAGGATTCATGATAACCCAAACATTTGAACCATGGGTAAGGTCAATCTTCAAATCACATTGGGTCACAAAACCCTCCCAACTGAATTTTATGTCATCAATGAAGAAACCACTTACAATATGATCCTAATAAGACCTTGGATCCATAGGATGAGGGCTATTACCTCTACATTATTTCAAGAATTACACTTCTCATACATGGGACAAACCCACGTCATCAAAGGAGATCCTAATCCTTTCAGCCTTTATAGAGTTGAACAAGTCCAAAAGAAGGGAAAGTCCATGGAAACCACTAGTGACCCAAAAATCAATACTTTTGAAAAAGGAGAGACATCAAAACAAATTGCAAACGTAGCCAAGACCTCAAAATGTATAGGAAAGGGGGCAACAGGAGAATTCCCCTTCGATCCCCACTCAACAAAGTCTTATGCTCCATTCAACTTAGTAGCCATTCCAATTGAACCATACAAAAACATCCATATGATTGAAATCATGAATAAAGAAGAAGAACCAAAGCTCACATAGAAACTAGGAGAGTCAACACCAACTCCAATTGCCCCTCAAAATTTCAAAACAAACCTGAGAACTCAATAAGAACATAAAATGATAAAGCTAGGGGGCAAATCATCAAACAATGAAACATGTGAGTGCATGAAACTCCTCAATGAATACAAGGACATCTTTACACCAAGTCTTTGAGTGTTCTTGCAAAGACTTCCAATTGAAGTTTAGACAAATTGGATAGGCCCAGAAATAGTTAAAAAAAGATGTCATAAACAATGCTACCTCTTGTGCATTATGGAAGGAGAATATCTTAGCATCTCATAAAAAATCAAAAACATAAAAAAATACAAAAAAATCATAAAAATAAAAAATGTCAAAAACAATTTGTTTCTTGCATTTTTGTATCAATATGTTCATCTTGCATTACAATTAGTGACTTGCTCTTGTACTATTTTCTTTTTAGTAAGGAGTCTAATGTTTCCTAGATATACGTCATCCTTTTAGGACCTAGAGAATCACCATTTTCACAATCACCATTATCCCCCTTTCATTCCTAGTGATTCTAATCAAAACATAGCTCTTAGCTTTATATTGATCCCAGTCTTATGAGTCAAGATGTTAGGTCTAAACAAGTCAGTATTCAAACCTATAGTGTTCAAAGGAAGATTGCTAGTAGACCTTCCCACTTCTTCCCTAGTAGTAGAGAAGTCCGACCAGATTACAAAAAATTTAGGTGGCGCTCATCCCCTTATCTTTCTTGGCATAAAACGTCAAGAGGATCAAAACTCTGAAGGAAGCAATCTAAAATTTGAGTGAATAAAAAAATGAGTGATCAAAATTAATAAGAGTGTGAGAGATCAAATTATTGCGTATCAAAGTTCCAAAAGCATTCATTTCTTAAAAAGTCAAAAAAAAGAGTGAGGAAAATACAAAAAAAAAAGTGAAAAAGCAAAAAAAGAGTGAAAGGGAGAAGATTGTTGAATGTCCATATTCTTGGGTGGAGATCAGTATAAGATTGAAGCCTCAAGGGTGACATTCTAACAAAGAAGATAAAAAGAAAGGTACAAAACACACACATGCAGTAGATGAGCAAAACAAAGAGTCTAGTAGTCTCTAGGATCATCTTCCACCTAGGGACCCTTGTTATTTCCCATTTATCCTTTACCTCGGGTCTATTTTGCTTGCCATCTATGAACTAAGTCTAGTGAAGATCAACAAAATTTGTTGCTTGTCTAAGTTTAAATATTGTCAGTTTGTCTTATCTAGATAAGGATTAGTGTTTAGCCTTTAGCAAAGCCATAAATCAGAAATACTCCATCGTCATTCCTGCTCCCCACTTGAGTTATAAATCCTATCTCATAGCCTTGAATAGGTCTATTGTACCAGGACAACTTGCAATCCCATGGATTGAAAATTGTATTAAAGAGCAGTCATATTGTTTATTCCACATTGCATTCATGCCAAAATCAAAAAAAGAGTCTTAAAGCAATAAAGTCAATGTCATAACTCATGGCATTCTATAAAAATAAAAGTTTCATTTCAGCATTTCTTGTGTTATTGCATCTGCATATCGTCACCTACATTCATATATATATATGCTCAAAAAGACAAAAACAAATTGCATCATCCATATGTGATCATCTTAGGTATGCATTCTCATAAGAAAAATAAAATATATAACCAACCATATGCACAAAAGGGAAAGTGAAGTACGAGATGTCGACTAAAGCTATGAATGGATCTCATCGAATCAAGTCTTGTAACAATAAAGTGTAAAACAATGTCTGAGCATAAGTCACTCCTCTAACAAGTCAAATGAGCAAAACTGTGTAATCAAGTACATGAGTCTCCCCATGCAAGGGGGCAAGGGTATAAATCTCTTAAATGTAGGCCTTCCAAAGACCTCAAGGAGAATCAAATCAAACCTTTGCAAAATCTTCACAAAACCATAAAAATTAGAAAAATGAAAAAAACCTAAAAAAATTGTAAAACATCAAAAATCCCTAAAAATCAAATACATTCTTCAAAATCTGCAATAAAAGGAGAATCTATTCTCCTCCTCTCTAGCTTAGCATGTGTTCTATTTCTTTTATGCATCTTCCATGTGTCATTTTGCGTGCTTTCATTCCTACAGGTCTCACCGACAAAGGCAAACAACTAATTAGACTCGAACGATCCATGCAGATAAGTTCGTCATTTCAGTTTTCATTATTTGTTTTGATACATTTAAATGCCAGACTAATACTAGTTATTGCAGTTACAATTTTAAGAAATTGACAATAGGTAAGGCCTAGTTCGGGAACGGTACCTACCTTTCATATAGATTATCGTTCCCGAGGGGGCAAATATGTAAGCACAAAAATCACACACAGCCTCCATGAGGACCCCTATGATGATTTTAATCCTTGTCACATACATATAAGCATGAAATAATGTCCTCTAAGAAGCAAACCTCTTGATGACGTGTCTTCTTTCTTGTCTTGTGTTGTTTCCTCTTTGTCATTTTCTCTCTCTCTCCCCGTTTGCGACGCTTTTTGACATTTGTCGATTTGCATTTTCTAAGCTTTCAACCTTGCTCCTAAGCCTTGTGAGTGTCTTCTAGGTGAGTTTTCACCTTTACCCTATGTTTTTCATCCTCTACACCCCTAGAATCCTTCTAGAGGTCCCCCCTATCCATCTCCCACTTTCGGTTTTCAATTCCGCTCAACCAATCCAAATCTCCTATTATTTTCAGATCTCCCCCAGGAGATCCTGCAGGTGCAAGTGGAGATTTGGATTCTTGCACATGACTGACCTATTTCCAAAGGCAGAACCCCTCCTTTTTTTCTCTTCTTTCATCTCCCAACCTGATTTTCTTCAGAAAACCCTGTCTAGCCCGAATCTCCCTCGGGCGATCCTACTGGAAAAAGGGACAACCCTGTTGTTTTTCCAGCCACGGAAAAACTCAAGTTTCTCACTCATTTTAGCTCCGTTTTCACCCGTTTTTCTTCCAGTTTGCATGATTTTTTATGCCTAATATGGAGTTGACTATTTCATGTACCCACATATGCATAATTAGCTCCATTTGATCTAAAATTAACAACTTAATCAATCTCATGCATCCTTCCAACTCCAATTCCTCTTCAATGATAAGCTATCATTACTTCATCACTCTTTGATCAATTGAGTACGCTGGGTAATCAATCCAGTTCACTCCCTAATCAATCTTTGTTAACTCTTCAATCAATTGAGTTAACTTCTCAATCAATTCCACCTCTCATCCCTTCTTCAAACCTATAAATACCCCTCACCTCTTCATTATTTTCCAAGTTGAGCAAGTTGGAGAATACCCTTCTCATCTTCACAAGCTTTTTCAAGCTTCTTCACATGCCTTTGAGCCTCTTTCTTTATTTCTTTCTTTAGTTTTTCAAAGCTTCAAAGCTTTCATTGTTGCATAGATTCAAAGCTCTTAAATATATATATTTACCTTGAATATGTGTACAGTATGCCAAATGGTGTATGGGAAAACCATATCCTTATTTATGTATGATGTTGAACTAAAATTTGTGCATTCAAAGTACTTTTTAGTTTCAAGTAGAAAACATGGCTACAAGTGTAACCTTCCTATGAATAATTATTTTCATATTTTACCTTTACCATTGATGAAAATTGAAGAGACATTTCCTAAAACATAAAATCCTTGGCCTTTATGGCATTACAAAACTAAGCTTATCTGCATAAACATAGTGGCAAAAAGTGTTCTATCATGTATTCTAATAGAAAACCCTACATTAAAGATTAGGCTATGGTACTTTTAAAATGTAAAAAGTGGAGCTTGGTATGGGTTGGTACAAATCATCTAGCTCCTCTAGAGCCTTATGAAATGATACTTTTAAAAAGTAGAGAGAAAGAGAAAGAGGATTAGAAAAAGAGATATAGAGTAGGAGAGAGAGATAAGAGATATAAAGGGAAAGAGAGATAAAGAAAAGAGAGGGTGGCTTTGAATCAATCATTTCATACCAACAATCCAAAGATGACATGTGTCCATTGGCAACTACAATTAGGGAAACATGTCATTTTCTTAAGGACTCGATAATTCACCTTTAAGACCTCTTTAGTGTACCCATTGCACACTAAAGTGTAGCTATCTCTAACAATAGAAACATCCCATCTTCAAGATTTATTGATTCATACATGGCACGACCAATACTATTAGAAATAATGTTGCTTATTGAAGTGGCTCAAAAATTGACATTTGTTGCATCTCAGAAGTCCAACAAATGGGAAGAATGTTACATCTCAAAATCCATTGATAGAAACTGATGATAAAACTCCTTCTGACTTGGGACATGCAATGAAAGTCTTGTCAAGTCTATACATAGGTCTTCCATTTCAACTAGATGGTCTCGTCATGCTTGGGAAAGAAGAAGATGATCGGTAAAGGTTACTATAACTTGCAAATAATTGACCAAAACAAAAAAACAACTTTACTTGCATGCCTACTTTTACCCACTACTATTCAAAAACAACTTTACTTGCATGCATGTCAACATATTTAATTTACTCCATTTCTTTTTTAATGTAGGACAACAACACATATCACTACATTCTTTCAATGTTTAAATGATGGATGGACAACAACCATTCACCAAGGACAAAATTGTATGGTCTCTTCTCAAGAAACCACTAATTACTTGTTGAAACTCTTTCTGACTAGGGACATGCAATGCAAGAAGATAGTCTTGAAGTCCAAATTAGTACAGAATGAAGGTTTCATTATTTTTTTAAGTTACACTTTAATGAATTGCATGCCTTGCAAAATTCACAATATATGGAAATTCATATAAAATAGAGGAATTATTCCCCTATATCCCTTCCCTTGTGTTCCTATTATTGCCTATTAGATTATTATAGAGGCTTCTACCTATTGTCAGATCAAACCCTTCAATTTAGTTAATCATTTCATCAAGTCTTTATTTTGTCAAATTATGCACATCTTCTACCTCAATCAATTTACCTAAGAGAGAGGGGGGTAGAAGAGAGAGAGGGGCAGAATAGAGAGATTGGGAAGGGAGGGAGAAGGGAGGGAGAATAGGAGAGAGAGAGCATATGTAAGATCCACTCAATTTGACAAAAGAAAGAATTGATTGCTCTCTCTTTCTCTATTCCCCTATCATATTTATATAGAGATCTAAGGTACATCCTGCAAATTCTCAATGTTCACTACATACAATTGTATCAAAACCACTAGAAATAGGTATCCTTACAGTCTGCTTAGGAGATTTGATATACTTTGCACGTGTAATGTACAATTTTCTACAACCATTCTTAGCATACCCATTACACATTATAATTGGAAAAATATTAAGAGGAATAGAGAAAGAGAAATAGAGGAGTGAGATTAATTGTATTTTAGATTGTTGACTTTTTTATTGGCTAGTTTCCTCCTGGGCTCCATAATGGGTATCCCCAGTTCTTTATGTGTTTTCCATTCGTCCACAGTTCTTTCAAATATATTCATTCGTCCATAATTCTTTTAAACACTTATGCAGACTATGAGTGATCAATGATGAATTTAAACCTAAAGCGCATCAGAAATTTATTTATCGGTTATTGATTCTAAGGGAACCTCATAAGTATGGATCACATATTAGGGTTTTTTGGCATAGTTCATTTGGAGGTGCATAAGAGAGAGTAGTGTAAGAATTTGAGGCACAGTGTTTGTACGCTCAAAATCACGACTTGGTGGCCTTGAGGGTGGTTGAGTCAGTTTTGGCATGCACATAGACCCTCTCTCCTTGCCACAGGGCGAACCATCATGTCACTCTCGCTCTCGTGGGAGTAGTTAGTCAAGAGGAGGCAAGACATGAGGGTGGTCTGGCTCATTGGAGAGATGGACTTTATAGAGAGGGGTCAACACATCTTGGTGCCTATATTGTTGTGTGCTTGTATGGATACTGTGTTCTGTGATCGTGGTTGTAAAGATAACTATATGACCCGTAGGGTCACTAGTCACCATTCTCCTGCTGGGGTTTCTGATATTCCACTATTGTGTGGGTAGACTATTGTTCTCATTAATGTTTTGTACAAGTTGGCATTGTCTTTCAAACTATTGAATGGATGCTTGTTGTACTGGAGGAGTTAGCTAAATGCTTCTTGTTGTTGATGTTGATTCAAGGATAGACAACTAAGAGGGGGGTGAATCAGTGGTCACAAAATTATGTTCCGTATTTACTTTAAACCTTCTTATATTTCAACAACATATCAAAGATTCAATCATGGAAGAATAATGCAATAATTTAAGAGCA
Source organism: Cunninghamia lanceolata (assembly GCA_027924645.1). Taxonomy (NCBI): domain Eukaryota; kingdom Viridiplantae; phylum Streptophyta; class Pinopsida; order Cupressales; family Cupressaceae; genus Cunninghamia; species Cunninghamia lanceolata. Next base: position 78,215 of record BSBN01000004.1, on the reverse strand, counting down.
GAAACAAACTCAACACAAATAACACCAAGATTTTAACGTGGAAAACCAGGTTAAGGGAAAAACCATGGGGTGACTAACCCAAGATTTTATTCTCTATTAAAAGAATATGAGAAATGAAATGGCAACTACCAATTAGGGCTCACTGCTCGAGTACACTACTCACAAGAGGCACACTACCTACAGGAGACTCACTGTCCACAAAAGAAAATAAATGTTTCTAACTTGAACTAGAAGTTAGCACCTTTATTATGCTTTAATCAGTTCCATTGAAGCTCAGCACCTCTGCTCTGCTATTTCGCTCCTCTTCCTTACCACCACCTCATCATGACCCCATTGGATGCCTTTTGAACAACTTCACAATTCTTATTTATACATGATATCGACTTTAGAATGATCATTAAAGTTGGCACAACATACACTTAATTTATTATATAGCAATTACAAACATACAACTTGACTTATTACAAAAGCTTCATCTGAGTTACTACACTGTTGGCCACGCATAGCTGAGACTTCAATCTTCTTCGAGGAACACGCCATGCCTCGCAAAACATCTTCTAGATTATCCGCAACAGGTGCAAATCATCTAGTCAGCCAGGACTAGAAAGAACACCATTGCCTGGAGGTAAATATTCAATTACAGGCTCAATCTTCAATGCGGACCACCAACATGAATTGGACATAATTTGGAGACCTTCACAAGCTTGCTTGAATCACTAAGAACATCCGCACAACTTCTGCTTACTGTAATCATTTGCATCTTCATTCAGAATCACAAGAACACATCTAGTCATCTCTGTCATACTAGAAGGATCACTTGCGGACCTCCAAACCATAGACCAATCAAGTTGTTGATTCGAATTAGTTTCCCAAACATTCCACCAGATCTGCAGAACATGATATTGCATTTTCAGATCTTACCGGACCTAATTGTGCCACTCTGTCACCACTAAATAGCTACTGGAATAAGTTCTACTCATATACCCATAACTTCTTCAGATCTTCATGCGGACCTCTGAAATTTTGACTGGACAACCTTCAGACACATATCTATAAACCCTTTGATGCACATACTTTGATCTTCAATTATTTTGGATCTTTTCTTCATAGGACTTCACTATATTCACTATTCTTCTCTATTTCTGATGGGGCTAATTTTCTCAATATCCTTAGCACATACCTCATCCAATTCTTGACATCAATGCAACAGGAGTATGTCGACATCAATGACAACACCGTTTAGAGCCATACTTGCAATAGTTTAATGACTAGTGGGTCTTGTTGTGGTCATGGGTGGATCTCCTCTATCTTGTCGAGGATTGCCCTCACCCACTCACCTCTCAATCTAGGGCACATTCATGAGCTGAGACAAGATATAGGTAGATTAGGCTAACCTTGACTTGACCTAGGGTTTGTGCAACCTAAAGTTTGACTTTGTGTTAACTATGTTTGACCTTGTGATGGAATCAAGGGTTTTGACCAATGTTTGACTGTAGTTGACCTTGTGTTGGGACCAAGGGTTTGGCGAACCTTCTATGTTTCTAATGTTTTTGTTCTTTTTGGATTTTATGAATGCAAGCCTATATGAATGCAAAACTTCTTTTTGTGTTTTTTTATGTTTTTAGAAATCAAAAGTACTTTTTCCTAATCTAGAAATTAGAAAATGTATCCAAGCTATGATGAAGTTATCTAATGCAATATGACCTATGTTTTTGTTTATTTTCTGATACATGGATCAATCTAATCTAAGAAAGGAAATTTCCTGTAATCTATGAACTTGGAAAGGGAAACTAATTTAACAATGCAAATCTACTTAGCCTATCAAGGAAAAAGCAAACATGTATTTTACTATTCCAAGAGAAAAGGTTTGATTATATAATTACTATGAAATGAAAAAAACATTAAGGAACTTGGAGATGCGTGAGCCTCCACTACCTCAGAAATCCTTGTAATAGCAACCTTGAATCATCCTATAGCCACGGGGTGATCCTCTTGGCGACAAGATGAAAATGAAATCTGTTGGTGCTTGCACATGGAGTCTGAGTTTCAAGCAAAAGTTGTGTTAAGTCAAAGTTTCTGTCAAACCTGATGATGGGGGGGTCATATTTCAAATATCAGTCATCTTTGACAACATCACCCTAATGTTATGTTATCACCTCATAATCACCTGATCCGCAAAGTGCAGACATCAATTTTACGAGAGGATCGATATCTACCTGTCTATCGACCTGATATTCCTGCGGGGGGTCATATTTTCAAATATTAGTCATCTTACAAATATCACCCTTGTCGTGGAATATCACCCTATGCCAATATGACGGTGATGTCATCTAAGTCCGATAAGATGCACCATGTGGTCTTCGGCATGACAATTATTATTAGCAGCTATGATTGAGGATCTTCCTCTGATACATCAGGTTATGCCGATGAGGGTGGTCATCGGGGTGATATTGCATATCGGGTGAGCATGCAGGATGTTCGCTGATGTAGGGGGTCTGGCTGACAGGGTATCGTATAGGAGGATCATCAGTATGACAAGCAATATCGGTGCAGGTGAGGAGTGTTGCTCCGACGGCATGGGCTACCCTGATGGGGTCTAAACTAGCATCGTCGAGAGTAAAATACCGACTATTATCTTTCGGTGTGGTCTTGCTTATAAAGTATTGGGGAGGTCATTGTAGGGTGAATGTGGGATAATCAGTTCTCACATAATTTGAAAAGTCAGCGATCAGTAGGAAGCGCCTGCGTGGCATGATCTCGTTGGCCAGCGGCTCGCCCGTTCAATTTGAGGCCAGATCTTGGCGGGAAATTTTTTCAAAGGCCTTGCGACCATTGTGTTCCAAGGAACTGCGGGTTGGTATGCCATTGATGCCAGATGTTGCAGAGGTATGGGCAAAGACGTGGATGGATCAACTACTTGATTGAAGTTGAAAATCCCCAAACGGCGGCACAAGGCTCGAGTCCAACCACTCCCTGCTTTCTCTTCTGCCTGCTGCATTCAATGTTTTGAGTGCCATTTCTCATGATGCATTGTATTTGGTGAATTTTGAATGGCCATGTGATTAATGTTGAGTACACCTTCCTGCTGTAAATAGCAGACTGTGTTACTCATTTGTTGTTGTTGAAAACTAGACAAATTTGGGTGCTGTGATAAGATACAACTTCATTGGTGGCTCTGTTCTGGGTGTCTTGTGAGTTTATGCATCTCATGTTGTATGTTTTATGCATAAATTTACTAGTTTCATGTTGATTTAAATGAGTAATGCTTCATTTGCATGTGTTCTGTTATCTGTCTCCAAATTGAGTGTGTTCTTCTTCTGAATCCAAACAACTAAGGGGTGTTTAAGATTCTAGAATATGGGTTTGCTATATTGAATGCTTGACTTTTTACTTCTGCTCAAGGAGTAGATTAAGTGTTTTAGGTCAAGTGTTGGGAAGAATACATTGCAAGTGAGGATGTTTGTAAGTAGAGATAACTGAACACTAAATTTTGGGAAGTATCTGTAAGGCAGATATTAAAAATCCCCTTGATATCCAGTCTTTGGTGTATGTTTATGCTGACCATTCACATGTGTATGTCTATTGACTCCAAGCCCTGGGATAGGCATCGATCCAGTCTTGAATTGAGGTTACAACCAAGGTCCTAGTTTTGCATCCAAATACCAAAAATCAAACTCAAACTTCAAAATACAAACCTTTAGGACATTTAGAGGTAGTCTTTAGGACCAAAATCCTCTATCTCACAACTGAACATAGGCCCAAAGCTAGCCCCATTGCACTTATTTCACAGTTTTGGTCTACATAAGAGAGGATTTATCTACTTTGTATCAACACCCAAGCAACTTCATAGGCATATTTTATGGGTGTTGAATAGGGAATACCCCCCTTGGTTCTGCAGAGCCTAAAGAAGAAGAGGAGATATCTATAGAGTCTATCTCCTGTATTGTTGGCCCTTGGCCTGAATATCCTATTGATCAATGATGGCTACTTTGTAGGGATAGCTGGGAGGAAGCATCCAGTCTGGGAAAAAACCAACAGATTTGACGACTCCGCTGGGGAATCTTTGTGTATGAACCCTGCTTTAAGAGAAAATAATTCCTAGTTGTAGGTGGCGACTCTAAACAATCTCCCAACCGGTAAAGTAAAAATTTGTATGTAGGGGAGAAGATCCCTGTCTAATCCTCTATTTGAAGAGTTACCTAGAAAAATGATGTACAGGAAAAAAGGGGCTGTCCCAGCCAGTTATGAAGGTTCTCCCAAAAATAATGATAATATCCAAGACAATCTTAGATCTTTAGAATAGCAGCCACCCTATTTTTCAAATACAGAGGCTGAAATCCAAGGTGTATTTGAGAGACAACAGGGCGATAGATTGAGAATGAGGTCGGAGGTTTTTCAAGAACGCCCTTTCTTAGACCCCTCAGACAGATTTGAAGAAGCTGAGTCCCCAAGGGATGATGATGATGATGACCAGTATGGAAAGGGACCATCCTCTTCTATGCCTAGAGATGAAGAATTAGCTGAAGAAATCAAAAGCCTGAAGGTTGAATTAGAATATTTGCAGGCTGTGAAGATTAGAGATGACATGAGGCAGAAAGTGCAAGCTCTGAGAACTGCTCAACATGATGCAGTTCCAACCCTTGATAATGCAGATGTGCTGAGAAACCAACAGAGAAATGAAGTCCAGTATCAACAAAATGATCAAAGATAGAATGCAAACAATGCTAGAGTACCATTAAATAATATAAGAAATCAAAATGCTGATAGAAATGTTAATATTAATCAATTTGGTAGATAACCTATGCAGTTGGACAGATTCAGATAGCTTGTTTTTTATGGCATTCCTGGTTACCCTAATCCCATTGACAAACATGTGAGGCCATAGGTGCCAAAATTTTTAGGAAATAATGTTGTATCAGGTGAAGACCACTTAAAAGCCTTTCAGAATGCCATGGACAACTTTGAGGTTGAGCATGAAGATGTGTTTATGAAGTTGTTTATGCAGTCCTTGGTTGATGAAGCTAGGGAATGGTATAAAGGTCTGCCTGACCGGAGTATCTCATCATGGGATGATTTCAAGAGGATTTTTAAGGAACAGTATGGTGACAAGATTGACCCAAGCTTTTTTGTAAATGAATTCACCAGTATCACTAAGGGGTCAAATGAGCAGGTTGCAGATTTCAATGTTAGATTCACTAAAGTGCTGAACAAATTGCCACATCACATGAGACCTAATGAACCAATGTGCATGGTGTTGTACATAAATGCTTTTGTTGCCAAAACAGCCTATGGATTAAGAGATAAGGGCCCTACTAGTCTCAAGGATGCTTTTAGGATTGCAACAAATATTGAAAATAATAGGAAAGCATCTGGTAAGACAAACAGAAGGGATGATGTGAAGATTTTGCAAAATCCAAATAAGCCTCAAAGTACTCAAGGTAATGCATCTACTTCTAAGGATAAATTAGATAAATTGACAACTGTTGTTAAGGACTTAAATTATAGACTTGCTAAAAATGAAAAGGGAATAGGTCCTGACAGGCAGGTTTACCAGAGACAAGAAAAGAGACCATCATTGCATGACATGCCATATAACACTAATTGGCATAATGGTAAACCCATGTTTCCACATAACAACACAAATCAAAGGGCTCAAAATGTCAAGGAAACTCCTGATCCTTTGAAGAAGGTTGTTAATATTGTTGATGACACCCCATGGTGCATAATATGTCAAATGCCTCACTCACAGTCACAATGTATGATTTCTCAGTCTCTGTATAATAATGTTGTTGCCTGTGATGAATGCAATGAGCCACACTGTGTGTCGACAAATAGGGAGTATTCTTCTTATGATGCAAATGAAAGTACAAATTATGGAACTCAGGTTTGCCAGCAGGTTTCCTGTGATGAAGATAATGAAGATAGCTATGCTTATGCTTAGGACTCACGCATATTTCTGAATAACCTGAGGAGACCTTCTGATGAAGAAATTAGAGCTCTCACAGCCACAGCAGTAGCTCAGGTCAAGAGCAATTATAACCTCAGAGGTAAAGCTCAGGTGAGTGATCCACGTCAACCAGAAGGCACCTTTGTGGATCAACCAACACATAATCATAAGAAAGTTGAACCACAAAAGACACAATGGAACACCAATAAGAAGAACCCTAAGCAAAAACCAGGTCATGATCCTCAAGGACCAGAAAATAAAATTCCCCTAAGTGAGGATCAAAATAAAGACTCTCAGGTCCTGGACAACAGTCAGAGGGCCGCTAAGATTAAAGTTGGATCAGCTCAAGATAGGAGTAAAACCACGGCTCATGCTACAACTATCATACAAAATTATGCTCCTTTTGATATAACTCAAGTCCTGTCCCAGGTAAAGATCTATGTTCCTTTAATGGAGATGATGAAAGTTGAAGTAATCAAGAATGAGGCTTTGTCCTTAATCTCAGGGGTAGCTTGTCAGGTTGAGCAAAGTGTTGAGGTTCAAGGTAAGAAACATGCCTTGTGTATTCAAGAGGATGAGGTTCCTGAAGTTTATCTGGGGGTGACCATGACAAAATGTCCTTCACAAGTTGAGCTATTTTATGTCTCCCTTGATATTAATGGAAAAACAATCAGGAATTGTATGCTTGATTTTGGAGCATCAACAAATATTATGCCTCTGGCTATCATGCAACAAGTTGGATTGAAAATAGACAAGGCATGTGGAAAATGCTATGCAATGGATGCTAGGGAGGTGCCAGTCATTGGAATCATGAAGGATGTGGATTTTAGGTTAGCAGTATATCCAAAAAAAAATATAGAATGAACGTAACAGTGGTTGATATAAAGCCACAATATGGTATGTTGTTATCAAGAAGATGGGCAACATTGATTGGTGGAAGTATGCAACTAGATCTATCATATGCCATGATCCCAATGAATGGCAAAGATGTCAAACTGGTTAGAGAACAAAGGTCACAAGAGACATTTGAAGATAAGGATTCAGAGGAGCACATCTGTTTTGTGGACACTAACTGTGAAAATTTCAGAGTTGTCTTAGATGATCAAGGAGGTAAAGGGAGAGACATTTGCATTCAAGAGCTGGACCAACAGGGTCTATGGACTATGTATTTTGATGGAGCTTGCTCAAAGGAGGGCTCTGGTGCTGGAGTTGTGTTTTTGTCTCCAGCTGGTAAGCTTCTAAAGTTTTCTTTCTTGTTAAAATTTGCCTACACAAATAATTTTGCAGAATATGAGGCTCTGTTGCTAGGATTGAATGTTGCTCTGAAACATGGAATTAAGATGATAAATGTATTTGGAGATTCAAAGCTAATTGTTTCCCAGGTTAGAGATAAGTATGCTTCAAAAAATAAGAGGTTAAAACATTATAAACATGTTATATGGGACACAATTGAATTGTTTGATGCATTTTCAATAAACTAGATAGAAAGATCAAAAAATGTCATGGCAGATTTTTTAGCTAATGTGGCCATAAGGCCAGATGATATTACTCTGTCTGATGTTATAGATGTTGAGGTCAAAATTAGACCTGTAGTATCATAAAATATATGCAATTGGTAAGTATTTGATGATGATAAAGACCTGTTGAGGTTCCTTCACTGCATAGATGAAAATGAGAACCAAGAGATCGATTTTTAGAATTTTGTAGAGGTTGTAGATGGAAAAGAGACTCTTTTGGGGAAAGAAGTGATTCAACTCAAGACAAATAAAATCCCCAGAGGGTTGGTTGCTTTAGAAAGAGCATTTGATAATAGAGACCAATTTGTTACAAAGAAATATCCCACAAACAAGGATGACTTGGAGGAGATAAACTTGGGGACATCTCATGCCCCCAAAAAGGTATACATTAGCAAACAGCTCAAACCACACATCAGGAACATGCTGATTGCATTGTTGAAGAAATATAAGTATGTCTTTGCCTAGTCATATGAGGACCTAAAAGCTTATAGAGAAGACCTATTCTAGCATGAGATCCCTTTGAAACTTGGAGCTAAGCCATTCAGACAAAAACAATGACCTATTAACCCAACTTTGGCTCCAAAAATGCAAGAAGAACTCATGAAGCTTAGGGAGGCTGGAATAATTGTGCTTATCAGACATTCAACTTGGGTGTCTAATCTTGTCCCAGTTAGAAAAAAGAATGGTGATATAAGACTTTGTGTTGACTTTAGAAATCTGAATGTATCCTCTGTAAAGGACAATTATTCTTTGCCTAACATGGAGGCTATGCTACAAAAAGTAACTGGTTGTGAGCTTCTATCCATGATGGATGAGTTTTCAGGATACCATCAGGTGAAGGTGAAAGAATCTGAACAATACAAGACTACCTTTACCACTCCATGGGGAACCTATGTATATATGAGAATGTCATTTGGACTAACAGGGTAAGTGCAAGAAGATGGGGGGCTAAAAAGGGGTCTTAAGTGGCCACTTTTTTTCTGAAATCAGGAAATACTGGCCTTGGATGAGAAATTGAGCATAGTTACACTCAAAATTTGGAGATGCAACCAAAACAATGTTCGTAGTGCTCCGAGTCTACTTTCTAAACTACTATTTTGTTTTGAAAATGGCATAGATTAAGGGGTTCAAAAGAGGGAGCCACAGAAATTGGTGTTGTTTCTGTCAAAAAAACATAACATAGCATGTTTTGTGGCTCCCTCAAAAGGTCAACTTTTTTTTGGTATTTTTAAAATCGCTTTAGTGAGAAATTAGCTAATAGCATGTAGTTTATGCCCAATTTTTCTAATAATTTTTTGATGAATATTTAATTTTTTACTAATTTTTAAAGTGGACACATCCTAAAAAATAGAATTTTGGCCGTGTTACCCCTATAAATTTTGAAAACTAATTGAAATTCATTTTTTTATTTTTTTAATATTTGTAGAATGGAGTCTAGTTTCTAAATATGTAATTTTTTTGAAATTTGAATGAATAGTTATTTTACAATGAAAAAAAGACCAAACAGTGGTTTTTGCCTAAAAACAGACACACAAACAAAAGAAATTAAAGATGAAAGGCTTAACATTGTTAAAATGTGAAAAAAATCACATCGTCAAATAGCTAAGAGAAAGCCTAACATTACCCATGTGTTTGATTTGTTCAACCTTGAAACACGTGCAAATCTGAGGGTTAGCACGAACGAAATTATGTGAAATTTTGAAGAATATAGAAAAACACATCTGTGACTGTTCATAAGGCACTCCAAGCCTTTGGGTTGGAAATCCAAAGCAAATCCCAAGCCCAAGGCTTGGGATTCCCAAAGCAAGAAATAACGTGATCGCGTTATAACGCGCTCGTGTTATGTTTTGCCTTGCATTTTTCTTTCCCGCAAGTTTGTCTTTTGTCATGTTTGACATAACGTGAGCGCGTTATAAAGCGCTCGCGTTATGTCCCACTCAAATTTTTTTACGTTCAAGGCTATTAATCATGAGGGCTAAGGGATAAGGGATAGAGTTGGAGGGTTTAGGGATAAGGGATTAGCGTTTAAGGTATAGTATCGAGCCCATTGAGGGTCTAGGAATAGGGATAGCATTTAAGGTTTAGGGATGAGGGATGACAGATTACGGTTTAGGGTTTAGGGATAGGGTTGAGGGTCGAGGGATCAAAGTTAAGGGTTGAGGGATTAGGGTTTGACATTGAGGGTTGAGGGTTGAGGTTCAAGGGTCAAGGGTTTAGGGATAGGGTTTAGGGTCGAGGGATTAGGGTTAAAGTAGAGTGTGGAGGGTGTAAGGATTAGGGATAGGGTTGGAGGGTTTAGGGATAAGGGATTAGGGTTTAAGGTATAGTATCGAGTCTGTTGAGGGTTTAGGAATAGGGATAGCATTTAGGGATTAGGGATGAGGGATTATAGTTGAGGGATGATGGATTAGGGTTGAGGGTTGAGGGATTAGGGTTTAGGGATAAGGTTTAGGGTTGAGGGTTGAGGGATTAGGGTTTAAGGTATAGTGTTAAGGGTTGAGGGTTGAGGGTTTAGGATTAGGGTTTAGGGTTGACGGATTAGCATTTAATGTCGAGGTTAGGGTTAGAGTGTCGAGGGTAGTGTTGCAAGTATGAGGTGAACCAGTGTTGTCATTGATGTCAACATACTCATATTGCATTGACAAGAAGGATTCGATGAGCAGTGTGCTGAGGATATTGAGAAAATTAGCCTCAGTCAGGAACAGTGAAGAACAGTGATGAGAAGAAGGTAAATGTATTGTATAGGATGCGAACTGGAGGATGCGGATTAAAGGGTTTGTAGATATGAGTCTTGAGATGCTTTAGTTAAGATTTTAGAGGTCCACATGAAGATCTGAAGGAGTTGTGGCTGTCGGTGTGGAACTGGTTCCGACAAGTGTTCAGAGGTGATAGAGGATCACAGAAAGGTCCGGTGAGGTCCAGAATTGTATAATCTTAATCTGTGGATTGAAAGGAGTGTTTGGGATGTCCTTGTGATGTGTCATCTTGAGTTGTGTATGATTTGGAGGTCCGGAAGTACCTTTTGCATTGTGACAGTGGCGACAGACTGTGTTCTTGAAGTTCCGGATAAGGAAGAGAAGAGATTCCAGTAAGTAGAGGAAGTGCGGATGTACCTGGTCATTCAGGTAGGCTTGGAAATGTCCGTGGATCATGTTTAGGTTGTGTTGTTGGTCCGCATTGATGGTAGAGCCCAAAATTGAAGATATTCTTCCGGATGAAGTTCTTGCTCTGACTAGCCGACCGGATGAGTTGTTCATCCTGCGAATGTTCTTGTGATGGCCGACCGGATGTGTTATTTATCTTATGGATATTCTTATGGTTGATTGCCAACTTAGATGATTGTTCCTAAGTCAATGTCTTGTATAAATAAAGGTTTGTGAGTTCATTTCAAAGTACAGATTATGTGGATGAGTGTGGTGTAGCGAAGAGAAGTGCGAAAGGTAGAGCAGGGGTTTTTGGGCTTAAATGGAACTGATCCAGACATGGTAGAGATGTCATTCTCCAGTTCAAGACTGTGATTCTTATCACTTTGTAGACAGTGTGTCTCCTTGTAGGCAGTGGGCCTCTTTGTGAGCAGTGTGCTCGGGCAGTGAGCCCTAATTGGAAAGTGCCATTCTTTTTCTTATTCTTTTAACAGAGAATAATCCTTGGGTTAATCACCCCATGGTTTTTCCCTTAACCGGGTTTTCCACGTCAAAATCCTGGTATTCAATGTGTTGATGTTTATCTGCTCTTGTGTTTGTACATTTTACTTTCATGGATGATTAATTGATATGCTGTTAACTAACATAGAAGAATCAAGTGTTTGAAGTAGAGAGCAAGTTTTTATACAACTGATTCACCCCCCCTCTCAGTTGTATGCCCTAGATCCAACAATTGGTATCAGAGCCAAGTTCCTCTGAAAGGAGCTTAACCACTTGAGGAGATCCAGGATGTCGTCATACAAGAAGGATAGTCCGAAGTTCGATGGAACCAACTTCACTCTCTGGAAGGGTCGCATGAAATGTCACTTGGAATGTATGGGAAAAGCATACTTGGCCATGGTCTCAAAACCATATGTAACTCCACAAGGTGGTCCGACAACTCTGAATGAAATCACAGATGCTGAAAACAATCTACGGACCAAGGAAGCTCTTCTAAGCGCATTGAATGACTCAGATCTCTCAAATGTTATTGACCTACCAATTGTATATGAGATCCTGACTAAACTGGAACTTCTGTATGAAGGAGATGAGTTTGTCAAGAGTGCAAGGTTGCAAAGTCTGAAAGGGAAATTTGAAAGATTGAAGATGAGAGATGATGAAAACATCACTACTTTTATGCCAAGAGTGAATGAGCTGGTGTGTGGAATTAGAAATGCTGGTGGAACTCTGGATGAAAATGAGATTGTTTGCAAAATCCTCAGATCCCTTCCTGCTGCCTAAAAAATCAAGGTTGCTGCAATTGATGAATTCAGAGCCCTCACAACTGTCACAAGAGAACAACTGGCTGGCAAACTAGCTGCATTTGAAATGACCGAGTTTGGAGATGATCCTCCCAAGACTGAATCTGCTTTCAAAGCCAGTGCCTATGTGAAAGGCAAACAGAGATTTGATCTGGGAGAAAACTCTTCAAGGAAGATGTCATGGTATGATCAAGCAAGAAGAGACATGGAAGAAGAAGAAACAGAAACAGCTCAACTTGAAGCCCTCATTGCAAAAAGACTGCCAAGAGGATCCGACAAGTATGAAGGAAAACTGCCCTTTAAGTGCTTCAACTGCAATAAGATTGGTCATTTTGCTTCAAGATGTCCGGAAAGATCTGCAAGGACTAATACTAACAGACAAAGGTTTCAAAAGAATTGCTATTATGTTCATGAAGAAGATGACAATGAAGGAGTAACAGATGATGAATCAGAACTAGGAAGCAAATCTGGAAATGAATGGGTGTTTATTGCCATCAAGGAAGAAGATTCAATACTCTCTGAATCTGCCAATCACAAGGTTGTGGAAAAAGATTTGGCTACTCAAGTGGAAGAAAAGGATGATTGGGTTATTAACAGTGGATGTTCTCACCATATGACTGGTGACAAGGATAAGTTCTTGGATTTGGAAAGGTATGAAGGAGGAATGGTAAAATTTGGTGACAATTCTGCTGGCAGAATCAAAGGTAGGGGAACTATTTCCTTTGATGGAAAGAGCAAAACAGGTAATGTACTATATGTTGAAGGATTGAAGCACAATCTTCTTAGTGTTGGTCAGTTAGTAGACAAAGGCTATGATCTCTGGTTTAAGAATGGAAAATGCAGAATCTTTACAAGTTTCAGAACTGAAATTGCATCCGGTACTCAGACAAAAGGTAATATCTTTCATCTAGTTGGTTCAAATAAAAGTTGTCTGTTTGTTCAAATTGATTAGAGTTGGTTATGGCATAGAAGAATGTGTCATGTAAATTCTGATAACATCATCAAGATAAGCAATACTCAGGCTGTAAGAGATCTTCCAAAATTGATGAAACCTACAAATAGTTTGTGCAAAGAATGTCAGCTAGGTAAACAGAGCAGAGTCTCTTTCAAAAGCAAAGATCAGTCCTCTACCGGATTGTTGGAATTAGTACATACTGATCTCTGTGGTCCGACAAGAATCAAGAGTCTGCAAGGTGATAGATATTTCATGTTGTTAGTTGATGACCATTCCCGGATGATGTGGGTTACCTTCCTAAAAGAAAAATCAGAAGCATTTGAGAAGTTCAAAATCTTCAAAGCTATGGTAGAGAATCAAACCAGATTGAAACTGAAGTGTCTAAGGTCTAATAGAGGTGGTGAATTTACATCTGGTGAGTTCATTGACTTTTGTGATAAGTAGGGTATAAGGAGACAATTGTCTGCTCCTAGGACTCCACAGCAGAATGGAGTAGTTGAAAGAAAGAACCGAACCATCCAGGAAGCTGCCAGGACAATGATGTTGGAAACAAATGTTCCTCAGATGTTCTGGAAAGAAGCTATCATCACTGCAGTCTACACTCTAAATCGAGTTCAAATTAGAAACAATACCGGTAAGACCCCCTATGAACTCTGGTTTGGCATCACTCCTACTGTGAAATATTTCAGAGTATTTGGTAGCAAGTGTTATATTAAAAGAGATGAAGATCTAGGAAAGTTTGATGCTATAAGTGATGAAGGAATTTTCTTGGGTTACTCCACTTAAAGAAAAGCATACTGGTGTTACAATAAGAGACTGAGGAAGATGATAGAAAACACTAATGTGAAAGTTGATGAAGGAATTGAGAAGCCCTCAAGATTTTATGAGTTTGATGAAGATGACCAAGACGGTGTTCAGGTTCAAGGAACTCAATCCTCTCTGGTAAGTCAGAGTCAGCCTGATCCGGTAAATCAGGAAGAAGAGATAGGTTTGAATGAGCCTGATCAAGAAGCAGCAGTGCAGGATACTCCCAAAATTCCAAGGTATGTAACACTAAACCACTCTGAAGATCAGATCATAGGTGACAGAAGCAAAGGTGTGCAAACTAGAAGGAATGTTGCTCAAAATCAGGATGAATGCTGTCTGATTTCAAAGATTGAACCTAAAACAGTAAATGAAGCCTGTAATGATGAAAACTGGACTAAAGCAATGAAAAGCTGAATTAATGCAAATTGAGAAAAATCATACTTGGGATCTTGTTCCCAGACCTAGAGACAGGAATGTGATTGGAACCAAATGGGTCTTCCGGAACAAATTAAATGAAGCTGGTGAAGTAATCAGAAACAAAGCTAGATTGGTCTGCAAAGGCTACTCTCAAATAGAAGGAATTGATTTTGAAGAGACCTTTGCTCCGGTAGCAAGAATTGAAGCAGTCAGATTATTTCTTGCATTTGCTGCCTTTAAAGACTTCAAGGTATATCAGATGGATGTTAAGTCTGCCTTCCTAAATGGTGATCTGGAAGAAGAAGTTTACATTGAACAACCGGATGGATTTCAATTGTCTGACAATGATGATATGGTCTGCAAGTTGAAGAAAGCATTGTATGGATTAAAACAAGCCCCAAGAGCATGGTATGAAAGGTTGGATAAGCATCTTGTGCAAATTGGATTCAGCAAAGGTACTGCTGACAGTAACTTATATTTCAAAATTGATCATGAAAACATTTTGATTGTTGAAGTGTTTGTGGATGATATCATTTTTGGAGGAAGAGATAGTATGTGCAAAACTTTTGCAAATCAGATGAAATGTGAGTTTGAAATGTCTATGCTTGGTGAAATGAATTTCTTCTTGGGTCTGCAAATTACTCAAACAAAGAAAGGGATCTTCATTTTTCAGACCAAATATGTGCAAGAATTGTTAAGGAAATTTGGTATGGAAGATTCAAAGCCAATGAACACTCCCATGGCAACCGAATGTAAGTTGAGCAAAGATGATGACTCCCCAAAGGCAGATCAGACAAAGTATAGATCAATGATTGGTGGATTGTTGTATCTCACTCAGACCAGACCAGATATAATGCAGGCTGTTGGTCTTGTAGCAAGATTCCAGGCTGATCCTAAAGAATCTCATGTTATGGCAATCAAAAGAATTTTTAGATACTTGAAAGGAACAGTTGAGTATGGTCTATGGTACCCTAGAGATCCAGATTTCTCTCTTCATGCTTACACAGATGCAGATTGGGCAGGAGATGTGGATGACCGGAAGAGCACCAGTGGTAGAGCATTCTTTTTGGGGAAGAGATTGGTTTCTTGGCTAAGCAAGAAACAAGATGCAATATCTCTGTCTACAACTGAAGTAGAATACATTGCAGTAGCAGGTAGTTGCAATCAAATCTTATGGATGAAGCAGATGCTAAGAGACATTAAAGTTGAATATGAGGAGCCTATCACAATTTTCTGTGATAATTCAAGTGCAATTAATATTTCCAAGAATCCGGTATTGCACTCTAAGACTAAGCACATATCTATCAAGTTTCACTTTTTGAGAGAACAAGTGAACAAGGAAGAAGTCAGGTTGGAGTATGTTCCCTCCAAGGATCAGATTGCAGATATCTTTACTAAACCTCTTCCCAAGGACTCTTTTGAATATCTTCGGGAGAAGTTAGGGGTCATGGCCCCTCCGGTGATGAACTAGGATGCACTGATGTGCATCAGTCCGGTGGATATCACAGTCATATCTTGTGATCCGGATTGATGATGGGGAGCTGCTACTAAGGGGGAGCAGCTGGTATGATTCTAATGTGTTAGAATTGCAAGTATGAGCCCTTTGCCATTGATGTCAAAGGGGGAGAGAAGACATGTGAAAAACAAGTAGCTTATGATCAAAGGGGGAGCAGTAAATGAGGAGAAGACATGTTGCTGATAGGGGGAGCTGTGACAGAAAGGAGAAGTTCTTGTCTTGATGGTTTTTCACATCATATGTTGCCATCAATGACAAAGGGGGAGATTGTTGCAAGTATGAGGTGAACCAGTGTTGTCATTGATGTCAACATACTCATATTGCATTGACAAGAAGGATTCGATGAGCAGTGTGCTGAGGATATTGAGAAAATTAGCCTCAGTCAGGAACAGTGAAGAACAGCGATGAGAAGAAGGTAAATGTATTGTATAGGATGCGAACCGGAGGATGCGGATTAAAGGGTTTGTAGATATGAGTCTTGAGATGCTTTAGTTAAGATTTCAGAGGTCCGCATGAAGATCTGAAGGAGTTGTGGCTGTCGGTGTGGAACCGGTTCCGACAAGTGTTCAGAGGTGACAGAGGATCACAGAAAGGTCCGGTGAGGTCCGGAATTGTATAATCCTAATCTGTGAATTGAAAGGGGTGTTTGGGATGTCCTTGTGATGTGTCATCTCGAGTTGTGTATGATTTGGAGGTCCAGAAGTACCTTTTGCATTGTGACAGTGGCGACAGACTGTGTTCTTGAAGTTCCGGATAAGGAAGAGAAGAGATTCCAGTAAGTAGAGGAAGTGTGGATGTACCTGGTCATTCAGGCAGGCTTGGAAATGTCCATGGATCATGTTTAGGTTGTGTTGTTGGTCCGCATTGATGGTAGAGCCCAAAATTGAAGATATTCTTCCAGATGAAGTTCTTGCTCTGACTAGCCGATCGGATGAGTTGTTCATCCTGCGAATGTTCTTGTGATGGCCGACCGGATGTGTAATTTATCTTGCAGATATTCTTATGGTTGATTGTCGACTTAGATGATTGTTCCTAAGTCAATGTCTTGTATAAATAAAGGTTTGTGAGTTCATTTCAAAGTGCAGATTATGTGGATGAGTGTGGTGTAGCGAAGAGAAGTGCGAAAGGCAGAGCAGGGGTTTTTGGGCTTAAATGGAACTGATCCAGACATGGTAGAGATGTCATTCTCCAGTTCAAGACTGTGATTCTTATCACTTTGTAGACAGTGTGTCTCCTTGTAGGCAGTGGGCCTCTTTGTGAGCAGTGTGCTCGGGCAGTGAGCCCTAATTGGCAAGTGCCATTCTTTTTCTTATTCTTTTAACAGAAAATAATCCTTGGGTTAATCACCCTATGGTTTTTCCCTTAACTGGGTTTTCCACGTCAAAATCCTGGTGTTCAATGTGTTGATGTTTATCTACTCTTGTGTTTGTACGTTTTACTTTCATGGATGATTAATTGATATGCTGTTAACTAACATAGAAGAATCAAGTGTTTGAAGTAGAGAGCAAGTTTTTATACAACTGATTCACCCCCCCCCTCTCAGTTGTATGCCCTAGATCCAACAGGTAGAGGGATTAGGGATAGGGTTTAGGGTTGAAGGTTTAAGGATTGAGGGTTGAGGCTTTAGGGGTGAGGGTTTAAGGCTTAAGATATAGTGTCAAGTGTTGAGGGTGTAGGGATAGGGTTTAAGTTTTAAGGGTTAAGGGTTGAGGGATAGGGATTAGGGTTTAAGGTATAGTGTTGAGGGTCGAGGGATCAGAGTTAAGGGTTGAGGGATTAGGGTTTGACGTTAAGGGTTGAGGGTTGAGGTTTGAGGGTCAAGGGTTTAGGGATAGGGTTGAGGGTCAAGGAATTAGAGTTAAAGTAGAGTGTGGAGGGTATAAGGATTAGGGATAGGGTTTGAGGGTTTAGGGATAAGGGATTAGGGTTTAAGGTATAGTATCGATTCTGTTGAGGTGTAGGAATAGGGATAGCATTTAGGGTTTAGGGATGAGGGATTAGAGTTGAGGGATGACGGATTAGGGTTGAGGGTTGAGGGATTAGGGTTTAGGGATAAGGTTTAGGGTTGAGGGCTGAGGGATTAGGGTTTAAGGTATAGTGTTGAGGGTTTAGGGATAGGGTTTAGGGTTGAGGGATTAGGATTTGACGTTGAGGGTTGAGGGTTTAGGGTTTAGGGTTTAGGGTTAGGGTTGAGAGATGAGGGATCAGAGTTAAGGGTTGAGGGAATAGGGTTTGACGTCGAGGGTTGAGGATTGAGGTTCAAGGGTCAAGGGTTTACTGATAGGGTTGAGGTTGAAGGGATTAGGGTTAAAGTAGAGTGTGGAGGGTGTAAGGATTAGGGATAGGGATAGAGGGTTTAGGGATAAGGGATTAGAGTTTAAGGTATAGTATCGAGTCTGTTGAGGGTTTAGGAATAGGGATAGCATTTAGGGTTTAGGGATGAGGGATTAGAGTTGAGGGATGAGGGATTAGGGTTGAGGGTTGAGGGATTAGGGTTTAGGGATAAGGTTTAGGGTTGAGGGTTGAGGGATTAGGGTTTAAGGTATAGTGTTGAGGGTTGATGGTTCAGGGATAGGGTTTAGGTTTGAGGGATTAGGGTTTAGGGTTGATGAATTAGGGTTTAATGTTGAGAGTTGAGGGTTGAGGTTGAGGGATAGGGTTAATGGTCAAGGGATTAGGGTTAAATAAGAGTGTCGAGGGTAGAGGGATTAGGGTTTAAGGTATAGTATCGAGGTTGTTGAGGGTCTAGGAATAGGGATAGCGTTTAGGATTTAGGAATGAGGGATTAGAGTTGAGGGATGACAGATGACAGATTAGGGTTGAGGGTTGAGGCATTAGGGTTTAGGGACAAGGTTTAGGGTTAGGGTCGAGGGATTAGGGTTTAAGGTATAATGTTGAGGGTTTAGGGATAGGGTTTAGGGTTGAGGGATTAGAGTGAAGGGTTCAGGGATTAGAATTTGACGTTGAGGGTTTAGGGTTTAGGGTTAGGGTTGAAGGTTGAGGGATCAGAGTTAAGGGTTGAGGGATTAGGGTTTGATGTTGAGGGTTGAGGGTTGAGGTTCGAGGGTCAAGGGTTTAGGGATAGGGTTGAGGGTCGAGGAATTAGGGTTAAAGTTGAGTGTGGAAGGTATAAGGATTAGGGATAGGGTTGGAGGGTTTAGGGATAAGGGATTAGAGTTTAAGGTATAGTATCGAGTCTGTTGAGGGTTTAGGAATAGGGATAGTATTTAGGGTTTAGGGATGAGGGATTAGAGTTGAGGGATGATGGATTAGGGTTGAGGGTTGAGGGATTAGGGTTTAGGGATAAGGTTTAGGGTTGAGGGTTGAGGGATTAGGGTTTAAGGTATAGTGTTGAGGGTTGATGGTTTAGGGATAGGGTTTAGGTTTGAGGGATTAGGGTTTAGGGTTGATGAATTAGGGTTGAATGTTGAGAGTTGAGGGTTGAGGGTTGAGGGTTGAGGTTGAGGGATAGGGTTAATGGTCAAGGGATTAGGGTTAAATAAGAGTGTCGAGGGTAGAGGGATTAGGGTTTAAGGTATAGTATCGAACCTGTTGAGGGTCTAGGAATAGGGATAGCGTTTAGGGTTTAGGAATGAGGGATTAGAGTTGAGGGATGACGGATGACAGATTAGGGTTGAGGGTTGAGGGATTAGGGTTTAGGGACAAGGTTTAGGGTTAGGGTTGAGGGATTAGGGTTTAAGGTATAGTGTTGAGGGTTTAGGGATAGGGTTTAGGGTTGAGGGATTAGAGTGAAGGGTTGAGGGATTAGAATTTGACGTTGAGGGTTTAGGGTTTAGGATTAGGGTTAAAGGTTGAGGGATCAGAGTTAAGGGTTGAGGGATTAGGGTTTGATGTTGAGGGTTGAGGGTTGAGGTTCGAGGGTCAAGGGTTTAGGGATAGGGTTGAGGGTCAAGGAATTAGGGTTAAAGTAGAGTGTGGAGGGTATAAGGATTAGGGATAGGGTTGGAGGGTTTAGGGATAAGGGATTAGAGTTTAAGGTATAGTATCGAGTCTGTTGAGGGTTTAGGAATAGGGATAGCATTTAGGGTTTAGGGATGAGGGATTAGAGTTGAGGGATGAGGGATTAGGGTTGAGGGTTGAGGGATTAGGGTTTAGGGTTGAGGGTTGAGGGATTAGGGTTTAAGGTATAGTGTTAAGGGTTGATGGTTTAGGGATAGGGTTTAGGTTTGAGGGATTAGGGTTTAGGGTTGATGAATTAGGGTTTAATGTTGAGAGTTGAGGGTTGAGGTTGAGGGATAGGGTTAATGGTCAAGGGATTAGGGTTAAATAAGAGTGTCGAGGGTAGAGGGATTAGTGTTTAAGGTATAGTATCGAGCCTGTTGAGGGTCTAGGAATAGGGATAGCATTTAGGATTTAGGAATGAGGGATTAGAGTTGAGGGATGATGGATGACAGATTAGGGTTGAGGGTTGAGGCATTAGGGTTTAGGGACAAGGTTTAGGGTTAGGGTCGAGGGATTAGGGTTTAAGGTATAGTGTTGAGGGTTTAGGGATAGCGTTTAGGGTTGAGGGATTAGAGTGAAGGGTTGAGGGATTAGAATTTGATGTTGAGGGTTTAGGGTTTAGGGTTAGGGTTGAAGGTCGAGGGATCAGAGTTAAGGGTTGAGGGATTAGGGTTTGATGTTGAGGGTTGAGGGTTGAGGTTCGAGGGTCAAGGGTTTAGGGATAGGGTTGAGGGTTGAGGAATTAGGGTTAAAGTTGAGTGTGGAGGGTATAAGGATTAGGGATAGGGTTGGAGGGTTTAGGGATAAGGGATTAGAGTTTAAGGTATAGTATCGAGTTTGTTGAGGGTTTAGGAATAGGGATAGCATTTAGGGTTTAGGGATGAGGGATTAGAGTTGAGGAATGATGGATTAGGGTTGAGGGTTGAGGGATTAAGGTTTAGGGATAAGGTTTAGGGTTGAGGGTTGAGGGATTAGGGTTTAAGGTATAGTGTTGAGGGTTGATGGTTTAGGGATAGGGTTTAGGTTTGAGGGATTAGGGTTTAGGGTTGATGAATTAGGGTTAAATGTTGAGAGTTGAGGGTTGAGCGTTGAGGGTTGAGGTTGAGGGATAGGGTTAATGGTCAAGGGATTAGGGTTAAATAAGAGTGTCGAGGGTAGAGGGATTAGGGTTTAAGGTATAGTATCGACCCGGTTGAGGGTCTAGGAATAGGGATAGTGTTTAGGGTTTAGGAATGAGGGATTAGAGTTGAGGGATGACGGATGACAGATTAGGGTTGAGGATTGAGGGATTAGGGTTTAGGGACAAGGTTTAGGGTTAGGGTTGAGGGATTAGGGTTTAAGGTATAGTGTTGAGGGTTTAGGGATAGGGTTTAGGGTTAAGGGATTAGAGTGAAGGGTTGAGGGATTAGAATTTGACATTGAGGGTTTAGGGTTTAGGATTAGGGTTGAAGGTCGAGGGATCAGAGTTAAGGGTTGAGGGATAAGGATTTAAGGTATAGTATCGATTCTGTTGAGGGTGTAGGAATATGGATAGCATTTAGGGTTTAGGGATGAGGGATTAGAGTTGAGGGATGACAGATTAGGGTTGAGGGTTGAGGGATTAGGGTTTAGGGATAAGGTTTAGGGTTGAGGGCTGAGGGATTAGGGTTTAAGGTATAGTGTTGAGGGTTTAGGGATAGGGTTTAGGGTTGAGGGATTAGAGTGAAGGGTTGAGGGATTAGGATTTGATGTTGAGGGTTGAGGGTTTAGGGTTAGGGTTGAGAGATGAGGGATCAGAGTTAAGGGTTGAGGGATTAGGGTTTGACGTCAAGGGTTGAGGGTTGAGGTTCGAGGGTCAAGGGTTTAGGGATAGGGTTGAGGTTGAAGGGATTAGGGTTTAAGGTATAGTGTTGAAGGTTGATGGATCAGAGTTAAGGGTTGAGGGATTAGGGTTGAGGGTTGTAAGGATTAGGGATAGGGTTGGAGGGTTTAGGGATAAGGGATTAGAGTTTAAGGTATAGTATCGAGTCTGTTGAGGGTGTAGGATTAGTGATAGCATTTAGGGTTTAGGGATGAGGGATTAGAGTTGAGGGATGATGGATTAGGGTTGAGGGATTAGGATTTGACGTTGAGGGATGACGGATTAGGGTTGAGGAATTAGGATTTGACGTTGAGGGTTGAGGGATTAGGGATAGGGTTGAGGGTTGAGGGTTTAGGGATAGGGTTGAGGGATTAGGATTCGACATTGAGGGTTGACGGTCGAGGGATCAGAGTTGAGGGTTTAGGGATTAGGGTTTGACGTTGAGGGTTGAGGGCATTTTCTATCATGAACTTGATTATGAGGGCTTGCCCCTTCATTGTTATGCCTATCATATGGCGGAGCATCTGGCAAGCCCTTGCAAGAAAAAGATGTGATCAATGCAAAGGATGTGATGAATCTATAGCAAGATAAAATGGTAAAAAAGTGGTTACCCCCGTGATCTAGGCCCACATGCTCTGTTTTCTTACTAATTATGCGCGTGCTCTGACAAAAAAGAAGTGCTTTCATGCTATTGGGAAGTTCACATGCACATTTGACACATTGTACCACCTTTGCATGATCTTTCCACCACCTTTTCTACTTTGCCAACTTGAGAAGGAGGAAATAATATAGTTTCCACACCAAGTTTGATATATATCTATTCAAGTTTCAATTTTTGTAGTGTTGCAATGTTAATTGTGATTCAATTTTAAGAATTTAACATTGAAAAGGAAGCAAGTGGTGAAAAACTCAAATTGTTGAGGAGTTTGATGCAAGAAGATAAAAACACTACATAATTGGGTACTCTCTCCATTCAAATCTTCATTTTTTAGGTATGTCAAGTCTTTACATGCATGTTCTTTACATTTTCCTTATTTCGGATTGAATTATTTTATCATGCTTTATCATACATGTTTAAAATAGACACATTTCCAATCAAGAAAGCAACCTACAATCTCACATGATGCCATGTATATTTTCTACACTTGGGCTGTTTAATAATTATGTGTAATAAACAAACCTTAGTTCATACCATGATGTCAAACTATACAAGAATAAATCCTTACCACATAAAAAAAATACAATCCCACTATTATCATGTATTCATTTCTTAGGAACTAATATTGGTCTCTTTATCATGCTACAGACAAATTCTCCGTCATACGATCAAGAATTAAACCAACACAGGAAGAGATAGAAGCTAAGAATGCAAAGAAAGCAATGGCTATGAGGGAACTTCGTGAGAAGAGGAAATTGGACACGATAAATGAAGACATACCAATTGAAGAGGAACCACAACCATCACAAAGAGATATGGTATTGGCGGCACAAAGAGAATGAATGCAAAAACTTCGTGGTACGAGAGATTTGAATACCATAGTTGGAGACACGTCCTTTACCGCAAGTCAACATGTAGGGACACGATCTACCACATCTCAAGTTGAGAGTACATCATCACTCACATGTGATGAAGGAGGTACGCCATCATTCCCACCTCAACCTCAAGGTATGTCATCTATTCCATCTTCGATCGAAGGTATGCCATCTAACCCATCTCATTTAAATATTGATGAAATTCCTAATGTTGAGATGAATTTACCTAACTTGACACCACCTAGAATTTTGCATAGAAAGCCAAAGTATTTGATTGATATTGATGAGAATATTTTGCAGCCAATGGAAGGTAAGATTCCAAAATGCACTTGTAGAAGATATGCTAATAAGATTTGGAGATTGTTCTTTGAAAAGTTAAATGAGACTACAAGATGTCAACTATTCATTGAAATGATGCGAAGTATAAAGTATAGGTCTATCATGAAGATTCTTGGGTTGAGAACATCAGAGGCTTCAAGTGAAAAATCTATTATCAAGAATCTAATGAGTGCGTATGAGAGTGTGGGTAACACCTCACGCACAAAAGATAGTAATGCAACACGGCGTGTGATTACATCGACTATAGTAAGTAGTCAAATGAGGAAAGCTCGTCTCATTAGAAAGACAAGTCAAGAATTGAGAATTAATAGGAAAACTTTATCAAGAGCCGTTGGAAGACGCCAAAGAATTGAGGACACTAATGCCAATGAATTATGGGCGTTCTCGGGGAGACTACCACAAAAAGATAAACCAATTGTTGAAGCATTGAGATCACTAATTGAAGACTTTTGGAAGAATTACACAAGGGTATCTCCAAATCAAAGGGATGTGGTAAGAAGGAGAATTGATAGTCAGAACCGCGAGCCACATCCAAAGCATTTTTTGGATGAGACTCAAACACAGTTTTATGGTAAATTTCTAGAGAAGTATCCTCAAATTAAAATTTGTCAAAGATATTTTGAAATGCTAAAACCTTTCTATGTTAAGATAAATCACACACGCACTACTTGTTGTTGTAGATTACATATTGAATTTTCTAACCATTTTGATGCTTATAGGTCTATATGTTTAGATATGCATACTAACAATGATTTGCAGGGTTGTGCCATATGTGCCCCACCAACATCTTCAAGAGACTTCATATCAAGAATTTTATGTGAAAGAGAGGAAGGTCAAATATTCTACAAGAAATTATGCTTGGATGGCACATGTCATCGTTGCGGTGGCTTGCAACATTTGCCAATATGTGAACATATGGAAATAACACATGCGGTTGGAAACGAACTAGTAGAGTTTGGCAAGTATAAAACAGTGGCATACAATACAAAAGATGGTAAAGAAGCAAAGAGGTGTGAATTAGTTATTGAAAAGATTCCAGTGTATCACTTTATGCCTATATTTCGTGATAGCATAGTGTATGAGTATGCAAGACATGCCCATAGAGCTCGATGGTTGGACTTGCACTTCAAGTTATGCAAGGACACATTTCCGGTTGGTAGCATTGTTTCAGTCGTCGACTTTGTAGAGAACTACAGTCTACAGCCACAATGTGAGGTGTAATCACAATATTACAACTCCACACAGGTTTCTATATTTGTGCACATCGCATTCATTCATGCGAATGATAGTACGGAGGATGATAGAAAGATCATAAGGGAGTATAATTTCTATATTAGTGATGATCGCACACATTCTACGAAGTTCGTGCAAGGTTGCTTTCAGGTGTTCTACAATGATTTGGCTAGAAAGGGCATATCGTTCAGTCAGCATATCATATGGTCGGATAATTGTGCGTCACAATTCAAGAACTCAGAAAATTTCTATTGGTTGAGTAGGAGGCATAATTTTACAGGTATTTAACATATGTGGAACTTTTGTGAGGTCGGGCATGGAAAGGGGGAGCATGATGGTGCAGGAGCATGTATCAAAAGAGCCATAGCACGAGAAGAGTTAATGTATAAAGACAATGCAAAGTTGACAGATGCAAAATCGATTGTCGAGTGTTGTAATGCTTCCATGGGTCCAGGTAATGAAGGTAAGTCTTTAGTTCATAGATTTTTTTGGTTGATAGATGATACTAACATTGCACCATATGAGGATTGTTGTACACTGACAGGATCAAATGAGATGCACTCTTTCAGAAGCTCAATTGCAGGTTCATGGAGTATCCATACACGAAAGATGTCATGCTTTTGTTCTTCCTATACAATTCAAGTCTGGGATGAGTGCGAGTCAAAGGAGTGGGTTGACGAATGGCAGTTAAGTTATCTTAGCCCACTTGACACGTATCGACCCCCAACGGCACTGGAACTAACACAGATGGAATCGTCAGTTGACTTTGACCACATATCAGATTTAGTTAAACCAGGTAATATAGGGCACGTATATGCATCTAATTTCATCTAGTTCAACCAGGTAATGTCATCTTACTTTGTAGTGTTTTTGTAATGTTGACTAATTTCATCTAATTTGCTACACATATCAATGTAGGGCACGTATATGCAGTTATTGTAGATGAAGATAATAAAGAGGGAACAGATTATTACTTATGTCGTTGTGTTGAGGCCAAAAAGAAATTGGAGGCCCCTGTTACAGATGGAGAAAACATCGAATACCCTACAGGATCAGTGGTTATTACTGGAACATGGCTTAGAAGGTACCCACATAAGAGTGTTAATATTTGGCTATTTTAGGACTTTGACATGCATCGGAAGATTCTTCATTACTTGAACCTTGTCGTGGCATCCAATGTTCATTTGATAAGGTATCGGGGTAGACCTTTGAACAAAATATTGTGGAAGGTGCGTGAGTCTGACCATGAAGCAATACTTGACACAATAAAGAGTAGAGCAGACCCGGATGGTTCATTGGATTAATTTGTAAGTATTCACATTGATTTTGTAAAGTTATGTTACATTGAGTTGTAAGTATGCACATTAATTTGTAAGGTTTGTCTTTTTTTATTTCCTCCTGCATTTTTACACATATGTACACATTTTTACATCGTCATGTTATGCATTTTTGGTGTCCTGCTCCTGATGCGACCAAAATCATAACTCACCTACTAGACACCATTTGATGATCTCTCCAACACTCTGGATCCAGGGCGCCCAATCATGATGATAACCTATATACCATTCTCCCAAGGTGCTCATAATGAATGAAAAGAAGACCAAGGGCGCCCAAGCTTAATAGACTTATTTCTTTCAATTTTGATGATCCAAACTCTTGCAATATGACATCCACTTTCATGCCTTTAGATCTTCCTTCACATATAGGGTGCCAAATCAAGTTGAAAAATCTACATAAGGGCGCCAAACTGGATGAAAGGAGACATGAAATGCGCCTTAGGACTCCATGCTAAGGTTTGAGCCATTAAAGTCTCTTGATATTAGGCGCTCATGATGATGAAACTTAGAGCTTTTTTCTTTCCTATGCGCTCATCTAAGATGTTTGAATGAGAAGGAGCGCCTCGACCTCTATAATGTACATTGGGCACCAAATCAAGGTGATTTTAAGTCATTTTGAGTCATTTGGGGTCAGTTTGAGTCTGAGTCATGTCGCAAAAAAGTGTCAATGTTGTCAAGTTGCACAAAGCAACTTTTGCATTTTTGGTGTCCTACTCGTGATGTGACTAAACTGACTATTCCAACGCATCCGGATGGGTACATTTATGCTAGGCATGGTCCTATTTTTCACCCAAACATGTCGAAACAGTCTGAGCTACATTGTACCAATGATATCCCTGAAGAGTCCAAAGTGCAAAAAGGCTGCAATCTTTGACGAGATGTTACTTGAAAACTGTGTCACTTAGAAACATTCTGTCTAAGGCAATGCTATCATGTAGAGTGCCTCTACAATAACCTCTCTCGGTTTTTTATAGCTTTGAGGCATTTGCCTGTGGTGAAAGGTTTTCTGCTGCCCCAAAAATCGTCAGAAGGAGGCAGTGTAAAGTTGCAAAGGGGTGTAACTTTCGTCCTGCTCCTGATGCGACCAAACTGACTATTCCAACGTGTCCGAATGGGTACATTTACGCTAGGCATGGTCCTATTTTTCACCCAAACATGTCGAAACAGTCGGAGCTACATTGTACCGATGATATCCCTAAAGAGTCCAAAGTGCAAAAAGGCTGCAATCTTTGACGAGATGTTACTCAAAAACCGTGTCACTTAGAAACATTCTGTCTGAGGCAACACTATCACGTAGAGTGCCTCTACAATAACCTCTCTCAGTTTTTTATAGCTTTGAGGCATTTGCCCGTGGTGAAAGGTTTTCTGCTGCCCCAAAAATCGTCAGAAGGAGGCAGTGTAAAGTTGCAAAGGGGTGTAACTTTCGTCTTGCTCCTGATGCAACCAAACTGACTATTCCAACGCATCCGAATGGGTACATTTATGCTAGGCATGGTCCTATTTTTCACCCAAACATGTCGAAACAGTCGGAGCTACATTGTACCGACGATATCCCTGAAGAGTCCAAAGTGCAAAAAGGTTACAATCTTTGACGAGATGTTACTCGAAAACTGTGTCACTTAGAAACATTCCGTCTGAGGCAACGTGATCACATAGAGTGCCTCTACAATAACCTCTCTCAGTTTTTTATAGCTCTAAGGTATTTGCCCGTGGTGAAAGGTTTTCTGCTGCCCCAAAAATTGTCAGAAGGAGGCAGTGTAAAGTTGCAAAGGGGTGTAACTTTTGTCCTGCTCCTGATGCGACCAAACTGACTATTCCAACGCATCCAAATGGGTACATTTACACTAGGCATGGTCCTATTTTTCACCCAAACATGTCAAAATAGTCAGAGCTACATTGTACCGACGATATCCCTGAAGAGTCCAAAGTGCAAAAAGGTAGCAATCTTTGATGAGATGTTACTCGAAAATTGTGTCACTTAGAAACATTCCGTCTAAGGTAACGCGATCACGTAGAGTGCCTCTACAATAACCTCTCTTAGTTTTTTATAGGTCTGAGGCATTTGCCCGTGGTGAAAGGTTTTCTGCTGCCCCAAAAATCGTCAGAAGGAGGCAGTGTAAAGTTGCAAAGGGGTGTAACTTTCGTCTTGCTCCTGATGCGACCAAACTAACTATTCTAACGCGTCTGAATGGGTACATTTACGCTAGGCATGGTCCTATTTTTCACCCAAACATGTCAAAACAGTCGGAGTTACATTGTACCGATGATATCCCTGAAGAGTCCAAAGTGCAAAAAGGCAGCAATCTTTGACGAGATGTTACTCAAAAACTGTGTCACTTAGAAACATTCTGTCTGAGGCAACGTGATCATGTAGAGTGCCTCTACAATAACCTCTCTCGATTTTTTATAGCTCTGAGGCATTTGCCCGTGGTGAAAGGTTTTCTGCTGCCCCAAAAATCGTCAGAAGGAGGCGGTGTAAAGTTGCAAAGGGGTGTAACTTTCGTCCTGCTCCTGATGCGACCAAACTGACTATTCCAATGCGTCCGAATGGGTATATTTACACTAGGCATGGTCCTACTTTTCACCCAAACATGTCAAAACAGTCGGAGCTACATTGTACCGACGATATCCCTGAAGAGTCCAAAGTGCAAAAAGGCAGCAATCTTTGACGAGATGTTACTCGAAAACTGTGTCACTTAGAAACATTCTATCTAAGGCAATGGGATCACGTAGAGTGCCTCTACAATAACCTCTCTCAGTTTTTTATAGCTCTAAGGCATTTGCCCGTGGTGAAAGGTTTTCTGCTGCCCCAAAAATCGTTAGAAGGAGGCAGTGTAAAGTTGCAAAGGGGTGTAACTTTCGTCCTGCTCCTGATGTGACCAAACTGACTGTTCCAACGCATCCGAATGGGTACATTTATGCTAGGCATGGTCCTATTTTTCACCCAAATATGTCGAAACAGTCGGAGCTACATTGTACCGACGATATCCCTGAAGAGTCCAAAGTGAAAAAGGCAGCAATCTTTGACGAGATGTTACTTGAAAATTGTGTCACTTAGAAACATTCTGTCTGAGGCAACATGATCACGTAGAGTGCCTCTACAATAACCTCTCTTGATTTTTTATAGCTCTGAGGCATTTGCCTGTGGTGAAAGGTTTTTTGCTGCCCCAAAAATTGTCAGAAGGAGGCAGTGTATTAAGTCAGGATGAAAGCCTATTCACTCTAGGCGCCTGTTTTTGACCAAATCACACATGTGCCTTGAACAAGTGATGCTACAAGTGGTGAACAAAATGGGCGCCTTGAAGAATTGAGCCCTCCAGGACATCTTGCAATTGCCTAAAAGTCCAAAATTTACATAAGTGAGTTAAGGCGCCATTTTCCATCTCTAGAGTCTCCTTTGAGCGCCTTAACATGGAGTGAATGTTTTAGTCTATGAAAGATTGCACCTAAAGAATATAACAACCCCTTCAGTCACTAGGATGAACTAAGTTAACAAAAGGAACTTCATTGAGGGAGGCGCACTGTGCATCTAGACAACTCCAGTTTAGCGCCTGAGAAAAAACATGTTTAGAGACACCCCTCGAATGAACCCTCTAGAACCAATAAGAATCTTCTCTAGGTCCATAATTAACTCACGCCCATATCCAAGTGAAAATCTCCTTGGTCTTCCTGCTAAAACCTCTAAAGGGTAACCATCTCAACAAGTGTCTCTAATCCCAAGAGAACTCTAGCCTCACCCAAGTCTCGAAGTATGTATGAGAACCTACAACCAATCAATCCATGTTAAGCTCCAAATGCAACACCACATTATCATGAAGCTCCCAAGCACATGACCAATGTACTCAATACCAAGAGAACCAACAAGACCACTGTCAAAAATCCAACTACAAAATTAGGTATCCAAACATGACATCATGATCTAACATCTCCTCCTAGAAGATCACATGCACCAATACAGACATCCTAGTCTCAAGAGAACTTGTATCATGCTAATACTCTAATCTAGAATCAAGAGTCCACCAAGACACACTACCAAACACCTCTAAACCAAGGATCAACATCTACAACCACATGAAGATAACCATTACACCCAACCACTATATAAGATCATCCATCACTAGGTGACGAATACACATCACTATCAAAGCAACATCCATCCTCTCATCCCAATGTAACATACCAATGCGCAAATGAGCATAGACAAGGAAAAATAACAAAGTCATCCCATGGATATAGGTAATATGCATTCAAGTCATCCCACTACCTTGTCCGAGGCTCATGCAAAACCCAAAATGATTAGCCTAGTACCATGTGTCATGTCCCCGTTCCCGGCTTGATCATCAAGTGTATAATGGATTAGCCTATTCCTCATTCCTGGAGGCTAATTCCAAATGATGAGGGAATGAATTGGTTTCAGACTAACTCTATCTGTTTGTTTTGTAGAAACAAGGTCAAAACCCTAAAATTTGACTAAGTATGGAAGCTTGGGAGCCTAGGCGCCCATTTCACTCCAGTTTTCCTTACTAAGCGCCTAGCACAAGGATCATCCAAATTAAGCACCTAAGAACCTCAAGGCACCTATACATGTTTCTAGGGAACCTCCAATTGAGCGCCTAGCATAGATGGATGAAGATTGAAAGTTTTCAAGTTAAAGATGTCCTTTGGGTGAACTCACAGCACTAGGCGCATGTGTTGGTTGGAACTCCTTGGATCTGGTGCCTAGGATTGAAAGCCTTTGATGAGGAGAGAAGTCTCAAGGCCTGGTCTGGCACCCTCACTTGCCTACCCCACCCTCAGAATGCACCTAACCTTCATAAGGCGTTAACACTCTATTTTGAGCGCCTAGCAGGGGGTAATGGATAGATTGAAGGCTTGGGAGCTAAGGAAAGTCACTTAGATGAATAATCAAGATTGAAATGAGAAACTCCTAGCCAAGGCGCAAAATTCCTCAATTTTGGCATCCAGAAATCAAATCTAAGTAAGGCGCTCTTTCCATTTGCCAAAGGCTCTATTAGCGCCCTTGGTTGATGATCTCTCCAGACACCTGAAATGGCGCCCAGTGGATCTTTCAACTTGTATCAGGAAGAAGGGAAGCATTCTCAGTGTTGTTCAGATAATCTAAGTTGTAAAGTTAACAAGGAATAGAGCCAGAGGACAAGGCACACTTATTGGTCTCCATCACCTCAGAAATGCGCCTAATGCAGTTGGTGTCAACTTCCCTCTTTCTAGCCTCCAAATGGCGCCTAGAGTCAAAAAAGGATTTCACTGAATAATGTTAGTGTTTTGAGCATCAAACTCTACTTGACGCATACCTATGCTCTTGCAATCTCAAATTGGCGCCTAGGGTTCAGTCATCCTCTTAAGGTGTGGTTCTGCTCCTCCATAACCCTGTTTTGGCGCCTAAACTTGGAAGTACCTTGAAGACTTGGATTAAGATGGAATTCACCTCCAGAATGTTAGGCGCTTGATAGAAGATAAAGGCGCTAGGGTAAAAGAGCTTCAAAAGTTTGATGTCAAGTGTGAATTGAGATAATAGGTGCTGATACCAGTTGACATTACTCCAAACATGCGCCTAAGAGAGATGCAAGTCCCCAAGACCAATTTTGGAACAAGGCGCTCCATCAGAGGGTAAGATGATAATCCTTGGAAGTCAAGTGTTTCAAAGATTCTTTAAGAAATTGACAAGTTGTAACCTAGGCGCCAAAACCCCTAAGAATCCTCCTATCTGGCGCCTAGTTAGAAGAACACTAATATTGCACCTAAGTGAATTTGAGTGTCAATATAGAGTCATCAAACCCCACCAGATGTTCATCCATGTCTCTACCACCTCAAGGAAGCACCCAGCTTAGGATGGCACCTAGTCTGGTCTCTACTACCTTCAATTGGCGCCTAACCCTAAGAGTCTTGCAAATATGACGTTCATCCATGCAACAAGCAAGGTGATGCTCCCTTGTCATATTGTGAGGTGTTGACATTCAGTTGACATCATTGAGTTTGATTGAGTTGATCAAGTGTAGACGCCATTGTAAACATCAAGGCTTCAAGGCCTTTCTTTTGTATCTCCATTGAATAAGTTGTAACTTCATGCTATTGAAAGCATTATCCATGTAATAAGACATTGCAAGTTGATTGAGTCAAATAACTAGACAAGTACCCAACTCTAAGGTTGATTCATTCAAGTAGTTATCTTTGATGTATATCTTTGTGTTGTTGAAGTAGTTGATGAATTGATAGCAAGTAAAATTGTTTAAGTAAGGAAAAATTTTCGTAGAACTAGTTGGGTATCTTACACCATGCCTATCCATCAAACATCACAATGCAATCAAAATCCTAACAACATGCCCATGATCCAAGATCAAGTGCAATCATGCAAAGATATTATCAATCACAAGCCTATTAAGAATGAACTAGAGTCTTCTAGTACCATACTTTTCCATCAAACACCATCATGTAATCCATGGTCTATCAAGCCTATCAAAGAAAATGCAAACATCCTATGTAATACAATCGGACTTTAAATATTTGAAGTAGCCATCTACAAATATCCATTCAAAAGTGGATTTATAATGCAAGTATGGACGCCATCAATAAAAAAGATTTGTATTAACCAAATATCCATATAGGCATACATCAATATCTGTCGATATAAGTATAACATATATACAAAATAGCCATATAGGCTTACAAGAATGCCATATAGGCATACAATGTCAACTATGTACAATACAAAATATATGTCCACAAATGCCATATAGGGATACAACAGAGGAACACAATAAAGAGTCATTCCCCTCTGGCTGGTGAAGAGAATAAATCACGAGCAGCCTTTGATCTTCTAGGGGATGGAGACATGCATGTGGGTGGTCTACTACGAACCCGAGGGCTACTCCTATTTAGTTCTTCCTGCACCTTTACCTGTTACAAAAAAAAGTATAGACATTAATATATAGAAATTACATGTTATAAAAAAAATGAAACATTTAACAAAATAATCACTTACCGCTAACATATAATCTGTCTCCTCGCTTGCCTCAGTAGCAGGAATAGGCCCTGGTGATGTCATGTCCTATAGAAACCATCCAGATAGAAATTAAACTTCAAATCAATAATCTTTTGATTTTTCAAAAATAGACAACTATAACAATGAATGTAAATTGAAATTTACTAATCTGCCTCATACCCCTGTCAATGCCATAGAGCTATGAATCGCAGAGGCCACACCCTGCTTCATTGCCCTATGAACATGGGGAGGTGTATCCACAGCCTGCATCATCTGGAAATAAAACAACATTATTCAATTACGAAAACTATAATAGTGATGCAAATCATGGCTCCTAACATACACACACGTTCATCTAAACATGGAAGTACACACAATAAAACACACAAATCACATACAAAAATTTAGTAAGTACAATTCATTCATTAAACTATTTATTTTATTACCTCCGTAAAGCTTTGAAGCCCACCACCGCTGGCAGGTGTTGCCATGAAATCTACAGTGTTAACCTATTCAACATCCAAAATCAGAAATTAGAATACCATTCATATAACGATGCTATTCACATGTAATATTTATAATTGTTTACTAGTTACATACCTCGACAGTAGATGATCTAGTGAAAAATGTAGGTGGAGAACCATTGAAAACTGCATTGATGCTATGACCCTGGAATTTCATTAAAATCATCAATTTAAATTAGTTAATCTTGTATTTCAAAAATGAAATTTAATAAATTAAATTCAATAAACTTGCTAATATTTACCTGAGTATCAAGGCCAAAAGTCTCACTCAGGAGGGTATCTGTCATCACCATCTGCTCAGCTGCAAATGTAGCCTGTGCACCTGCGTCCTGACTATCCATGGGGTCATAACCACAGGCTGACCCGCAAGCCTGGCAAGTATGCGGTGGGACCCTACTCCTCGCACTATCTCCCAACCCACTCTGTGTTGCAGGATCAGCATGCTCTATGATGCTCTGGGTCAAGGCACTAATCGACCTCAGTGTATCGACCTCAACACTCTCCTTCACAATGGAAGGGATAGAAACATGCTCGTGGGCTGGTCTGCTGATTACTCATCTCACTACCCATTGTGGGTCAAGACGTGCCCCTGGTCTATCTTGTGCTGAGCCCCCACCTCTACCCTGGAAGTCCCACATATCAAAATAGTTTGGCACTTTATTGAGGACAAACTCGCAGTAGAGTTTCCTCAAAAAGTATTGCGGGACCTCATTATTATTGCATGGAGGATGGTAAAAAACCATCCACCACCTCTGCCCGAAATTGTCCCTTATCGCTTGGTTGTTGCACCAATGGATAGGGAACCTCTTGCATGTAATGGGTGGAGGTTGATTTGTTTGTGGGTTTGTGAAAATTGAACACAAGTCTAATTTTGTAATTTGTAATTTTTTGACATCTTGGTATGACAATTTATCTGCATAGTAATCTCTAAACTCTCTCTTTTTATCGGTCCAACTAGTTATTTGCTTGCTAATTGAATTTACATTTGATAACATAGACTCAAGAGATTCGGCAAGCGTGGACCTATGCAAGGTTGAAGTGGAAGGATCTTTCAACCTTGCAATTATATCTTCAATTTGTTTTTTGTTGTTTTCAATTTCCCCCATTATATTATCTTGTGTTCCAGGGGCATGTCGAGGAATGAATGGAGGAGGTTGTTCTTCTGCAGGTATTTCCTCCTCAGGATTTTGTGGATTTTGAGGAGGAGGAGGAGGAGGAGGTGCATTAACATTTCCTACAATTAACAAAATATACATCAAAAATTAACAAAAACCTACCTATTTAGGAAGAAATTCAAAAAAAAAAACAAAGATAACTCACCCCTTTGGCGTGCTCGACGTCGCGGTGGCATTTTGGCGATGAATCGACAAGCTTTTTGTGTTGATTGGCGTTTTGTAGAACGCGAGCACGTTTTTGAGGGTTTTGAAGCCGCAGGCAGAGGAGAAAATCAGAATGAAATGAAATGAAATTGCTTTTTTTTATTTATAATAGGTTATAATGCGAGCGCGTTATAATGCACTCGCGTTATGACTTAAATTTTTTTGAAAATTTTTTGGCCACTTTTTGGCCCCCCATCTTCTTGCACTTACCCAACAAATGCAGGTGCCACTTTTTAGAGGGCTAGGGATGTTGTTTTTGCAGGATTGATTGACTCAATCTTGGCTGTATATCAGGATGATCTAACTGCCTATTCAAAAAAGGAGCAACATTGCATGCACTTAGACCAGATTTTTATTAGAGCACTAGAATATGGCATTTCACTCAACCCAAAGAAATGTGCTTTTGGGGTAGTGGAAGGAAAGCTTTTGGGGCACATTGTTTCCAAGGATGGAGTCAGGATAGATCCTGAAAGAGTTGCTGCAATTGACAAGATTTAAGTCCCTAAAACAGTGAAAGGAATTTAGTCCTTCTTTGGACAGATTAATTTTGTTAGAAGATTCATCCCAATTTTGCAGAAGTCACAAAGGATATTTCTAAAATGTTGAAGAAGGGTGCAACTGTCAAGTGGTAAGGTGAAGCAATTAAATCATTTTAGAACATCAAAGAGGCTATAAAGATGGCTCCTGTGTTAAAATCTCCTGATTTTTCTAAGCCATTCCAGTTGTTTTCATATGCTTCTTTTCATACTATTGCTGCATGCTTATTACAAAAAAATGAAGATGGTTTTGAATAGCCTATTGCTTTCTTTAGCATGTCATTTCAGGCAGTTGAGTTGAAATATGATATCATGGAGAAGCAGGCATATGCATTGGTTAGAGCAATCAAAAGCTTTAGGCCATATCTAGTAGGATCTCAGATAGTTGCATATGTGCCCCATGCAGCAATCAAGGATATTTTTACTCAGCAGGAGGTAACAGGAAGAAGATGCAGGTAGATAAACAAATTACAAGAATTCAACATAGAGATACAGATCACAAAATTGGTAAGGGGACAAAGTATGGATAAAATGATGACATAGTCAAATCTAGAAGCATGCCAAGTAAATGTAGTTCAGAATGAAATTGTAAATGTGTCAGAATCTGAATGGTACAAGGATATTGTATATTATTTGTAGAATTTGAATTGTCCTTCCCATCTCAATGATAGTCAGAAAAGGACCTTGAAGTTACATGCAATCAAGTACATCATTATTCAAGGAGAGTTGTATTGGAAGAATCCTGATGGTGTACTACTTAGGTGTGTGGATAAAAATGAAGCTAAGAATGTTTTAAATGACATGCACGAGGGAGTGTGTGGTGGACACTATACTGCCCAGACAACAGCCCATAAAATTCTTAGAGCAGGCTATTGGTGGCCAGCTCTTTTCTCAGATGCACAAAAGATGGTAAGAAGATGTGATTCTTGCCAAAGGTTCTTAGGAAAACTAAAGTATGAAGGTGCATTACCCCTTAGAACTGTAACTGTGGAGGCTCCATTTCAGCAGTGGAGAATTGATTTCATAGGGGAAATTTTAGAAAAATCAAGTGGAGGGCATAGTTGGATTTTGGTTGCTACTAACTATTTCACCAAATGGATTGAAGCCATTCCAACTAAGAAAGCTACAAGCAGGGTGGTGATGGACTTTATTTTGGAAAATATTATTATCAGATTTGGAGTGCCATTCAAAGTGGTCACAGATAATGCCATGTGCTTTAGATCTAGTGAATTTGTTGATTTTTGCAACAAATATGGGATTAATTTGTCATATGCATCACCCTATCATCCACAGGGAAACGGTCAAGCAGAGTCAAGTAACAAAATCCTCATGAAAATCATCAAAAGGATGGTAGACAAGAAAAAAAGAGCCTAGGATTCAAAGCTGAAGATGGCACTATGGGCTGACCAGATAACAGTGAAGAAATCAATTAGAAGGTCACCTTTTGAGCTAGTATATGGCACAACAGCCAAGTTGCCTGTAAATAATCTCTTGCCAATTTATAGATTCATAAAATAAAATGATGAAGAGATTGAGGATTCAATGACTGAAAGGATAAATCAGCTGGTTGCATTGGATGAAATCATAAGAGAGGCACATAGGACAAACATCAGGAAACAATAGAGAGTGAAATAGCTGTTTGATAAAAGGACTACAGAAAGGAAATTTTAGATAAGTGATTTAGTCCTTATTTGGAATGCAAGGAGCCAGGATAAGGGCAAGCATGGTAAGTTTGAGCCCTTATGGATGGGCCCATACCAAATTAGCAACACTCATGGAGGAAATTCCTACTTTCTCTAGGCCCTAAATGGTGAAATGCTAGAATTCCCTGTGCACAGTCAATTCCTTAAGCTTTATTTTCATAAGTGATTATCTTCTGTGCACAATTGTAAATTATGTGTAAATGCTCTGTATAGTCAGTGTTTTTCCTTTTTTATGTTTTGCTTGGTCTGCCCGGAGGTGGTCTGGTTCTCGCTGCAGCCTTATGCTTGCACGTCCCCAGTCAGAGCCAATGTTGGTGCTTGCACATGGAGTCTGAGTTTCAAGCAAAAGTTGTGTTAAGTCAAATTTTATGTCAGACCTGATGATGGGGGGGTCATATTTCAAATATCAGTCATCTTTCACAAGATCACCCCGATGTAATGTTATCACCTCATAATCACCTGATCTGCGAAGTGCGGACGTCAATTTTATGAGAGGGTCGATATCTACCTGTCTATCGACCTGATATTCCTGTGGGGGGTCATATTTTCAAATATCAGTCATCTTACGAATATCACCCTTGTCGCAGAATATCACCCTATGCCAATATGACGGTGATGTCATCTAAGTCCGATAGGATGCACCATGTGGTCTTTGGCATGACAATTATTATTAGCAGCTATGATGGAGGATCTTCCTCCGATACATCGGGTTATGCCAATGAGGGTGGTCATCGGGGTGATATTGCATATCGAGTGAGCATGCAATATGTTCACTGATGTAGGGGGTTTGCTCGATGGGGTATCGTACAAGAGGATCATTAGTATGACAAGCAATATCAGTGCGGGTGAGGAGTGTTGCTCCGACAGCATGGGCTACCCTGATGGGGTCTAAACTGGCGTCGTTGGGAGCAAAATCACCAACTATTGTCTTTCATTGTGGTCTTTCTTATAAAGTATTGGGGAGGTCATTATAGGGTGAATGTGGGATAATCAGTTCTCACATAATTTGAAAAGTCAGCGATAAGCAGGAAGCGCCCGCGTGGCATGATATCATTGGCCAGTGGCTCGCCTGTTCAATTTGAGGCCCCAGATCTTGGCGGGAAATTTTTTCAAAGGCCTTGTGACCGTTGCATTCCAAGGAACCGCAGGTTGGTATGCCATTGATGATAGATGTTGCAGAGGTATGGGCGAAGGCGTGGACGGATCAACTACCTGATTGAAGCTGAAAATCCCAAATGGCAGCATAAGGCTCAAGTCCAACCACTCCCTGCTTTCTCTTCTGCCTACTGCATTCAATGTTTTGAGCGCCATTTCTCATGATGTGTTGTATTTGGTGAATTTTGAATGCCCATGTGATTAATGTTGAGTACACCTTCCTGCTGTATATATCAGACTGTGTTACTCATTTGTTGTTGTTGAAAACTGGACAAATTTGGGTACTGTGATAAGATACAACTTCATTGGTGGCTCTGTTTTGGGTGTCTTATGAGTTTATGAATCTCATGTTGTATGTTTTATGCATAAATTTACTCGTTTCATGTTGATTTAAATGAGTAATGCTTCATTTGCATGTGTTCTGTTATCTGTCTCCAAATTGAGTGTGTTCTTCTTCTTAATCCAAACAGCTAAGGGGTGTTTAAGATTCTAGAATATGGGTTTGCTATATTGAATGCTTGACTTTTTACTTCTGCCCAAGGAGTAGATTAAGTGTTTTAGGTCAAGTGTTGGGAAGAATACATTGCAAGTGAGGATGTTTGTAAGTAGAGATAACTAAACACTAAATTTTGGGAAGTATCTATAAGGCAGATATTAAAAATCCCCTTGATATCCAGTCTTTGGTGTATGTTTATGCTAACCATTCACATGTGTATGTCTATTGACTCCGAGCCCTGGGATAGGCACCGATCCAGTCTTGAATTGAGGTTACAACCAAGGTCCTAGTTTTGCATCCAAATACCAAAAATCAAACTCAAACTTCAAAATACAAACCTTTAGGACATTTAGAGGTAGTTTTTAGGACCAAAATCCTCTATCTCACAACTGAACATAGGCCCAAAGCTAGCCCCTTTGCACTTATTTCACAGTTTTGGTCTGCATAAGAGAGGATTTATCTGATTTGTATCAACACCCAAGCAACTTCATAGGCATATTTTATGGGTGTTGAATAGGGAATACCCCCCTTGGTTCTGCAGAGCCTAAAGAAGAAGATGAGATATCTATAGAGTCTATCTCCTGTACTGTTGGCCCCTGGCCCAAATATCCTATTGATCAATGATGGCTACTTTGTAAGGATAGATGGGAGGAAGCATCCAGTCTGGGAAAAAACCAACAAAATTAAAAGAAGCTTTGAAGGTTTTAAAAGAGAGCTCAATGAGAGTTTTGATGAGCTTTGTGGCTTGATATGAGCAGCGTATTTATGCGAATGAGCTTTTAGAAACTCTAAGCGAGATAACAAATGAAATCAAAAGGCTCCTATGTCCTGTATGAGCATGAGAATGCTGGATTTGGAGAGCACTAACATGCAAGAGTTGTGTACACAAATGAAATTGTCTCCCTTTGTGCTTGAGGAAGGGGGTATTTATAGGTTGGAAGAAGGGATGAGAGGTGAAGAAGAAGGAGAGTTAACTCAATTTGATTGGAGAGTTAACTTAGAGGATTCAAGAGTGATCTGGGCTAAAATTGGAGTGATCTACCTAGTAAAAGCTTATCACTCAAGGAGTGCATGGAAATGCATGAATTTTTAATTAAAGATAAAAAAAGAGCTAATTATGCATGTGTAGGTGAATGAAATAGTTAACTCTATATTTGGCATGAAAATACATGCAAACAGGAAGAAAATAGGTGAAAACAAAGCTTTTTCGAGTTAGAAACTTGAGTTTTTCCATGGCTGAAAAACATGATAGGGTCACCCATAGGTCACCCAGGGGCGACCCTTAGAGGAGGACACATGGGCGGAAGTCCATGGTGGGAGATGGAAGAGGAGATGAAAAGAAGGGGGTCTGCCTCTGAAATCAAGTCATTCATGTGTGAAAATCTAAATCTCCACTTGTAGGATCTCTCAGGGGAGATCTGGAAATAATAGGGGAGATTTGGATTGGTTGAGTAAAACTAAAAACTGAAAGTGGGAGATGGCTAGGGAGGACCTCTACGGGTAGGAATGGATGAAAAACACTGGGGAAAGGTAAAATCTCACCTACAAGACACATACAAGGCTTAGGAACAGGGTTACAAGCATAGGAAATGCAAATCGACAAGTGTCAAGAAAGTGTCGAAAGAGAAGAGAGAGAAAATGACAAAGGGGAAACAACACAGAGAGGAAGAAAAGATACATCACCAAGAGAATTATTGTTGAGGGGATGTTATTTCATGCTTACATGTATGTGACAAGGATTATGACTCATCATAGGGGTCCTTGTGGAGGCTGTGCATGATTTTGGTGCTTACATCTTTGCCCCCTCAGAGACGGTAGTCTACATGAAAGGTAGTTACCATTCTTGAACTAGGCCTTACCTATTGTTGATTTTCCCACAATTCTACCTGCAATAACTAGTATTAGTCCAACATCTGAATATATCAAAATGAGTAATGAAAATTGAAATGATGAATATACCGTAGATCATTTGAGCTTGAATAGTTGTTTGCCTTTGTCGGTGAGACCTATAGGAATGAACGCATGCAAAACGAACACAAGAGATGCATAAAAGCAAAAACTAATCTAAGAATGCATAAAGAAAACTAAGCTAAGGGAGAGAAAAAGTGAGCAAATTAGTTAAATTCGAGTGAATCAGCGACAAAATCAATCGTGTGAGTAGTTGTTGGGTAGATATCACTGAGGAAATCGTAAATATGGTCGTCTCTTCTTCTGCTCTTGAGAAATAGGTACACAAATAGTGAAAAACCCTTCTCTAAACCCTAGTTTGAATTTTGTGAAAAATATCTTGAAATGGTCTATTTTTGATGATTTTCTCTGTTGCATTGTCTTTGTTTTGTCATTTAGAGCAAGATTGGTTTTTCGTTTACCAAAATTAGCTAAGAAACAAGGTTTTTAGAGCATTTTTAGTTTGGGGGATAGTCACATAGGGTTGCCCCTTTTGCCGGGCAGGTCACTCGGGGGTGATCTGCCTGTGCAACAGGGTCATCTAGGGGAGATCCTGGTGAGCATCTGGGTCGCTCGAGGGAGATCTGGTCTAATGAAAGGGGTGACCCTAACAAATCAATTTTGACTAAAATTTGATGTCTTCTAATGTTTACTTCACTATGTTTTGATCTAATTTGAACACTGAATCTATCTATTTATTACAATTTTGATGGTTTATACATTTTTTTATGATTTTTTCTGCAAGTTTTACAATTTTTAGGGATTTTCTGAGTTGATGAGATCTAATCTAAAGTCCTTTTATGATTGGTAGGATATAAGGATCCTCTAGAATGCCAAACATGAGTAGTTGTGTCTTTTAGAGATGTATGCTTCGTTAGATCTATTGATGAGCTTTCTGTCTTGAGGGAAGTAGGCTTGGCTAGGGTTTACCACATGCTAGTTGTACATCTTGTGGCACACATTTGTTGTGATATTTTGACTTATTGGGATGTAGACAGGAACACATTCAGATTCACTCAAGTTTTAGGAGAGTGGACTATCACTTTTTATGATGTGTACCGTATTCTAGGGGTTCCTGTGAGAGGACACCCACTTGTTCTTCTAGCTAGCAATTCCTTCAAGGACAAGACTTCTTGGGAATAGATTATGGGGGTAAGTCATCCTGAGGATTAGACTAGAGTTCAACTCACTTCTGTGCCACGACTTCGCATTCCTCGCTTGAGGAAGTTCCTGATTAGTCTGATTGCATCGAGGCTATCTGGAGACAAAGCCTTGACTCATTTGAGATGGTGTTGGGTACCAATTATACAGGGCATTGAGTAGGGTAGAGTTTACGCTTGGGGACCAGATATCCTGTCTATGGTCTATAGGGACTTCTATCGTATTGCACAGTGAGGGGCTCTTGCTTTCAACCACTCTTCTCTGATCATGACTTGGATCTTTGAGCACATCAGGCCTTATCATAAGGAGATTCCTCTTCTTGATAGATGAATACCGAGAGCAACTAGGTGGGCTCATGTGGGCCACTTTGATACTTCTTTACATGTTGTGGCTACTCTTACAGACGCATATATAATCTCTAACCCTTACGTAGATATAGAGGGTGCATGATCGCATGATGATGAGATCAGGGAGCACTGTCTTAGTATATCAGAACATTCAGATTGTAATGGTCTAGTTGAGGCTCATCGTGTTAAGCATGTCTTGTAGCAGTTTGGCGAGGAATTTCCTAAGGAGTTTCCCCCAGTACCTACTTGTTACAGATCCATCCAAGAGATGGGTGAGATTGGTCAAAGGATCATTACTTGGACCCCTTTGATTCCTAGAGTTTTGATTACCAAAGCCTCTAGGACTCCGAGAGGAGGACAAATGGGAGGGAGAGAAGCTCCTTCCCATGGACTCGTTGTGGTGGATGACTCAGACTCTATTGTGGAGGACTACATACCTGATGGGGATGATTTATCAGATGAGGGACGGACAAAGGATGCACAGGATATTGGTTTTGATGAGGATGATGTCCTCGAGGGTTCGTTCATAGTTCCTAGACCTCCTCACTCTGACGAGGTGATGCAACAACTTAACCCTACCTGGCATCCTGGTGAACCACGTGAGTCTACACTTGTTTGACCTATTTTTATATGGAGCCTAATCAGATTCAGAGGCTAAATTTACCCCACTTTTATCAGCGCAGTTTCCCCCTAAATTATTTAATAGGGTCAAGGGGTTGCGCCCCTTGTGGGGGTTTGGGGGTAGCACTCCCAAGACAGGGTCAAGGGGCAGTGCCCTCGCGGGTGCTCGGGGGTAGCACCCCCGAAACCTCCAACAATTTTTTATTATTTTATTAAGGCGTCAGGAGTTATTTTTCTATTGGCCGACATAAAAAAACCCTATTTTTGTAACCGACATAAGGTTTGATAAAAACAGATAAGGGTTAGGGTTTCTATTGATGTATTGTAGCATTTTGCAGTGGTATTGAGTTGCAAGGATTGTTGGTTGTAATCAATTTGATTTACTGGATAATAATATTGGACTCTCTGTTGGTGGATGTAGCCCAAATTTGGGTAAACCACATTAAAACTTGTCTCTCGCTGTTATTATTTCTATGTATTTTCATTCCTCTGTTGAATCTTTATTTGCATTTAATTGATATATTCTACTAGCTAACCCTAACAAGCAGTATTAGAGCGGGTTGTGTTCGATTATCATCTGTAGGAAGGTCTCACGGTTGAGTGGGAACAATATCAGATGAGGGTAAATTGAAGGTAGATAAATTCAATGGGCAGAACTATCAGTTATGGAAGATGCAGATGGAGGATTATCTCTATTAGAAGGATTTATGGAGGCCATTGGAAGGAATAGCCAAGAAATTAACAACAATGACTGATGAGGATTGGAATCTTCTGGACAGAAAGTGTAACATTCAAGTTCTAAAACAAGACTAAAGATATATATTTACCAAGAGATGAATCATGCAATGTAAAAATGATGGTAAAAACATTTCTTTTATTCATCTATAAAAATCAAGTTACAACAAATTGCATAATTTCCTTTTCATAAATAAACATAATGATGTCAATGTGACATAATGTCTTTTACAAGTACAAGGTTTTACAATAGATAATCATTTACATAGCCTTTTAATACACAAGTCACAAGAATTATTGCATCCAGAAATCTGACATCTCTATCACAAGCCTCAACATGTTTTCTGCTAGAGAGAGTGAGCATCTTGCCAGTGCTTTACCTCCATCCATAGACTGGTGGTCTCCCACACATCTTCCACATAGGAAGTAGCCCTACCCTTCATGAAGAGTATAGACTAAAGGTGACTAGTGGTAATTTGCCTTCCAAGTACATAGTTTTGTATCCTACATAACTCTATTAATCATACAACCCTAGATACCTCTAGCTAAGTATGATTTTACCAATAGGTTATGCAATCCAAATACAGTGAACTGACAATGCATGCAGAAAACAAATGCATTACTTTGGGCAAAGTTTTATTATAAATAGACGTTCACAATGAACATGGTTGTAATGTTCACCAACCCTTACTCGACTTGGATACTATCAAATTCCTACAGTTTGACTTGGTCTACTATGTTTAACTATATAGTCCTTGCAACTTCAATATTTTAGTCTTCCTGACTTAGACAAGTTTAATAACACTGTCTAGGTTCCATAGGTTTTATGGATTAACCCTTAATACTAGAGTACTCATTACATCTTTGCAAAACTTGAGATCCCAAAACTTATTGATACATAAAGAACTTTAAGTCGACTTATAAACAATTTAATTAGGTTATCAAACCAATGATAAACATTATTGTTTTAGGAGTATATTTCTATTTTACAAACAATCTATCATAATTAGGGTATATGTCCCTTCATTGTCAATCTATAAAGAAATAGCTAAGACAAGACGTTATCTTAAAGACACAATAGTAATTTTCCCCTACTAAGTCACTCTAGGGTTTGCCTTACATTTTCCATAAAAAATGAAATAAACATTCTTTTACAA
This sequence comes from Cunninghamia lanceolata, assembly GCA_027924645.1. NCBI lineage: Eukaryota > Viridiplantae > Streptophyta > Pinopsida > Cupressales > Cupressaceae > Cunninghamia > Cunninghamia lanceolata. The sequence continues at coordinate 33,606 of BSBN01000004.1, read as the reverse complement.
GTTTATATGAGGTTTTTAGGTAAACGATTGTCCTATAGTCTCTTTCTGACAAAAAGGATTGTTTCAAACACTCACGACATGACTATTTCTCATTTACAAGAGAATAATAATTAAACTAATAAAAAAAAGTTCTAATTAAGTTTTTACGTTATCTATTTTCAACTTGATATAATTAGGGGGATAATTCTAATCCAAGTTTGCTATCCATTAATATTCATTATCGAAAGTTTATTTCCCTTCAACTATGTTCTTTGTAGTTCTTGAACTTTGCTAAATAAGTTAGAATATTGTAGGAAAGAGATTATTCTCTGGTTTATAAAACCATTAGAATATAATATCCACAAGTTGCTCTTCCAATAAATCATTGAGTTCTCTTGGATTACAACCATCTCTATCGTTCCCTAAGTAAATGATAAAGATTACAATATAAATATTAATATATAGCCTTATTTGCCAATATTCTCTATGTCAAGTTGATGTAAACAGAATGGGGTGTACAACACTAGACTCGTATATAAATAGGTGGTTCTAAGAGATCAAAGGTATACAATATTCATTGTTTCCTAAATATCAAATAATCTATGTTTTTTGACAGGTAACTCCTTCAAATGAATCCTACCTTTAAGTAGAAACAAGTAGACACTTAAATGAATAGTTTAATCAATGTCATATTAATCCTATTCAATATGAACAATGTATAAAATCGTTGCAGAAACTGATCGAGTAGATCCTTCTCAAAAACTCATTCATAACTCATTTATTTGACCATGCAAAAGTATAATTATCATATCAATATAATGATATCCTAAAGTGTCAAAGATTTTTGATGAATTCATCATGCAACATGGATTTACAAATATAAAAGACATAGAAATAACTACCTGGCAGACCTTCTATTATAAGAGAATTGGCCTCAGTATCATTCTAAAACATAGACCCCATAATGAATCGAGTAACAACTCTGCATATATTCTATAGTATAAATCAATACGTAACAATCTGTATTAACAAATGACTTCCTGTAGAGTAAGAACCTGATAGGATTTTCTTAACAAAGAAGAGTCGCCCATGCAGAGATTTTCTCCTTCCTCTGCTACCAACTATCTTCTTATCTTATTTGGTAGTAATTTCACTATTCTTATCAACTGTGTATGTGTGCCGCTTCAACTAAGATAGACATTATAGTTATATCCCCCCAGACCCAGATGACTCAGCTGCAAGTCATTATCACTTGCAATGACTAACTATTTTTTTTAATGAGTACCACATATGGTGGACACACCTCATTATTTTGAGGGAAAACTCTACTCAACTGAGCGTATGGTGATGGTTTTGCCAACATGCAAATATACATGGTACGCATTACCACATAACTCATAACTGATTGACACTCTTACACAGAACCAAGACTCAAGACAATTATATTAACTCATGAGTCACAAAGACCACTACTTCGGTTTAAGTAGTTTCCTCTTCGCCTGACTCTATTAATTAAGATGTTTTCTGCAGTAAACAACCATGACTGTCTCTAACATAAAGACACCACTTCAAAAGTAGTTAGCTGACTTCAACAGGGTGCGGGTATCTCTACCAAATTAGCCCATGAAGGATCTAAGTTGGGCAAACAAAGATAGAGGAGTATGTGGTCATTAATTACTACTTGCACAACAATGACTAATAGTCAAAAAGGAATCCATAATTATATAATTATAATAGCATCTCAAGTGCAAAGGTGGTTCTTAAATAACCCATACGTAACTAAAAGCATAATAATGATAATAATAATCCTAAGTCCACTTATAACTTTGATCAATATTTTTAAATAATAATAAGTCGTAAGACTTACGTAAAAAGTGTGAAAGGGTCGAGTTTGTCTCCCCTTCACAGACTCTTGTTAAGTCACATCCTAACTTGCTAAGAAAATCATATGACGTTTAATGTCAACAATTCAACCTTTTAAGTTTTGGAAATACGAACACAGCTATTTTCTGACAATGTCGACATAATATTACGTTAGTCATAAATAAACAATGTTCTATTCAGAAGACATTTTCTTTATGAATGACAATGTCAACACAAACCCTAGCCCAAAAAGGAATCAAAAATATATCGACAACTTGTCGAGGAGATACAAAATTTATACTGACAAAACATGACTTACCTCTATCAACACCGATTCACAATTTGTTAAACACTATATTCAGTTGGCAAATAAACACTTGTAACCCAAGGTCTATTCTCCTCTCCTCAGAAGATACTCTCTCTCTCTCTCATTTCTCAGAGAGTCATCACCAACCTATAATCCTGACAAAACTTGCAATTAATAGATTATGATAAGTGCATCATTAGTCCTTCATAAAACTCATAAAACCAAATTCACATTCTACAAAATACTTAATCAAAATAACATTTGTATTGCATTTACTTGCATAACTGATATATAATAGAATCTATATTTTTCCATGACATTAATCCCAACATCAAATATTTATCAAATAGATTCACTAATATCCATGTAAATGTAAAAAGTAAAATCAAGCCAAAATTGGGGATGTAACATATCTCTCCCCTAAAGATTCATCATCCTCAATGATTCAAAGTATCAAAATATAACCAAACAAGTTTATTGTTTAACTGATAAAAGCATTAAATAAATGAGGAAACTTCTGATAAAATTCATGGTAGTTCTCCCATGTAGCATTTTCCTCCGCATACTGGTCCTATTGGACCTTGCACTGCGAAACTTCTCTGTTACACAAGCAGAGCTTGTGTGTTTCGAGCACTTTGAGAGGCTCGATCGTGACCACCCTTGGGTCCTGCATCTGTAATGCATTCCAATTAAGAATATGATTATCACTTGAATATACTTCTTTAAATAAGAAACATGAAAAACATTGTGCATTCTAGACAAGGCTGGTGGTCGAGCAATTCTATAGGCAACCAGATTGACCACTTCGAGTACATCAAAGGGTCCCACATAACGAGGAGCTAGTTTGGAAGACTTCCTAAATTTTATAGAACTTTTCTAAGGTTTGACTCTCAAGAGAACTTTTTCTTCTACAGAGATCTGTCTTAGTACACGCTTGGCATCCACGTAACTTTTCCATCTATCATTGGCTTCTGCCAATCTTTTTCTAATCATCTTAACCTTTTCCTCTATTTCAACTAGCATTTTTGGTCTAATGCTAATCCTATCCTCTAGCTTATACTAACTTATAGGAGTTCAGCATCTTCTTCCATACAATGTTTCAAATGACACCATCTTAATAGCAGAATGATAGGAATCGTTGTAAGCAAATTCCACAAGTGCTAAGTATTCCTCCCACTTCTATTGCTGATCCATGCAATACATTCGCAACAAATCTTCCAAAACCTAGTTAACTCTCTCAGTTTGTCCATTAGTTTTAGGATGATAAGTTGTACTCACATTGAGTTTAGTCCCTAGCACAGAAAACAAGGTTTGCCAAAATCTTGACGTTATACGTGCATCTCTATCTGAGATAATCTTTTCAGGAATTCCATGCAATATAAACACTTCCTGGATAAATTTGTGAGCTAAAACTGGTGCTCCATTAGATAAATTCCCTGGTATGAAATGTGCTACCTTTGTAAGTTTGTCTACCACAACTAAAATGGCATCATGTCCATTCCTAGACATAGGAAGACCCTAGACAAAATCCATACTTATGACTTGCCAATTCCATTCTGGTACATCATGAGGGTACAACAGTCCTGCTGGATGTTGATGTTCTGCTTTTACCATTTGGTATTCCAAACAACTTGCTACAAATCTCGCAGCATCATTCTTCATTCCTTTCTAGAAATAAAGAGGTTTAACATCTGCTAGAATTTTAGTTACTCCTGAATGTCTGGAGTATGGTGTAGTATGAACTTCTTTCCATGCTAAATTTTTTAATTCAACTGAATTAGGAACATACATTCTACCTCTATATCTCAATAGTCCATCAGACTCAAAAAGGAACCCATCATTCCTTGGGTCTTCAGGATTTGCCTTCAGAGCTTGCTTGACCTGCTTGTAATATTCATCACTAGACAAATTTTGCAACACTAAATCTTTTAAGTTTGCATGTATAGAGACAATTGAAGAAATATGCCTTCTCTGACTCAAGGCATCAGCCACTCTGTTCTCTTTTCCTTTAATATAGCTTATCTCAAAATCATAATTAGATATCAACTCTAACCATCTCCTTTGTCGGGAATTCAGATGTGGTTGAGAGAAAATATATCTAAGACTTTGATGATCTGATTTAAATACAAAAGTTTTCCCCAGCAAATAGTGCCTCCACATCTATAAAGCATGGGTAACTGCTGCTAATTCCAGATCATGTGGTGCATAATTTTTCTCATAGGATTTCAATTTTCTAGACTCATAAGCTATAACTCTCCAATCTTGCATAAGAACTCCCCCTAATCCCTCTCCCGAGGCATCAGTAATTACTTCAAATTGTCCTTTGGGGTCAGGAACCTTCAAAATTGGTGTTGTTAACTTTTCCTTTAAAAGATCAAATGCCTCCTAACATTTGTCTGTCCATTCAAATTGCTTCCCTTTTCTTTGCAAGGAAGTGATTGGACTAGCAATACTAGAGAAATTTAGAACAAACTTTCTATAATAACTAGCCAAACCCATGAAGCTACACACTTCATGCACACTTGTGGGTACAGGCCAATCTAGAATAGCTTTGATTTTTGTAGGATCAACAGATATTCCATCTATAGATATGATATGTCCTAGATACTGAATCTCCTTTTGGAAGAATGAACACTTAGAAAGTTTTCCATATAGTTTATGTTCTCTTAACCATTGCAATACCACTTGCAAATGTCGATGGTGTACTTCTTCATTACTAGAGTAAATAAGTATATCATCTAGAAAGGCTAGAACAAACCTGTCTAAACAATCTCTGAATACACTGTTCATGAGATTCATGAATGCAACAGGGGCATTCGTCAAACCAAATGGCAACAATGTAAACTCATAGTGCCCATATCTAGTTCTAAAAGCTATTTTATGGATATCCTCTTCTTTCAACCTTAACTGATGATCTCTTGATCAGAAATTGATCTTTGAAAATATTGAGGCTTCATGCATTTGATAAAAAAGATCATATATATGTGGCGAAGGATATCTGTTCTTTATCATTGCTTTATTAAACGTATGATAATCAATGCACAAATGAAAAGTTACATCCTTCTTTTTGACAAAAATAACTGGAGCACCCCATGGTGAAACACTAGGTCTAATCAAACCTTTTGCCAACAATTCTTGCAATTGGGCTTTCAATTCCATTAACTCTGTAGTTGTCATATGGTAGGGTGCTTTAGATATAGGCTCAAATCTTGGTTTAATATCAATTGCAAAATCAAAAACCCTCTTTGGCAGTAGTCCTGGAAGTTCTTCTGGAAAAACATCTTGAAAACCCTGAAGAAAATGATACCTTTCTTCAAAAGATAAACTAGGCTTTTCAAGCCCTTCCTCCACTTGTTCCATTTTAACTACAAATAACTAACAACCTTTTCATCTAGACCTTTTTAATTTCTTTGCAAAGATAGGTCTTATCTTGACCTCTCTTTGAATTCCTTGGAAAATGGTCAGGTTTCCCAAGTCATCTAAGCATTCAACTATTTCTGAAAAATAGTCAACTTTAGCTCTATGCTTCCATAACCAACTCATTCCTAAGATTACATCATAGGAACCTAAGGGGGCTACATACAGATTTAGTTCTATTGAGAAACTAGAGAGATCAATCATGGCCTCAAACAAACATTGCTCTACCTGAGCCTTTGATTGGTTAGCATATTCTACTAACCAAGGTTTAGACATGTACCCTGCTTTTCTAGGAAACTTATTCAAAACTCTAGGAGAAACAAAGTTTTTAGTAGCTCATGTATCAATTAAAATAGATATAGGGACACCAAACAAGGTACTTTTCATCTTAATGGGTGTGATTTGATACTCTGCTTGACGATTATCGAGAGTTGCATGAATCCTTTGCTGGAAAGCTGCTTGTTGAGTCGGTAGTGTAGTACCTCTTTGTTGACCATTTTGATTCTTGTTTTGGCAATGATTAGCATAATGGTTGCCCCCACAAGTAAAGCATCCTCCAATGGGTCCTCTCTTTTCTGATGTCTTTCCATTATTATCCCCATTTCTTTTGAAATTTCCATTCTTTTTCTCATTACCAGGTCCACTTTTGTTCTTCTAAGTTCCTTTATCATTTCTTTTATTCTCATAGCTCTTATCATTCCTTCTCTTGGATGGTTGGGTAGTAGGAGTTCTAATAAATCTCTTGCAATTTATATCACGATAGGTCAGGATAGATTTCATCTTCTGTTCTTGCTTGATTTCCTTCTCGTACACTTGATCCATTGTTGTGGGTCCATGTATGTCCACTTCTCCACCAATTTGAGCATTTAAACCCATGATGAACTTTCTAATTCTAAATCTCTGATCTTTTTGATACTGGGGCACATATTTTAGAAGATAGGTGAATTTTTCCCCATATTCAACCACTGTCATGTCTCCTTGACGGAGATTCTAAAAATCAGTCAATTTTTGATCAAAATATAGTTGTGGCAACCACCTTTTGCGAAAGAGTTCCACGAACTCATCCCAAGTTACCCTTAAAGAACTTAAATTTAGTTCCATCTTCTTATTCATCCACCAAGTGGATGCTTCTCCTTCCAATTGGAATGCTCCCCAAACCGCCTTGGTTACTTCTGAGTAATTTCTTATCTTGAAATATTTCTCCATTTCTTTCAACTAAGCTTCATCTGCATCTCTAGTCACTGTTCCATCAAATTTTAGCGGAGTGACATAATTCATATCCTTAGATAGTTCTAAGGTCAACCTAACCCTTGCATCCCTATGAGGTTCCCTACTCCTACTTTGGTCTTCATGATTCTCTCCACTTTCCTCATGAGAATTTTCACTTCCTCCATCAACATTTCCTTGATCATCTACCTTCTTTTCTAAATCACCAAGTCTCTTCTTGGTTTCCTCAAGCATGGTTATGATTTGATCTAATTTGTCATTCAGCGGGTTCTTTCCCTCTTGACTTTCTCCTTGGTTAGTTCTTGTCTGAACCATGTTTGTCATTTTTTTCCTCACACCTGAAAATATTGAGTTATCTATTAGATCATGATTTTAATACATCCCATTAAATCAAAACATAATAAACTCAAATAAAACAATAGTTTGGTACAAAAATAATCCTTCTTTATTTATATCATTTCAGGAGTAAAAGAACATCCTTTATTAATACAAGAAATGACTCAAAGGTCATGCACAAGAGGGGTATATCCTTTAGATTCATTTTCAGATACATAATCTTGAGGTATATAACCTTCTGACTCACTATCAAACCTAACTTCTATGATCTTAGCAGATGGGGGTATGTGAGGATCTCGCTTAGCCATAGTTGTATCATCTTTAGACATATAGGCTATGATTTTGGCTGTGATCTTAACTCTTTCTATGTTTTCCTTCCTTACTCCCTTGATTCGAGTTAAGGCATTCGCAAGGGTTTCAGTATTGCTTAACCATATGTCACTCTCATCATTAGTCCCCTTAAAGGTTTTAATAATGGCTTCATGTTCTCTTTTGGCTTTAAGGAAACGTTTACTCCCATTAACTAACTTTCTAGCAGTCTTCTGAAGACGTACCATCCTGGCACAAGAAATTCAAACATTAGCTACCTGCATAATGTTGACTACAAGTTAGCATAGTGGACTCATAAGCACTAGTGCTGAACCTGGTAGCTCTGATACCATATGTAACATACGAGTTCTAAAACAAGACTAAACATATATATTTACCAAGAGACGAATAATGCAATATAAAAATGATGGTAAAATTTTTTCTTTTATTCATCTATAAAAATCAAGTTACAATAAATTACATAATTTCCTTTTCATAAATAAACATAGTGATGTAAATATGACATAATGTCTTTACAAGTAGAAGTTTTTACAATAGATAATCATTTACATAGCCTTTTAATACACAAGTTACAAGAACTACTGCATCTGGAAATCTGACATCTTTATCACAAGCCTAGACATGTTTTCTGCTAGAGAGAGAGAGCATCTTCCTAGTGCTTTACCTCCATCCACAGACCGGCGATCTCCCACACATCTTCCACATAGGAAGTGGCCCTACCCTTCACGAAGAGTATAGACCAAAGGTGACCAGTGGTAATTTTCCTTCCAAGTACATAGTGTTGTATCCTACACAACTCTATTAATCATACAACCCTAGATACCCTCTAGCTAAGTATGATTTTACCAATAGGTTATGCAATCTAGATATAGTGAACCGACAATGCATGCAAAAATGAATGCATTACTTTGGCCAAAGTTTCATTATAAATAGACGTTCACAATGAACGTGGTTGTAATGTTCACCCACCCTTACTCAACTTGGATACTATCAAATTCCTACAGTTTGACTTGGTCTACTATGTTTAACTATATAGTCCTTGCAACTTCAATATTTTAGTCTTCCTAACTTAGACAAGTTTAACAACACTATCTAGGTTCCATAGGTTTTATGGATTAACCCTTAATACTAGAGTACTCATTGCATCTATGCAAAGCCCAAGATCCCAAAACTTATCGACACATAAAGAACTTTAAGTCGATTTATAAACAATTTAATTAGGTTATCAAACCAATGATAAACATTATTGTTTTAGGAGTGTATTTCTATTTTACAAATAATCTATCATAATTAGGGTATATGTCCCTTCATTGTCAATCTATAAAGAAATAGCTAAGACAAGTCGTTATCTTAAAGACACAATATTATTTTTCCCTACTAATTCACTCTAGGGTTTGCCTTACATTTTCAATAAAAATGAAATAAACATTCTTTTACAAGTTTATATGAGGTTTTTAGGTAAACGATTGTCCTATAGTCTCTTTCTGACTAAAAGGGTCGTTTCAAACACTCACGACATGACTATTTCTTATTTACAAGAGAATAATAATTAAATCGATAAAAAAAAGTTCTAATCAAGTTTTTACGTTATCTATTTTCAACTTGATATAATCAGGTGGATAAGTCTAATCCAAGTTTGCTATCCACTAATATTCATTATCAAAAGTTTATTCCTTTCAACTATGTTCTTTGTAGTTCTTGAACTTTGCTAAATAAGTTAGAATACTGTAGGAAAGAGATTATTCTCTGGTTTATAAAACCATTAAAATATAATATCCACAAGTTGCTCTTCTAATAAATCATCGAGTTGTCTTGGATTACAACCATCTCTATCGTTTCCTAAGTAAATGATAAATATTACAGTATAAATATTAATATATAGCCTTATTTGCCAATATTCTCTGTGTCAAGTTGACGTAAACAAAATGGGGTCTACAACACTGGACTCATATATAAACAGGTGGTTCTAAGAGATCGAAGGTATACAATATTCATAGTTTCCCAAATATCAAATAATCTACATTTTCTGACAAGTAACTCCTTCAAATGAATCCTACCTTTAAGCAAAAACAAGCAGACACTTAAATGAATAGTTTACTCAATGTCATTAATCCTATTCGGTATGAACAATGTATAAAATTGTCGTAGAAACTGATCGAGTAAATCCTTCTCAAAAACTCGTTCATAACTCATTTATTCGACCATGCTAAAGTATAATTATCATATCAATATAATGATATCCTAAAGTGTCAGATTTTTGATGAATTCATCATGCAACATGGATTTACGAATATAAAAGACATAGAAATAACTACCTAGCAGACCTTCTATGATAAGAGAATTGGCCTCATTATCATTCTAAAACATAGACCTCGTAATGAATGGAGTAACAAATCCACATATATTCTATAGTATAAATTAATACGTAACAATTTGTATTAACAAATGACTTCCTTTAGAGTAAGAACCTGATAGGATTTTCTTGATAGAGAAGAGTCGCCCACGCAGAGATTTTCTCCTTCCTTTGCTATTGACTATCTTCTTATATTATCTAGTAGTAATTTCACTATTCTTATTGACTGTGTATGTGCACCCCTTCAACTAAGATATACATTATAATTATATCCCTTCCAGACCCATACGGCTTAGCTGCAAGTCATTATCACTTGCAACGACTAACTTTTTTTTTAATGAGCCCCACGTATGGTGGACACATCCTCCTTATTATTTCAAGGGAAAACTCTACTTAAATAAGCACATGGCGATGGTTTTGCGAACATGCAAATATACGTGGTACACATGACCACATAACTCATAACTGATCAACACTCTTACACAGAACTAGGACTCAAGACAATTATATTAACTCATGAGTCACAAAGACCACTATTTCGGTTTAAGTAGTTTCCTCTTCGCCTGACTCTATTAATTAAGACATTTTCTGCAGTAAACAACCACAACTCTCTCTAACATAAAGACACCACTTCAAAAGTAGTTAGTCGACTTCAATAGGCCGTAGGTATCTCCACCAAATTAGCATGCAAAGGCTCTGAGTTGGGAAAACAAAGATAGAGGAGTATGTGGTCATTAATTACTACTCACACAACGACTAATAGTCAAAAAGGAATCCATAATTATATAATTATAACAGCATCTTAAGTGCAAAGGTGGTTCTTAAATAACCCATACGTAACTAAAAGCATAATAATGATAATAATAATCTGAAGTCCACTTATAACTTTGATCAATATTTTTAAATGATAGTAAGGCGTAAGACTTACGTAAAAAATGTGAAAAGTTTGAGTTTGTCTCCCCTTCAAAGACTCTCATTAAGTTATGTCAACATGACTTGCTAAGAACGTCATATGACGTTTAATGTCAACAATTCAACCTTTAAAGTTTTGGAAATGCGAACAAACTATTTTGCAACAATGTCAATGTAATATTACGTTAGTCATAAACGAACAATGTTCTATTCAGAAGACGTTTTCTTTATGAACAACAATGTCGACACAAACCACTAGCCCAAAAAGGAATAAAAAAGATATCAACAACTTGTTGAGTAGATACAAAAGTTATACTGACAAAACATGACTTACCTCTATCGACACTGATTCACGATTTGTTAAACACTATATTCAGTTGGAAAATAAACACTTGTAACCCAAGGTCTATTCTCCTCTCCTCAGAAGATACTCTCTCTTATTTCTCAGAGAGTCATCACCAACTTGTAATCCTGTCAAACTTGCAATTAACAGATTATGATTAGTGCATCATTAGTCCTTCATAAAACTCATAAAACCAAATTCACATACTACAAAATACTTAATCAAAACAACATTTGCATTGCATTTAATTACATAACTGATATATAATAGAATCTATATTTTTCTATGACATTAATCCCAACATCAAATATTTATCAAATAGATTCACTAATATCCATGTAAATGTAAAAAGTAAAATCAAGCCAAAATTGGAGATGTAATAGAAAGGCACTGGGAACCATTCGGTTATGCTTGGCACCATTGGTGGCATTCAATATAACGAAAGCGAAGACAATAGATGGTTTGATGAAAGCTTTGGCTAAATTGTATGAAAAACCCTTAGCCTCAAATAAGGTATTTCTCATGAACCGTTTTATTAATCTGAAAATGATTGAAGGTGGATCTATGATAGATCATTTAATTAAGTTTAATACTATTATCAATTAGTTAACTTTTGTAAAAGTGAGTTTTGATGAAGAGGTTAGGGCTCTCTTGATATTATGTTCTTTGCCAGAAAGATGGAATAGCTTGGTAATGGTTGTAAGTAACTCTGTCTCTGGTTCAAATAGTTTGAAATTTGATGAAGTTGTTGGTGTTATCCTTAGTGAGGAAATGCAACGAGAAAGCTCAGGAGGGTCCACATCAGGTAGTGTTTTGAATTCAGAAAGCAGGGACCGATCAAAGGAGAGAGGAAAAGGTTCTGGAGGTCATGGAAAGTCACGAGGAAAATCAAAGGACAAGAGATCCCAATCAAGAGGACAAAAAGATTGTTGGTACTGTGGGAAACCAGGTCATCTGAAGAAAGATTGCTGGTCTCAGAAGAATAAAGAAGGAGACAAACAAGAAGGTAATGAGGGGGCAAATGTGGTAATTAATAAATCTGAAGATGATGCTTTGATTCTTTCCCTAGATAATGCTGATGATTCATGGGTTTTAGATTCAGGGGCCTCATTTCATGCTATGCCCCATAGAAGTTATTTTCTTGATTATGTCTAAGGGGATTTTGGGTTGATTTATTTGGGAGATAACAAACCCTGTCAGATTGTTTGAAAGGGAAGAATCAAGATTATGTTGTAGAATGGGGATCATTGGCTACTACAAGAGGTAAGGCACGTTCCAAGGCTAAGTAGGAATTTAATTTCAGCAGGGCAGCTAGCTGATGAAGGTTGCAGTGTTACATTTACTGATAAAAATTGGAAGGTTTCAAGAGGTGCCTTAATAGTAGAAAAAAATGTGAAAGTAGGCACCTTATATCTTTGTACAGGTCATACTATTCCTTCTATTTTAGCTATTATAGAGAAAAAATAAACAGTTTTAGGAACAGTTGCTGCAGGTTTGCAAGAAGAGACTGAAACAATTGTTGCAGGCTCTGAGACAACACTGTGGCATAATAGACTTGGGCATATGAGTGAAAAAGGTATGAAGGTGTTTCATTCTAAGAAAGTTTTACTAGGTCTGAAATGTATTATTATAGATTTATGTGAAAGTTGTGTGTATGGAAAATAAAAGAGTTAGTTTTCTCAAGGATGGGAAGCAAAAGAAAGATGAAAAGTTGGAGCTTGTGCATACAGATGTATGGGGACCAACTCATGTATTTTTGGGAATTAGGATGTCTCAACCTTGGTAATTCCTTGAGTTATTTCATTGTATTTATTTATTTATTGCCTATTGTGTAATTAGGATGCAAATCCTATGTTGTCATCTTGTGGGAGTTGGCATGGTGATGTGTCATCCTACATGGAAGATGACCACATGTAAATTTGTCCTCACATGAGGACATAGGCATCCCACTTAGTGGTAGGAATATTTTGCCATGTGTTGGCATCTTGTATAGTGTGTAAGGGAATACTGACTGAAACAATCATGACATATTCCTATGACAATTCTATGACGCATAAGAGTCGTAAATGAAAGATTCTATGACAGGTGAAGACATGTGTTGAGAAGCATCTTGGAAGAAGGCATCTTTGGGTTCCCCAAGGAGGGTTATGACATGTTGTAAGAGAATATGCTATTTTTAGCCTATGTCTGATAGATTCTCTTACAGCTGTAAGATATGACAGTTATGACGGATTCTATGACAGTCGTAAGAGTATCTGTCAATACCCAAATTGGGAATAGGCGACCTCTTTGGGATGGGGTGACTTGACAAGTGTCATTAACATCCTACAGTGTTGGACAAGTGTCCATAGGTGTGGGTTTTGGGCCATGAGGCCATGTTGGATGGCCATCCCAAGATAGAGTCATTTTTGCCTTGTATTTTCTATATAACAGGTGCTTTGGAGAGATGTATTATGTGATTGACAGGTATTGTTATGCTGCCAGATTATCTCCAGATACGAGTGTCGAAGACTCCAAAAGAGAATTGGCTCTGTAAATGTATTGTAACCTTCATTGTTTACGGAATACATTTGAGCTGTGTTTTGGAGTGTGGGGTTTTTCACCCGTAAGGGTTTTCCCCACATATATCTTCTCTCTCTCTCTCTCTCTCTCTCTCTCTCTCTCTCTCTCCTGTCTACTTTCTATGTGTATTTGTATTGCTGAAATATCTCTATTTTTGGGTTAATAACATTGCAATTGTAAGGATTAAAAAGAATTTGTACTCTTCTCTCCTCTTTAGATTAGTGTAGGAAGCGATTTTTACACACCTAGCTTCCTTTCAGTTGGTATTAGAGCCTGGCTAGTTTTAGTTCTAGTTGTTGGGTAGGGGTTTTTTGAGCTAATATTAGGTTGGGTGGGAGTCTGTGCAGAGTATTTTGTATCTTGTTGTAGAAAGGAGATGACAACCACATATGGAAGAGTAGAAGTGGAGAAGTTCAATTGCACAAATTTCAAGTTGTAGAAACTCAAGATGGAAGACCTACGTGTTGATCGTGACCTATGGGAAACTGTTGATGGCACAAAACCTACGGTAGTGTCACAAGCTAATTGGGACCTCAAAGATCAAAAGGCTAAGGGTCTCATAAGACTCTGTCTAGCTGACTCTATCCTATTGAATGTCCATGAGGAGAAGACTATGAAAGATATTTGGAAGAAGCTAGGATCTGTTTATCAGGCCAAGTCATTGGTGAACAAGCTCTTTCTAAAGAAGAAGTTGTTTGCTCTAAAGATGGAAGACAGAGGATCTATTGTAGACCAATGAATGCTTTTAACATGCTTCTTGCACAGTTGACATCCATGGGTGTGAAAATGGAGGAGGATCAATGTATGACCCTGCTTTGTTCTTTGCCGGATTCGTGGGATCATCTTGTCATGGCTATCGAAAGCACTACAACCACCTTCAAGATGGATGATGTAGTATCTTCACTGTTATCTGAAGAAGTGTGGAGAAAGACAACTAAGTTGGCTAAAGATGCTCTTGCAGTTTGTGGAAGACCCAAAGCGAAAGGGAAAAAGAAGGACAAGAAAGGTGAAAAGGGCATATCCAAATCCTGTGAGAGATCCAAATCTCCTGGAAAGTCTAAGGCTCTCTGTTGGAACTATGGGAAAATGGGGCATTTCTAAAAGGAATGCAAAGAGGAAAAGAAAAAGAAGAAGAAGAATGCCCCTGATTTAGATTTTGACAAGTCACAAGATGATGGTGATTCCTTCATCGCAGCCTTGGCCACCCATGCATCTGATGATGTATGGCTGATTGATTCTGGTGCATCATTCCACATGACTTCGCATCAAAGCTGGTTCATGAAGTAGGAAGAGTTTGATGGTGGAAGAGTGTACCTAGGTGACGATTCTCATCTGAAGATTGTCAGTCATGGAAGAGTCTCAATCTGATTCCCTGATGGACAAGTGAAGGGGATCTCTAGGGTTATGCACATTCCAATCTTGGCACGAAACCTATTGTCTGTAAGTATGCTGAATGATGCAGGTGTGTAGGTTGTCATTTCGAAGGATGGATGTAATATGACTAGAGGATCTATGGTGCTTGCGAAGGGTACTTAGAGAGGTACTCTATTTCAGCTGGAGGCATACACTACATAGTGCAATAGTTCTTCTGACTCGAAGAAAAGAGTTGCAGTCACTTCATCCCCACCATCTGAACAAGCAGTGAATAAATCTGTTGTAACAAATCCTAATGGTAGTGCACATGCTTTGAAAGTTAAACTTCCTGCTAAAAAGACAATGTTATGGCATGAGAGATTTGGCCACATTGGTGAGAAGGGTCTTAGAACCCTAAAAAATAAAAACCTCATTGAGGGGTTAAATGATTGTAATCTTGAGTTTGACTTTTGTGAACATTGCATATATGGAAAGCAAAACCATGCTCAGTTTTACTCTAGTTCTCACAAGTCTTCTGGTGTATTGGATCTTATTCATTCTGATGTGTTTGGTCGTGTTAGTGTTCCTGCGATTTCCAAATCTATATATTTTGTATCTTTTATAGATGATCATAGTAGAAGGACATGGATTTATTTTCTCAGAAGCAAGACTGAAGTCTTTAGTCAGTTCAAAGAGTTTAAAGCTTTTGTTGAGAATCAGACTAGTAAAAGGATTAAGTGTTTGAGAATTGACAACGGTGGTGAGTTTTGTTCGACAGAGTTCGATAAGTTCTGTAAAGAGCAAGGGATTGAAATACATAAGACAACTCCATACACCCTGTAGCAAAAGTAGTTGTAGAGAGGATGAACATGAGTATTCTTAGTGGAGCAAACCTCAAACAAAAGTTTTGGGCTAAAGCTGTAGCCACTACTTGCTACCTGGTAAACAAGTCTCCTACATCAGCTCTTGTTGGTAAGACACCTATGGAGGTGTGGTCTGGTAAGAAGCCTTAAGTTAGACATCTTCATGTTTTTGGTTGTGAGGCATATGCACATGTGCCTAGGGAGAAACGATCTAAGTTGGAGAACAAGGTTGTTAAGTGTATCTTCATTGGCTATGGTGTCGGTGTGAAAGGATACAAGCTTTGGGATCTTGTGGCTGAAAAAATGTCGTATAGTAGAAGTGTTATCTTCAGAGAGATAACACCTTCTTTTGTTGTTTTACATCCAGAATAGATAGAAAAGAAAGAGGATGTGGTTCAGTTTCCTTTTACGCCTAAGAAGACTGAACCCACAGACCCAGTGAGACCTGATGATGAGGAGAGCTCTAGTAGCTCTAAAATCTCAAAAGAAGAAGTAGAACCTCAACCTCATCCATTGAGGAGGTCTACACAAACAAGGAAGAAACCTAATAGGTTTGGTTATTCATTGCTTGATTCTAGTTGTGATTTTGCTTTACTTGCTAACACTGATGAGCTTAGAACTGTGAAAGAGGCTATGGGCATGAAAGATGTAGGTTCCTAAAAGGAGGCCATGGAAGATGAGATGGCTTCTTTGGAGAAGAATAAAACATGGGACTTGGTGCCTTTGCCTGAAGGATGGAAACCTATTGGATGCAAATGGGTGTTCAAGAAGAAATTTGATGCAGATGGCAATGTTGAAAAGTACAAGGCTAGATTGGTTGCAAAGGGGTATTCACAAGTGGAGGGAATTGATTATGGTGAAATTTTCTCTCCCGTTGCAAAGCTGATATCTATTCTGTTCCTGTTATCTCTTGTAGTAGTTTATGATCTAGAGGTGGAGCAGATCGATGTGAAGACATCATTTCTTCATGGTGATTTGGAGGAAGAGATTTACATGTCACAACCAGAGCATTACATAGAAAGAAAATTTGGTTTGCAAGTTGAAAAAGTCTTTGTATGGTTTGAAGTAGTCTCCTAGGATGTGGTATTTGAAGCTTGATGCCTTTGTGTTGTCAATTAGATTTCTAAGATCAAAATCAGATCATTGTGTGTATTACAAATTTGACAATGATTGCATTCTCATTATCGCATTGTATGTTGACGATATGTTGTTGATTGGGAATGGTAAGAATATGATTTCTGATTTGAAGTCTCAGTTGTCAGCACAGTTTGAGATGAACAATCTAGGGGTAGCTAGGTACATTCTGGGAATGGAAATAGAAATAGATAGAGCTAATAGAAAACTTTGGTTAAGCCAGAGTAAGTATGTGAAGACCGTTTTGGATAGGTTCAGCATGGCAGATTGTAGACCATTGTGTGTTCCTGTTTCATTGGGGACAAATTTGTCTGTTAATGATTGTCCAAAATCTCCTAGTGAGGTAGAGGACATGAGCATAGTACCTTATGCTAGTGCTATTGGTAGTTTGATGTATGCTATGGTCTGTACAAGACCAGACATTGCCCAAGTAGTGAGAGTCCTTAGTCGATTTATGGCTAATCCTGGATAGGTACATTGGGATGCAATTAAAAGAGTGTTTAGATATTTGAGGGGTACTTTCAAGTATTCCATATGCTATCATGGTAATCCTACAGGACCTCCACATTTAGTTTGTATTCGTGGATTCGTGGATTCTGATTGGGCAGGTGACATTGACAGTAGGAGATCCACCAGTGCCTATGTGTTCACTATGTTTGGTGGTGCTATTAGTTGGATGAGTAAGCGGCAACCTATGGTCACTTTGTCCACGACAGAAGCTAAGTATATGGCAGCAACTCATGCTTGCAAGGAAGCTGTTTGACTTAAGAGATTGTGTTTAGATATTGGTGTTGATGCAGGATAGATTCTAATTTGTTGTGACAGAGTGCGATTTGCCTAGCAAAGAATCCAACTTTCCATGCCAGAACAAATCATATTGATGTATAGTTTCACTTCGTACAAGACATGGTAGAGGATGGGAAGGTGAATTTGGAGAAGGTAGATACTTTGAAGAATGTTGCAGATACATTGATGAAACCAGTGGGCACAGAGAAGTTCAGATGGTGTTTGGAGTCTATGGGCCTCTCGGCCTATATCAGTTAAATCCTATTAATTCCATTGGCTCTTACAAGGTGTTTGACAAGTGGGAGAATGTTGGTAATTAAGGTGCCTCAACCTTGGTAATTCCTTGTATTATTTCATTGTATTTATTTATTTATTGCCTATTGTGTAATTAGGATGCAAATCCTATGTTGTCATCTTGTGGGAGTTGGCATGGTGATGTGTCATCCTACATGGAAGATGACCACATGTAAATTTGTCTTCACATGAGGATATAGGTGTCCCACTTAGTGGTAGGAATATTTTGCCATGTGTCGGCATCTTGGATAGTGTTTAAGGGAATATTGACCGAAACGGTCATTACGTGTCATAAATGGAAGATTCTATGACAGGTGAAGACATGTGTCGAGAAGCATCTTGGAAGAAGGCATCTTTGGGTGCCCCAAGGAGGGTTATGACATATTGTAAGAGAATATGCTATTTTTAGCCTGTGTATGATAGATTCTCTTACAACTGTAAGATATGACATTTATGATAGATTCTATGACAGTCGTAAGAGTCGTAAGAGTATCTGTCATTACCTAAACTGGGAGTAGGCGACCTCTTTGGGATGGGGTGACTTGACAAGTGTCATGAACATCCTACATTGTTGGACAAGTGTCCATAGGTGTGGGTTTTGGGCCATGAGGCCATGTTGGATGCCCATCCCAAGATAGAGCTATTTTTGCCTTGTATTTTCTATATAATAGGTGCTTTGGAGAGGAGATGTATTATGTAATTGACAAGTATTGTTATACTGCTGGATTATCCCTAGATACGAGTGTCGAAGAATCCTGCAAGAGCATTGGATTTGTAACTATATGGTAACCTTCATTATTTATGGAATACATTTGAGCTGTGTTTTGGAGTGTGGGATTTTCCACTCGTAAGAGTTTTCCCCGCGTATATCTTGTCTCTCTCTCTCTCTCTTATGTCTACTTTCTGTGTGTATGTGTATTGCTGAAATATCTCTGTTGTTGGGTTAATAACATTACAATTGTAAGGATTAAAAATAATTTGCACTCTTCTCTCCTCTTTAGATTAGTGTAGGAATCAATTTTTGCACACCTAGCTTCCTTTTAGGTATCTTCTCTCGGTGGCTGTCAATATTATGTTACATTCATAGATGATGCAACTAGGAAGGTTTGGATCTATTTTCTTAGGCAAAAATCTGATGTATTTAAAACATTTAAGAAATAGAGAAGCTTGGTTGAGAATGAGACGAGTAAAAGATTAAAATCTCTTAGATTTGATAATGGTGGTGAGTATTGCAGTAAAGAATTTGAGGATTATTGTTCCTTTAATACAATTCGTAAGTAGAAAATGGTTCTAGGGACTCCACAAGAAAATGGAGTGGCTGAGCGCATGAATGGGACAATAATGGAGAATGCAAGGACCATGCGATTGCATGTTGAGCTGCCTTTAAACATGTGGGTAGAGGTTGTCAATACAGTTGTATATTTAATTAATAGAGGTACTTCAATTCCTTTGGGCTATGATATTCCAGAGGAAGCATGGAAATGTAAGAAGGTGAGTTATTCTTTTCTCAAAACCTTCAGATGTGAAGCATTTGTACATGTAGATTCTGAAAATAGAACCAAGTTGGATGCAAAATAAAAAAAGTGTACCTTCGTTGGATATGGCATTGATGAATTTGGTTATAGGCTTTGGGATTTTAAAAATCAGAAAATTGTGAGAAGTAGGGATGTTGTATTCAATGAGAAGGTGTTGTACAAAGATCAGTTGCAGTAGCATGACAAGAAAGAAAATGATTATGTGGTGTTGGATGATACTATAGATAATGATATTCCAGTGGTTCCTCATGCTCCACAACAACAACAATAAATACCACAAACTCTAGTGAATGTTAGATGGTCAACAAGGGTAAGTAGACCTCCTAAAAGATTTTCTCCCTCTTTGTATTATATTTTGTTAACAGATGCTGGTGAACCGAAAGGGTATGATGAAGCTATAAAAGTGGATATAAAGGTTCAGTGGGAACTTGAAATGAAAGAAGAAATGGACTCCTTGCTGAAAAATTAGACTTGGGAATTATGTAAGTTACCTGCAGGTAAAAAGGATTTACCAAACAAATGGGTTTATAGGCTGAAAGAGGAAGATGGAGGTAAGAAAAGATTTAAAGCTAGTTAGTTGTAAAAGGATTTGCACAGAAAAAAAGGTATTGATTTTGATGGGATATTTTCTCCGGTTGTCAAGATGACTTCTATTCGTATTGTTTTAAGTATTGTGGCTACTGAAGATTTGCATTTGGAACAACTAGATGTGAAAACTGCCTTTCTCCATGGTGATTTGGAGGAGGAGATCTATATGGAACAACCATAGGGATTTGAGGTCAAAGGTAAGAATAAATTGATGTGCAGATTGAAGAAGAGTTTATATGGCTTAAAACAAGCACCTCGTCAATGGTATTTGAAATTTGATAGTTTTATGGCTAAGCAAGGCTACAGTCGGTGTCATTCTGACCATTGTGTTTATTTTAAGAGGTTGGATAATGATACTAACATGGATCACATAAGAGAATTAAAACAACAGTTAGCACAATCATTTGCTATGAAGGATTTGGGGGCAGCAAAACAAATCCTTGGTATGAAAATTTGCAGAGATAGGAAGAACAAAAAATTGACTCTATCTCAGGCTAATTATGTGGCAAAGGTGTTGCAGAGATTCCATATGGAGAATGTAAAAGCTGTTAGCACACCTTTGCCTAGTCATTTGAAATTGACTAAGGAGATGTGTCCTAAGACACAAAAGGAGGAAGAAAAAATGTCCAAGGCACCATATGCTTCAGCTGTAGGAAGTTTAATGTATGTCATGGTATGCATGAGACTAGATATTGCACATGATGCAGGAGTCGTAAGCATGTATATGAGTCATCCCAGATTGGAGCATTGGAATGCGGTAAAATGGATTCTCAGATATTTGAGAGGTACATCCAATAAACACTTATGTTTTAGGGGCTCTAATACTAATTTAGCAGGCTATGTGGAGTTAGATTTGGCAAGGGATATTGATACCAGGTGGAGTACTATAGGTTATGTCTTTACTATAGGTGGGACATCGGTGAGTTGGATCTCCAGGTTGCAAAAGGTGGTTGCTTTATCCACCACGAAGGTAGAGTATGTAGCTACAACAGAGGCAAGAAATGAGATGAAATGGCTGCAATCTTTCATGGAAGAATTAGGCAAACAATAGGCTAATAGTTATTTGTTTACGGATAGCCAAAGTGCCATACATCTTGCAAAGAATTCTACCTTGCATTCAAAGTCCAAACACAAATAACTTAGGTATCACTTCATCCGGTCGGTGTTAGATGATGCACAGTTAAGGTTGGAAAAGATACATACAAATGAAAAACTAGTAGATATGTTTATGAAGGCACTGATAAGGGAGAAGTTGAGCTCCTCTTCAGCTTCGGTTGGTCTTTAAGACTAAAAAAAAATTAGAAAAATAGAGTCCAGGGTGCTTATTTCTAGTGGGAGCTATAAGGTTAGCGGTGTTGTGATCAGTCTCCAAGTGGGAGATGATATGGTGTGGAGTTTGATCAGTCTCCAAGTGGGAGATTGTTGTTATATGGAGCCTAATCAGATTCAGAATCTAAATTTACCCCACTTTTATCAACACAGTTTCCCCCCAAATTATTTAATAGGGTCTAGGGGCAGCGCCCCTAGCACGCTCCCTATCGGGATATAGGGTAGGGTCGAGGGGCAGTGCCCCCGTGGGGGCTTGGGGGCAGTGCCGTCAAAACCTCCAACAATTTTTTATTATTTTATTAAGGCGTCATGAGTTATTTTTCTATTGGCCAACATAAAAAAACCCTATTTTTGTAACCGACATAAGGCTTGATAAAAACAGTTAAGGGTTAGGGTTTCTGTTGATGTATTGTAGTATTTTGTAGTGGTATTGAGTTGCAAGGATTGTTGGTTGTAATCGGTTTGATTTAATGGATAATAGTATTGGACTCTCTATTAGTGGACGTAGCCCGAGTTTGGGTGAACCATGTTAAAACTTGTCTCTAACTGTTATTATTTCTATGTATTTTCATTCCTTTGTTTAATCTTTATTTGCATTTAATTGATATCTTCTACCGGCTAACCCTAACATGATGGATTTCTCATTGCCCTTCTCTTCTTTCCTTCTTGTCAAGAATCGTCACATTTTTGTTTTTACTTTGCTTTATAGGTAGCGCTGAGGAGTGAAGAGGTTTCATTCATGAGATCAACATTGGTTTAGCTACCCCTTCTCTAAGTTCACTTGAGAGATGCTTCTAGCTGATCCTGGTGTGCCCTCTATGGCTGGGCGACACATTGACATTTTCACTCCCACTTATCATGGATGCCAGGAGAGTGCTACTTTGAAAGCCAAGAATCTCATTCTTAGGGGTGAGAATCAGGTACTTGATGAGATGGCTCACCTTGGGTTTTAGCAGCGTGAGCTTAGCACTGCAAGAGCCTCACACGCTCACACTCATAGTAGGGCACCTAGCTCACACAGGTCTCATGGAGCAACTAGTGGTACACACAGACATAAGAGCAGTAGTCCTGAGGGTTCTATTGGAGGGAACCACCCTTGAGTCTATTTTCTTTTCTTGAAGTCATGCCCCCTTGCATGGGGAGCCTTACTTTGCTTCGAGAGCATTTTATCCTAGCTCTTGTACACTTGTGAATGTAAACTTCTAATATATTGATGAAAGTTTGTCTTTCTATGGTTGTTTTTCTATCGTATGAGTACTTATCTCTTGTGCACTTTGGAAATTTAAGAACTCATTGATTATGCTCTGACCTTCAACTCTAAGAATGCAAGTATGATAATGATGACATGTTTTTGTAATTTTTTGGAATATATATGAAATGCAGGTCACAATATGTAGATGCAAGAACACAAAGGATGTTGAAATGAAACTTTTACTTCTATAGAACATCATGAGTTATGACATTGACTTTATTGCTTTGGAACTCTTTTTCTAATTTTGTATATGAATGCATTGCAGAACAAACAATATGACTGCTCTTTAATACAATTTTCAATCCAGGGGATTGTAGGTTATTCTGGTATAAGAGACCTATTCAACTCTGTGAGATAGGGGATTAAAACTCAAGCAGGGAGCAAGAATGAAATGGAGTGCTTCTGAATTTGGGCTTTGCTAAAGGCTAAACACTGATCCTTATCTAGATAAGACACTCTGTCAAGCTTTCAACTTAGACAAGTAACAAATTTTATTGATGTTCGCTAGACTTAGATCATAGATGGCAAGCAAGATAGACCTAAGGTAAAGGATAAATGGGAAAGAACTAAGGTCCCTAGATAGAAAGTGATCCTAAAGTCTACTAGAGTCTCAGCTTTGCTCAGCTAGTGCGTGTGTGTGCTTTGTACCTTTCTCTTTTATTTTCTCTGTTAGAATGTCACCCTTGAAGCTTTGAGCTCCATCCAAGAGTACAGACATTCAACAATCTTCTCTCTTTCACTCTTTTTTGTTAACTCTTTTTTTGTTTTTTCTCTTTTTTTTTGTATTTTCTAGAATGCCTCACTTGATTTTCTCATTTTTTTTGGATTTTTGACTTTTATGAAATGAATGCTTCTGGAACTTTGATATGCAATAATTGGATCTCTCAATTCTCACTTTTCAACACTCTTATTTTGATCACTCATTTTTTTTATTCACTCATACTTTAGATTGTTTCCTTCAGAGTTTTAATCCTCTTGACATTTTTGGTCAAGAAAGATAAGGGGCTTAGTGCCACCAAAAGTTTTCATGATCTAGTTGGACTTATTTTCTACTAAGGAAGAATTGGGAAGGTCTACTTGCAAGCTTCCTTTGATCACTGTAGGTTTGAATACTGACTTTGCTTAGACCTAACATCTTGGCTCATTAAGACTGTGATCAATGTAAATCTAAGAGCTAGGATTTGATTAGATTCACTAGGAATGTAGGGGAAAATGGTGATTGTGAAAATGGGGAATCTCAAGACCTAAAAGGATCACATATACTTAGGCAACATTAGACTCCTTACTAAAATGAAAATAATATGAGTGAGTCATTCATTGTAATGCAAGATGAATAGAATGATACTAAAATGCAAGAAACAAATTCCTTTTTTTTACCATTTTTTATTTTTATGATTTTTTTGTGTTTTTGGGATATGTGATTTTTTTTGTATTTTTATGTTTTATGATTTTTATGATTTTCATACATAATATTTCTTGAGGTGAAAGGCATTGACCATTTCACCAAATTCCTCTCCCTCCATTGTGCACAAGAGATAGGCACCATTTCTGACATCTTCTTTAACCATATAAGGACCTATCCAATTGAGTCCAAACTTACGTCCTTCACCGGCTCTTTTGTCGATTAGGTTGCCAATTTTGAGTACTAAGTCTCCCACTTGAAAAGGTCTTGGGACAACATTCTTGTTATATTGCGTTTTCATTCTTGCGAGGTAAGAGCCATTTATTTAAACAACTCTTAATCATTTTCCGTCCATCATTTCTAATTTGGCCAACCTTACCGCTTGATATTCCTCATTATCCAGTAGGCCTTGTAACGATACCCTTAAGCTGGGCAATTCTACTTCTAATGGAAACACCGCCTCTGACCCAAAAGTAAGGGCATAAGGGGTGGTTCCAATCAGAGTTCTTACGCTTGTTCTATAGGCCCAAAGAGCTGGATATAACTACACATGCCAATCTCTTTTGGAGTCCTTCACAATTTTGACCAATATTGACTTCAATGTTTTGTTTGTGGCTTTTGCTTGTCTATTCCCTTGAGGATAGTAAATCGAAGCAGAATTATGATTGACATGGAATCTTTCACATTACTCTCTTACTTTTGGATTTTTGAATGACAACGCGTTGTCCATCACTATCAATTGAGGAATCCTGAATCTGCATATGATCTGATTCAATATGAATTTTGCGATGATTGTTCCTAAAATCATAGTTAGAGGCATGGCCTCTACCCATTTGGTAAAATACTCCATTGTAGTGATGATGAATAAATGTCCATCCATTGATGGGGGAGATATCTTCCCCACTAGGTCTAGGCTCCATGTAGAGAAGGGCCAAGGAGTAACTATAGGTTGTAAATCTCTCGTCGGTGTGTGGTGAACATGTGCATAGGCTTGACACTTTGGGCATATTTTCACAAATTTTATTGCATCTCCTTGTAAACATGGCCAGAAATATCCTAGCTGATGTATTTTTCTTGTTGTAGCATGATCGCCAAAATGTCCTCCACATATTCCACTATGGTACTCTTCCAAAATCTTATGTGCCTCTTCTTTGTCAACACATCGAAGCAGCATCCCATCCAAGGCTCCTCGATACAACACATCATTGATCAAGGCATATCTTGTTGTGAGGATGCATAAGCGTCTCTTCCCTAAGGGAGTCATGTTCTCTGGGCAAGTTCTATTTGTGAGATAGTTCGCAATATCTTTGTACCAATATGAAGCAACGTATTTCTCAAGGTCGATTGTATAATTTTCTTTGTCGGGGAAGTCTTCATTTATGGGCTCCTCTTGAGGAACCAGATTGTTTGCACACCAATCTTCTATCACTTTTCCTTTGACTAATTTTTGATTGACAAAGTTAACTTGAACTCACTTAGCAATGTCACAAATTGGCCAACCCTTCTTGACAACATTGGTTGGTTTAAGAATGTTCTCAATTGTTCAGATCCTATCATAACCGTGATTTCTTTGTTCAACATGTAATGTCACAATCTCTAAGTTGCGAAGGCTATGGCCAACCACTCCTTTTCAGTCTAAGTATAGTTCTTCTCATATTCTAGCAGGGTTTGACTTATGAAATATATGGCTCTTTACCTTCCACCCTCGTCTTCCCGATCCAACATGCATGCTATGGAGATATCAATTGCTCTAAAATATAAGATGAAAGGTTTGTCATGTTTTGGTGGCATCGGTGGAGTCAACAATAATTTCTTTACTTGATCGAATGTGTTTTGACAATCCACTATCCAAGTTATGCCAACTTGCTTCTTCAACAATTGATTGATTGGGTGAATTTTAAAATTCATGTCTGGTATGAAATGTCTGATCGTGCCTAGTTGTCCCGAAAAAGTTCTTACCACTATCTCACTTGTTAGCAGGGTGGCATTTAAGACCGCTTTAACTTTTTCTAGATCTACATCAATTCCTCTTCATGAAATGATGAAACCTAACAATTTTCCTGTCGTGACTTTGAAAACATACTTCTCAGGATTTAGTCTTACTTTATATTCTCAAAGCCGATTGAAGATCTTGCAAAGATCCTCCACATGTGTTGGTCTTTTCTCTAATTTAGCCAAAAGATCATCAACATATGTTTCCACTATCTTGTGAATGTAGTCATAGAAGATGTGTGTCATTCCCTTTGATAGGTAGCCCTCGCATTTTTCAATCCGAACGGCATGACGACGTAACAAAATGTTCCCCAAGGGGTGGTGAATGTTGTTTTTTTAAATCTACTTCCGAGATTTTGATCTAATTGTATCTCAAGAACCCAACCATAAGAGAAAGTACTTCATATCCTACAGTTGAATCAACAATTTAATCGATGGATGGTAAGGTAAAGTCATCTTTTGGACAAGCTTGATTGATATCCCTAAAATTGAGGCATATATGAATTTTTCCATTCGTCTTTAAAATTGGAATGATGTTTGATACCCAACTTGAATAATCTACTAGTTTAATAAAGCCAACATTCAAAAACTTCTTGAATTCTTCCTTTACCATTTCACCTACTTGTGGCTTTATGGGTCTCAATTTATGTTTTATGGGTTTTGCATCAGGTTTTGTCACTAGGTTGTGCACCACAATTTTTAGGTCTAACCCTAACATGTGCGAATATGTCTAGGCAAAGACATCAGAATATTTGATAAGGAATTCAGTGTATTCCTCTAATTCCTTGTCATTTAACTCTCCTCCCAATTTTAACATCTTTGGTTTCTCAAGAGTTCCTACATTGACATCAATGGTATCTCCAGTTAGTGACGGATGCCGTTCTTCAAATTTCTAAGGTGTAGGTGGTAAATCTGAATTTACTTTGATCTGGAGAATTTCCTTTTCACTCCCAAAATAGTCTTCCAGATGAGGAAGGAGTGTGTATCCTTTCTTGTGATATACTCTTGGGAGGCCATCATAAGCATGTAGATACTCTAAGATGGCTTCATCATTCTCAGCATAGTCTCAAGTTGGTTTCTCTATTTGATTTGCAATGTAGTTTAAAATGCTTGCCAACTCTTTGCTTTCTAATAATGACTCTCTGTGAACTGAGACAATGAATTCTAAATTTTGGAGTTGAGCATGTGGTGAAAATAGGGAAATTGATGTGGCCATTGAATCTGCTACTTGGTTCTCTTCTCTAGGTATGACTCTTATGGAAAAGAAATCAAAGAATTGAACTAGTTTCCTAATAGTTTCTTTGTATGGTCGTAATCGTTTCAATTTTGTTTCATAATTCTTGGCGACCTGGTTGATCACCAACTAGAAGTCTCCAAAGGCGAAGATCCTCCTGATTCCCATTCTCATGGCTAACATGACTCCTAGGGATAAGGCTTCATACTCGGCGATGTTATTCGTACAAAAGAAATCCAACCTAAACATGAAAGGGAGGACTTTTCCTTCTGGGTCTAGGTAAGGATTATTCCCATTCCTACCCCTATTTTACAACTGGCTCTGTCAAAGTGTAAAGTCCATAGGTCTTGATTGTTTTATGATTGGGATGTCTCTACAAATTTGTAAGTTGGTTTTCCCTTTTCCTCTTTTTCTTCCCCTTCTTCGATGATTTCTATTGTTCCAATTGTGAGATCTTTGATGTCACATTCGTCCAAGTAAGGGATGGTTGCTAAGCCAAATAGAGCATGGGACTTGGTGGTGTGGGGATCAAAGGGGAATTCTTTTAGGTTGTCCATGCTTTGATATGATATGTTGTGAGTACTTGTTTTTGGATGAAGATTCTGAGTTTCTTCCTTCATTTTCTCCTGCATTTTTAATTTCTAATCCTTTTCTTCCTGTTCCTTCCTATAAATACTAAAAGGATTAGGATCTGCTTTGATGATGTGGATTTTTCCCAAGTGACGGAAATGAATTTTTTGAAATAACTTAGAGGCCATAACCTTCATAGTATGAATCCAAGGTATTCCAAGGATCATTTTGTAAATGGTTTCTTTGTTGATGACATATAGAAGTCCGTAGGAACTATTTTAGTTATTAGAGTGAGTGGTAAGATAATCTTACCAACTGTTTGAATATCATGACTGTCGTATATTCTTAGAGTGGCAGTTTGTTGTTTTATGCCCATTTTGTTGTATCCCATCCTTCGTAGGAAGGAGATGGGTAAGAGGTTAACTATTGATCCTTCATCTACTACCACCCTTTTTATGATGACCTCTTCAACTTGAACTTGTATGTATAATGGTGAATCCCTTTTCCTATTTCCTTAATCCTTGAGAAGCTTTGAAATATCAAAAGTGAGAGGAGTTGGTTCCTCTTGTGTTGAGCATCCCACCTCTAATACTTATAAGAACATTTTCTTGTGTGAAGGGGAGGCTCTTAATAAATTTATCACTTGTGAGAAGACATTTTCAATTTGGTCTGTTGTTCTTCCTCTTGGATCACAAATACTTCTTGGTTTAGTTCCACATGATTTAAATTTATTCGATCGACATTCCCTTTCCTATCCTGAGGTTCTTTCTCCTTTCTTTGGGAATGTAGGAGAGTGAGAAAACTTCTTTGTTGTTCTGGGGTAAGTTTTGAGATAGCTTTGTTGTACCCATCACAAGTTTTCATTTCATGACCTTTTGTCCCATGGAACCAACAATATGTATTAAGATCATAGGAGTATTGACTTGGTCCTTGGTTTCCTTTTTGCCACCACTTATCATTGTTGGGAGTACTCTTCACAACAATGACATCTCTATCTGGGGAGACATTTGAGGTACTTTTTTAATTCCCTTCGAGATGTTAAGTCTTCCATTAGTATCATAGATTCTTCGGCCACTATTAATGGCTTCTTGATCAATCCTTAAAGCGCTTTCCAAGGCCTCTTCGTAGGACTTGTAGGGTAACTTCTGAATATCTTCTCTCATATCCTTGTTCAAGGCATGCAAGAAAAGGTCACATAACTCATGATGGTCCATGTTTGGAGCACTAGTTGAATAATAGAGCACTTGTCTCCATTACATAACAAAATGGGCTACTGATTCATTTGGTTCTTGTTTCATGGTTAAGAATTCCCTAATTCCTATTTTTACAAGTCTGTTCATGTTGAAAGCCATGACAAACTCTTTGATTAACTACCTGAATGAGTGTATTAAAGCTTTTGGTAGGTGAATAGTACCAATCCAGAGCTATTCCTTCTAGAGTTTTTGGGAAGATCTTGGCAACAACCCCATCCCAAGGGAGAAGTTCTCTTATCGCAATGGTATAAGCTTTGATATGTGAATTGGTATCACCCTCTCCTTTGAACTTTTGGAGATCGGGTAATGGTCAAGGCAACTAAACATTTATTATGTTTAAGTCAAGTGGTTCTTTCAAGTACTCCAAGTATGTGCCTAAAAAGGCACTTTGCAATTGAGGAGTTGATAGCATCAATCCTATAGGGGCTTTTGGTAACCCATTGTTTGATTTGCTTAGCTTCCTAGCATAGCTTGATTGTTTTGAATAGGAGGGTTCCCATTCAGAAATGTGTTGTTACTCGTATTTCTTGAATAATAGTTGAGATAGGGGGATTCTGAGATGCTCCCTAGTCTTGTTCAATTCTTCTATTGTCATATGACTTATGTCTTCTTTTTGGAGTACGTTGCTCTTCTTCCAGGGTTCTAATTCATTGCACCAGAGTTGGAATTAGGTTTGGTGGAGTGGGACCTCTAGGCACTTCTTCATTTCTAGGGTTTTCCCTTCGAGTGTTGTCATGGTTCTTTGCTTCTTCTCGGGTGGTGTTTTCTCTTTATTCTTCTTATAGGGTAACCTTGAAGGCTTCTTGAGTGTCTCTTGCATCTTGCAAATGTCTTTCTAACCTTTTTACTTCCTCATCAAGATGAGTACTTGAGGTACTTGTGGATGGTTGATCAGACCCATGGATTTCCGATCTTAGTCAAATTCTCCTAGCTTGGTGAGGCGCATTTGGTATTACAAGGTTATGTTCCCAAGCAGGATTTTTAAAAGATAGAGAACGCTTGGGTTCTCTTCCATCTTGTTCATAGTCAGAGTCTTCGTAATCATAGCAACTCGTGATTGGTGTATTTGGGTGAGGTGGCACATTCCAATCAAAATTAGGAGTTTCTGGTTCCCTAGAGGGAACATTCCCTAAGTTTAGATCCGGTTCCATCATATTCGGGGGTACCGTAGACACCATAGAATAAATGGAATGGATGATGATGAAAGAGACAAAGGCAAAAGTGGTGAAAGTGACTATGAAGAATAAAATGGTAATGTTTTGAAATTTAGAGACAATGAGGTCCAAATAATGGCAAAGAAAACAACATAGCCAAAAGGCTCTACAATTCACATTAGGTTCACCAAAATATGTACGCTCAAAATCATGACTCAATGGCCTTAGGGGCAGGTGAGTAGGATTTGGCATGCACACAGACCCTCTCTCCTTGCCACAAGGCGAACCGCCATGTCGCTCTCATGGGAGTAGTTAGTTGAGAGGAGACGAGGCATGGGGGTGGTTTGGCTCACTGGAGAGTTGGACTTCACAGAGAGGGGTTGGCATGTCTTGGGCCTATGTTGTTGTGCACTTGTGTGGATATGGTGTTCTGTGACTGTGGTTGTAAAGATAACTATATGACCTGTAGGGTAACTAGTCACCGTTGTGTGGGTAGACTATTATTCTCATTAATGTTTTGTTCAAGTTGGCGTTGTCTTTCAAATTGTTGAATGGATGCTTGTTGTACTAGGAGTTGTCTAAATACTTCTTATTGTTGAATGACTAGTGGGTCTTGTTGTGGTCTTGGGTGGATCTCCTCTATCTCGTTGAGGATTGCCCTCACCCACTCACCTCTCAATCTAGGGCACATTTGTGAGCGAAGACAAGAGATAAGTGGATTAGGCTAAAGTTGACTTTCCTTAGGGTTTGTACCACCTAAGGTTTGACTTTGTGTTGACTTTGTTTGACCTTGTGATGGAATCAAGGGTTTTGACCAATGTTTGATTGTAGTTTACCTTGTGTTGGGACCAAGGGTTTGGTGAACCTTCTATATTTCTAATGTTTTTGTTCTTTTTGGATTTTATGAATGCAAGCCTATATGAATGCAAAACTTCTTTTTGTGTTTTTTTATGTTTTTAGAAATCAAAAGTGCTTTTTCGTAATCTAGGAATTAGAAAATGTATGCAAGCTATGATGAAGTTATCTAATGCAATATGACCTATGTTTTTATTTATTTTCTGAATAGATGGATTAATCTGATCTAAGAAAGGAAATTGCTTTTAATCTATGAACTTGGAAAGTGAAACTAATTTAACAATGCAAATCTACATAGCCTATCAAGGAAAAAGCAAACATGTATTTTACTATTCCAAGAGCAAAGTTTTGATTATCTAATTACTATGAAATGAAAAAAAAAATATTAAGGAACCTGGAGATGCATGAGCCTCCACTACCCTCAAAAATCCTTGTAATGGCAACCTCGAATCGTCTTCTAGTCGCGGGGTGATCCTCTTGGCGACAAGATGAAAATGAAATCAAAAGAAGCTTTGAAGGTTTGAAAAGAGAGCTCAATGAGAGCTTTGATGAGCACTATGGCTTGATATGAGCAGCATATGGATGCAAATGATCTTTTAGAAATACTAAGCAAGATAACAAATGAAAGAAAAAGGCTCCAATGTCCTATATGAGCATGAGAATGCTTGATTTGTAGAGCAATAAGATGCAAGAGCTATGTGCACAAATGAAATTTCCTCCCTTTGTGCTTGAGGGAGGGGGGTATTTATAGGTTGGAAGAAGGGATGAGAGGTGAAGAAGGAGAGTTAACTCAATTTGATTGGAGAGTTAACTTAGAGGATTCAAGAGTGATATGGGCTAAAATTGGAGTGATCTACCTGGTAAAAGCTTATCACTCAAGAAGAAGTGAAGAAGGAGTGCATGGGAATGCATGAGTTCTTAATTAAAGATAAAATAGAGATAATTATGCATGTGTAGGTGCATGAAATAGTTAACTCTATATTTGGCACAAAAATCCATGCAAACAGGAAGAAAAATAGGTGAAAACAAAGCTTTTTCGAGTTAGAAACTTGAGTTTTCCCACAGATGAAAACATGACAGGGTCACCCATGGGTTGCCTCTTTCACCAGTCAGGGTCACCTAGGGGCAACCCATGGGCGACCTTTAGAGGAGGACACCTGGGTGGAAGTCCATGGTGGGAGATGCAAGAAGAGATGAAAAGGAGGGGATCTACCTCTAGAATAGGCCAGTCATGTGTGAAAATCCAAATCTTGACTTGCAAAAGTAGGATCTCCTGGGGGAGATCTGGAAATAATAGGGGGAGATTTGGATTGGTTGAATTAAACTGAAAACTGAAAGTGGGAGATGGCTAGGGAGGACTTCTAGAGGCCTTTAGGGGTGGGAATGGATGAAAAACACTAGGGAAAGGTGAAAACTCACCTGCAAGACACATACAAGGCTTAAGAATAAGCTCGCAAGCACAGGAAACGCAAATCAACAAGTGTCGAAAAAGCATTGAAAGCGAAGAGAGAGAAAATGACAAAGGGGAAACAACATAGAGAGAAATAAAAGACATGTCACCAAGAGAATTACTACTGGGAGGATCCCATTTCACACTTACATGTACGTGACAAGGATTATGACTCATCATAGGGGTCCTTGTGGAGGTTGTACATGATTTTGGTGCTTACAGTGTCACACTTTTTGTTAGTTGGAAACCTAGTTTTAAAAAATAAAATTTACTTTTGTATGCTATGTTTGTTAATAAAATAGCTGGAAGCAATATCTGATATTTTTTATTTTTTAAAATTATATAACTAACAAAGAAGGAAGGGGAGGTTTAAACATTATTGGTAGAGAGAGAGGGGAAAATAGAAGGGAAGAGAGATAGAGAGATAGAGAGATATAAGTGGCAAAGAAGGATGGGAAGGTTTAAATAGTGTTGGTATAGAGAGAGAGAGAGAGAGAGAGAGAGAGAGAGAGAGAGAGAGAGAGAGAGAGAGAGAGAGAGAGAGAGAGAGAGAGAGAGAGAGAGAGAGAGAGAGAGAGAGAGAGAAGAGAGAGAGAGAGAGAGAGAGAGAGAGAGAGAGAGAGAGAGAGAGAGAGAGAGAGAGAGAGAGAGAGAGAGAGAGAGAGAGAGAGAGAGAGAGAGAGAGAGAGAGAGAGAGAGAGAGAGAGAGAGAGAGAGAGAGAGAGAGAGAGAGAGAGAAAGAGAGAGAGAGAGAGAGAGAGAGAGAGAGAGAGAGAGAGGTCCAAAGGTAGAGAGGAGGGAGAGAGTTACAAAGATAGGGGAGAGACAAATAGAGTGAAATAAAGATAAATAGAGATGGGTATAGAGAGAAGTTACTACTTAACATTAGTATATTTTCCTTATATACAATATTTATTGATTTGTTCTTTTAGT